>CM062805.1:718345705-719000388 GCA_031772625.1 Pinus tabuliformis
TCCCCAGTTTGATTAATTGGGTGAGACCCTGGAACAGGGCTAGCCCCTTCAGCTTTGTTGTTAGAGTTCTCTCCAAGTACCCACTCATAATGGAGGATGCAGTCTCCATTAGCATTGCAAATAAGGCCCCCTGCACCGGCCAGACCAGATTCGACTTAGATGCACCATCAAAAAATAAGCAGAAGGTGTTGCAGTTGCTCAGCCAGTTAGTGAAATCCTTTTCTTTAGTCGCAGTTTCCATGCGCTTTTCCTGCTTTTGCCTTTGTCCCCCTCCTACTAACTTCCTGAGCACTGGATTTGTTCTCCAGAACATAGCTGAGTAGATTTCGCCTCCTCTATACTGTAGTTTGCTGCATCGACCTTGCCAGTGGTATGATTTGTAATTGACTCTAGGCCAACATTTTGGCTTTGTGGCAAATTTTCCTGGTATTGGAACCTTTATCTTGAAAAACCTTACCGTTTTGTGCTAACCAGATGCGCCATAGAAGTGTGAATGGTATGGTATTCCATACTCTTTGAACCAGTTTACTTATTTTCTCCTTCCAAGGGCAGTCCTTCCTCCATTTATATATTCGTTTCTGCTATGGTGGTTTGAGGCTCCCAGGGTGTTTCTCCCATTGAAGCCATTTTCTTCCAGCATTCGCCTGCCACCGGGCACTCTATAAATAAATGTTGCATCGTTTCCTCTGATCTGCAACAGTTTGGGCATTTGGATGGGCCCATTATGCCTCTTTTTCTTAGATTTTCCGTTGTTAGTGTTTTCCTTTCAGAAGAATCCAAATGAAGAACTTTACCTTGGGGGCCGCCTCTGCTCTCCATACTATTTTCCAGTGGTTCCAGAGTTCCGGCTGATATGTGTTGTCGCAGAGGTATTGATGTCCAGCTTTTACTGTGTATTGTGTTCCAGTTAGATCCCATCGATACCCATCCAATATGCCTTCTTATACAAGGGCTTTGCTGTGGAGGAGATTCTTTAGGGCGTTGAGGCTGGATTCTAACACATTAGGGGGGTCCGGAAATTTCCATCCTGTCCAGGAATGAGTGTGAGAGTCCCAACTTGAGATTTGAGATAAGTGGGGAAGGCCTTTATCATTTAGCCAGTTTATGACCGGGATTGCCTCTGCTTTTGATCCCATAGGTTGCTGCCCAAGGATTTTATCTGTAGAAAATTGATACTATTCCCCCGCCAGGGACCTTGGAGATATTTTGTTGCATAAAAGGAATAGCCTTCTTGCAGAGTTGCCAGATTTTTGTACAATCTCTATTAGGAATATTGGACTCCAGAAGCTACTGCCTTGTACAGTTTAAGTATTTTACCTCCAAAACCTTCTTCCACCACACTGTAGGCCCTGTGATCAATCCCCATACAATTTTTGCTCCAAGTGCCAAGTTTAGAAGCTTTGGGGATCTAATGCCTAGTCCTCCTTTTTCCTGAGATTGGATTATACTTTTCTAGCTAACTAGATTAAATTTGTTTTTATCCGTTTTCCCTCCTTGCCAAAGGAAATGTCTAATCACTCTTTCCATTTTCTGATGGAAAACAGCTGGAGCTTGATATAAATAAAAATGATATATGGGGAGAGAGGCAATGCTGGATTTTAGAAGGATCAATCTTCCTGCTGGGTTCAGCCACATTGTGCCCCACTGTTGTACTTTCCTCTTGATTTTGTCAAGGATCTCATTCCAAGTCTCAGCTTTCAAGGGCCCCAAACTTACTAGCATTCCTAAGTAGGAGAAATGGTTCCAGACTAGTTTGCAGGGGACTCCAAATATGCTTGCAATACTGTGGATAGTATGATTTGCTGTGTTCCATCCATAAATACAGCTTTTTAGCTGGTTGAATTTCCCTCGATAGTATTCCATGAATTGGTCCAAGAGCTTATTAAATCGCCTTGCTATTGTGGTGGATGCTCCTCCAATAAGCAGAGTATCATCCGCAAACTGAGAATGATTAATGTTCTTTGTTCCATTTTCGATCTTTATGCCAGTAATTAGCCCAACTCTCCGGTTGTATTCTAAGGCTTGACTGAATGATTCAGCCATGAGGATGAACAAATAGGGAGAAAGTGGGCAACCTTGCCTGAGACCACGGGTTGATTGGAAAGCTGCACATGGTCTCCCATTAACCAAGGGGGATATCCAAGGCCCAGTAATGCAGGCTGCAATCATAGTGATGAAGGAAGGATCAAACCCCATTTTGTGGAGAACAGCAAACAAATAAGAGTGTCTTACTCTATCAAAAGCATTTGCGAGATCCAGCTTTAAAACGAATCCTTTTTTTTCCTGGTTAAACTCGAGTGGATGGCCTCCTGAACAAGAAGAATATAGTCAGTGATGTTCCTGTTAGGGAGAAAACCCCTTGGTTTTCAGAAATCAAGGAGGGAAAAAGAGGCTTAAGCCTGGTTGCTAATATTTTTGAGATAATTTTGTAGGTTGAGTTGCATAACGAGATTGGTCGGAATCTCGAAAAGGAGGAAGGGAGGTTTTCTTTTGGTATCAGAGCAAGATAAGTAGAATTAGTGAATCCCCCCATTTTACCTTTTTTCATCACCCATCGGATCATCTTTAAAAGATCTTTTTTTATCATTGACCAATATTCCCGAAAGAAGCTAATGGGAAACCCATCTGGTCCTGGAGCCTTGTCAGGATGCAAGCTCCAAATAGCTGTTTTGATTTCCTCTTCTTCTACTTCTTTCCTAAGATTGTTATTCATTTCATGTGTGACCCCTTTAGGCAGATATTGGAGCATGCTTGAGTAATCTTCAGTGTCTTTATCTTCAGTCAATAGATTGTCAAAATGCTTGGTGGGTGCTTCCTTTATAGCTTCCTGAGCGCTATATCAGTTTCGTTCATTGTCCATTATCGTGCTCACTGTGTTTCTAATCTTTCGGACAGTGGCTTGTTTATGGAAATATGTTATGTTTTTATCTCCTTCCTGCAACCAGAGTTGCCTAGATTTCAGTCTCCATTTTATCTCTTCTTCCCTGTGGATTTGGTTTAACTGTGCATATAAGCTGCCTTCTTGTTCTTTGTTATGCTGAGTTAGCCCTTGCGCTTCAATTTTCCGCTGCACATCTTCTAGATCTTGTTTAACTTTCTTTTTTTTTAATTCAGGCTCTTGATATATGTTCCTTGCCCAGTTCTTTAAGGCCTGCTTTACTCTTTTAAGTTTTGTTTCCCAGATATAACTTGGAGAGCCCTCTACATGTCGGATCCATGTCATTTGCACCGCTTCTTTTGCAGCTGGTATCCGAGTTCCATATGGAGCTATATTTGAAGGGTATAGTCCCAAGTGGGCAGCGGCTTTGAAGAGTTAAAGTTATCGGATAGTGATCAGAAGCCGACATATTGAGGATATTTGAGTAGCCTGTTGAGAAGGTAGAGAGGTATGCTTGCTGATAAGAAATCTATCGAGTCGTTCCATGATGTTGCTGGCACCAATTCTTCTATTGCTCCAGGTATACCTACGGTTCTTGGGTATGACATCCACTAAATCATGTTCCTGTATAATGGTCTCCAACCGGCCTCTAGAAGGATCTGGTAAAAAATTACCTCCTCTTTTTTCATTAGCATGCAAAACTAGATTAAAATCTCCTGCTACAATGATATTGGAATTCTGATCCCCCTCTATACTTGCTTTCAGAGTGTCCCAGCATATCTCTTTTTCTCTATATTGATTTGGAGCATGAACGTTATAAACCGTTACTGATTGGTCTCGGTTCTATTTTCAAGTGCAGTTCGGATCCAGTTCTGGTGAACATTGGTAGAATTGCACATCCATTTGTTGATGTCCCATAGGGTTACAATGCCGCCTGAGGCTCCTCTTGCTTCACTTACACTTCCAAGGAAATGCTTCTGTTGGTTAATTATTCTATTCATCTCACACTGATCTTGCTTTGTTTCCTGTATAAGCATGATTTCTGGTCTCTCACTGTGGATTAAATCCTTGAGGGCAGCTAACTTGGAGGGGTGCCCTAATCCCCTGCTGTTCCATGATAGGATTTTCATCATGATATACTGGATAAATGGAGAGGTGCTCGCCTCTCTTGGCCTTTGTTGCTGGTTTCTTTTTCCAGATGCCTAAGAATAAAGGTTTCTATTGGAGTTTGAGTGCCCAATGCTATGTCTTTTTGAGCGCTTTCATCCCTCTGTTGTTTAGTTGATTTTCTTCCAGGTCCTTGCTTTTTAGGTGCATCACTAGGCGCTCCATGATCCTTTGAGGAGCTCCTGGTAATTCTTGATAAAGTAGGTTCAGATGGGGGTTGTAAGGGGAGAGGGGGAGATTGTGGGGAGGAGGATCAGGGATCAAAAGGAATGTGGAGGGAGGGCGCAAATTGGAGGATCCAGGGACATCAGGTTCCATAACAGATTTGAGGGGAGGAGATGTTTTTTTCTTCTTAACCGATTCCCAGTGACCATCTTGCTCTTCATTATCTACATTGACAATTTTTGTACATCTATTTGCAAAGTGTCCGTATTCGTGGCATACCTTGCATTTAAAGGGTATCTGCTCGTAGTCCAGTTGCTGGATGTGACTCCAATCATCCACTCTCATCTTTATTGTTTCTGGTAATCTTCGACCTAGATCAACTTCCACACAAATCCTTGCGCATGCCTGCATGTTGTCCTTGGGTTCGCTGCGATCTATGTATTTTCCCACCACATTCCCTATTGCCTTAACTGAATCATCCCCCCAGCAGTGGAGAGGAAGGTGTGACAGGCGAACCCATACTGGAATAGCACTTGGAATATCCAGTTCTGGATCGAAGTCCGGGGTCCATTTGTTGAGGTAGAGACCCCTGGAGTCCATAAAATATGACCCGTTCCTGAATATCAGATCTTTGTCCTCCTTTGTCTCAAAATGAAATGTGAAATATCCTCTGCCACAAAATCTGATGGATATTTTACCCTGAATCTCGTTCGACCAGTTTCGTTCAACCCACCTTTGGAATGTTCTTGGCGATGGCCAAAGTCCTGTAAATTGCCCTATTAATCCTTTCTCAGCCAGGGAGAGGGCTGCCATGTGAGGGATAGCAGGCGGTAGCTGAACTTCTTGCAATATGTCAAGCTTCTTTACAAATTTTGTTGCTGCTAGTCTTGGTCGCTGCGGAGGGAGGGAACTCACAAGGTTGGAGAAGGCTCGTTGCTGATCCGGATCCCCAAAGGGTGGATCCGAAGGATCCATGCTGGTGCGTTCGCAGGCTCGGAGGCGCAGTCGTAGGTTGAAGCGCTCAGATCTATCTCATCCAAATGCTCAATATTTTAATCACTTGATTCGATAGTAATATGCATTCATTAAGTGAGATCCCGGATCAAATCTTAGTAGAATGGTTTGTCAAATCTCTATTACCTAAAATCACTAAGGATGTAGCTAAGGCAGGAGTCGTTACTGAAGAGCAAGTAATTGCTCAAGCTCAGTACCTTGACCTTGTTTATACGCAGTTGGGTACGTTACACGAGAAAATCCTTGACCTTCCTAAACAAAATCAAATAACGCATCTCCTTCAGGGTCTCATGCCGCTAATGGTATGATTGGTACAGTTAATACCAAAAGTAAGAAGAAATCTTCCAAGAATTCTTCTCCTATCATAACTTTACTAGATTCCCCGACAGGAGACTCTTCCACAGAAATTTCTGTCGATGTTCATGTTGTAGAGTCATCTACAGCCAAATCAAAATCCGATGATAAAAAGAAAGGGAAGAAGAATAAAACAGATAAAAATTCGAAAGAGAAACCAGAAAAAACGGAATCTACTGATGAGAAACGCAAACCTCGTTATCCTTGTCTCATTTGTGACGAAGAGCATTTTACAAGAGACTGCCCTCATCGCGCTGAGGTTGCGAAAATCGTCAAAGGTTCTCAAACGCTTGTTGTTTTGAAGGATCATTTTCCTAGTCAAGATAGTAAGATGATAGGTTCTTCCTCAAATGCCTCAGAAGAACCCATAATGATGATGTCCCATGTTAGGATTGTGACACGATCGCAAGACTATGGAAGTAAAAGTCCTGTTAGTGGTAAGGAAGCGGAATCTTCTAATTCGAACCCTTCAACTTCAACTCCTGGTTCCGATCCACTACAGATCAAGAAACCTAACCCAGACTTAGTAATCAACCGCCCGCCAAGGGTATACTTCGAAAGTCATCTTTCAATCCACATTCGAGAGCTGCTCAGAACTATAACATTGTTGAAGATTTGGCTATTTCACCTTCAACATTGTCGGCTTTGGAGGTGCTGCAATCATGTCCAGCACAGCGTAAATTTCTATTGTCGGCTATAGGAGCTGTTGATATTAAGGACTCGAACCTTATAATTTTTGATCTAGAAAATAGTACACATCGCTTACCTCATCAAATGGCTTTGCAGATTCCAGTGTTAGTCAAAAATAGACCTTGCTATAGGATTGTGATTGATGAGGGAGCCTCAACGTGTATTATGTCGATCCAGTGTTGGATATCACTTGGTTCTCCTACACTTAATCAATCCCCGACGATTCTAAAGGCCTTTGATGGCCGTGGGTTCCATCCTTTTGGCATTCTACAGGATTTCCCTATAGGGGTTGAAGGTAAAACTGTTAATCTAGATGTGGAGGTGTTTGATGCCCCTCTAGATTACAACCTTCTCTTGGGTCGTAGTTGGTCTTACGCTATGACTTTTGTTGTTTCATCGGTCTTTTGGCTTATAAAGTTTCCTCATAATGGAAAGATCGTAACTATAGACCAGCTAACTTACTTTTCATCCGACCCAACCTCTTCTGAAAGTATCCAGCATTTCAGCAAAACAAGATTCCCTTATAAGGATGTTGGAGTAGGACTAGTTAAAGATTCTGGTTTACTAGGAACTTTTTTCCTTTCCTCCTCCCAACGTATCGCCTTCTACTACACCATTCATATGATTTCATCAGACACTATTGTTTATGATGATCATTGGATCGTACCTTCCGAATCTAAGATATATTTATTTGGTGATGCTATGCCTTTGAGTCCATATGAAATTGCATATCAGGTCGTATAGTCGTTTTCCGACCCTTCTTCAACCGAAATTGACTTAATTAATGTATTCCATGAAGAATCACTTTCAACATCAAACTCAGATTCAACAACTTTTCCAAACTTGTTCACACTGATGAGCAAATTCATGAAATATTGTCTGTTGATGATTTACCATGGGAAGATCTTCATCATAGATCTTCGTTTTTACCTAAGATTGATCGCTTTGAAAATGATTTTTCATCTATTTTTACAACTGATTATGTCAAGGAACCTCAGAATCGATTGAAAAATCCTGATTCTGAGTTAAATTTGGGAAATATTTCTCAAACTATTCCTATTGACATTTTGGTTAAGCCTGGAATTGTTGAAAACATTCATATAGGTGCCTCTTGTACGGAAGATGAAAATCAAACATATAAGGCCATATTTCAAGAATTTCGCGACGTGTTTGCCTGGCTATATGAGTAATGCTAGGAATTGACCCAGCAATTGTTGTTCATGAAATCAAAACTTACCCGGATGCTAAACCCGTCCGGCAACGTTTGCGTCAAATCCACCCGCGAAAAGTTGCTGCTATTAAAGCAGAAGTTGAGAAATTACTTAAAGCGGGTTTCATTTATCCAATTCCATTAATGGATTGGGTATCGAATATTGTTCCTGTTAACAAAAAGCAAGGAACAATAAGAATATGTATCGATTATAGGGATATTAATCGAGCCTGTCCAAAAGACAATTACCCAACTCCCTATATCGATCAAATCATTGATGATTGTGCCGGCAGTGAAATATTCTCCTTCATGGATGGTTTTCCTGGATACAATCATAAATATTCTACCTACTGATCAACCAAAAACGACTTTCATTTGTCCATGGGGGACATTTTCTTATTGCAAATTACCTTTTGGGCTTAAGAACGCCAGTGCAACTTTTCAAAGGGCCATGTCTTACACGTTTCATGACATAAAGCACATTGTGCAACCCTATCTCGATGATTTACTGCTCATTCATTACATCGAGCCGATCATCTCATTCATTTACGAGCAATCTTTATGAGGTGTAGGCATTATCAAATAAGGTTAATCCACATAAGTGTGTTTTCTATATAGAAACGGGTTGGTTACTAGGATTTGTTGGTTTGAAAGCCGGCATTCATGTCAATCCTTCGAAGGTTGAAGCCATTGTCAAATTGCCTCCTCCTTCGACTCTTCGCCAACTCCAAAGGTTGCAAGGGAAAGCAAACTTTTTACGCCGATTCATTCCTAACTATGCTGAGATCTCAAGGCTTTTTACCCCCTTACCCGGTTGTTGAAATAGAATACTCCATTCTTTTGGGATGAGATAGCTGACAAATCTTTTGATGCACTAAAACACGCGTTGACCCATGCACTGTTATTGCATCCTTCCAACTAAAACCATGACTACTTTTTTGTATCTCGTGATCTCCACCCCAACTCCGAGCTCCAACAGCTATCACCACCGAGCTAGAAGGCAGCCAACGGATTCTACAGGAACAACAGTTTACTTTTAGTTGGACAGCCAAGCCCCACTAATTTAGGAGGCCAGCTTGGCCCTCATAATGTATAAATCTTGAGGCTGTAGCCTTCGATAGGGACTTTTTTGAACCTTTGTTGCAGATTTTGAATCACGAGCTATAGCTTTGTTTTTCTCTTTGTAAGCCATTTTTGGCATGTTGTTAGACTTATGATTATGATATTTTAATAAAAGGCAGGCAGATTTGAGTTAAATTCTGAGTTCTTAGAGGAGCTATAGCTCTCAGGTTTGGGCCCAACCTGAAAGCAATAGGTCTCCTTTCTTTGTATTGTTACTTGTCTTTTCTTCCAGCATTTCATTTCTTGTCCCTTAAATGCACTTGGAAAACACAGTTTGCTGATTCGAATTTCTTGGTGTGGTTACATAGGTTAGTGTTATGAACAGAGTTGCTTTTAGTAGTTTAGATTAGAGTAAGGATTGGAGTTAATCAGAGTTCCAAGAAAAGGTTGAATGTACACTCACTACCACCTCTGTTTAGAGATTTGGGAGTGTAGGCCGTGCCAACCACCAAAAAAACGCAGTTTTACATGTTTATGCAAGCTTTAACGTAATATTTCCATTGGTAGAAGTGTCCATGCATTTAGATCTTGAGCAATAACTCTTTGTTTCAGCACCATGCACGATTTCTCTCTAGGCTACATTGTTGTTCTTTGGTTTCTAATAAAACAGTGAGAGTAGGTTGATGAAATTTCAGTTTTGTGCAAGATACAGGTGATTTGTTTCATTTACACTGCGCAGCACCACTCTCTCATTCCCTTATCCTTCTGAGCCGGGCCTAAGCCATCTCCTTACCTCCTAGCTAGATCATTTTCCCACCAACTCTTCTATCATCCACGTTGTTTTAGCTTTTCGGCCTTCCATTCCCCCCCTCTACCCCCTCTAAATCAACCAGCTTTACACACCCCTTCCATATCTCTCTGTCCATAAGCCATCACAAGCTTCCCTCCTACATTTCTCTCCACCCACCAGCATTCACTCTCCACTCCTCCATCACCCAAAAATCCTATTGCAGAACATCCTGTAGAAGTTAGCAGACTTCCTGTAGAAATCCTGAACTTCCTGTAGAATCCCCTGCAGACATCCTGTAGAAGCTTGTAAACACGGTTTCCAGGCATCTGAATCTTGTGAGCTTCTGTGGAATGATGCTAGGGATCCCTTAGACCCTCTATGAGCCTTCCTGACCTTTTTCCAGCCTTCCTCCCCTTGAACTACCCTTGCACAGTCAAGACCCAGTAAGAAGCACAGTCATAATAACTCCAACCACTTGAGAAAAAATACAAAAACATGTTCTCTTCAGATGAAAGTAGTTTAGACTCATGCATCTCATCTCACTAGAAGTAATGGCATCACTTTTAGAAGTTGCATTCCCACCATTGCATCATAAGGATTAAGCTGGTAAAATTAGGGTTTACTAGGGTTTCCATGTTTTGTTGGCTTTCAGTTCATTCTTGCAAAGTAGGTTAATTTCCTTCGAGATAGCTTTCGTTCATCACTTAAAAAGCTTCTTCTGAGAACATATAGAAGTTGGCTTGAGCCCTAGCGGACTTGTGCCAGCTGACCAAGTGACAGCTGCGACAAGAGCTAGTACTTGTGCATACAGCACCGTCGCTTCCAAGTTTGTACGAACTACCGGGTTGATAAAATTAGAGAAGGAAGCTCCAGGAGTTGTAGCATTATTGCTACAATACTGGAGCCCACCATCTTTTTGGCGTCGTTGCCGGGGAAGCGTCAGAGTATTAGTAATTGTTGCTTTTCTTCTATTTTCCCACTCTCGCCTTCTGCCAAGTAGTTTATTTCATTTCCATTCTGCAAAAGTAGCATAGACATTTCCTGCTTTCCTAGATTAACATTTCAATTCCGCAATTTCAATTTTGCAAGCATAGATTAGCATTTCGATTCTGCAAGCGTAGACTAGCATTTCCATTCCTGCAATTTCATTTGAGCAAAGTAGACTAGTTCTTTCCTGCTTTCATTTCAATTCTGCATTTTCATTTCAGCAAGATAGTTAGCTGTAGATCAATCTGTTTCAAGTTTTTGCAGGTACCAGAGAAAAAAACAAAAGCAATCAAAAGTCTTTCCATTTCATGCCTCGTAGGAATTGAGATAAAACAGGAAAATTCTTACCCAACACCCCCACCACATCACTGAGTCACCCTTCTCTCTTCTTTGGTGACAGTGATCCAGAAGAACCTATAGGTGAACCTCCTGAGATATACGAAGATCCTATAGCAGAAGAAGAATTAGAGACCATTCCATCTGAAGCTATGGCTGACAATAGAAGAGAAGATGAGAGAATAGAAGGTGCCTTCCCCATCCGAGAAACCAATGGAGACATGAAAATGAAGAACATTAGCCCCTCCGCTTTACCTCACTTCCATGGACTGACTACTGAAGATCCTGATACCTTCCTGTTTGAGTTTGCTGTCCTTTGTCGAACCTATGACTATACTGAAGATGAGCATAAGCTGAAACTCTTCCCTTCAACTCTTAAGGATGCAGCATTACGCTGGTTCATGGGCTTACCTGGGAATAGTATCACCACTTGGGCTCAGATGCAGCAAGGTTTCAATACCAAGTATCGGGACTACTGTAGGTCCAAGGAAACCAAGGGAGAAATCTTTCGGATGACCATGGGAAATGATGAGTCCTTAGAGGATTATGAGGAAAGGTTCCAACTTAGTTATAAACGGGTCAGGTGCACACTTGACACTGAATCCCTCAAGTTGGTCCTGCTCCGAGGAGTCCCTGAAGACCTCTTAGATACCCTTCACATGTTAGCTGGAGGAGATATTTACCAACTACCTTATGAGGACATAAAGACTGTGTTTAGAAACCACTCTAGGGCAGCCGGAAACGAGGTAGAGGAAACCTCCTCTCAGCTGGTATTCCCTTCTCCAAACATGAGTTTGCAAATCAATTAGAAGATCTCAAGAGTGAGGTGAGACAGACCATTGCCATGCAACTTGACACATTCAGGATCCAGCAGAAGAAGGAAGAAGCTGAGAGGGCCTTGGCTATCTTCTGCCCTAGATGTACAAGGAGACACCCTAAGAAGGAATGCCATTGCATTCGATTGAAGTGTGTTTCGTTTGTGAGGAGGACCATCCCACAAATCAATGTCCAACCTTACTTAGGCTTAAAGCCATGTACCAAGGGACATAAGCCCCCACTGAACCTCTCTATTTCCTGAACCAAAGGAGGCCACAAGGACCTAGACCTTACCAGCAGGGGATGCAAGGGGCACCCCAAGCTTATTATAGCCCCAACCAATCTACTCCTATGCCTTCCTGGGGTCCCCCTGCTCATCCTTCCCGGTCTATGCCTCCTCCATGGTCTTATCCACCTCAGTATCCTACTCAACCCACTACTCATTCCTATCACTCACATGCCCAGCCACAGCCTCAGTGGAATGCACCTCAGTCGGGGTGGAGGCCCCAGTACAACACTCCTCCCGCCATTTTGCCTCCACCACCAGTTCAACCTCAACCATTACCTCCTGCTCCTCCAAGGCAACCTCAAATGCCTGCTCAACCGAACCCGAACCCCAACAATAGACAGGCCTAGCAGGTATACACTGGGGAAACATCATGCCCTACCTATGTTGTGGAGATCCAGGAGATCAATCTTCGATCTGGAAAGACTCTTCTGAATCGCCAACCTCCTCCCCCAGAGGACGAGGAAGACAAACAGGAAATTGAAAAAAAGGCTATTCCACCCTTTCCTGAGAGACTAACAGCCACCACACAACCCAACCCCGAGGAGGATGAGCTTCTGGGAGAGCTCAAGCAGTTGTGTGTGAAAATACCACTTCTCCAAGCCATCAAGGATGTGCCAATATACAACAAATGGTTAAGGAGAAGTGTTTCAAACACCCAGGTAGGAGAAAGAGAGATGCTTCAACCATCAATGTCTTAGGACAACTGTCTGACCTTATGTTAGGACAAGTCATCTGCCCAAAGTATCTAGATCCTGGGAGTCCTGTAGTAGATGTCCACATCAATGACACCATCATACCGCACACCTTGATTGATCTGGGGGCTGCCATTAATGTGATGACCAGGGATACCATGCTCAAGCTCAATCTTCAGGGTTCCCTGAGGAAGACCTCGATAATCCTGCAACTAGCAGATCACTCCACCGTGACTCCCGAAGGGATTGTGGAGGATGTCTTGGTCTCTGTCGACTCTTGGGAATACCCTGCAGATTTCTTGGTTCTGCAACCAAAGGCAAAGCTTACTGGATATCCTCTTATTTTGGGAAGGCCTTGGTTAGCCACTGCAAATGCTTACATAAGTTGCCGTGCAGGAAACATGACCATCAAAAATGGTCCTATGTCCAAGCAGCTAGTCCTATAACCTCCTGCCCAACCCTCCTTAGAGCATGACTTACCACTTTGGTTGGAGGAAGGGGAAGAGGATGAGGTTTACTCAGCACCTTTGTGCACCCTAGACACCACTAGAAGAGACCCCCCAACCGAGGATGACTTGATTGAGACCTTGATCCAGAATCCACCTCCCAGTGCACTATCCTTAGAGAAATTGGTGGAGGATGCCCAAGCCAGCACCTTAGTGGACCTTGTGCAACTAACCCTGTCACTCCCAGAGTCAAGAATGTGAGTTCGGCCCTGAGAGAACGTTAAAGATCAGCTCCTCCCTATCTCCTTCCCAGGAAAAGGAGTTGTGTAGTCTGTTGGCCAGTCATCTAGATGCTTTCGCTTGGAGCTATAAGGAGATGAAAGGAGTCCATCCTTCGGTCTGTACCCATCACATTTACATCAAAGATGATTGTAAACCGGTTAGGCAACCCTAGAGGAGAATGAATCCAGCCCTTAAGGACATTTTCAAGGAAGAATTGCAAAAACTGTTGGATGTCGGATTCATTTACCCCATCTCAGATAGCAAATGGGTGTCCCCTCTGGTGTTGGTTCCCAAGAAAAATGGGGAGTGGAGAATCTGTGTGGACTACCGAGAACTGAACAAAGCTACCAAGAAAGACCATTTCCCTCTACCTTTCATAGATCAAGTGTTGGATGGACTGGCAGGAAATAAGTTTTTCTCTTTCCTGGACGGGTTTAGCGGGTACAATCAAATCCAAATCAGCCCGGAAGACCAAGATAAGACCACCTTCACTTGTCATTGGGGTACCTTTTCTTCCGAGTTCTTCCCTTTGGGCTATGCAATGCTCCTGCTACCTTCCAGAGAGCCATCTTGAGCATCTTTTCTGAGCTGGTCCATGATGCGGTGGAAATCTATATGGATGACTTCACTCCTTATGGGTCCAACTTCAAGGAAGCATTGTCCAATCTGGGAAAAGTCCTAACCAAGTGCATTGAGATGAACCTGTCCCTTAGTCCTGAAAAATGTCAATTCCTGATGACTGAAGGGATCGTGCTAGGCCACACCATTTCTTGCCAAGGGTTACAGGTGGACCCTAACAAAATTGCTCTCATCAAGAGGGTTCCACCTCCCAAAAGGTAAGGGATGTTCGGAGTTTCTTAGGACTAGCGGGGTATTACAGGAGATTCATTAAAGACTTCAGCAAGCTAGCCTCACCATTGTTTGGTTTGTTGGCAAAAGATGTGGAGTTTAAATGGACTACGATTGTCAGAGGGCTTTGAATGAATTAAAGGACAAGTTGGTGTCTGCCCCAATCTTGAGAGGTCCCAACTGGGCCCTACCTTTCCACATCCACACTGATGCCTCGAACAAAGCCATAGGGGAAGCCTTAGGACAAGTGGAACAAAAACTTCTGTATGCCATTTACTTTGTCAGCAAAAACTTATCCAAAGTTGAACTGAATTACACTGTAACCGAGAAAGAATTCTTGGCTGTGGTCCATGCATTGAACAAGTTCCGACATTATATCATTGGCTATCAAACTTTTGTACGTACGGATCATGCTGCAATTAGATATTTAATGAATAAACCAGATGTGAATGCTCGTATTATTAGATGGTTACTTTTGTTGCAGCAGTTTGATTTGACCATTGTTGACAAACCAGGTAAAGAAAATGTTGTCGTTGACTTTTTATCTAGATTGGATTTGTCTGCAGATGAGGATGGAACAGTGGATGACCAGATGCCCGATGAACATCTGTTTGCTATCTCAGTACTCTCTCCGTGGTTTGCTGATATAGAAAACTACCTTGTTTCAGCACAGTTCCCTCCGCACCTATCTTCAAGAGAGAAGAGCAGAATCATCAGAAAAAGTGCCTCATTTACTTGGATCGGGGGCAACCTGTTCAAGCTTGGCCCTGATCAGATCTTAAGGCGTTGTGTAAGGGAGGAGGAAGTCTTTGATATCCTCCTCACCTGTCATGATGGGCCTTGTGGAGGACATTTTGCAGCAAACGGGACTGCCTTCAAAATCCTACAAGCAGGCTACTATTGGCCCACACTTCATCAAGATGTCAGAAGGTATATCAGCCAATGTGACCGATGCCAAAGAATGGGGAAACCGACTCAAAGGGATGAGATGCCTCTCCAACCTCAAGTGACTCTTGAGCCATTTGAGAAGTGGGGTATGGACTTTGTGGGTCCAATCAACCCTCCTTCGAGGCAAAGGTCTTACATCATTGTGTGCACCGACTACCTGACAAAGTGGGCAGAGACTAAAGCAATCAAAGCAGCAACAGAAGAAAAGGTGGCCGAGTTCTTAAGAGAAAACATCTTCTACAAGTTTGGATACCCAAGAGAGCTAGTCACCGATCAAGGAAGCCAGTTCACATCCAACTTAATTGAAGACCTACTAGCTCATCACAAAATCAAGCATAGGACTTCCACCCCCTATCATCCACAGGCAAATGGGCAAGTGGAAGTCACCAACAGAGCATTGGAAGGGATTTTGACTAAGGTGGTGAGCAGCAGTAGGAAAGATTGGGCAGATCGCCTGGTTGAGGCCACATGCGCTTACAACACCACCTGGAAGACCACCACCAGCTTCACACCTTATGAGTTGGTCTATGGGAAGAAAGCTTTGCTGTCCATTGAATTTGAATACAACACTTTGAGGATGGTAGCTCAGTTGGACCTAGATCTCAGCCATGCACAACAAGAAAGGTTATTGCAGCTGAATGGACTGGACGAGCACCGAATGCAGGCCCTCCTTCACTCGGAAGTGGTTCAACTTCAGAGAAAGGTTTGGCATGACCAACACCTCAATGACAAGCAATTCCAGCCAAGAGATTGGGCATTGTTGTATGACTCCAGGTACAAAGATTTCAAGGGGAAGCTGAGAACCAGATGGCTGGGACCATATGCAGTGGAAAAATGTCATGACAATGGATCTGTTCTTATTCAGACCATTGATGAGGAGTCCATCCCCATGCTTGTCAATGGGCATCGACTGAAGATCTACAGGAAACCTCTCTCAAGACAAGAGTTCATCAAAACTATGGAGAAATCAGTGTTGGTCATAGAGAAGGGTTCTGCCTCTGCTTTGGGCACACCCTGACAGATCTAAATAAAAAAAAAAAAAAAAAAAAACAAAACAAAAAAATAATAAAGATCCTTGGGGGAAAACCTTTCTGAGGCTCCCAAGGCAGGTGGTAGGGGTGAAAACCTCATTGAGGCGCCCCTATTGTCTTTCAAAAAAAAAAAAATATTTGAAAAAAGATCCTTGAGTGAAAACCTCTCAGAGGCGCTTAAGGCAGATGGCAAGGGTGAAAACCTCATTGAGGCGCCCCTGCTATCTTTCAAAAAAAAAAAGGAAAAAAGAAAAAGGAAAAAAAAATAAGCAAAAAAGACAGGGACAGCATGTTTATAATGTGGAAATGCATGCAGGTTGCAGGTGTTCTATGAAGGAGAGGAGGTCTCTCAACTCAGAGTCAAGGATCCTTATCATGCTGCTAGGAGACCTCACCAGCACCTCCTCCAAGAATACTCATCTTCTCCAAGGTATGGGCACGATTTCATTACAGCTTAAGTCTTCTACAGGAAGATGCAGACCTTCTACAGGAAGATGCAGACTTTCTACAGGAAGGTGCAGACTTTCTACAGGAAGTTCTGTATTTCTACAGGAAACTTCCTGTAGAAGTTCGGGACAGCCCAGAATTCATTATATGAGGAGATCTAACGACCAAGGTTTGGTATGGACGCCTGCAAGCTACCATTTTCTCCCTCACACACTGTTGTCACCTCCTTCTACCACCCCTGTCGACATGCAATGAAGGTACCTGCACAATCAAGGCAGATCATTGAGATTCAAGAGAAAGCAATTTTTTTTAATGAAAAAACGTTGAGATGTCGTGCCATACCCATCCCAGCTATCTAAGAGCCCTGTGAGCATGATCGTGGGGCCACCATCTTCACCATGCAGCATGCACCCGAGGAGGAAAAACTGCTACAGGACATCCTGCAGGAGTCCCGTAGCAGTTAAGCCAGCTAGAGTGCACACCTTTCCACCGCCTGCAACATGCAAAGATCACGCGGGCGCATGCAACCGAAGCATCAAATTCATCGTCAGCGGCCTGTAAAGAGGAACCTCCGAACCTGTGCAATCACGCAGCAGCAAACAAATCGACTCACCATCGTCCAAAAGCCTGAAGAATCGTGTCGCGGCCGCACAGGTAAGTGCCTCGCCCTTTCTTCCGTCGAATTGCATGAATTTTACTTTGGAATGTTTGCGAAGTGTAAAGTGAATGGGTTGAGCGGTCGTATGGCCATTCGATTGGCCACGTCGACCATTCAGTGGTCTAGTCAGATGTTTAAACGGTGGTCGTGGAAAAAGGAACGGGCAGTGCACACGTGAGAGCCATCCAAGCGGGAAAAACGAGTTTTAACAGAAGTGACGGCGGCAGATCTGCGGGGAATGATGCGGCAGTAAGGGAACTCGCAGACGAATGATGGAGTGACGTCATCCAACGGTCCGGCAAGGACAGCTCACCCCCGCGCCACGGATTCCGCCGAATTCAAATCTAATCAACTAGATTGCCACCCCACGCATTCATCATTCACCGTTTGGAAGTCTAGTGATCATCCGGATCTCTCTGCAGCTCGACACTCCAAGTCTTTGGCCGTTCGAATGCCTGTTAAGCAGCACAGAGAGTGCAGACCCACTGCAGTATCCTCTGGAATTCGCACGCTGCTTCTACAGGAAAGTTGTTTCTACAGGAAATTGGGTTCCTCACGTCAAAAGGTGGCGGATTAACAAGGTAAGCCTCAACCTTCCATGCAATTGGTTTTGAGGGTGGCAGCATCGACGTCTACAGTCTGGTCGTAAGAAAATTTTGCAAATACTGTCTACTGTCGCATGAATTGTCATCCTACAGGAAGTAAGTTATAATTAAGTTGTGTTAAGGTCGTCGGGATATAAGTTTTTTTGAATTGTATGTGTGGCAGAGGCGAAATTCTACGCTCTGTCACAGTAAGCCAATTTTCTTCCGCACCCGCCACCTCCAGTTAACGCGGTAGTTTTTCACCATGCCGGGTGGGTTCATCAGAAGGGAACCAACTGACTCCTCAAAGCTGAGAGAAAATCCTGAGGTGGAGGAGCTCTTCACGCGAGCGCAATGGATATCATTCTGTGATAAATTGCAGGGCTATGACGACGAGGTGGCAGAGGAGTTTTTGCAAGCTCTAAGGCCGAAATCCAAAACATTGGCCACCGTTAACTTTAGGGGTTTGAGTCTCAGACTCACCCCACAATTTATCAGACGAGTTACTGAGCTCCCAATGGGATTACCGTGGGATAAAGAAGATTCCCTTATAAGGATGTTGGAGTAGGACTAGTTAAAGATTCTGGTTTACTAGGAACATTTTTCCTTTCCTCCTCCCAACGTATCGCCTTCTACTACAACCATTCATATGATTTCATCAGACACTATTGTTTATGATGATCCTTGGATCGTACCTTCCGAATCTAAGATATATTTATTTGGTGATGCTATGCCTTTGAGTCCATATGAAATTGCATATCAGGTCGTATAGTCATTTTCCGACCCTTCTTCAACCGAAATTGACTTAATTAATGTATTCCATGAAGAATCACTTTCAACATCAAACTCAGATTCAACAACTTTTCCAAACTTGTTCACACTGATGAGCAAATTCATGAAATATTGTCTGTTGATGGTTTACCATGGGAAGATCTTCATCATAGATCTTCGTTTTTACCTAAGATTGATCGCTTTGAAAATGATTTTTCATCTATTTTTACAACTGATTATGTCAAGGAACCTCAGAATCGATTGAAAAATCCTGATTCTGAGTTAAATTTGGGAAATATTTCTCAAACTATTCCTATTGACATTTCGGTTAAGCCTGGAATTGTAGAAAACATTCATATAGGTGCCTCTTGTACGGAAGATGAAAATCAAACATATAAGGCCTTATTTCAAGAATTTCGCGACGTGTTTGCGTGGCCATATGAGTAATGCCAGGAATTGACCCAGCAATTGTTGTTCATGAAATCAAAACTTACCCGGATGCTAAACCCGTCTGGCAACGTTTGCGTCAAATCCACCCGCGAAAAGTTGCTGCTATTAAAGCAGAAGTTGAGAAATTACTTAAAGCGGGTTTCATTTATCCAATTCCATTAATGGATTGGGTATCGAATATTGTTCATGTTAACAAAAAGCAAGGAACAATAAGAATATGTATCGATTATAGGGATATTAATCGAGCCTGTCCAAAAGACAATTACCCAACTCCCTATATCGATCAAATCATTGATGATTGTGCCGGCAGTGAAATATTCTCCTTCATGGATGGTTTTCCTGGATACAATCAAATAAATATTCTACCTACTGATCAACCAAAAACGACTTTCATTTGTCCATGGGGGACATTTGCTTATTGCAAATTACCTTTTGGGCTTAAGAACGCCAATGCAAATTTTCAAAGGGCCATGTCTTACGCGTTTCATGACATAAAGCACATTGTGCAACCCTATCTTGATGATTTACCTGCTCAATCATTACATCGAGTCAATCATCTCATTCATTTACGAGCAATCTTTATGAGGTGTAGGCATTATCAAATAAGGTTAATCCACATAAGTGTGTTTTCTATATAGAAACGGGTTGGTTACTGGGATTTTTTGGTTTGAAAGCCGGCATTCATTTCAATCCTTCGAAGGTTGAAGCCATTGTCAAATTGCCTCCTCCTTCGACTCTTCGCCAACTCCAAAGGTTGCAAGGGAAAACAAACTTTTTACGCCGATTCATTCCTAAGTATGCCGAGATCACAAAGGCTTTTACCCGGTTGTTGAAATAGAATACTCCATTCTTTTGGGATGAGATAGCTGACAAATCTTTTGATGCACTAAAACACGCGTTGACCCATGCACCGTTATTGCATCCTCCCAACTACAACCATGACTACTTTTTATATCTCGCCGCCTCTCATTCCACCATCGGAATGGTGTTAGTTCAGGAAGATGAATTCGGTAGTGAACATGTAATATATTACCTTAGTCGAACTTTGAATCCAACTGAGCTAAAATATTCACATGTGGAGAAATTAGCCTTGGCAGCTGTTCAAGCTAACCAACGTTTTCGTCATTACATTTTACTACGCAAAACTACTGTAATTTCCGATTGCAACCCTATGATCTATATTTTGACCAAACAATTGCTAGGGGGCAAGTATTCCAAATGGATTGTTATCCTGCAGGAATTTGACTTGGAGTTTGAAAAATCTAAGTCAAAGAAATCTTTAGTTTTTGCGGAGTTGATGTGTGACTTCCCGCGTGCTGATACTGAAACTGTTGATGAGCCCCAAATTTTGGTAACATTTTGGGCTCATTTGGCCTACTTACCTTGCTCAACCCTTCATTTTTTATCACTTATGCATCATTTCTTAGTATATTCATGTTATTTGTAGGAAGGAGGGCAGTCATTATGCCTATGTGGCTAATACACGTTTATTTCAGGTTGTTTGACATTAAATGGAGCAAAACCACGCAGATGGAGGCAAGGAGACAGCCAAGGTGGCATTGCGGTTTTGTAGGAAGGTTGTCCACAGCCTTGAATGACCTTCCTCGTGATCTCCACCCCAACTCCGAGCTCCAACAGCTATCACCACCGAGCTAGAAGGCAGCCAACGGATTCTACAGGAACAGCAGTTTACTTTTAGTTAGACAGCCAAGCCCCACTAATTTAGGAGGCCAGCTTGGCCCTCATAATGTATAAATCTTGAGGCTGTAGCCTTCGATAGGGAATTTTTTGAACCTTTGTTGTAGATTTTGAATCACGAGCTATAGCTCTGTTTTGCTCTTTGTAAGCCATTTTTGGCATGTTGTTAGACTTATGATTATGATCTTTTAATAAAAGGCAGGCAGATTTGAGTTAAATTCTGAGTTCTTAGAGGAGCTATAGCTCTCAGGTTTGGGCCCAACCTGAGAGCAATAGGCCTCCTTTCTTTGTATTGTTACTTGTCTTTTCTTTCAGCATTTCATTTCTTGTCCTTTACATGCACTTGGAAAACACAGTTTGCTGATTCGAATTTCTTGGTGTGGTTACATAGGTTAGTGTTATGAACAGAGTTGCTTTCAGTAGTTTAGATTAGAGTAAGGATTGGAGTTAATCAGAGTTCCAAGAAAAGGTTGAATGTACACTCACTACCACCTCTGTTTAGAGATTTGGGAGTGTAGACCGTGCCAACCACCAAAAAACGCAGTTTTACATGTTTATGCAAGCTTTAACGTAATATTTCCATTGGTAGAAGTGTCCATGCATTTAGATCTTGAGCAATAACTCTTTGTTTCAGCACCATGCACGATTTCTCTCTAGGCTACATTGTTGTTCTTTGGTTTCTAATAAAACAGTGAGAGTAGGTTGATGACATTTCGGTTTTGTGCAAGATACAGGTGATTTGTTTCATTTACACTGCGCAGCACCACTCTATCATTCCCTTATCCTTCTGAGCCGGGCCTAAGCCATCTCCTTACCTCCTAGCTAGATCATTTTCCCACCAACTCTTCTATCATCCACGTTGTTTTATCTTTTCGGCCTTCCATTGCCTCTAACCCCCTCTAGATCAACCAGCTTTACACACCCCCCTCTCCATCTCATCTCTCTGTCCATAAGCCATCACAAGCTCCCCTCCTACATTTCTCTCCACCCACACAGCTCATTCACTCCTCCATCACCCAAAAATCCTATTGCAGAACATCCTGTAGAAGTTAGCAGACTTCCTATAGAAATCCTGAACTTCCTGTAGAATCCCCTGCAGATATCCTGTAGAAGCTTGTAAACACGGTTGCCAGGCATCTGAACCTTGTAAACTTCTGTGGAATGATGCTAGGGATCCCTTAGACCCTCTATGAGCCTTCCTGACCTTTTTCCAGCCTTCCTCCCCTTGAACTACCCCTGCACAGTCAAGACCCAGTAAGAAGCACAGTCATAATAACTCCAACCACTTGAGCAAAAATACAAAAACATGTTCTCTTCAGATGAAAGTAGTTTAGACTCATGCATCTCATCTCACTAGAAGTAATGGCATCACTTTTAGAAGTTGCATTCCCACCATTGCATCATAAGGATTAAGCTGGTAAAATTAGGGTTTACTAGGGTTTCCATGTTTTGTTGGCTTTCAGTTCATTCTTGCAAAGTAGGTTAATTTCCTTCGAGATAGCTTTCGTTCATCACTCAAAAAGCTTCTTCTGAGAACATATAGAAGTTGGCTTGAGCCCTAGCGGACTTGTGCCAGCTGACCAAGTGACAGCTGCGACAAGAGCTAGTACTTGTGCATACAGCACCGTCGCTTCCAAGTTTGTACGAACTACCGGGTTGATAAAATTAGAGAAGGATGCTCCAGGAGTTGTAGCATTATTGCTACAATACTGGAGCCCACCATCTTTTTGGCGCCGTTGCCAGGGAAGCGTCAAAGTATTAGTAATTGTTGCTTTTCTTCTATTTTCCCACTCTCGCCTTCTGCCAAGTAGTTTATTTCATTTCCATTCTGCAAAAGTAGCATAGACATTTCCTGCTTTCCTAGATTAACATTTCAATTCCGCAATTTCAATTTTGCAAGCATAGATTAGCATTTCGATTCTGCAAGCGTAGACTAGCATTTCCATTCCTGCAATTTCATTTGAGCAAAGTAGACTAGTTCTTTCCTGCTTTCATTTCAATTCTGCATTTTCATTTCAGCAAGATATTTAGCTGTAGATCAATCTGTTTCAAGTTTTTTCAGGTACCAGAGAAAAAAACAAAAGAAATCAAAAGTCTTTCCATTTCATGCCTTGTAGGAATCGAGATAAAACATGCAAATCCTTACCCAACACCCCCATCATATCACTGAGTCACCCTTCTCTCTTCTTTGGTGCTAGTGATCCAGAAGAACCTATAGGTGAACCTCCTGAAATATACGAAGATCCTATAGCAGAAGAAGAATTAGAGACCATTCCATCTGAAGCTATGGCTGACAATAGAAGAGAAGATGAGAGAATAGAAGGTACCTTCCCCATCCGAGAAACCAATGGAGACATGAAAATGAAGAACATTAGCCCCTCCTCTTTACCTCACTTCCATGGACTGACTACTGAAGATCCTAATACCTTCCTGTTTGAGTTTGTTGTCCTTTTTCGAACCTATGACTATACTGAAGATGAGCAGAAGCTGAAACTCTTCCCTTCAACTCTTAAGGATGCAGCATTACGCTGGTTCATGGGCTTACCTGGGAATAGTATCACCACTTGGGCTCAGATGCAGCAAGATTTCAATACCAAGTATCGGGACTACTGTAGGTCCAAGGAAACCAAGGGAGAAATCTTTCGGATGACCATGGGAAATGATGAGTCCTTAGAGGATTATGAGGAAAGGTTCCAACTTAGTTATAAATGGGCCAGGTGCACACTTGACACTGAATCCCTCAAGTTGGTCCTGCTCCGAGGAGTCCCTGAAGACCTCTTAGATACCCTTCACATGTTAGCTGGAGGAGATATTTACCAACTGCCTTATGAGGACATAAAGACTGTGTTTAGAAACCACTCTAGGGCAGCTCGGAAACGAGGTAGAGGAAACCTCCTCTCAGCTGGTATTCCCTTCTCCAAACATGAGTTTGCAAATCAATTAGAAGATCTCAAGAGTGAGGTGAGACAGACCATTGCCATGCAACTTGACACATTCAGGATCCAGCAGAAGAAGGAAGAAGCTGAGAGGGCCTTGGCTATCTTCTGCCCTAGATGTACAAGGAGACATCCTAAGAACGAATGCCCATTGCATTCGGTTGAAGTGTGTTTCGTTTGTGAGGAGGACCATCCCACAAATCAATGTCCAACCTTACCTGGGCTTAAAGCCATGTACCAAGGG
The DNA here is from genome assembly GCA_031772625.1 of Pinus tabuliformis. NCBI lineage: Eukaryota > Viridiplantae > Streptophyta > Pinopsida > Pinales > Pinaceae > Pinus > Pinus tabuliformis. The sequence goes on from CM062805.1 coordinate 718,369,500, forward strand.
ACATAAGCCCCCACTGAACCTCTCTATTTCCTGAACCAAAGGAGGCCACAAGGACCTAGACCTTACCAGCAGGGGATGCAAGGGGCACCCCAAGCTTATTATAGCCCCAACCAATCTACTCCTATGCCTTCCTGGGGTCCCCCTGCTCATCCTTCCCGATCTATGCCTCCTCCATGGTCTTATCCACCTCAGTATCCTACTCAACCTACTACTCATTCCTATCACTCACATGCCCAGCCACAGCCTCAGTGGAATGCACCTCAGTTGGGGTGGAGACCCCAGTACAACACTCCTCCCGCCATTTTGCCTCCACCACCAGTTCAACCTCAACCATTACCTCCTGCTCCTCCAAGGCAACCTCAAATGCTTGCTCAACCGAACCCGAACCCCAACAATAGACAGGCCCAGCAGTTATACACTGGGGAAACATCATGCCCTACCTATGTTGTGGAGATCCAGGAGATCAATCTTTGATCTGGAAAGACTCTTCCGGATCGCCAACCTCCTCCCCCAGAGGACGAGGAAGACAAACAGGAAATTGAACCAAAGGCTATTCCACCCTTTCCTGAGAGACTAACAGCCACCACACAACCCAACCCCGAGGAGGATGAGCTTCTGGGAGAGCTCAAGCAGTTGTGTGTGAAAATACCACTTCTCCAAGCCATCAAGGATGTGCCAATATACAACAAACTGGTTAAGGAGAAGTGTTTCAAGCACCCAGGCAGGCGAAAGAGAGATGCTTCAACCATCAATGTCTTAGGACAACTGTCTGACCTTATGTTAGGACAAGTCATCTGCCCAAAGTATCTAGATCCTGGGAGTCCTGTAGTAGATGTCCACATCAATGGCACCATCATACCGCACACCTTGATTGATCTGGGGGCTGCCATTAATGTGATGACCAGGGATACCATGCTCAAGCTCAATCTTCAGGGTTCCCTGAGGAAGACCTCGATAATCCTGCAACTAGAAGATCACTCCACCATGACTCCCGAAGGGATTGTGGAGGATGTCTTGGTCTCTGTCGACTCTTGGGAATACCCTGCAGATTTCTTGGTTCTGCAACCAAAGGCAAAGCTTACTGGATATCCTCTTATTTTGGGAAGGCCTTGGTTAGCCACTGCAAATGCTTACATAAGTTGCCGTGCAGGAAACATGACCATCAAAAATGGTCCTATGTCCAAGCAGCTAGTCCTATACCCTCCTGCCCAACCCTCCTTAGAGCATGACTTACCACTTTGGTTGGAGGAAGGGGAAGAGGATGAGGTGTACTCAGCACCTTTGTGCACCCTAGACACCACTAGAAGAGACCCCCCAACCGAGGATGACTTGATTGAGACCTTGATCCAGAATCCACCTCCCAGTGCACTATCCTTAGAGAAATTGGTGGAGGATGCCCAAGCAAGCACCTTAGTGGACCTTTGTGCAACTAACCCTGTCACTCCCAGAGTCAAGAATGTGGAGTTCGGCCCTGAGAGAACGTTAAAGATCAGCTCCTCCCCATCTCCTTCCCAGGAAAAGGTGCTGTGTAGTCTGTTGGCCAGTCATCTAAATGCTTTTGCTTGGAGCTATAAGGAGATGAAAGGAGTCCATCCTTCAGTCTGTACCCATCACATTTACATCAAAGATGATTGTAAACCGGTTAGGCAACCCCAGAGGAGAATGAATCCAGCCCTTAAGGACATTGTCAAGGAAGAATTGCAAAAACTGTTGGATGTCGGATTCATTTACCCCATCTCAGATAGCAAATGGGTGTCCCCTCTGGTGTTGGTTCCCAAGAAAAATGGGGAGTGGAGAATCTGTGTGGACTACCGAGAACTGAACAAAGCTACCAAGAAAGACCATTTCCCTCTACCTTTCATAGATAAAGTGTTGGATGGACTGGCAGGAAAGAAGTTTTTCTCTTTCCTGGACGGGTTTAGCGGGTACAATCAAATCCAAATCATCCCGGAAGACCAAGATAAGACCACCTTCACTTGTCCTTGGGGTACCTTTGCCTACCGAGTTCTTCCCTTTGGGCTTTGCAATGCTCCTGCTACCTTCCAGAGAGCCGTCTTGAGCATCTTTTCTGAGCTGGTCCATGATGCGGTGGAAATCTATATGGATGACTTCACTCCTTATGGGTCCAACTTCAAGGAAGCATTGTCCAATCTGGGAAAAGTCCTAACCAAGTGCATTGAGATGAACCTGTCCCTTAGTCCTGAAAAATGTGAATTCCTGATGACTGAAGGGACCATGCTAGGCCACACCATTTCTTGCCATGGGTTACAGGTGGACCCTAACAAAATTGCTCTCATCAAGAGGGTTCCACCTCCCCAAAAGGTAAGGGATGTTCGGAGTTTCTTAGGACTAGCGGGGTATTACAGGAGATTCATTAAAGACTTCAGCAAGCTAGCCTCACCATTGTTTGGTTTGTTGGCAAAAGTTGTGGAGTTTAAATGGACTGACGAATGTCAGAGGGCTTTGAATGAATTAAAGGACAACTTGGTGTCTGCCCCAATCTTGAGAGGTCCCAACTGGGCCCTACCTTTCCACATCCACACTGATGCCTCGAACAAAGCCATAGGGGAAGCCTTAGGACAAGTGGAATAAAAACTTCTGTATGCCATTTACTTTGTCAGCAAAAACTTATCCAAAGCTGAACTGAATTACACTGTAACCGAGAAAGAATTCTTGGCTGTGGTCCATGCACTGAACAAGTTCCGACATTATATCATTGGCTATCAAACTTTTGTACATACGGATCATGCTGCAATTAGATATTTAATGAATAAACCAGATGTGAATGCTCGTATTATTAGATGGTTACTTTTGTTGCAGCAGTTTGATTTGACCATTGTTGACAAACCAGGTAAAGAAAATGTTGTCGCTGACTTTTTATCTAGATTGGATTTGTCTGCAGATGAGGATGGAACAGTGGATGACCAGATGCCCGATGAACATCTGTTTGCTATCTCAGTACTCTCTCCGTGGTTTGCTGATATAGAAAACTACCTTGTTTCAGCACAGTTCCCTCCACACCTATCTTCAAGAGAGAAGAGCAGAATCATCAGAAAAAGTGCCTCATTTACTTGGATCGGGGGCAACCTGTTCAAGCTTGGCCCTGATCAGATCTTAAGGCGTTGTGTAAGGGAGGAGGAAGTCTTTGATATCCTCCTCACCTGTCATGATGGGCCTTGTGGAGGACATTTTGCAGCAAAGAGGACTGCCTTCAAAATCCTGCAGGCAGGCTACTATTGGCCCACACTTCATCAAGATGTCAGAAGGTATATCAGCCAATGTGACCGATGCCAAAGAATGGGGAAACCGACTCAAAGGGATCAAATGCCTCTCCAACCTCAAGTGACTCTTGAGCCATTTGAGAAGTGGGGTATGGACTTTGTGGGTCCAATCAACCCTCCTTCGAGGCAAAGGTCTTACACCATTGTGTGCACCGACTACCTGACAAAGTGGGCAAAGACTAAAGCAATCAAAGCAGCAACAGAAGAAAAGGTGGCCGAGTTCTTAGGAGAAAACATCTTCTACAAGTTTGGATACCCAAGAGAGCTAGTCACCGATCAAGGAAGCCAGTTCACATCCAACTTAATTGAAGACCTACTAGCTCATCACAAAATCAAGCATAGGACTTCCACCCCCTATCATCCACAGGCAAATGGGCAAGTGGAAGTCACCAACAGAGCATTGGAAGGGATTTTGACTAAGGTGGTGAGCAGCAGTAGGAAAGATTGGGCAGATCGCCTGGTTGAGGCCACATACGCTTACAACACCACCTGGAAGACCACCACCGGCTTCACACCTTATGAGTTGGTCTATAGGAAGAAAGCTTTGCTGTCCATTGAATTTGAATACAACACTTTGAGGATGGCAGCTCAGCTGGACCTAGATCTCAGCCATGCACAACAAGAAAGGTTATTGCAGCTGAATGGACTAGACGAGCACCGAATGCAGGCCCTCCTTCACTCAGAAGTGGTTCAACTTCAGAGAAAGGTGTGGCATGACCAACACCTCAATGACAAGCAATTCCAGCCAAGAGATTGGGCATTGTTGTATGACTCCAGGTACAAAGATTTCAAGGGGAAGCTGAGAACCAGATGGCTGGGACCATATGCAGTGGAAAACTGTCATGACAATGGATCTGTTCTTATTCGGACCATTGATGAGGAGTCCATCCCCATGCTTGTCAATGGGCATCGACTGAAGATCTACAGGAAACCTCTCTCAAGACAAGAGTTCATCAAAACTATGGAGAAATCAGTGTTGGTCATAGAGAAGGGTTCTGCCTCTGCTTTGGGGACCCCCTGACAGATCTAAATAAAAGAAAAAAAAAACAAAAACAAAAACAAAACAAAAAAATAATAAAGATCCTTGGGGGAAAACCTTTCTGAGGCTCCCAAGGCAGGTGGTAGGGGTGAAAACCTCATTGAGGTGCCCCTATTGTCTTTCAAAAAAAAAAAAAGATTTGAAAAAAGATCCTTGAGTGAAAACCTCTCTGAGGCGCTTAAGGCAGATGGCAAGGGTGAAAACCTCATTGAGGCGCCCCTGCTATCTTTCAAAAAAAAAAAGGAAAAAAGAAAAAGGAAAAAAAAATAAGCAAAAAAGACAGGGACAACAAGTTTATAATGTGGAAATGCATGTAGGTTGCAGGTGTTCTCTGAAGGAGAGGAGGTCTCTCAACACAGAGTCAAGGATCCTTATCATGCTGCCAGGAGACCTCACCAGCACCTCCTCCAAGAATACTCATCTTCTCCAAGGTATGGGCACGATTTCATTACAGCTTAAGTCTTCTACAGGAAGATGCATACCTTCTACAGGAAGATGCAGACTTTCTACAGGAAGGTGCAGACTTTCTATAGGAAGTTCTGTATTTCTACAGGAAACTTCCTGTAGAAGTTCGGGACGGCCCAGAATTCATTATATGAGGAGATCTAACGACCAAGGTTCGGTATGGATGCCTGCAAGCTGCCATTTTCTCCCTCACACACTGTTGTCACCTCCTTCTACCACCCCTGTCGACATGCAATGAAGGTACCTGCACAATCAAGGCAGATCATTGAGATTCAAGAGAAAGCAATTTTTTTTTAATGAAAAAACGCTGAGATGTCGTGCCATACCCATCCCAGCTATCTAAGAGCCCTGTGAGCATGATCGTGGGGCCACCGTCTTCACCATGCAGCATGCACCCGAGGAGGAAAAACTGCTACAGGACATCCTGCAGGAGTCCCGTAGCAGTTAAGCCAACTAGAGTGCACACCTTTCCACCGCCTGCAACATGCAAAGATCACACAGGCGCATGCAGCCGAAGCATCAAATTCATCGTCAGCGGCCTGTAAAGAGGAACCTCCGAACCTGTGCAATCACGCAACAGCAAACAAATCGACTCACCATCGTCCAAAAGCCTGAAGAATCGTGTCGCGACCGCACAGGTAAGTGCCTCGCCCTTTCTTCCGTCGAATTGCATGAATTTTACTTTGGAATGTTTGCGAAGTGTAAAGTGAATGGGTTGAGCAGTCGTATGGCCATTCGATTGGCCACGTTGACCAGTCATTGGTCTAGTCGGATGTTTAAACGGTGGTCGTGGAAAAAGGAACGGGCAGTGCACACGTGAGAGCCATCCAGTCGGGAAAAACGAGTTTTAACAGAAGTGACGGCGGCAGATCTGCGGGGAATGATGCGGCAGTAAGGGAACTCTTAGACGAATGATGGAGTGACGTCGTCCAACGGTCCGGCAAGGACAGCTCACCCCCGCGCCACAGATTCCGCCGAATTCAAATCTAATCGACTAGATTGCCACCCCACGCAGTCATCATTCACCGTTTGGAAGTCGAGTGATCATCCGGATCTCTCTGCAGCTCGACACTCCAAGTCTTTGGCTGTTCGAATGCCTGTTAAGCAGCACAGAGAGCGCAGACCCACTGCAGTATCCTCTGGAATTCGCGCGCTGCTTCTACAGAAAAGCTGTTTCTACAGGAAATTGGGTTCCTCACGTCAAAAGGTGGCGGATTAACAAGGTAAGCCTCAACCTTCCATGCAATTGGTTTTGAGGGTGGCAGCATCGACGTCTACAGTCTGGTCGTAAGAAAATTTTGCAAATACTGTCTGTTGTCGCATGAATTTTCATCCTACAGGAAGTAAGTTATAATTAAGCTGTGTTAAGGTCGTCGGGATATAAGTTTTTGTGAATTGTATGCGTGGCAGAGGCAAAATTCTACGCTCTGTCACAGTAAGCCAATTTTCTTCCGCACCCACCACCTCCAGTTAACGCGGCAGTTTTTCACCATGCCGGGTGGGTTCATCAGAAGGGAACCAACCGACTCCTCAAATCTGAGAGAAAATCCTGAGGTGGAGGAGCTCTTCACGCGAGCGCAATGGATATCATTCTGTGATAAATTGCAGGGCTATGACGACGAGGTGGCAGAGGAGTTTTTGCAAGCTCTAAGGCCGAAATCCAAAACATTGGCCACCGTTAACTTTAGGGGTTTGAGTCTCAGACTCACCCCACAATTTATCAGCCGAGTTACTGAGCTCCCAATGGGATTACCATGGGATAAAGAAGAAAGAAAATTGGGCCAACAGGCTAAGAAAGACTTCTTTCCACCAGAGGAGGAATTCTCAGAAGATAAAAATGGCGTTCGTAGAACCAGTTTACTGCCACCGTGGAATGAAGTTAGCCTTCAGATTATGAAGTACTTCACCTGCGAAGGCGGTTTTAGCATTGTATATGGGTACCATTTTCGGTTACTCACGGAATTAAGGCACCAGATGGACCTACCTGTAGAAAACAAACTCAGTCTCCCCTACTTCCTACTACAGTATCTGATTGAGTGTGCCACCAAGTTGAAAGAAGGCACACCAGACCAGGTAGCCCACCATGGACTCATCAAACTCCTCGTGGAGGATGTGCTCCACACATACAAGGTTTCTCTCTCATGGGAAGCCTTCAGAAATTTGACAAAAGATGGTGATATAAAGATGCTGACCGAAGAGCTCGGTTCATCTAGCAGTGAGGAGAAAGACTCAGTGCCCACAGGGAAGAAAGAAAAAGGCCAGAAGACCACGACCACGGAGCAGAAGAAAAAGCAAGAGAAGAAACAAGAGAAAAAGGGTGCCAAAGAGAAGGATGACACACCCATTTTGACAGCCAGAGAGAGAAGATTGCAAAGCAGAGTGGACAAGGCTGAGAAGGTCCACATCAGCAAAAGTGCCTCGACAGCAACCGCAACCAAGTCAAAAAGTAAAACTCATGCAGCAAAACAAACCAAAGCGGTGACACCTGTTTCTACAGGAAAACCGAAACCGGCTTCTACAGGAAGCCCGAAGTCAACTGAAAAAGGGTCTTCTACAGGAAGCCCGAAATTAACTAAAACAGGGTCTTCTACAGGAAGCCCTGAAAAAGTGAAACCCAAGGAGAAGAAAGCTGACATTCTTGAAAGGGAGGCAGCAGCTGTGTTGGCCGCCCTCAGTACACCTCCTAACCCAAAGGAGAAGAGAAAGAGGGAGACCCCTCTATATTTTAAAGCTCGAAGAAGTGTGAGAATAAAGACGGGCAAGCCACAGCCTCCGTCTAGCAGCCCAATCATTATCGAATATGCCCCTACTTCGCCCAAGGAGAGGTCCCCCTCAAAGATATCAGTCACCTATGAGAGGGGGAGCCCGAAGAAAACTACCTGGAAAGAAAGGTTAGACCAATTGACTACAAAAACTCAGCTACAGGATGCTGAGGATGCTCTACAGGAAACCTTAGCCATGCTTAAAGAAACTGAGAGAATGGAAGGAGAAGCACCTTCATCACCACCGAGGGAGGGCGAAGTAGAGCCACCAAAAGAAGTGGAAAAAGAGCATATACCAGAGCCTAGCCCTCAGCCAAGTCTGAGTTCATATTACAACTTTTTAGAGGCTGGCAAAATTATACCTCAAAAATTTACTGTGCCATTGTTTTTTGCATTAGAGGAAGAAAGAGTCTGTACACACACGTGGATGAAAATAGCCAAGTCAAAGGGTGTGGCGGACATAGGTCCCTTGTAGGAGCAGCTCAAGGAGGCCAGAAGTGAATTGTCCATGGCTAAACACGTGGCAAATTGCCAACGAGTGTTCCTACAGGAAGAAAACCAAAAGTTGAGATTGCAGCTACAGGAGCTAAGGACAGGGACAGGTACATCCTCCAAGGACACCACAGCAGAGCAGCAAGGCAAAAAGGAACTGAACACCGGTCTTGGGGAGCCAACCACACACCTACAGGAAGCAGAGCAGCAAGCACAAATTGAGGTGCAAGCTCTCAGACAACAGCTGCAGCAGAAAGAGGCACAATTGGCCTGCATGGCCAGTTGGGCCATGGATGCTATCCAATGCAGACAGCCGGCCAAATCCTATGGCCTGTACTTGAAAGATCAATGGCTGCAATTTCAAATCAATACCTTGGCGCAAAGAGGTATCTCTCAGCTCCAAGACCCGCAGCAATTCACTGAAGTATGCAGCACCAGCTCATCAGAGGATAAGGCCAAATTAGCGGAGTTCTACCTCCATAATTTGGCCCTGCCTAATGTAGTTTCATGGGATCCCAATACGGCCTTGGGAGATATGCAATTAATGGCATTTGCCTCATGGCTGAACCATGAGGACAAAAGAGCAGCAGAAGCCAAAGCGGTCATGAACCGAGAGTTGAATGAGCCATTGCTCATCAGACCAGAACCAGGGGATCCAGTTGCACTAATCTCGGCACACCAACATTTGTCCACTAACCCTCAAGCTTCATTGAGATATCTGGATCAACAGACCCAAGCCATAGCTCATTTTGAAGACATGGAGAGACTGTTAGGAGACAACGTTGTCCAAGCATGCACCCGCAGATGGAATACATTGGCCCACAGTCTGAAAATCCGAGAGTATCATACCCCAACTCGGATGAGGGAAGCTCTAGTACGGGTAGCCCTCTATAAGAAATCCATGCAAAACCTCCAGGCCAGCTGGATTGGCCTCAAACTAAGCCCACCACTGCTGCTAGGATTAATGGAGGGCAGCACAGAGAAGGATGATAATGAACAGTGGGAAGAGGTGAACAGAAAGGCTGGGTTTCATATCAGCAAGGAGGACACTACTACAGAGGCTTGGGATGTCAGGGTGGCAGTAAAGGCAATGAAGGATGAAGAGTTGGACTAGTTGCTCAAGGATGAGCAAATATTTTAGCTGGGGGGTGATGATGAGCCCCAAATTTTGGTAACATTTTGGGCTCATTTGGCCTACTTACCTTGCTCAACCCTTCATTTTTTATCACTTATGCATCATTTCTTAGTATATTCATGTTATTTGTAGGAAGGAGGGCAGTCATTATGCCTATGTGGCTAATACACGTTTATTTCAGGTTGTTTGACATTAAATGGAGCAAAACCACGCAGATGGAGGCAAGGAGACAGCCAAGGTGGCATTGCGGTTTTGTAGGAAGGTTGTCCACAGCCTTGAATGACCTTCCTCGTGATCTCCACCCCAACTCTGAGCTCCAACAGCTATCACCACCGAGCTAGAAGGCAGCCAACGGATTCTACAGGAACAACAGTTTACTTTTAGTTGGACAGCCAAGCCCCACTAATTTAGGAGGCCAGCTTGGCCCTCATAATGTATAAATCTTGAGGTTGTAGCCTTCGATAGGGACTTTTTGAACCTTTGTTGCAGATTTTGAATCACGAGCTATAGCTCTGTTTTGCTCTTTGTAAGCCATTTTTGGCATGTTGTTAGACTTATGATTATGATCTTTTAATAAAAGGCAGACAGATTTGAGTTAAATTCTGAGTTCTTAGAGGAGCTATAGCTCTCAGGTTTGGGCCCAACCTGAGAGCAATAGGCCTCCTTTCTTTGTATTGTTACTTGTCTTTTCTTCCAACATTTCATTTCTTGTCCCTTACATGCACTTGGAAAACACAGTTTGCTGATTCGAATTTCTTGGTGTGGTTACATAGGTTAGTGTTATGAACAGAGTTGCTTTCAGTAGTTTAGATTAGAGTAAGGATTGGAGTTAATCAGAGTTCCAAGAAAAGGTTGAATGTACACTCACTACCACCTCTGTTTAGAGATTTGGGAGTGTAGACCGTGCCAACCACCAAAAAACGCAGTTTTACATGTTTATGCAAGCTTTAACGTAATATTTCCATTGGTAGAAGTGTCCATGCATTTAGATCTTGAGCAATAACTCTTTGTTTCAGCACCATGCACGATTTCTCTCTAGGCTACATTGTTGTTCTTTGGTTTCTAATAAAACAGTGAGAGTAGGTTGATGACATTTCGGTTTTGTGCAAGATACAGGTGATTTGTTTCATTTAAACTGCGCAGCACCACTCTATCATTCCCTTATCCTTCTGAGCCAGGCCTAAGCCATCTCCTTACTTCCTAGCTAGATCATTTTCCCACCAACTCTTCTATCATCCACGTTGTTTTAGCTTTTCGGCCTTCCATTGCCTCTAACCCCCTCTAGATCAACCATCTTTACACACCCCCCCTCTCCATCTCATCTCTCTGTCCATAAGCCATCACAAGCTCCCCTCCTACATTTCTCTCCACCCACACAGCTCATTCACTCCTCCATCACCCAAAAATCCTATTGCAGAACATCCTGTAGAAGTTAGCAGACTTCCTGTAGAAATCCTGAACTTCCTGTAGAATCCCCTGCAAACATCCTGTAGAAGCTTGTAAACACGGTTACCAGGCATATGAGCCTTGTGAACTTCTGTGGAATGATGCTAGGGATCCCTTAGACCCTCTATGAGCCTTCCTGACCTTTTTCCATCCTTCCTCCCCTTGAACTACCCCTGCACAGTCAAGACCCAGTAAGAAGCACAGTCATAATAACTCCAACCACTTGAGCAAAAATACAAAAACATGTTCTCTTCGGATGAAAGTAGTTTAGACTCATGCATATCATCTCACTAGAAGTAATGGCATCACTTTTAGAAGTTGCATTCCCACCATTGCATCATAAGGATTAAGCTGGTAAAATTAGGGTTTACTAGGGTTTCCATGTTTTGTTGGCTTTCAGTTCATTCTTGCAAAGTAGGTTAATTTCCTTCGAAATAGCTTTCGTTCATCACTCAAAAAGCTTCTTCTGAGAACATATAGAAGTTGGCTTGAGCCCTAGCGGACTTGTGCCAGCTGACCAAGTGACAACTGCGACAAGAGATAGTACTTGTGCATACAGCACCGTCACTTCCAAGTTTGTATGAACTATCGCATTGATAAAATTAGAGAAGGAAGCTCCAGGAGTTGTAGCATTATTGCTACAATAATGGAGCCCACCAACTGTGGCGGAAGAGCCCATTGCATACGAATCCTTGTTTCTAATCAGCACTCTTGATCCATGGTATGGGGATATCATAGTTTATCTCCAAACTCAATCCTTTCGGCCTGAAATTTCAAGATCTCAGCGTCAGAAAATACGATTCCAATCCCAACAATTCAAAATTATTGGAGATACACTTTATCGTCGTGGGGCAGACTCTGTTTTCCGACGTTGTTTAACTCATCAGGAAGCTGAAAGGGTTCTAAATGACTGTCACTCTGGAGCGTGTGGCTGTAATATGTCTGGGTTTGCCACAGCCGAAAAGATATTGCGCGCTGGCTATTTCTGGCCGTCTTTGTTTAAAGATTGTATTAACGCGGTCCGAAAATGCCACAACTACCAAATTTTTTATCAAAAGATGCACGCTCCACCTGCTCCTCTCCACCCTATAATTTCCATCGGTCCTTTTGCGAAATGGGGTATCGATTTTATTACATGTAACCCTCACTCGACCGGGGGGCATGTGTATATTATCCTTGCGGTAGATTATTTTACCAAGTGGGCCGAGGCGATGCCTACATTTTCGGTAGACGGTAAAACTACTGCGATTTTCATTTTCAATCATATAATTGCTAGGTTTGATGTTCCACAAGCGATTATCACTGATCATGGGCATCATTTTCGAAATATTATGATGACTGAACTAACAGACCAACTTGGCCTGCGTCACGATAGTTCAACTCCATATTATCCACAAGCTAATGGTCTGGTTGAAGCCATCAACAAAGTTCTAGTCATCATGATCCGATGAATCATTGGGATTCATAGGTCAAATTGGCATAACATGCTATTTTCAGCGCTTTGGGCATATCGAACCTCAGTAAAAACATCAACTGGTTTCACTCCTTTCCAACTAGTTTACGGTTTGGAAGCTGTGTTACCCATTGAATGCGAAATCCCATCATTGCAAATGGCCATAGAATTACTTCCAGCCACTTCTGAAGAGGAGAAACGTTTGTTGTACTTGGCTCAGCTAGATGAGAATCAACGTGATGCTGCACTAGCAATCAAAGCTCATGCCAAACGTATTAAAGCTTAGTATGATCGAAATGTTACACCTCGTAATTTTTCGTAAGGAGACCTAGTCTTACTGTACGATCAAGCAAATGATAAATTAGGTGCTGGAAAAATTTGTACCCATGTGGCATGGTCCTTATGTTGTTAAGCAAAAGCTCGCAAAAGGGGCCTATGAATTTGTAGACTTTGACGGAGTCTCTTTAGGAAAGCCCAGAAATGGTCTTTACCTGAAAAGATATTATGCTTAATCTGGGTGTGGAGATTTTTAGTTAGTTTTTCTTTCTAGACTGGTGTGTTTTATATTAGAAAAGTGTGCTTAGTTTAGAGAGTGTTTTTGTCATTATTCCTGCTTATCTTGATTTTACTCTTGATATTGCAGATGTCGACATCTCTCCAAACATACATTGGTTTTGTTGATGGTGCTTGTCATAACACGGAACATTTCTTCCGCATCTTGGGTTATCTATTCACCCTCTAATGAGTTGGTATCTATGCATGGGGTAAGCCTCGGTCAAACAAAAAACAGCATTGGATGGTCTGTCATTAACGATCATAGCGCCTTGAGTTTTTATAATAACCGTTATAATAACCATTTTGATGATATTATTAATCATAATAATTCACATAAGTTTAATAATACTTGTAATAATAGGAGTTATAGTATTATTAATAATAATATTACGCATGAGAATAATAATAATGGTATGGATAATATTTGTTCGGGGGTTAATAATGATAATTACATTAGTATTAATAACCACATTAACAATAATAATTCTTATAATAATAATAATAATAAGAGCTTATATAATAAGAATAATAATAATAGCATTGTAGATAGTTTCTGTTCTGATAATAATAATACCAATTTTTATGATTCTAATAATAATAATTTACCCCAGGATGGCAAGGAATCTCTTAACATTAACAGCCATGTTTCTAATAACCTTAACAATAAGGTTTTTGGTAGGGATCATGTTATTCTTCCCCCTTCTTCCGAGAATAATAAAGTTATTAACCTTTCTAGTTTCTCTTTCTCCCCTTCTATTTTTAGCCTTTTAAGCAAGGGTTTAAACTTTTCCCTTGCCCCTAGGAATATCCCGGTGGACGACATTATTTGCGATGTGGAGTACGGGATTAGAGATCTTCTGGATAAGATCAAGGACACCATTAGGCAGGATTGTGCTGTCGTCCTTAGAAAGGCTAAGCCCCCTCGGAAGAACCTCAGCAATGAGGAATTCTCTGCCCTAAAATCCCTTAATCAGAACAAATATATTGTTGTTCTGAAGGCGGACAAAGGAGGAGCTACGGTCATCCTTAACAAGGATGATTACCGTAGGAAGATGTTAGATCATCTTCACAATAGTGGCAGTTATAAAAAACTGCCCAAGAACCCTCTGAAGAAGATTTCTAGGACAGTGGCTCTTGCCATCAAATCGAATAACTCGGTGAGTTCCTTGTGCCACAAGCTCATTGAAAGCAATCCCATTGCTCCTAGGATCTATGGGTTACCGAAGATTCACAAGGAAGGGGCTCCTCTAAGGCCTATCGTCAACACCATTGGTGGTCCGACCTATCTTCTGGCTAAGTTACTTGCCCTCAAACTTAAGCCCCTAGGTGGCCGCACTTAGTCCTTCGTGAAAGACTCTGCATCCTTCGTTAATGAGCTTAAGGGTATTAATCTTAACCCTGAGGACATTCTCATCAGCTTTGATGTGGTCTCCCTTTATACTTGCATCCCTATAAAGGAGGCCTTGGAAGTGATATTTCGCCTAACAGATCCCGATACCACTCATCTAGTGGAGATCTGTCTCAATTCCACTTTCTTCTCTTTTGAGGGTGAGTTCTTTAAACAGACTTGTGGTGTTGCCATGGGTTCCCCTCTTTCCCCTATTGTTGCGAATCTTTTTATGGAAGATTTCGAAGCCAAAGCTTTAGCCTCGGCTCGTCTCCTTCCCAAGCTTTGGAAAAGGTATGTAGATGACACTAATGTCATCTGGCCCCATGGCCCAGAGGAGCTGGAACACTTTTTTAATCACCTCAACGACCAGTCCTCTACTATTAAGTTCACCATGGAAAAAGAGGTCAATGTTTGCCTCCCTTTCCTGGATATTCTTATATCCAAGAATAAGGATGGCTATCTCTCACACTCTGTGTTCCGAAAGAAAACGCATACTGAGCAGTATCTTCATGTTGATTCCCATCATTTCCCTACTCAAAAGATGGGTGTTCTTAACACCCTCGCTACTCGTGCCCTTAGGATTTCTGATACTGAGAACTTTGATAAGGAGAGATCCCATCTCCTTGATGTCTTTTTGGAGAATGGATATAGTAGGCACCTAGGTCAGAAGGCTTTCCAAAAAGCCTCTAAAAATGCGTTAATTAAGAAAGAGCCTAAAGAGAACTGTCTAGGTGTCCATCTTCCCTATGTCCAAGGAACTACGGACAAGATTGCTCGGATCTTTAAGAGGTATGAGATTCCCTCAACCTTTATGCCCCTTAACACCATTCGTAATTCCCTCCGATCGGTGAAAGATCCCATTAACCCTAAGGACATGAAGGGTGTCTACTTGATCCCCTGTTCTTGTGGGACCCCCTATATTGGGGAAACAGGGCGCCCCATCCATCAGAGGATTAGCGAACATGCAGCCGACCTAAGACATGGGAGATCCAAGTCTTCAGCATTGGCGAAGCATGTTGAAAAGACCAAGCATCAGGTGTGTATAGAGGAGGCCAAGGTTGTCGCCAAAGTTGCTCAATTCCATCATCGTTAATTCAGGGAGGCTATTGAGATTGAAAGAAGGCCAAACAATCTCAATAGAGATGACAGATGGAAGATCAGTAGATGTTGGATCCTTGCTCTTTCATCCTAGTCTTTCTCTTCTGCCCTCCCCCCCCCCTCTCCTTTTTCATCTTCTTTGCTTTCGTTTTGGTTTGTCCTTCTTGTTTTCAGGCCTTTTCCGGTCCTCCTCCTCCTTTTTAGATGCTCTTTCTCTTTACTTCTTCCTGATAGATTTGTATGATTATGATCGTAACTATTATATAATATGATAATTTGATCGTAAATATTATTAATTAATTATTATTATTATTATTATTTTCCCACATTCTTAATAAGTTTTATTCAGTTTCATTTTTTATTTTTTCCATCTGATTTTAACAGATTAGTAATCTATAATTACTATAACCATCACCTTAAATTATATTATTAATATATTTATGAAAATAAGTTTTAATAATAAAAATAATAAAAATAAATTTAACCAACCAATAAGTAATCACCATATAAAATAATATTATTTCTTCCTTTTTAAGTTTCTAGTAATTATAACTAACTAACCTACCTCTTATATATATATATATATATATATATATTGGTCTTTATTATAACTAATTCCCCTTAATTTATTTTTTACCTTTCAACTAACTTTTATTTATATATATTGGTCTTTATTATAACTAATTCCCCTTAATTTATTTTTTACCTTTCAACTAACTTTGATTTATATATTTAATATTAACTTTATATTGGTCTTTATCATAACTAATTCCCCCTTAATTTATTTTTAAATCATACCTTTCAACTAACTTTTATTTATTTATTTAATATTTTTAATATATATATATAAGTCAGGTCCTTAATCTAACTGACTTTTATTTATATATTTATTTAATATATTGAATATATATATATATATATATATGTCAGGTCCTTAATCTAACTAATTCCAATACAAGTCACAGTTTTTATTAAACTAATAATGTAATCAACATCTATAATTATTTCTTTCTTATATAACCTAACTAATTCCCTCTAAATTATCATTTTGACTTTTTGACTACAGTCCCTAAGTCAAAATTAGCCGTTGATCAAGATAGTCGTTGGAGGCTCTGCTTAGACTATTTAGCATGCAAAGATGGATCTGTTTCTTCAACTTGTCCTCACGATGAGCCACACTGGTTGGTTCGAAACGCGTCGAAAAATGTCTCTCTTTATGTGATTTATGCCGAAGTTCTTCTTATAAACGAACAACATTGCAGAGTATAGTGCATTGATTGAGTTATTATCTGAATCCATCTCATTTGGGATTCGGAGTTTGATTGTGAGGTTAGATTCTGAACTCATTGTATTGCAACTTAATAGAGTTTATGCCATTAGAAATCTAGTGTTATTGAAATTATTTTTTAGAGTTCATCTCTTGGAATGTGAATTTGACTATATTGAATATCAACATATTCCAAGACATTTAAATACATTAGCAGATGCAATTTCTTCTTGAATGTTAAGTAGACATTTGCAGTAATCAAACAAGTAAATTTAAAAACATTCCATAACATGTTTTACAAGATAACCGGTAATAGTGATATAGCATAGCATAGAAGTGTGTCAATTATACATCGTCTTCGATCATAGGTTGAAAAACACCTTATGATCAGCAAAATGATAGTACAAAAAGCAAAAATGTCATATGAGTCTACAACAAGCGATCATCCTATCACTGGTGATGATCACGATAAAAAACCATTGTACGGGCCACCATACAAAGGAACCTCCTGAAAGGTCCTGGGACCCCAATCACATAGCGTTGTAGCCTAAGAGGAATGTCATCTATGCTGGTCTCTGGAATGTCTGTTGTCAAACGCTCTAGATGGTTTTCCAATTCAACCAAGGTCTTTGTAGATTCGGCCCGTGGGGCTGGTGCTGCTGCAGCTGGCTGTTTCCTCTCATGGGGCTGGAGAGTGGCTAGTCGCCATGGACCTACATCTGCATTTGAGACTTTTTACTATCAATTTTGGGACGATTTAAAATATATATATATATATATATATATATATATATATATATATATATATATATATATATATATATATATATAGATATATGAAATTAGAAAATGTTGAAAATGATTTTACCTGAGTCATCCCATTGCTCTCCTGGTGGAAGAGCCATGTCTGGGTCACCACGATAATCCATACCAGTATAAGGAAAATCCTAAATAGCAAAAACTTGGTTCTCCAACCAATGAAAATACTCAGGAGGAAATCGAACAACTTCTGAACCCTCCTCAGGATGACGGGCCATGACTGCAACCCAACGCATCAGTTTGGGCTCTCAGGGAAGTCCAGCTCCAAAGGAAAGATGTTGTGGGACCAACATTGGGACCCTCTCTAGACCAAAGCTCACAAATAAGAAACCATATCCAAAGTTTTTCAGTTGTCCGTTCTTTGCTCTAGTTAGTTGGCCTTTTACATTAGCCAACACAGCTTCACACCAGTTGAAGATGGTGCCCCGAAAGCAGTCTACTGCCATCCGCATTTGGGATCTAGTGGCCATATGTAGTGCTGCGCTTCCACAGAGTCTGGTGACAATAAATGCAATCACTATGAGTTCAGGATGGGAGATGGTTTTGATATCAATCCCTTTGTCCTTGGTTTGGTCGTTACAAAACTCTAGCCGGAGGCTATCGACAGACTATCCACCTGGCCTAGCCCCGAATAGAGTCAAATGTTCACCTCTCTTAGGAAAACCAGTCAAAAATTAAATGTCCTCTGGCTCCATTTCCAACTGGTGGCCACGAATAAAGAAACATTGGTCCTGTACATTCCACCTGTCTACCAACCACTGCAAAAAGTCCACCTGGGCCCTCATGCCAAGTATGGCCCAGAATTTGAATAAACCGCATGCCTTCAATGCATCAATCGAAGGTTGATGATTAATCGCGGTAAGGTCCACATCCTCATGCTCCCGTTCCCACCAGTCAAGCATGATGTATATCAAACATTCAACAAAAAGGCAGATTAGAATATTTTAAATCAAAGTTTTTGGGCGGAATTTGAAAAATTTAAGTTTGAAAACCTATGTTGTGGGGACTGCACCCTCTATGTTAGAGACAGTGCGTAGGTCCGCACTCTACCTTAACAGCAGGTGTAGGCCCCTGACTTTTTTTCTTTTACGAAAAACTCGGGTCCGCGGGTTTCCTATACTACGCCTGCGGACCCCCGCGCGCGGTCTTTTAACCTACATATTTCCTAAAAATCAAAATAAAACCCTAAAAACAAATTTCAAATGGATGAAATGCGAGAGTAAGATGATGTGGATTACCTGGAGGTGACGGTGTTCGATTCCAACGGACGGATTTTTCGCAATCTTCACGGGAAGTTTCTTACCAAAAGCTCTCTTTTCTCACTCTGAAGTCAAACGGTAAAAATGAATTTACAAAAGCCATTTTTATAAGCTTTTTTGAATAAATGAATTTTTATTTTTATTTTTTTCACTTTAAATAGGTAACTTTTGAAGCATTTCTTTTTATTTTAAACAGGTATGAGTAATATTTGAGTTTTTGTGCAGGATAATGGATTTTTCAGGCAAAATTGATCATTTTTGACAAAAAACATTAGAGTCACCTTTAAGCTCTTTTCTGATTCCTAAAATATGAAAATATTGCCAAGTTTTTCTTTTTAAGCTCGTTAAAACGGAATTAAAAAGACGGTCCACTTACAGCTCTTTTCTGACCGTAAAAACATGAAAAGATTGCTAGATTTTTGTTGTTTCAAATTCGATATTGGTTATAAAACGACATGTCATTGATCGCTTTTTTACTTTTTCAGATTAGAGACACTAATTATGAAAAGTACTCCTTGGTCATACTGATCAATTGGTTCTCTCAAGTATTATTTTATACTTTTTCAGGCTTGGGAGACACAAATTTACAAAAAAGGACAACCATGGAATTTTCTTAAGTTTTTTCAGACTCCCTATAATTGAAAAACGTCGAGTTTCTCCTATACTGGGCTCGTTAAAATTTAACAGTAAAGGACCTATTCAATTACAAACAGGAACGGACCACTCCTTCTTAGGGTTCGAATTTAAACTAAGTCGAACTCATTAAAAGGATGAGCTTATAATCAAGCAAATGTTATCCTCCTCAAGCTTGTCAAAAATAAAGAGGTACTTGCCAGAGATGGTGGGGTAAAAGAGAGAAAAATGAACCTGTTTGTCATACTTTGTGTCTTAGAAAAACATTTAACCACTCTTGAACACGACACTTTTTTGTTCACCTGGGTTGGGAAATCCTTTGCCTAACAGTTAATAAAACCATATTGAAAGTCTTCAGCCGGTTTCTGGGTATTAGCTTTGCGTCAATTGTCACCAAACCATCTGCATTGTCATTATGTGTTCAAGAGGTCAGTGCAAATAAACCATTCATCTGCAAAATATATGTCATCCATCTTGACCATCCCTAAGTCAGTCCTTGCAACTATATTTCTTCAAACTTGATCTATGATTTCGTGTTGTGGGCTTGCCTACGACGGATCGCTTTCTATCGACTTCAGCTCATTATCTAGAAATTGTCAGTATGGGATCTGCATGCCTCAATGGCAGGTTTCTCGCTTTTGACGATAGGTTGCATCATTGACCTTCGATCAAAAGATTCCGTGACATGTTCGCCATCAACACATCTATTCACATTTCATCGATTGTACTAAGTACTTTGAGAGCCATTGACATTAATGGTGGTTTCTCTCACACTTGTTAACAGTTTACATCATTGACTGGTAATCAAGTGGTTTCTACCATGTTTGACTTCGACACATTCATTCACATGGATAGAATCATACTATTTCGGGAAGTAGAAATCAAGACCCTGGATCTAGTTTCCACCATCCAAGCTGAGAGGAATTTTGTATTCATTATACAGTCGACTATTCATAAATAGATGGTTGCGCCCATACTGTGTCTATACTTGTGATGTATTGCAAGATCATTCCTACATCAGAGCAGTTTAGTTAGTTTCTAGTCAGTTTTGATCTGAGTATGGGAATGCCTACCTCAGCGATGATATGATCTCATTATATATTTTGTATTGAATATTTTTACAGGTTCCAGCCAAGCTCTCCACAACATGATCCTCGAAATGATAAAGTACTTCACTCTTCCTAGATGATAAATGAAATCCTCATCTACTATAGACTTCGCACTTTAGGGGGCAATCTGTTACAAAAAATATTGTCACCATGACTTTCTGCAGTAAGTGTGAGTCTATCACCACTCATACTATCCTCCTTTCCAAGTCTCAAACCTCAGCTCTTCATGTCAAGCTTTAAAAATGAGAGAAAGTCCTTGAAATTCAATAAAACTCTGGTTCCACACTTTCTCTTACCATTACCTACGGTCCCTCACCCCTTGGTCATGTTACCTATGGACCTGCCCGCTCTGTCTCTAAAGGAGTGGGTGTGGACCCCTGTAAAAGTCAAAAAGGCGCAAGTTTATTCTTAAAAACTCACTTTGGGTTAATTATAGATGCTTCTAGAAGGAATCTTGACGTGGTTGGTTTGCTCCTAGGTGGTTCATGCATCCTATAACTAAAGGAGCTAACCCCTTGATGAGAGGCGATTATTCCTTTGAAGGAGGGCTCTATCCCTTTGAAGGTGGACCTAGTAACTTCCCTCCTTTGCCCTATAAATTAAGGCATTGGGCTGGTTGCTAGGGAGGTGGAAAGCTGAACATTTTTTAGGGTAAATGTTGTTGGAATTTAGACTTCCTAATTGAGCTTGAGAGGAGAGATTACATACCTTTTGATCTCTTTGGGAAGAGAGTGAAGCTTGTCAAAGTAGAGGAGATTCTTGCTAGACCCTGGGAGGATCTTGTACAACATCAAGGCACCAAGGTTGTAAAGTTCTTCTTCGTTTAAAGTTAATACAATCAGATTCATTTTTCTCAATAAATTGTCTTCTATGGTTTATTTCATGAATTCCTTGATAATCATGATAAATACGGTTTATTATATTGGTTATGCAGGTGGTATTTGATGTGTGTGCCTGTTTGTGTTTGCAGATTCTTTAGAAGGGAGCTCATTTGGATCAACGGAGCGTGGCTTCCACAAACTAGCATTGGACCCAAGGTAGGCCTAAAACACCTAGTAACCTTTATTTATAAATCGCATATTTAGAGAAAGATAGAATTTTTTTGGTTTGCTTGTCACTAGATATTATTAGATACTAGGGAGATCGGTCTTGTCCGCAAGAACGATTCATCCGCCCAACATTAGTTCCAAACTGTTTGAGGAACTAATTGTGAGTTATCAGTCAGTTGATGCATGCATGCACTCAACCAGTGTACTCTAGATAACTAAAGATTCCATCATTAGAAACTCATGCATGTCTATTCTGAGAAGGACCTATGTGAACTAATTGTCAAGGATAGGTTACTATCAATTGCATGTGTTTTCCTATAAAGGAAACTCATCCATGCAGTCAAGGGAAGGTTCCTTAAGGATTGTGTTGTTCTGACAGCATGTTAGAGTAGTGTGCGAGAGAAATGTTACATTGTGTGAAGGATATCATCCCAGAGGTATTTTCACAAGGAAATATGAAGCTTGGAAGCTAGAGAGGAAGGCTTGTGAGAAGATTTGTTTTCCTATGAGCATCTAGGAGGATTGCACTGAGAATTGGTTGGCTGTGAGAGCTAAGGCTTTGTATAGTTCTGATGTATTTCTACCTTGTATGATAATACAAATAGTGGAGGTTTTAGCTGAGGCTTTCCCCAAAGTATTTTCATGTGTATTGTGCATTGATTCTTCTTCTTTTGGTTATATGTGTTCAGGTTTGATTCAACTCGATCTTTAAGCTTCCACAAGTTTTATAGTAAAAGTAGATTATAGTATTTTGCTTTGGTATATTGCATTATCAAGTCAATCTATAGTCAGATTTTCTACATAGATCATAGAGGTAGATTCGTAGAGAATTTACATGAAATTCTACAACCCCTATAACATGGTCAGTTTTCAGAGACATGCTAGTAGAGGATGACATCAAATCTCTCACTTATGATGTTAGTCCTAATGTCAGTGAAGAGGAATTAAAACAAGAAGAGGAAGATACAAAAGGAGGTGAGGATGAGATGGATGAAGAAGGAAGTGACATAGAGGAACAGGAGGAAGATGAAGAAGAAGAGGGAGAATAGAAGGAGGATGACGAAGAAACAAAGGAGGAAATTGAGGAGGAAACTGATAGAGTTTATGAAGATCTACAAGAATATGAAGACAAGAAAGACAGAGAGGAAGAAGGCAATAAAACAGAGGGGAAATAACACAAGGAGGAGTCACCTATGGTGTCTCCAGAGGCCACTGAGAGAGAGGCATCATCTACCGTCACTTCTCTCAGCACCCCAATCAAGAAAAAATAAAAAAGGCATAGGAAAACCCCACTATATTTGAGGACAAGAAAGAGCACAAGAATAAGACAGGGGAAGCCACAAACATCAACCAAAATTCCTATTGAGATTGAAGATTCCACTACACAAACAGACAAAATAACTTCCCCTAAGTCCCCTATCACCTATGTAAGGAGGCCTATTACTAGATCAACTTCCTCAAAGGGTAAGGCAATCCTATAGGATCCACAAAAAATCTACAAGAAGAAAAAACAATCCTATAGGATACTCTGTTGAATCTACACGAGGCACAGAAATTGGAAAGAAAGGTAGGGGAGCAGCAAGAAGCTAAAGAGGAGGACCTAGAGAGAAAATAACCCAGCCCCCAACCTAACATGGACTCCTATTACCGATTTATTGAAGGATAAAGGGTCATACCTGTTATCGCTCAGATTTTACTCTGAAGTTATTAAAAGAAGGAAAGAGGTCTGAGGTAACCATGAACCAATATTTTAATTACAGAATCTAGCCAATCTGTACTCAAAGAGGGCTCTCTCTTTATAATTTAACTTTGTTTTGGAGTGATGTTAGGCTAGTTATGATAGTTCAGGGTTGTTTGTTTGAGAGTGGTGGAACTCTAAAACAAATGGGAAAACTAGGCTTCAGGCTATTGGGCTATGTAGTCAATCCGAGAGAATTCACTAGATCAAGTCAAATTGCTGAGGTGGGATTTCAACAGGTAGGATAACAAAGTAAAAACAAATTCAAGGCTTAAATGGATGATATTTCTATTCAAAACAAGAGGGCAATTAAGAATCCTCAAATTAGGATTTGAACTAAGAGGGGAAGATAGGTCAATTAGCATAAAGAAATTAAGAATCCTATACCAGGGACTTATTAAAGAAAACTACAGGCATAGAGGAGCAATTAAGAATTCCTTTACCAAAATAGTTTAGAAGAAAACATGTAAATGGCATATTGTTGATAGCAGAGAGAAATGAAGCTAATTATAATACACTTTGACTATTTTACCATTTAGATTAAGATGCATGAAACATTGAAACATGTAGAAAGCACATTAAATAACAAGGATAGAATACTTATTTGCAATTAGACTGCACATGAATCTAATGAAATGTCCTCAACTTTTATTCCTTTTCCAACAATAATCTAGACTTGACTACAAAAGCTTTCTTTGCTCGATGGTGTCACGTTATAGAAATATCAAAATATCTCCTGTATCTGATACACTGTACCTGTCCACTAGCTTTCATCCTTTTTACCAAACTTTACAGTGGTAAATATTTCTATTTACCTTGTTGTTACCATAGTAATTTAAAGGATGTCTGTCATGTTAGTCCACCATTCTTCCTTTGGTATATTCATCCTTGTCAATTTCCTGTAAATTTCATCAGCCTCAGTATATTTCACAAAATTAGGTTGGACTGTGAATAAGTGCTTTACTTCATGTTCAATGAAGAAGAGGTTCTCTAAACCATCGTAAAGTACTTTTCCTGTGGGTAGTGCCTTTGCTAAGGATGAACTAGCTTGACTTTTAGCTTGCTGATGTAGTTTGTTGATGTAGTCTATCTGAACCATTAGCCTATCATTGATGACTAAAGGGCTTGGGAGTCCTTTACTCCTTAAGATGCCAAACTTTCTCATGAACTCATCTATGTCTTTCTGCATACTCTGACATCTTTGCTCCAAGCCTTGCATTAATTTCATTTTTGTCAGAACTTTCTTCAGTTCGAGGATAGTAGCAGTCATATCCTCGATGTCCAATTGCTCAAACTGTTGCCTGTTTTTACTATTTAGAAAATTTATTAACTAGATTGCCTCTTTAGGTTTTCTACCAAGTTCTTCTCTGCTCTTCTGAATTGCTTCAAGAGCATTCTTTACTAAATCAATCTATTCAAAGATAATTTGAATTGATGACCAAATACCATTGATGTAATCAATGATATTGGTCCACAATATTTTCCTGATATCTCATAAAGGTTTTTCAAATGTCAGATCCTTCTCCAATGCTTTAATTTGTTGGGCCATGCCTTTGTTTTTCCTTATATCTTCTGCATAATTGATCTTTGATATATGATATTTTTGCTCCAAGGTAGTGAATTTCTCTTTCACTTTCTGTAGCTTTGTTACTTGGAGTTTCATCTCTTCCATTGAATTAATTAAGTCCTCTGTGCTCTATGTTGATGTACCTACCTGTGTTGTACCTGTTGCTTCCACTAGTGTGGTTGTTGCCAAAGGAATGTTTGGTGCTAAGATAGTTGCCATAGTGGAAGGGAATGTTGTTGAAACTATAGGCACTACAGTCTAGGGCTGGGTGGTTGACTCACTTTGCCTTGACTGCACCGCTTTCTCCAATTCCTACTATGTTTCCTTCAATTGCTCATTCAACTTAAGGACCAAGTCCATAAGTTCTTCTTCATTTTTCTTCTCTATAACCTCAGCAGTCTGAGGGTGAATGAGTGGTGGCAACTTTAATTGTTTTCTAAGTGCAGCTATGTCTTCATTCTTTTTCTTGATTAAGCTTCCTGCTGCCTTAACATCTTTTGGTTCATGACCCAACTCAATTACTAATTATTCCAATGATTTTATTCTATTATCTTTTGCATGTGAGGAGGCTTTCTCTAGCTGCAATTGGGTTGTAGTGTTGCTCAATGAATTTTGCAATCTATGAGCCATCATTTCTTTGCTAGTCAATGTTGAATAGACCATTTCTCCTATTTGCTTGTGTAGTTCAATCTAGTCAATAGGGTGGATGTCTTTAGCCAAAACCTCAAAATCAGTTTTGAGATAATCTGCCAAGGATTTTGGCTGATGCACTGTGGGCTTCAGGAAACTCATATGCATTTTACCTTCTTTGATGTCAAAGGCTAACATCAGTATGGTTTGGTTTGTGGGGGGCATCTTTAAGTATTGAGCATATGCTTGTGCTTTAAGCTGCTCATTCTTTGTCTTGATCTCCTTAAACTTCTCCTTTATATCTATAATCTTCTTAGAAGAAAACCTGAAGGATGAAACCTCTGTGTTGGGTTGTCTTTCTAGCACTTGCCTCTGTGAACTTGAGGGTGTCCCACCTTTTGGGAATGTTTGTAAACTATTTGTACCTTCCTTCCTCATGCTCTCTGTAGTCTCCCTAATGAATTCCTCCTCTGAATATGGATTCGACCTTTGCCTCTTAGCAAAGGGTTGATCTGTGGATCTACTAGAAGAGATAGTTACTTCCCTTTCTCTTTTCAAGTTTCTTTCCTCATTTAGAGGAGTCTGTAGTACTAGAGGGTCACCCATGTTTGTTTGAGCTAGTAGTGGCTGTGCTGGAGTCAATTCTTCCAAGATTTTAGGTTGCTCTGATTCCTTTGGTTGTTCTACTATTTTTGTTTGTTCTGATGTAGGGGCACTTGTTTCCTGAGCTTGCCTCTGTGAAGGCTCTGCTGTGGGAGAACTTTGTTCTGATGTTGGCCTTTGGGAAGATTCTACAGGTACCTGTACAAAGGAGTCCAGGTCAAGTCTCTTCTCCAAATCTTTCATCACATTTTCAACTTCAACTTTATCACTATCTTGTTCTACCAATGTCCCTTCCCTCCACTCATTTAAACTGGCATATTGTTCTATTTCAGGGATCCTATGATGGATGTAAGGTGACAACTTGTTTTTTATCCTTCTATCATAGATGAAACTGTGAGTATCATATGCCCAAAAATTTTCTTTAAATGCATCTTCGTCTTTATGATTTCTTCTACTTCTTGCCTTGCTTATCTGTTGTTGCACACAAATGGGCCTAAGTGCTCTTTGATCCTCAACTAGGCTTTCTTATTTGTGTTCATGAAGTGGATTTGATCAGAGTTGATTATTTTCCTGTAGTACTCTAAGGCAAATAATCTCATGGGGACATACTTGGGCAATTTGTAGGGAGGAAATTCACACGCATAGATTCTGATCTCAGTATGACTCTGGTATAACTACCAATCACCTATCCTATACTGCTTTGACAACTCAAGGATTCTTTTGATATCATCACTGATTCTAGGAGGAGGGCTTCCTGTCAGCATGGTATTTATAGGATGGACAAATTGATCAATGAAATCTATATATGAATAGGGAGAGGAGGGTGAGTAGTGAAAGATAGAGGTCTAGAAAATGACTGACCTAGGGTTACCTTTCGTATCAAGCTTATGCACAGAGAATTGGAATTTATCAGTTTGGTAGTAAGGGAAGAGGTGATACAAGACTGTAGAATACTTGAACACCCTTTAATTCTCTAGCCACATGAATTGGTTGTGGATTTTGTCAGCTATGAATGCAGCATAGTCATATTTGGTAGCAGGAGGCTGATTAGGGGTGAAAATAGTGATGAAATCTAGGGTCAATTCATCAACAAACTCACTAGTATTGAAACCCATAATGGTAGCAATCATATTAACAATATCTTTGCCCATATCAGTGAAGAAACATGTTAGGTATGGAGGGGGCTCTTTGGGTATATGATTCTTATCCATGAAAGTATGGCAAGTATGGTTGAGTTCAGAACTAGACATTTTGGTGGATTTTTATAGTAATTCTGCAATGGAAATGGGGGTGAGGTTCTGGCCGGGCTGAAGCTACAACATTTCATTTATTGAATCAGCAGTAATTGTAAACAGGACTGAATGGTCGGGGAACATTACAGATCTGAGGTTACGATTATAATTGGCATGACATTGATGGATAATGTCCGGGAAAATGTGCACAGAAGGGAATAGGTACTTTGGGAGATTTTATTCCCAAAGTCCTATGGTATCAGAATTTTTCAGGTAATTGTCTTGGCATCGACACTATACTTTCAAGGGGCATTTATCAGGTTGAAGATCTTTTATTTGGAAGACTTTATCTACTAAGGGAAGGTAGTCCAAGTCCTTGTGAGGAGTAGTGATTGGAGCTACATTTAGGGCCACAGGGTTTCCATCCCTGGTTCTTGTCTTTTTAGAGACGAAACTGAGATTTTCAATGAAATTTGTTTAAAACAGAGGTGCCTGGGAAGTTTTGGACTAAGCTAACAACTCAATTCAACTTAAAACTTTGGGTTTTAAAGAAATTTCAGAGGAATTTCAGTATGCAATAGAGTTTCTACGAGAAAATATGGTAAATACCTATTCCTGGGCAACTGGCTATGATTTTTACGTTTGCAGGATGTACACAATGGACTGGAGCGACGTTGAAAGGAAGCGTTCAAGTTGGTTGACAGTTGGGGGATGAGCTGGTTGATTTTGTATGTGCTACGTGCATGCATGGTATTGTTCTGAATAAAGGACGAAGAATATATTACACTTGTTTTTTATGCAAAGTCAATGTTTTGGCAGGATAGCGACAAGGACAGATGGCGTCAACTTGATGATGTGACATTTTGTCGTTTATGGGAGGTGGTAAGTGGGTTTCATCACACCGCTTATGGGAGTTTGGTGGTATTGATGGAGGGCAACGCGATTCCACTCATCAATTGACACGTAGCATTGACGTTTTTTGGAAATTGCTAATATCGCGTGCTTAACGTCCGACCAAAAGGCCCACGCGATATGAGCGGTAGCCGTTAGATCTAAGAGATTTGATCGGATGGTGGTCAGGGATTGGGAAGTGAATGATGGTTAATGGAGGGGGGTTGGGGTTCTTAATTAGTCACGGGTTGACTAATAATCCCATTTATCAAAGCTATTAAGGTTATTTCGCAACCGCGGGGTGGGATATATACTTATTGGGATTTTAATAATAATACGGGAAATGGGTGATTTTTCGGGAGTTAAATAATAAGACAAGTTAATTGTTAATATGAATTAATATGATATGAATATGTGCTAAGTTAAAATGTTTCTAAAAGAATTTCCTCATACAACATTGATGACTTAGACTAGTAGAATATGAGGGCTTTGAGATAAAATGTTTTAATTTCCCTAAGTAAAATAGGATTTTAATTAGGAAAAGCTTTATAAAGGAAATGAATGACTTTATGGAGGGGTAATATTGATGAAGGGTATTTAAGTACTTTAGGTATTTCAAATTATTGGGCTGAGGGTCCGGTCCCTCCAAAAGTCAAAGAAATGCTCTGAGTCCCTCTAACTTTTTATAGGTGAGTTTAGTACTTAGGGGAAATTAGTCAAAATTAGGGGAAAAAGAGTGAGGAAGTTAATTAATTTGACTTTGAATTATTGATATGTTGTCATCATTTTAATCCATGCTTTGTCCCAAGTGATGAAAGCAAGAGATTTTACCATTAAACTTAACCGTGCATCACACCTTTGTTCTGCAACCAATCATCTACTTACCCTACCTACTTAACCTAGCATTTTTACTTATTTTAGGGTGCACTCAAATTGGCAAACCCTTATCACACTTTCTTTCTTACATATAGAAATCTATTTAAATCTACACTTATTACATCGAAGGGCTCAAATTAAACTATTGAGCTCCTTTTATTCACTCTATCTATCTACTTACCTACCAAGATTAAACAGTTTGGTCACATTTTATTCTCTATCTCTATAAACATGAAATTGAAAGCATGGAATAACCAAGTTTACACTATTTGGCTACCATGGATTGTGGCATAGATGACAAGCTATACACAACCTTTATTACACAAAAGTAAAGTGGTGGCATTTGGACTTGCACGTTTTCATGGTATTTTCCTTTTGTCGGGGTTCATTTTCTTTCATTTTATTTTTTTTAACCTGCTCTTTACTCTTTTTACCCTTTGATTTTTCTTTTAGGGTATACCCTCTTTACATTTTTTAAATTTTTTGATTTTTTTTTTTTTACAAATATGGAAAACATTTGCAACAAGCAAAGGTATGAACATATTTCAGAGCTAAACCAAGTCAATCATGATATATGACACCTATTGGTATAGGAACCTAACAGTGGCTCCACTTGGGGATGGCTTTCCCTGGTGGAAAGTCAAGAACTGTAGACCAATGGCCCTTGAAAGACTTTGATTGTGCTCTGCAATTTCCTTTTCCCTGTTGTTTTATTGGTATGTATGACAGTAATATTTCTGAAGCTTAGGGCCTTCTCTTCGAGCTTCAACTTCAAAAATTTACCATCCAATCAACACTGAACATTATGAAGGATATAGTATGTACAACTGAACTTGTAAAATTAGTAAATGAGGTCAATGTAGTGCTTTAACATTCGACCATTGACCGATCCTCCTTCAATCTCTACACCATTCAATTCTTTAAGGAAATATGAATTATTTCCTTTGAAGGTATATATAATGTATGGCCCTTTCCACAGGAAGTAAAACTTCCCATGCTTCCCTTTGTCCTCTCTTCTTGAATCCCATTTTAGCACTTTGTCTCCCAGATAAAAGTCTTCTACCTTGGTCCTTTTTTCAAAAAATCTTCTTGAGTTTTTCTTGTAGTACTTGGGATATTTGGTACACTTCCTCCCTAGTTTGCCGTAAATGGATGGTTTGGTTTATTCTTCTCTGTATATCATTTGGTTCCGCCTGAGCTTCTTGAAGTAGTTTCATGATAGGAACCCCTAAAGATGAAGGAAAAGCTGCCTCCATTCCATATACTAGCTCATAGGTGTTGAAAATAATACTGAGAGAGGGGGGGGTGAATCAGTATTATCATATCAATAAAACTTTTTCAATTTCATACTCAAAAACATATATGCTACTTCAGTTACGTGAACCAACGTGTACACGCTACTGTGTCTAAAGCAACCAGCGTATAAAAAGAAATCTTATGATTCAGTTAGCTTATCTTCAGTAAATGCATCAGGACATTATTAACCATATTAATGGTAAACAAGTGCAGTATAACAGAACAGATCATCACACAAAAACCACACACATGAACACCATGATATAAGGTGGAAACCCAATGTGGTTGAAAACCACCTGCTGCAAGTCGTCTCTATATTTCTTTAATAAGAAACTTCAGTTTACAATCTTTTGTACTGGTGCAGCCTTATACCAATACGCAGGCTACAACCTGCAGAAGGCTACAACCTTCTCTCATTTTCCAGACTCTCCTGGAAGGGAGCTCCAACCCCCTTTTCTCTTGTAGGTGCTGGCCTACAATCTTCTTTCCTTCAGGTACCACTTTTCGTACATTTTCAGACCGGATATTCCTGAAGCACAACATTACAATCTGAAAACCACAATTCATCCAATTTTCATAACAGATCATTGAAGCACAAAACAACCAATACTAGCATCATCAATCTTTGAATCACTGAACCACTGAAACCCTGTCAACACCCAGTCACCAGAACACAAAGTAGACTATAGAACTCTGCAATAACAGTCAGATCCAACTGCAACCCCAAAAATTAAGCTTCAAAAGATATACGCTACTTCAATGAAACCAACCCGCGTATACACGCGCTTTTACCAAAGACAACCTGCGTACAGATCTAAAAATAATTTTTCATAACTTGCAGCTATACCAGACATTAGTTATACCCAGAACATAACATTGCGTCAGTATGCAGATCTAAAAAATACGCATAATCAACCATATAACGATAGTTTATTTCAAACCATTTGATCCCGATCTATCCTTAGATCTAGTCTTCCATCAACCGGTGTGATCTCTCCTTAGCTTAGATCAAGCAACCCAGAACCTGCGTACTAGATCTCTTTCTTTATCAGATATTCAAGACTTTTTCAGTGGTCTTGCCTAATGATCTTCTTCTCCTTTTATAGTCTTAGGCCTTGCTCAATACCACAGGCCAAAACCATAGTAATCCAATACCATCAACTTCAAAACTAGGGATCAACATGTCTGTCGAGATACCTTGGTCAAAAACATAGGCTCAAGTACCGAGGACTAACTACCACGGACCAAAAGAAAGCTTCTCGACATGTACGCTCTTTTCTGTTCATGAAACTGCGTGTATACGCAACTTCGTATGTAGCGAGCCTACGTATCCGCAACTTAGTATATAGCGTACTAGCGTGTATACGCAACTTGGGCTTAATGAACCTGCGTATATGAAATTTCTCTTCATTCTTGTAGTCTGGACTGAGATTTGTCATCAAAGAGAGTTGCCATCAAGGACAACACCTGTACCGTAGCGCCATACCTGTGTCAAAATGCCAACAATCTCCCCCTTTGGACTTGATGGCAACCCCAAGATCCTTAGAATCATTCTCCCCCTTTGTCATCAAGGGAAAAGGGATGTGCTCCCCCTGAGGACATGCTGATATCTCTGCTCTGCTGTGCTGAACATGCTCCCTCTGACTGTAGGCAAGATCTGTAAAAGATGTTCTTCAAAAAGAACCAAGACTTATACATCATAAAGGACCTTCCTATCACCAAAAGACTCAATACATACATCCATACTCCCAACCAAGAGGGGATACATCAGAAATTTACATATAACAACCAATTACATTACATCATTCATCCCAGGCATAGTGGGGAAACCAACATAGGCCGTTACATGACCTTGACACCATAAAAAAAGATATCACAAAAGAGATACATGACATAGAAACGAAAAATCTAGACCAAGACTTATGAAAGTCACCATCAGCATCTGATAATCATCTTTTAGATCAGCAACCAAGATTTCCTTCTGTGCTCTGAAACCAACAACAATTGTGAACTAGAACCAAAAGCATCTAAATGCCAACAATGCTTTATTAGACTTTAAGCTGCTCCCCCTGAAACTGTGCCTGCTGCACCCCTGAAACTGTGCCTGAAGGACTCTGGCATACCCATCTCAAACCTTCTCCAACCAGAGTCTGCCCTTGCTGTTCAGAACTCCATATACGCGACTTCACCTGCATAAATAAGCGTATGTACACGGATATCCCTTATACAACACGCGTACACCGACTTTTCTTTAGAACAGACAAGCTTCAACAGCAGGATGAAGCATCAACTACTCCCAGCTTTTGTCTGAGATATTCAAAAGTCTCCCTGGGCAGTGGTTTTGTGAGAATATCAGCAACTTGTTCTTGGTTCAAGTTTGCCAACAATTCTGCCAAGTCTTTTATTGTAGCACTTGTATGCTTTGCTATGTGGAGAATAACCAAGAAGAATGCCTTCATCAACTCTTGGTTCAAGTTTGCCAAGTTGCTCATCAGTATTCTTAATATAACATTTGCTCCCAAAGATTTTGAAGTGCTTCACCGAAGGAGTCCTACCACACCAGAGCTCATGAGGAGTTTGAGTGTTGTTTACTCGGACATTTGTTTTGTTGAGAATAATAACTACAGCATGTGCAACTTCACCCCAGAAAGTTGCGGGAGTACCTGATTCATCAAGCATAGCACGAGCCATTTGTTGGACTGTTCTGTTCATTCTTTCCACAACTCCATTTTGCTGAGGAGTTCTAGCTGTAGAGAATTCTCTTCTTATCCCATGTTCTTCACAGAAATCGAAAAATTCATTCGAGGTAAACTCCCCACCTCTGTCAGATCTGAGGCACTTAATTTTGTGTCCTGATTCATTTTCAGCCAAGGCTTTGAAGGATTTGAATTTTTCGAATGCTTCATCTTTGTGCTTCATAAGTCCTAACCAGACAAACCTGGAGAAATCGTCAATGAATAATATCAAATATTCTTCTCCTCGAGGTGTTCTTTTTCTGAATGGACCACATGTATCTGTATGTACTAGCTCAAGAGGCATGCTGGCTGATCCTTCCTTCTCAGGAAAATTAGTTCTGGTTTGCTTTCCAAACTGACATGATTTGCATATGGTGTTGTCTGGAATTTTGATATCTGGAAGATCACGAACTGCCTGATATTTGCATGCTTTCCTTATTTGTGGAAAACTTAGATGCCCCAACCTCCGATGCCATAGCCAGTGTTCATCATCCTTGCTCAAATAGCATTGTTGTTGTCTTTCTTCAAATATGTATAGATTATTTGGAGTCCTTCTTCCTTTGATCATTGTTTCACCTGTATCAAGATCACGAACACAACATCCATTTGATCTAAATATTACCTCTGTTCCTTGATCGCACATCTGACTGACACTCAAAAGATTATGCTTCAATCCATCAACATACAAAACATTTCCAGCTTTGACCTTCTCTTTCAACGGAGCAACGCCTTTTCCTTTTATGGCTGCAGAGATATCGTTTCCAAAAGAAACTTTCTTTCCCTTTTTTAATGCAGTATATGATTCAAGTTTTTCTTTGTCCCCTGTCATATGCTTCGAACATCCGCTGTCAATGTACCATAGACTTTCTTGACCTTCTGCATAAAAGGCTATCCCACATCTTTCTGGTTGCGGTTCCTTTATTCTCCATGTTCTGACATTTGAGCTTTGTTCCTTCTGAGTTGTCTTCCAGAACCTGCTCCTGCATTCAGAGTCTTCATGACCAAAGTTATTACAAATAGAGCATTCAACTTCATTTTCAAGAACCGAAAAGTTGTTATAAGTCCTTTTCATGGTTCCAGTCATACTTCTTTACTTTTGAGCTTCTCTAGTCATGATTGTCTTGTAGGCAACACATTGAGCTGCTTTGTGACCGAAGTTATGGCAAGAAAAACATTGGCCATTAAAGAAATTTCTGCGATAATCAGATCTATCATCCAACCAATTGTAGCTTCTATTGACATCCATTCTTGGGGCAAATTGGGAAGATTTTACCTGTGGATGATTGTAGCTTCGTCCTTAAGGCAGCTTGTCCTCGAATTTCTTGATAGTCTTTATTTGTTCTTGAGGTAAACTGTCCCTGATTCACCTGATGACTTTTATTTGGTCTTTGCTCGCTCCTCCTTGCTGCATCAAGATAACTTTTAGAGGTAGAAGCTTGAGATGTTTCTCCATTATATCCCAGACCTGTCTTGATCAGAGGAGAACGCTGCACATTGATAATCTCATCCAAGGTTTCAGATCCTTTAACAAATTTAAGATTAATCGCTTTTGTTTTCTCAATCTCCTTTCTAAGACAAACAATCTCACATTCCAATTTTTCAAGATGTTTTTCCTTTTCAGCCAGTTGACATTGTAGAGAATCAATAATAGCACTTTTCTCTTCTAAGCAAACTTTGAGATTATTCATTTCTTCACAAAAGCCTTCTACATCTATAGCATCCATGTAGTCATCATCTTCAAAATCCATTAAAATTTTATATCTATTACCCTGTTCATCTTCGTCACTATTTGAAAGACCATCACTATCTTCATGAGTGTAATAGCTTTTCTTCTTTTCATTATGTTTCTTGTTCCATTTAACAGGTTCCTTTCCCTTGTCATTTTTATCTTTGTGAGGACATTTGGCAGCATAATGACCTACTCTTCCAGAAGCAAAGCATTTAAAAGGTAACTTACCTCTGAACCTTCCAGAACCCCTTTGAAGATTTCTGACAAAATTTGATTCTTCTTCTTCATCTTATGGCATGTGACTTGCTTCATAATAATCTTCTTTGCCTGAAGCCTTGAAAGCAGCTTCTCTTCTGTCTGATGGACCTCCCTTTCTCATTTCATAAGCAGTTAGAATTCCGTGAAGCTGAGACATAGTAAGAGTTCGTAGATTTTCCTTTTCTTCTATTGCAGACACTTTAGATTCAAATTTGGGGGACAATGATCTTAGAACCTTTTCAACCACAATAGCCTCCTTTATTTCTTCACGCAAGTTTTTCATGCAATTAACAATCTCATCTACCCTAAGGAAATAGTTAGCCACACTTTCATCATTATACATTCTGAGAGTCTCATACTTAATCCTGAGAGTTTGAAGTTTAGCACGCTTTACCTGTTCGTCTCCTTCATAGCTCGTGACAATTTTGTCCCATATTTCTTTTGCGGATTTATAGTGCATTACCTTCATGAATTCTGATTGGGATATACATCCCAATAGAGTACTGACTGCTTTCGCATTTGTTTCATATTTCTTTTTCTCGGCTGAATCTGTAGGAGTAGCTGAAGGAAAATTGTAGCCTGTCTCTACGATGTCCCAAACTTCTGTACCAAGAGATTGAAGATAGGCAGTAACTCTTACCTTCCAATAATTGAAGTTTTTCCCATCAAAAACCGGTGGCCTGATTGATGCTTCTCTCTCATAGTTGCTCATGATGAACGATCTACCTTCAAGCGATCAAGCTTCTCTGAAGGACCTGCTCTGATACCAATTGTTGAAAATAATACTAAGAGGGGGGGGTGAATCAGTATTATCAGATCAATAAAACTTTTTCAATTTCATACTCAGAAACATATACGCTACTTCAGTTAAGTGAACCAGCGTGTACACGCTACTGTGTCTAAAGCAACCAGCGTATAACAAGAAATCTTATGATTCAGTTAGCTTATCTTTAGTAAATGCATCAGGACATTATTAACCATATTAATGGTAAACAGGTGCAGTATAACAGAACAGATCATCACACAAAAACCACACAGATGAACACCATGATATAAGGTGGAAACCTAATGTGGGTGAAAACCACCTGCTGCAAGTCGTCTCTATCTTTCTTTAATAAGAAACTTCAGTTTACAATCTTTTGTACTGGTGCAGCCTTATACCAGTACGCAGGCTACAACCTGGAGAAGGCTACAACCTTCTCTCGTTTTCCAGACTCTCCTGGAAGGGAGCTCCAACCCACTTTGCTCTTGTAGGTGCTGGCCTACAATCTTCTTTCCTTCAGGTACCACTTTTCATACATTTTCAGACCGGATATTCCTGAAGCACAACATTACAATCTGAAGACCACAATTCATCCAATTTTCATAACAGATCATTGAAGCACAAAACAACCAATACTAGCATCATCAATCTTTGAATCACTGAACCACTGAAACCCTGTCAACACCCAGTCACCAGAACACAAAGCAGACTACAAAACTCTGCAATAACAGTCAGATCCAACTGCAACCCCAAAAATTAAGCTTCAAAAGATATATGCTACTTCAATGAAACCAACCCGCGTATACACGCGCTTTTACCAAATACAACTTGCGTACAGATCTAAAAATAATTTTTCGTAACTTGTAGTTGTACCAGACATCAATTATACCCAGAACATAACATTGTGTCATTATGCAGATCTAAAAAATACGCATAATCAACCATATAACGATAGTTTATTTCAAACCATTTGATCCCGATCTATCCTTATATCTAGTCTTCCATCAACCGGTGTGATCTCTCCTTAGCTTAGATCAAGCAACCCAGAACCTGCATACTAGATCTCTTTCTTTATCAGATATTCAAGACTTTTTCAGTGGTCTTGCCTAATGATCTTCTTCTCCTTTTATAGTCTTAGGCCTTGCTCAATACCACGGGCCAAAACCATAGTAATCCAATACCATCAACTTCAAAACTAGGGATCAACACGTCTGTCGAGATACCTTGGTCAAAAACATAGGCTCAAGTACCGAGGACTAACTACCACGGACCAAAAGAAAGCTTCTCGACATGTACGCTCTTTTCTGTTCATGAAACTGCGTGTATATGCGACTTCGTATGTAGCGAGCCTGCATATCTGCGACTTAGTATATAGCGTACCAGCGTGTATACGCAACTTGGGCTTAATGAACCTGCGTATATGAAATTTCTCTTCATTCTTGTAGTCTGGACTGAGATCTGTCATCAAAGAGAGTTACCATCAAGGACAACACCTGTACCGTAGTGCCATACCTGTGCCAAAATGCCAACAATAGGGACTGGTTCCAATGGACTTCTTAGTAGTAAGCCTATCTACCCACAAAGCATTTGTTAATTTTTTGTTCCAAGTTTTCTTATTTTCTTCCAATAGTTTTTTGATAATATTTATTAGGCTTTTATTGGAAGATTTTGCAAGACCATTCCCTTGAGGATAGTAAGCTGTGGAATGACCAAGTGCTATATGATACGTGTGACAGAAACCAATCATTTTCTTTGACTTGAAGGCTGCAGCATTATCTGTGATGATTTTGTTAGGACAACCAAACCTATAAAGGATATTGGACTCTAGAAAACCTATTATCACAGTGTCAGTGACCTGTCTGGAGGGAATGGCTTCTATCCATTTAGTAAAGTAATCAGTTGCAGTGAGTATCCATTTATGTTGACCAGAAGAGGGTGGTTGAATTTCCCCAATGAATTCAAGACCCCATTGTTGAAAAGGTTTCTTGGTGGAAATAGGTTTCAATGGTAAAGGTAACAATTTTCTTTTGCCTTCAAAGTTTTGGCATTTATGGTAGGAAGTTACAAATTTCTTCACATCTGGAAACTAGGTTGGCCAATAAAATCCAACTCTTAGAATTTTGTCAGCAGTTGACTTCCAATAGAGATGTCCACCACAATCCCCTGCATGAAATTCTTGGAGTACTTTGTCAGATTCTTCTTTTAATAAACAGTTTAACAAAATTCCTTCATGATTTTTCCAAAATAAAGTATTATCCATAATGCAAAATTTTGATGCTTTCATTTTCAAAAACCTACTCTTAGTTTTGGATAACCCTGGAGGAGCTTGCAGATTTTGTAGAACATATATTATATCAGCATACCAAGGTGAGTCTAAAAATGATTGGCTGATCTGTGGAGTCACCATCTCCTGTTTGTTATAAAGCTTTGCAATAAGATTGATGTCTAGGGCTTGGAAATTTGTTTCTGCCATGATTTTTTCCAACCCCTGACCTTTAATTAACTTGGTAGGTTTTATCTCTATATCATATTCTAAAATAGTAGCTATCGATTTTCCCTTTTTGCCATCAACTCCATCCTGTGTCAGGATATCTTTGACTACAGCATTTGGAACATAAGATACTACATGAGAATACAAAATATAGACCCTGAAATCCTTAATAACCTTTACCAAAGAAAAAGCTTGTTTCTCCATTATTTTATATTTTAATGAGGCATCTCTAAGAGCTTTACTAAAAAAGGCTATTGGTTTTTCATATCCTTGATCATCCTTTTGTAGTAAAACTGCAGCTATGGTGTGTTCTCACGTGAAAGAAAAGATAATGAAGTCTCTGTCAAATTTTGGACATGTGAGGGCTCGTGTTTGAGTTAAGGCTGGTTTAATTTCTTCAAATGATTGTTTAGACTCAACTGTATATTTAATGGTTGAATATTTTTTCAACATGTTATTCAATAATCTAATTAATTCAGCTAAGTTAGAGATGAATCTTCTTAAAAAATTTATCTTTCCTAAAACTGCCTAAAGTTCTTTAACGTTTCTTGGGTGAGGTATTTTCAAAATAGCTTTAATCCTAGAGGGGTTAATTCAGATGCCATCTTTGGAAATGATGTGACCTAACAGCTTTCCTTCTTCTAAACCGAATAAATATTTCTTTGTATTTAAGGAAATACCATATTTTCTGCATTTTAGAAAAACTTGCCTGAGATGCTCCAAGTGTTGTTGATCTGATTTGGAAAAAATAGTGAGATCATCAAGATATATAACAAGAAAATCATGAATCTATTTGGCAAAGGCAATGTCCATTTCTTTTTGGAAAGTTTCCCCTGCATTTTTTAGTCCAAAGGGAATTTTAATGTACATGAAGGTATCGCATGGTGTAGTGAATACAGTTTTCTCTTGGTCATCAAGATGAACTAAGATTTGGTTATAACCTGAAAACCTATCCAGAAGTGAAATTCTAGAAGAACCCACTACCCTTTGAAGTATATGGTACATTTTGGGTAAAGGATAGTTATTTTTAAGCGAGACCTTGTTCACATTTCTTAGGTCAACACATAATCTTATTTCCCCCGTTTTCTTCCTAGTAGGTACTAGGTTAGATACCCATTCTGAAAATATAATAGGGGAAATGATTCCTGCTTCATACATGCATTTGATTTCTTTCTCAATTGATGGTAATAACACAGGGTTAATTCTTTTGAGCTTTTTCTT
Organism: Pinus tabuliformis; assembly: GCA_031772625.1. NCBI lineage: Eukaryota > Viridiplantae > Streptophyta > Pinopsida > Pinales > Pinaceae > Pinus > Pinus tabuliformis. The sequence continues at coordinate 718,408,782 of CM062805.1, forward strand.
AAAGGGCTTTTGATTCTCTTTCAAAGGGATAGTGTGTTGAATGATTGAGGTGTCATAGGATTTCAAATCTTCATAACTCCAGGAGAAGACATCATGGAATTCCCTCGTAAGTTCAACATATTTTAGCTTCTAATCAGGAGGTAATGATTTTGACAATTTTATCAATTTGGTATTATCCTGTGTTCTTATGTTATACTCTTCAATTTCTACTTTTAAAGGCTCCATTTTAGGTTTCTTCGGAATTTCATTAGAGTCAAACAAATCCTCCAAAGGAGTCAATCCTTTGGGTAAATGATTATCCTTCAGATTTATAACCTCTATTTCTTCTTCAATTATCTCATCTAGGTCCATTTGTTTTAGGTCTTTGATTTTTTCTTGTGAGAATTTAGTAGGGTGAAGCATGTTTATTGAATTCTCCTCCAGATTGTTAATGTCTACCTCATTAGTATGATCAAAATCTGAAACTAGGTCTACATCTATATTAATGTTAGAAAATTCCTCATTTAAAGTTAGAAAATTATTAATATGCTTATCACTATCAAAAACCTGCCAGTTCTTAAGATTATCAAGGATGGCTGGCCTGTGCCTAATCTCAGTAGTGTACTGGTGATTGGGCTGGAAAGGAAATTTGCAGGTACTGGCAAACATAGCTAGGCTATGAGCTTGCATATTATGTTTTCTAGGAATAGTTGCAAGTTGGGTTTTTAAAAAGTGTTAAGGATTTCTATGATTGTCCCTCTGTAATATCCCAATCTAGGATATCTGGTTATGTAAGTTCCTTTTATCTGTTTAACTATCAGTTCAAAATCTCCCATGATTGATACCCTTATAGCTCCTAACCTTTTGACTAACTTGAGGCCTAACAGAAGTGCTTCATATTCTGCCAAATTGTTTGTACATTTGAAATTCAACCTATAGGCATGTCCTTCTGCATGATCATTCTCTAATCATTCTCTAAGTTATAGACCCATACACCTGCCCCTACACCTAGTTTGTTTATTGAACCATCAACTTCTAAATGCCATAAAATTTCATGATCATAATTTGTATCTGGGGTAGTGTAGTATTTATTAGCTAAGGGCTTAGGATTTTCTTCATCATCTGATTTTACTTTGTCATATGATATCTCATGAATTTGAACAGTTGACCTTTCTTATTTTTCTATTTCTTTTGGTTTTGTTGCTAAATTTTTAGGATTATCTATTTCTTCATTTATTTCAGCATTATACAGAATAAAGGAATCCATGTCAAAATGTATTGAGCAAATGGGAAAGTTTTGAGGCTTCTCTCCACTAGTCACTACATACTTCATTAAAGTTTCTCTATATAACTTCTTTGTTTGTCCAAAAACAGATATGGTAGCGTATGGCATGTCTAATTGTAGAGATCCCTAAAGTTTGGCACCCCAAGATCTGGAAAACAGCATGCCATACTTGGGTGGAATATCTGCTACCACTATGTCCATAAGTATAGTTTTAGTAGGGTATTGAACCAATGAAACACATAAATCCTTTATAAGACCCAAACATCTCACTTGACTGGAATCAAAGGAAAATAAATCCTTATAGGGTCTAGTGATGTCTAGGTTGAGTTTCTCCATAACAGATTTGGGCATGAGGTTGTGAGAAGCACCAGAGTCAAACATGGCATTATGAAAAATCTTATCATGGATATTGAGACTGACATAGAAAGGTGGTATCCCTCCTTCCAGTGGTTTCCCATTTACTTCAAGGCCAAAAATCAACTCGGGGTTGTCATCAAAGAGATTTACAAAATCTGCATTTTCAATGATATTTAGTGATTTGTTTATTTGAGACCTGTAAACATCATGTTTCACCAATTTTGTCAAAGGAACCAAAATTTTGAGCTTGGCTACCTCTGCTCCCAGATTAAAGGGCAAGATTGTTTTATCAGTTTGAACCTTTGGGTTTCTGGCAGAAATGTTTTCTACGTTTTCTTCTATTTTAGGATTTGAAACATCCTTTGTTGATTTCTATGATGTGATATTTTGAGGTTCTTCCACTGCTTCCTTGGAGGGAATTGAAGCGGAATGTTGTTCATTGTTGGGCTAGTTATCAGACACATCTTCTATGGTGGGTCTGGAAGGGTTTTGATTAGTTCTTGAAAGGATCTGAAGCGTTTTTGTCACTGGACCTATTTTATCCTTTTTAGGTTGATTAGGAGTTGTTTTTTCTTTGTTTCAGGGTTATCAGTACTTTTTCTACTCCTCAGATTATACTGCTTGTGCACCTCAAATATAGCAGAGTCATACCCCTGTCTGAAATCAAATGATTCTCCTGTATGAGTCTGAAATTGCTGGAGTATATGAGACTCTTGATCATCTTGAGTTAGAAATACATCTTCCTCCCCCTTTAGACCCAGTAAATTTATCAAAGTGTCTTGCTTAGGGTCTTCTGATTAAGAGGATTTTGCATAGTTTTCTTGGAATGGTGATCTGATATTCTGGTCAGGAATATTCTTACCAGTGTTCTGATTCTAATTTTTCCTAAAAATAGGATTTCTCCCTGAATGGGCCTACTCGCCATCCCAAGGAGATTTCATTTTAATTGTATCAACTCTGTCAAACAATTTGTCCATTCCTTTAACAATAGCATCAATCTTTTGTTCAAAGGGTGAACTTTCATATTTTGTAGGTATTCTTCTCTAGTTTCTAGCTTTAGCTCGTTTAGAAAGTAGATTAACCTCAACACTTACAGCTTTGCTTTGCATTTCTTCTAGAGTGGGGGGATTTATTTCTCTTAGCTGAAAAGCCATGTCTGAATCAAATCCATCAGGAAATTTGATGAGGGCTAAACCAGGAGGGGGTCTAAGGTCGAGTGGAATGGTACTATAAACACTATTAAATCTAATGCAATAGTCCTGGACAGTTTCATGGGGTCCCCTTCTAAGGTTTTCGTATTCAGATAAAATATGAAGGGGGTCTTTCCTTTTTTCCCACCTGTTCGAGAATTGTTGGTAAAGAGTTCGTAGGCTATCTATACTATCAGGTGTCAAAGCTCTAAACCAAGTTCTAACTTCTCCAGACAAACTTTGGAAAAAAATTCTCATTTGCACATCAGCAGTGTCTATCTCATATATTTCAAAGTAATCAGTCATCTTCTTAGTGTGCTGATGAGCAGTGTAGGTTCCAGTGCCATCAAAGGTGGTAATCTTACTTTGATAGTCTTGAGGCATTGCACCTAGGTTTGTCGATAGCACCAGGGGAGCATATCTGTTGGCTATTGTTCTAGGTTGGGTGAGAGTAGAACCAGGAGTTGGGGTAATGGGAGGTGTTTTTGTTGTAGAGGAGGAACTAGAAGTGGTGGTGGGATGTTGGGTGTTTATTTGTGGGAGAGGAAGTGAAGGGGTGAAAGGGGGAGTGGAATGGATTTCAGAAAAGGGAGGAAATAATGATGAACTAGTAGAAAGTGAGGTGGTTTTAGAAAGTTTAGGTATGCTTTCAGTGGTAAGGGATGACTGAGAAGAGTTTTGCAAATACTGATCAATTGACAAATTGGCTCTTTGGATTTCAAGTTCTCTGAGGAACTCTAGATCTTGGACTAGATATAATAATTCACTGTCAGATGAGGTTCTAAACAAAGAGAGTTTAAAATGTTCATTGAAAGGAATATCTTCTAGGGAAATCCGTTTAATAGGACATGAATGTGATCTGAACAAAGGTCTAAGACTCACTGAGCTTTCTTGTCTTCTGATGATTCTAGGAATCAGGTTAGGATTCTCAAACATAGGTGGTGGATTGGGATCAGGATTAGCCCTAGTGTAACGAGTCCTTTCTGAAGCCAGATTTCAATTTTTTATGAATTTTCTTATATAAAATTTTTCAAAATAACTTCTAAAATCCTTTAAGATGCTTTCAAATCGAACTTTTTAGTTTCTTAAAGGTTTATTTCAACTGAGGAATTGTGCTTCCCCAGTATGGTCGCCACTATATTATCACTCAGCTTTTCCTCTAAAGTTAATAGAAGAAGGAAAGGGGTCCGAGGTAACCACAAACCAATATTTTAAGTACAGAATCTAGCTAATCTGTACTAAGAGAGGGCTCTCTCTTTATAATTTAGCTTTGTTTTGGAGTGATATTAGGCTAGTTATGATAGTTCGGGGTTGTTTGTTTGAGACTGGTGGAATTCTGAAACAAATGGGAAAACTAGGCTTCAAGCCATTGGGCTATGGAGTCAATCTGGGAGAATTCACTAAATCAAGTCAAATTGTTGAGGTGGGATTTCAACAGGCAGGATAATAGAGTAAAAACAAATTCAAGGCTTAAATGGATGATATTTCTATTCAAAACAAGAGGGCAATTAAGAATCCTCAAGTTAGGATTAGAAAGAAGAGGGGAAGATAGGTCAATCAACATAAGGCAATTAAGAATCCTATACCAGGGACCTATTAAAGAAAACTACAGGGATAGAGGAGCAACTAAGAATTCCTTTACTGAAATAGTTTATAAGAAAACATGTAAGTGGCATATTGTTGATAGCAGAGAGCAATGAAGCTAATTCTGATACAATTTGACTATTTTACCATTTAGATTAAGATGCATGAAACATTGAAACATGTAGAAAACACATTAAATCAAAAGGATAGAATACTTAGTTGCAATTAGATCGCACATGAATCTGATGAAATGTCCTCAACCTTTATTCCTTTTCCAGTAAAAATATAGACTTGAGTACAAAATCTTTCTTCGCTCGGTAGTGTAGCATTACAAAAATGTTATAGAATCGACACTTAATACTTCGAATGGAGAAGTATTTATACAAAAATGATATAAAAATATCTCATAACTAAATTAGATTTATTCTAGGAAATACAAATATCTTTTACAACAATATAGAGACAGATGGTAAACAGATTGTTGTTGTCCCTTGATTTGTTGAAGGAGCTGGAGGTTGAAACTCAATTTTGGCTCTTGTTGTTGCTCTTGTAATTATGTGCTAGATCTTGATTGAATTTTCCCTATTGATACTCTTTCACCTATTTCTGATACACTTTACTTGTCCACCAGCTTTCATCCTTTTTACCAAACCTTACTGTGGTAAATATTTCTATTTACCTTGTTGTTACCATAGTAATTTAAAGGATGTATGTCATTTTAGTCCACCATTATTCCTTTGGTATATTCATCCTTGTCAATTTCCTGTAAAGTCATCAGCCTCAGTATATTTCACAAAATTAGGCTGGACTATGAATAAGTGCTTTACTTCATGTTCAATGAAGAAGAGGTTTTCTAAACCATCGTAAAGCACTTTTCCTATCGGTAGTGCCTTTGTTGAGGATGAACTAGCTTGACTTTTGGCTTGCTAATGTAGTTTGTTGATGTAGTCTATCTGAACCATTAGCCTATCATTGATGACTAAAGGGCTTGGGAGTCCTTTACTCCTTAAGATGTCAAACTTTCTCATGAACTCATCTATGTCTTCCTGCATACTTTGACATCTTCACTCCATGCCTTGCATTAAGTTCCTTTTTGTCAGAACTTTCTTTAGTTCGAGGATAGTAGCAGTCCTATCCTCAATGTCCAGTTGCTCCAACTGTTGCTTGTTTTTACTGTTTAGAAAATTTATTAACTGGACTGCCTCTTCAGGTTTTCTACACAGTTCTTCTCTGGTCTTCTGAATTGCTTCAAAGGTTTTTCAAATGTCAAATCCTTTTCCAATGCTTCAATTTTTTGGGCCATGCCTTTGTTTTTCCTTATCTCTTTTGCATAATTGATCTTTGATATATCATATTTTTTCTCCAAGGTAGTGAATTTCTCTTTCACTTTCTGTAACTCTGTTACTTGGAGTTTCATCTCTTCCATTGACTTAATTAAGTCCTTTGTGCTCTGTGTTGATGTACTTGCCTGTGTTGTACCTGTTGCTTCCACTGGTGTGGTTGTTTTCAAAGGAATGTTTGGTGCTAAAACAATTGCCATAGTGGAAGGGACTGTTGTTGAAACTATAGGAACTACAGTCTGGGGCTAGGTGGTCAACTCACCTTGCCTTAACTGCACTACTTTCTCCAATTCCTACTCTGTTTCCTTTAATTGCTCTTTCAAATTAATGACCATGTCCATAAGTTCTTCTTCATTTTTCTTCTCTATAACCTCAGCAGTTTGAGGGTGAATGAGTGGTGGAAACTTCAATTGTTTTCTAAGTGCAGCTATGTCTTCATTCTTTTTCTTGATTAAGCTTTTTGCTGCCTTAACATCTTTTGGGTCATGACCCAACTCAATTACTAATTCCTCCAATGATTTTATTCTATTATCTTTTGCCTGTGAGGAGGCTTTCTCCAGCTGCAATTGGGTTGTAGTGTTGCTCAATGAATTTTGAAATCTATGGGCCATCATTGCTTTGCTAGTCAATGTTGAATAGACCATTTCACCCGTTTGCTTGTGTAGTTCAATCTTGTCGATAGGGTGGATGTCTTTAGCCAAAATCTCAAAATCGGTTTTGAGATAATCTGCCAAGGATTTTGGCTGATGCACTGTGGGCTTCAGGAAACTCATCTACATTTTATCTTCTTTGATGTCAAAGGCTAACATAAGTCTAGTCTAGTTTGTGGGGGCCATCTTTAAGTACTGAGCATGTGCTTGTGCTTTAAGCTGCTCATTCTTTGTCTTGATCTCCTTAAACTTCCCCTTTATATCTATAATCTTCTCAGAAGAAGACCTGAAGGATGAAACCTCTGTGTTGGGTTGTCTTTCTAGCACTTGCCTCTGTGAACTTGAGGGTGTCCCACCTGTTGGAAATGTTTGTAAACTATCTATCCCTTCCTTCCTCATGGTCTCTGTAGTCTCCCCAATGAATTCCTCCTCTGAATATGGATTCAACCTTTGTCTCTTAGCAAAGGGTTGATCTGTGGGTTTGCTAGAAGGGGTAGTTGCTTCCCTTTCTGTTTTCAAGTTTCTTTCCTCATTTAGAGGAGTCTATAGTACTGGAGGATCACCCATGTTTTTTTGAGTTGGTAGTGGCTGTGGTGGAGTCAATTCTTCCAAGATTTCAGGTTGCTATGATTCCTCTGGTTGTTATACTGTTTCTAGTTGTTTTGATGTAGGGTACTTTTTTGTTGAGCTTGCCTCTTTGAAGGCTCTACAAAGGAGTCCAAGTAAAGTCTCTTCTTCAAATATTTCATCACATTTTCAACTTCAACTTTATCACTATCTTGTTCTGCCAATGTCCCTTCCCTACATTCATTTAAATTGGCATATTGTTCTATTTCAAGGATCCTGTGATGGATGTAAGGTGACAACTTGTGTTTTATCCTTCTATAACAGATGAAACTGTAAGGATCATATGCCCAAGAAAAACTTTTCTTTAAATGCATATTCGTCTCTGTGATTTCTTCTGCTTCTTTCCCTGCTTTTATGTTGTTGCGCACAAATGGGACTAAGTGGTCTTTGATCCTTAGTTGGGCTTTGTTCTTTACTTTCATGAAGTGGATTTGATCAGAGTTGATTATTTACCTGTAGTACTCCAGGGCAAATAATATCATGGGGACATACTTGAGAAATTTGTAGGGAGCCAGTTCACACCCATAGACTCTGATCTCAGTATGATTTTGGTATAAGTACCAGTCACCTATCCTATACTACTTTGACAACTGAAAAATTATTTTGATATCATCATTGATTCTAGGAGCAGGGCTTCCTGTCAACATGGTAGTTATAGGATGGACAAACTGATCAATGAAATCTATATATGAATAGGGAGAGGAGGGTGAGTAGTGAAAGATAGAGGTCTAGAAAATGACTGACCTAGGGTTACCTTTCGTATCAAGATTATGAACAGAGAATGGGAATTTATCAGTTTGGTAGTAAAGGAAGAGGTGATACAGGACTGTAGAATACTTGAACACCCTCTCCTTCTCTAGCCTCATGAATTAGTCATGGATTTTGTCAGCTATGAATGCAACATAGTCATATTTTGCAGTAGGAGGCTGACCAGGGGTGAAGATAGTCATGAAAGCTAGGGTCAATTCATCAAAAAACTAACTAGTATTGAAACCCATAATGGCAGCAATCATAATAACAATATCTTTGCCCATATCAGTGAAGAAACATGTTAGGTAGGGAGGGGGATCTTTGGGTATATGATTCTTATCCATGAAAGTATGGAAAATACGACTGAGTTTAGAACTAGACATTTTGGTGGATTTTTATAGTAATTCTGCAACGGAAATGGGGGTGAGGTTCTGGCCGGCTGAAGCTACAACATTTCATTAATTGAATCAACAGTAATTGTAAACAGGACTGACTGGTCAGGGGACATTACAGCTCTGAGGTTAAGATTATAGTTGGCATGACATTGATGGATAATGTCTGAGAAATTTGTGCACAGAAGGGAATAGGTACTTTGGGAGATTTGATTCCCAAAGTCCTATGGTATAAGAATTGTTCAGGTAATCATCTCGGCATCGACAATATAATTTCAGGGGGCATTTATCAGGTTAAAGATCTTTTATTTGGAAGTCTTTATCTGCTAAGGGAAGGTAGTCCAAGTCCCTATGAGGAGTAGTGATTGGAGCTACATTTAGGGCCACAGGGGTTTCCATCCCTAGTTCTTGTCTTTTCAAGAACGAAACTGGGACTTTCAATGAAATTTGTTTAAAGCAGAGGTTCCTAGGAAGTTTTGGACTAAGCTAACAACTCAATTGAACTTAAAACTTTGGGTTTTAAAGCAATTTTAGAGGAATTTCAGTATACAACAGGTTTTTCAGGAGAAAATCTAGTAAATACCTATTCCTGGGCAACTGGCTATGATTTTCACATTCGCAAGATGCACATAATGGACTAGAGCGGCATTGAAAGGCAATGTTCAAAGTGGTTGACAATTGGCAGACGAGCTAGTTGATTTTGGACATGCTGCATGCATGCATGGGATTGTTCTAAATAAAGGACAAAGAATAGATTACACTTGTTTTTTATGCAAAGTCAATGTTTTGGCAGGTTAGCGACAAGGACAGATGGCATCAACTTGATAAGGTGACATTTTGTCATTTATGGGAGGCGGTAAGCGAGTTTCATTGCACTTCTTATGGGAGGTTGGTGGTACTGAGGGAGGGCTGCGCAATTCCACTCATCAATTGACATGTAGCATCGGCATTTTCTGGAAAACTACTCATATTGCATGCTTAACATCCGACCAAAACGCCCGCGCGATATGAGTGGTAGCCATTGGATCTAAGAGATTTGATCAGATGGTGGTCGGGGATTGGGAAGTGACTGATGGTTAATGGAGGGGGGTGGGGTTCTTAATTTGTCACAGGTTGACTAATTAATCCCATTTATCAAATTTATTAAGGTTATTTCACAACCGCGGGGCGGGATATATACTTATTGGGATTTTAATAATAATACAGGAAATGGGTGATTTTTCGGGGGTTAAATAATAATACAAGTTAATTGTTAATATGACTTAGTAGGATATGAATATGCGCTAAGTTAAAATGTTTCCGAAAGCATTTCCTCATACAACATTCATGACTCAGGCTAGTAGAAAATGAGGGTTTTGAGATAAAATGTTTTAATTTCTCTAAGTAAAATAGAATTTTACTTAGGAAAAGCTTTATAAAGGGAATGAATGACTTTATGGAGGGGTAATATTGGTGAAGGGGATTTAAGTACTTTATGTATTTCAAATTATTGGGCCGAGGGTCCGGTACCTCCAAAAGTCAAAGAAATGCTCTGAGCCCCTCTAACTTGTTATAGGTGCCTTTAGTACTTATGGGAGATTAGTCAAAATTAGGGTAAAAAGAGTGAGGAAGTTAATTAATTTGACTTTCAATTCTTGATATGTTGTCTTCGTTGTGATCCATGCTTTCTCCCAAGTGATGAAAGCAAGAGATTTGAGCATTAAACTTAACCATTCATCGCATCTTTGTTCTGCAGCTAATCATCTACTTACCCTACCTACTTAACCTAGCATTTTTACTTCTTTATTAGGGTGTACTAAAATTGGCAAACCCTTATCACACTTTCTTTTTTACATATAGAAATCTATCTAAATCTACACTTATTACATCCAAGGGCTCAGATTAAACTGTTGAGCTCCTTTTATTCACTCTACCTATCTACTTATCTGCCAAGATTAAACAATTTGGTCAGATTTTATTCTCTATCTCTATAAACATGAAATTGAAAACATGGAATAACCAAGTTTACACTATTTAGCCACCATGGATTGTGGCATAGGTGACAAGCTGCACACAACCTTTATTACACAAAAGTAAAGCAGTGGCATTTGGACTTGCACACTTTCATGGTCATTTTCTTTCATTTTTTTTTTACCTTCTCTTTATTCTTTTTACCCTTTGATTTTTCTTTAAGGGTATACCCTCTTTACATTTTTAAATTTTTTTTTTTTTTACAAATATGGAAAGCATTTGCAACAAGAAAAGGTATGAACATATTTCAAAGCTAAACCAAGTCAATCATGATATATGACACCTATTGGTATAGGAACCTAACAATACCTCGAAAATTTTCCATCCCACAGTTCTTCGAGCTTGAGAAGGAGAGGGTCAGAACCCATCGATGGATGTAGATCACCAAATGGAAGAGGGTGAAAGAAATTGAGCACATGGAGGATAAACTGAAAGAAATGGGCAAAGAAGTAAGTGGCTTAAGGGACAGAGAAGTTATAATGAGAAATCAACTAGAGACAGAAAATGGATGGCTGAGAGGACAACTACAGGAAAGAGAGAACAAACTAGCATGTATGGCTAGCCTCTCATTGGAGGTAATCCAGTGTAGGATGTTAGCTAAATCCTATTCTCTCTACCTTAGAGAACAATGGCTACAGTTTCAGATTAAGACTCTAGCACAAAGGGGAACCATGCCATTTCAGGACTAAAGGCAATTTATTGGTCTTTGTTGTCAAAGTACACCAGAGGATAGGGCCAAAATGGCTAAGTTTTATTTACACAACATGGCCCTCACAGACATGAACGTATAGGACCCTAATGCCAAGCTAGGAGATCTAGAATTAATGGCTTTGGCATCATGGATGAACCATGGGGAGTCAAGGGCTGCAGAGATGAAAATGATATTGGCAAGAGAGAAAAATGAACCTTATTTTGATCAGAATTTAACAATCAAATCTCATGGCCCTCATCAGTACCCATAATTTGATTTCAAATGACCCTTAGCTAGCACCTACATCTCTTATTGCCCAGGAGAAAGCAATTTCACATTTTGATGACATGTTTAGGCTACTAGGAGATGATAGTATACATGCTTTCCTAAGAATATGGAACACACTGCCATACAGCTAAATATAAGAGAATATCACTCCCCTCGAAGGTTAAGAGAGGCACTCAACAGGACACCTATGTATAAGCAATCTATGCAAAGGTTGAAGGTCAACTGGATAGGCATAAAACTCACTCCACCACTACTCTTATGGATGCTAGAAGGGAGAAAAGAAGAAGAAGAAAAGAGGCAGTGGGAAGAGGTAGAAAAGAAATCAAGCTTCTATGAACAAGAAGAGGAGACCACAGTAGAGGCATGGGATGTCAGAGAGGCTACTAGAGCCATGAAGAATATGGATATTGACTAAGTTGCTCAGAGGATGAGCAACACTTTCAGTAGGGTGTTGATGATGAGCCTCATCATTGGGTAATTATATGGGCCTTAATTCACCTCCTAGATTAGTCAAACCAGCTATTCTCATAACTTATTGCATGCTTTTGATTATATTTTGTCTATGATATGAGTTAGAGTTGGATATTTTGCTTTGTATTCTAATGTGCATTTAATACAAGATTAAAGGAGAAAAGCAAGGAATTTTGGCAAAGAGCAAGGTCAAAACTCGAATGGGACAAGGGAGAGAAATTATAGGAGGTAAATCCTCCTCATTCACTACCCCTCCATTCAAATATTCCTCCATCAGCTCAGAGTGCAAACAACCAAATCATGAGGACTAGAAGGCAATCGAGCAAGTGAAAGACAAAGCATGAGTTTATCTCGAGTTTGGGAGCCGAGCCTCCCTAATTTTAAGGAAGTTGTTGGAGACTTCAAATGTATAAGTAGAGAGGCCTAGGACCTTAGTAGGATTTAGATTTTTTATTGTAAAACTCTACTCTATTTTTCGAGCTGCAAGACATGTGACAATTCTTTTGATGTAATCTGTTATTTTGGTAACAAAATGAGTTCTGGTTTGAGCCACCACTGAGTTAACTTAGAGGGCTAAAGCTCTTGGGTTAGGGCCCAGCCCTAGCATCCAAGTCTCCTCTTTATTTTACATGTATGCTTAGTGTATATTCATAGCTTAGTTGTTAGTTTGCTTAGTATATGCGTTTCCATTACAAGTAGTGTAGATCAATTTGGTTGTGTGATAGTTTTCTTCCATTTGCACATTCTTCCAGTAGTAGGTTAGCAAGAAGAAAAAGGATCACTACAAGATTTCTAGCAGGTGTCTCAGCCTCACTTCCTCCCTCTGGGACCATGACTTGAGGAAGGTAGCCTTCAGCAGCCCCAAAAACACAGATTTGTAGTTCTTTTATGAGCTTTGGAGTTTGTTTTCTTTAATTCAGTAGTTGGTTAATGTTGCAAGGCAGATTTCATTGTCATCCTTTTCCATCTCCATTTCTGCAATAAGATCTCACTCATGCTTTCATTCCCTTCAACAACTTTCTTCATGCATAATATGGGCAGTTGATTCATGCTTTTCTAGTTTATGAAAAATGTATCATGTTGTATATTTCTTTTTGGAAGACACACATGTGTTATGCAGAGTAGGTACTTCAGGAGGATAACAAGACATCATAACCTGTATCCACCTTCCACTTCATCCACCTTAGCCATCCCTTGTTTCACCATCATCCTCACTAGTTTTTCATCATTTTTCATTGAAATTTCCCTAAACAAATTGAGCGAATCTAGCCATCTCTTATCTTGCATATTGACTCCTGAGTGCTCCTAGATCTTCTAACACTCCATTCCACCCATCACATAGCTTTCCTAAGCTTCCCAACACCTCACAATTAGCTCTCAGTTGTATCCTGTAGGTTTTGTGTAATTCCTACAGGATCATCTTGTAGGTTTCTAGTACATCCTGTAGGTTTTCCTAAAACGACCTATTTTGAGGCCGAATTGATGGGAAACCTCTAAGAAGTCACAAAAATCCTCCTAGTATCCCTCCACACCATCCAACCACTCCATAAAACTTCTAGCCATCCTCAAACACCTTCCATCCACCCGTCACGTCCAGAGAACAATTAGTTTGCATACTTGATTTTGCCTAAGAAACCAATAAAAATGAAAACAAATTTAGTTTAGTTTATTCGCTTGCACATTAGTATGGTTTGATGTTTTTTAATTATGCAACTTAGATAGTAGAATTTGTTTATTGTTTATTTAGAATTCTTCTTAGCATAGCTTCTTAAATGATTAACTAGGGTATGGTTTGGTTTAGCTTTACATTCTAGCCTTTTCCATTACTGTAGTAGAGTAACTCTCTTAAAGTAGATTTTCCCTTCTTCCATCAAAGAATCAAGCTTCTTCTAACTCTATAGAAGTCTTTCTTGGAACCTCAGTAGTCTCTCACCAGCTAAATAGTGACAATAGGTAGAACCATCACTTTTAATTGTGCATACAACACTGTCACCTCCAAGTTTGTACGAAGGGATGATAAGTAAAATTGGTAGCCCAGGAGTTGCAGCATCCTTGCTGCAATAATGGTGCTCATTAATTATGGGTTAAGGGCTTATGGTTCTGGATTTAAGACTTTTGTGGTTTGTTATTTTCGACTTGGTCACCGGAGAATCCACAGTAATAACCATCTTCTGCCAACGTTTCGAATCCCAACTGGGATCCATCATCAGGACAACTTGAATGCATGATAGAAGAAGAGAAAAATTGAGGGATAAATAGAGATGAGGAGAGATAAATGTCGGCCCTCAATTTTAGATGTCGGCTAATATTAATTCTAATTAATGATTATTATTATTATTCATATATTAATTAATAATTAGTATTATAATAATTAATGATAAAATGATATTCTAATGATTATATTATTAACTATTATTATTAATATAATAATTAGTAATCAGTGATTAATAATAATCAAATTAATTAATATAGAGAAAGCTTAATTAGATACTATTAATAAGATAGAAATTAATATTAATACTTATTAATTATTATTATTAATATACTAATTAATAATTAGAAACATAATAATTAATGATGGTAGAATGGAATTTAAAATGAACATATCATTAATTATTCTTCTTAATATAATAATTATTAATTAGTAATTAATAATAATAATCAAAATAATTAATTAATATGGAGAATGATTAATAAGATACTTTTAATATGATAGAAGCTAATAATAATACTCATACTATAAAAAAATTTATTATTAATATATTAATAATTAGTAGTATAATAATTATTATTATTATTAATATACTAATTAATAAATAAATAGTAACATAATAATTAATGATAGTAAAATGATATCATAATGCTTATATCATTAATTATTATTGTTAATATAATAATTAGTAATTAAAACTAATAATCAAAATGATTAATTAGATACACATATTGTTATAAACTATTTTATTAATACTATTAATAATTATTATTATTAATACTATTAATAATTATTATTATTAATATACTAATTAATGATAGTAAAATGATAATATAATGATCATATCATTAATTATTATTATTAATATAATAATTAGTAATTAGTAATAATAATCAATATAATTAATATGAGATTGTTTAATAGGAGTTAGTTATTTATTAATATTATTATTATTATTGTAATTATACTGATAGCGGGTTAATTTTTCTGATTAGGGGAAGCCAGCTTCCACTGATCTCCATACCGTTGTCTCTGTTGAGATTATGCGGGCGTTTGATAATTTCAAGAGCTTCTCTGATCTTTCGCTTATGGTGTTGCTCTTCTTTGGCAATAATAGAGGCGCTTTCCAAGCAGACCTGGTGCTTAGTTTTTGAGGAGTGTTCTGCCAGGGCGGAAGTACGAGATCTTTCATTCTTAATATCAGCTCCATGTTCCTTTAGCCTTGTTTTCAGGGAGCGACCTGTTTCACCAATGTAGCTTTTCCCACATGAGCAATCAATTTTATAGACCCCTTTAAGTTGATGTTTATCAATATTATCTTTGACAGATTTCATACCTTGCTTGATCGTTCCCGGGGCTGAGAATTGGGTGCTAATGTTTTTCCTTTTTAGGATTTTCACAATCTTGTCTGTAACTCCATGAATGTAAGGTAGAAAAACCCTACCATCCTCAGGTTGATCTCGGGTCTTAGGTTCATGAGATAACATCCTTTTCTCGGCTTTCTGAATTGCCCTTTTTATCTCGTTTTCTTTGTAGCCTATACTCTTAAAAGCTGAGATTAAATGCTTCTTTTCTTCAGTTAGATGATCAGCGTCAGAAATTCGGAGGGCCCTGATAGCAAGAGTGTTTAGAACACCAAGCTTTTGGGCAGGATGATGATGGGAATCAGCGTGAATGTAGTTCTCTGTATGGGTTGACTTTCTGAAGACTTTATGCCCTATGGAGCCATCCTCATTCCTTATGATGAGGATGTCTAAAAAAGGGATGCTCATGTTTTCTTAAGCTCCATAGTGAATTTAATTTCTGAGGAGATGGAATTTAGGTGAATAAAAAACTTTTCAAGCTCTGCTTTACCATGGGTCCATTTTATATTAGTATCATCGACGAATCGCTTCCACCATGCTGGTTTCAAGGGGTAAGATTCCAGGGCCTTCTTTTCAAAATACTCCATGTATAAGTTGGCCACGATTGGTGAAAGGGGGGATCCCATTGCCACTCCAAAAGTTTGCTCATAATATGTTCCTTGGAAGGTGAAAATTGTTGATCGCAAGCAAATTTCGGCCAACCTTGCAGTCTCTGGATCAGTAACTTCTTTTATAACTTGAATGGCTTCTTCAAGAGGAATCTTGGTGAATAAGGATACCACGTCAAAGCTCACAAGGATGTCATCACGTTCTAATTTCTCTTTCTTATTGAGATTCACAAAGTCATAGGAGTCTTTGATGAAAGAATCAGTATTTCCAACCAGGGGTTTGAGAACCTTAGCAACATACTTAGCAACCTCATAGGTTGGGGATCCAATGGTATTGACAATAGGTCTCAGAGGAACTCCATATTTATGGATCTTGGGTAACCCATAAATCCTAGGGATGCATTCACTAGAGGGAATTAATTTCTTCTTTAATTTATCATCAATGCTAGATTCCGAAATTGCCTTTTTCACTTCTTTCATAATCTTGGGGATGGGGTTTATGTTTAGTTTCTTATAACTACCACAACTGAGGTGCTCATTCATTTTGAATATATAATCTTCTTTATCCAAGATCACAGCTGCTCCTCCTTTATCTGCCTTGAGAACCACAATTTTCTCATTATTACGCAGAGATTTGAAGGCCTTTTGTTCTGCTTTACTCAAATTACTTTTGGGAGCTTTGGCCTTTCTCATAATAAGAGAGCACTCTTGTATTATTGCTTCCTTATCATCCAGAGGAAGGTTGTTGATTCCATCTTCAATGTTGCATATCATATTCTCAAAAGGAAGGTTCTTTGGAGTCACAGCAAATCCAAGACCTTTTCTAAGGACATTAATGACCTCGGGTTCAAAAACCTGGGAGGACAGATTTACGACTTTCTTTTTCAATTTTGATTCATCTTTGTTAATAGTTTTGTTTACAACCTGGCTGAGCGTATTACAACTGTCCAGTTGAATGGGCGTTCTATTCAGAATGAAACTTTTCTCCTGCGCAGTTTCCTTAACCCCATGCGTATTCATGCTGCCCTTGCAGTTTATTCTGCTTACACCCAGGCTACTGTCAAACTGTGCAGTTTCCTTGCTGCACTTGTAGTTGATTCTGTTAGAATCCGTGCTGCTGTCAGTTTGAATGGGCGCAGTATTCATGAAGTCACTTTGTCCCTGCGCAGTATAATTACTGTTCCTTTCCTGCGTAGAATTGTTAATGTACTTCTGCTCCTGCGAAGAATTGTTAATGTACTTCTGCGCAGTGTTATTGATGTTTTGCTCCTGCGCAGTATTATCAATGTTCCGTTCTTGCGCAGCTTCAACATTTCCAGGTGAGTTTGTGTTACCTATCGTGCTGTAGTTGTATTTGATGATGTGGTTTGGTATATCGACTTGATCATCTATGTTTACAACCTGGCATTCTGTTAAATTACCCTTCTGCGTAGTTTCATTATTGTTGTTACCCATCCAGTTGAAATCGTTTTGGATGCTGCAGTATGGTGTATCGAGAAACCGTTCACTGCTTTGGTTACTGCTGCACATTGGAATAATTGGGTGGTCTGCGGTGCTTACATCGCTTTTTATATTGACACTTTTACTGATGCACTTGATAATTTCAAGAGCTTCTCTGATCTTTCGCTTATGGTTCATGATAATTGGACTCCTAATCCCCTTATCACCACTTTTGGGACTTCCCCTATCAATTCCTCTTGCTACCTTCCCTCTAGGTCCCCTAGACCCTATGAAATTAAGTCTTAAGCCCCCTTCCCATTCTCTAATGCTAGGATTATATATATTAGTAAACCATGATTTTACCTGTCACTTCTACCACCCACACTACCCTTGTGTACCCTTGCTCCATTCAATACACCATAACATACCCCCCCACAACCTTTTTGGTCATGCCATTCCACTTTTCCAAATGTTATGAACCCCAAAATTCGGTCCCAATGCCCCTACAACTACACCCTTGGCCCCCCTTGGCTAAAGGATTAAACACATTAGGGGTTATGGGATGTGATAAGGGAGCCCATAATCCCCTTATCACAGCTAGAAATAGGCTCATGAACACCATCAATATCTACTGGAGGTGTTGCGATGAAAGCAATAATGATTACAAAAGTTGTGGTCAATAGGACAGGGATCATCAAGATGTTAAACCAGCCAAAATAAGGATGGTGTTCAATTCTAGTGATATGGTCACAGAAAAGACCCCATAAGAGACATTCTTGTATTTTAAGGTGTGCTTTATTGTTGAGTTCACATATTTGGAAGCACAATTGCACAAGTGGAAACATCTCACATTTGGGCCATTTGGCTAAAAATTTGTAAGCATGTTTTCTATTGAGAGTATCATTCACATTCCTCAAGGGACAAATCAAATATTTTGAGGTATCCTAGATGATTTGTCACATTCCACTAGCTTCAAAAATGAATAACAACTCCCACCAGTTAAGAATGCTTTGGAGGGTTTTCATGGCATAGTCAAGGGTAACATTTACAAAGAAAAAAACGTTCAAGTCAAAAAATGACAATTGACATTCACATCACATGTGACACAAAGGAGAGGAACAAAGGTGAAGAGTGCTCCATTTTGAAATGTCTAGAACAATTTGTTTATGTCCTATTTCCAAAGAAGATAAGATATTGTTGATTTGAGGCTTCTGCGATCTATATTCTGTGTAGTGTTGTCTTTCGGAGTCATCGCATTTAGGTTTGTTGGAATCGATGTTTCGAACCAACCTCTGTGGTTCATCATCAAGAATTAGATGTATGAGTGAATAAGTCAAAACTCGATAGGTTTTAATAGGTACGGCTAAGGTTGGGATGGGAGTGAATGTTAGCCAACAGTTTGGATAATGATATAGTTCATTTTAGTTTTTAATAACTATGTATATAATTAATAGGTTTATTAAATTTTATGATTTTAATGATTTGTGTTTGTTTAATTTATTTGGTAAATGAATTTTATTTACATTGAGCTATGCTTATATGAGAAATTAGAGTTTATTAAATTTATGATTTTAATGATTTGTGCTTATTTAATTTATTTGGTAAATGAATGTTATGTAGATTGAGTTATGCTTAAATGAGAAAATGTTAATTAATATAAGTTTAATATTATGTAAAAGTTTAATATTATTGATAAAATATTTATGTTGTAAATAAAAAACAATTTATGTTTTTAAATTAAATACAATTTTATGTGAATAATGTCGCAATTATAAATTTCATTATATTCTAATAGAAATTTAATATTATGCCCTAGAATCATCTTATTAATAATCCAAAAAATGAATATTATGTTTTAAATTCAATGAATTATTGTTATAGAATAAATTACTCTTTTTATCTTTTAATGTATATGTGAATGAAGATTGAATGTTTATAAATTTCATTATATCTTTGTATGAATAAGAAATTGTTTTAAATATTTCTAATATATATATATATATATATATGAATGAATGTGAATATTAAAATAGTAATTAGGATAAGATATCTTGAGACAAAGGGCCCAAATTGTCGACAAAAGAGGATCATGTATTGGATCACATGGACTTTGGTTTCTCATTATTAGCTAGACTATTTTTATTAGTATTTAGATTTCCCACTTATACTTTTAGGAGTTTCCTACCATTTTTTATCATCATCTTATTTAAATTGAAAATAAAACTCATTCCTATTCAATGAAATTAGGATTTAGATTTCCCACCAATATTTTTATGGGTTTCTTGCCATTTCGTTAGGACTATTTTGTTTAAATTAAGAATAGAACTCATTCCTATTCAATGAAATCAGGATTTAGATTTCCCACCGATATTTTTAGGGTTTCTTGCCAAAAAAATTTAGGAAAATTTTCTTTAAATTGAGAATATAACTCCTTCCTATTCAATGTCGAAATTAAGATTTAGATTTCCCACCACTTCTATTAGGATGTAAATTTCCTACCAATGTTTTTAGTGTTTCTTACATTTTTTTAAGGACTATTTTATTTAAATTGAGAATAGAACTCCTTCCTATTCAATGAATTTTTCTTTGAAAATGTATTGGAGTATTTTTGTTGAAGTTGTTTGAAAACATGTTGGAGTCTCTTTGTTGGAGTTGCTTTTCCATAGAAGAAGCAAGTTTACCATCAATTAGAGTTGAGGTTGTTTGAATACGTGTTGGAGTCTCTTTGTTGGAGTTGCTTTTCCATAGATGAAGTAAGTTTACCATCAATTGGAAACCCATGCATACGAGGAGAGGAAATGAAAAGAGGTAAATTTATATTTTATAATCATGAATTATTTGAAGTTTTTTTTGTGTGATTTTAGATTGATTTTAACATTAAGTTTATTAAAAAGATAAATCTATATTTTATAACAATGAATTGTTTGTAGTTAATTTATATGATTTTAAATAGATCACATTCCCTTCCCCTAAGTTGTTGCTCTTTTGCACTGCGCTTTTACCTAGTCACCATGTTCTCATCACATCTCTTGAAAATCACACCCATTTGAGATGAAATTGTTACAGGAGATGAATGGGGATGAAATGAAAACACCCACTCAATTTCAGCTCAACATAATCGATGGTTTTCACGAAATGAGCCATCATCATCTACAGACATTTTAGGGTTTTCTCAAGATTTATGACTTTGATTGGGCTGCCATTTTTTGTGGAGGTGAATTATGATGATATTAACTTTTTGTAAACATTTCAGCCCATTTGGACTTACCATTTGGGAGATATACCCAAAGTACAACTGCTCCAGGAGAGTTGTTGCACTTTTGACTCTATTTTTATCATCATTTTCAAAAGATATTTATGACCAAATGGAGATGAATTTTGGAAAACAAAAGGATTTTTTTGTTAACCATATAACCAATCAAAATAAGCCCCTTCGGTTTTTGCACAGATGTTATGGTTAATGATATACGAGTTTGTCTTCCTTGCTGCTCTTTTCGTTGTGCTTCTTGTTAGTCAGTGTTGGAATCAAGTTTGAAGAGGCTAAAATGATGGTTTTTCACGGTTTAAAGGCTCCAAGGTGTAGTGGAAATCTCCAAGTTTCTACATAGGTTTTCAGCAACCCTCAAAACCTCATTCAAGTCATCAAAATTTCAAGTCAACTATTTGTTGTGTTTCTGTGTGACCAACTTCAAGCTTGAATTATGAACAAAAGGGAAATTATTTTTGAAAAAGGGAGGAGGTGTTTGTTAATGTGATAGGATGTGTTAGGGAGTGCTAGGGAAACACAAGGGAGAACCAGGTAAAATTAGTGCATGCAAATGAACAAATAAGAGTTTGTGATGGGAAGTGTCAGTGAGATACAGGTGTTCTGAGGGAGTAACAAGGTATGGTAGGCAGTGCTAAGGCATGCTAGAGGCCAGGGAAACATGCCAGGATGTGTCAAGTGCTAGGGTGTACCAATGCATGCTAGGGAGTGTTATGGAGTGCCAAGGAAACATAAGGGATCACTAGTTTCAAATTCATGGAAATGAATGAATACAAGTATGTGACAAGGAGTGTTAGTGAGTTCCAGGTGTGGTAAGGAGGGAGAAACAAGATATATTACATAGTGCCAAGGAATGCTAGAGTGCCAAGGAAACATACCAAAATGTGCCATGAGCCAGGGTGTGTCAATGTGTGCTAGCGAATGTTAGCGAGTGCCACAAAGACACATGGGAGAACTAGTTCAAAATGCATGGAAATAAAGAGATAACAGTGTGTGATAGGGAGTGTCAACAAGTTCCAAGCGTTCTAAGGAGGGAGTGACAAGGTTATATGCTAGGCAGTGGCAAGGAATTCTAGAGTTCCAGGGCATGTTAGAGAGTGCTAGGGTGTGCTAGGGAGTGCAAATCATGCCAAGAAATGTAGGGGATGCTAACACAAGCCACATATGGCTAAGGTATTGTTAGACGTGCCATGTGTTATGGCATGTCAAGATGTAAATTGTGTTTCTTAGTTTTTTTATGGCCATGGTTGGACATGAGCCTTGAATTGGTAACTTGTTAAGCGGGATGACTTGAGATTGGACATGAGTATCCTAAGATGTGTTATAGGCAGTTATTAGGTGAACAAGGCATAGTCTAGTTGTAGTAACTATAACTTGGTTATGTTGTTGTAGTCGGGGCAAGACTTGGTTGGGTTCCGACCAAGTCTAAAAAAAGTAAGGGTAGTTGTGAGGGCATGATAGCTAAGTGTTGTTGGGAAAAGTATCCATTCAGAACGCCCCTATCCCACTCTAAGGTGTGACAGTGCCTTAGCAACAAACAAGGAAAACTATTTTCGTATTCTTCTTTATGAAATGTAAACAAAGAGGAAGGATGTAACTAACCTGTGTCTTTCGCTAGTTTGTTGATCCAATTGCTCTCTCCTTTGTTCGCTTCCCACTGCCTGCTCCCTTACTGGTCCAGCTTCACCAAGTTCCTGCAAGATCACAGAAGAGAGAAACTACACAAAAGACATAGATTTACATTCATAACTAGTTTAGGATCAGATTTAAACTAAACATGCAAATATAACCAAACATCATTGATACACAGCATGTAGGAGAAACTCAAATAGTTTTATTGATATGATAAGAAAGTCCAAGAGGAGATACAACCAAGTGAGTCCCGATCCAGCATCTACCTCCCAGCAAAGGAATCCCTTCCTCTCCTCCAACAAAGCATAAATCACCCAATGCACTAATCTCAATCTCAAACCAACAGCAATTCTCTGCAAAGTACAAAATTCCAGCCTCTGGATCTCTGGGATGAGGGATCCATATATAGATGTAAGCAGAGAGGATGAGTCAGCTTATGTTTTGACTTGTGGCTTCTCTCTGTCAGTTCTTGCTTTCACTTGGAGGCTGAGAGCCTCTTACTCATCACTGGTCGAATTCCTTGAGGCAAGTGTCATTGAGGAAGATTCTGGAAGCTTCCAGTGTCTGTACACCTAGCGGAATGACATTGCCATTTGGCATTTCTTGCTCAGCGCACCCTGGTAGTGCATTTAGGTGCGTTGCAACGCACCTAGCTAGTGTACTGGGGTGCATTGCAACGCAGGCAGCTAGTAGAGCATCTGAATTGATCCTGAATTGACTGATTCTGAGTGGTTTTTGGTGGAGAACTTCTGGGAGAAGATGTCATTGGTTGACCTTGTTCCTTTAGGGGCAGGAACAACTCTTTTAGGGACTTTGGATCCCTTGGATTATGGACATTTCATGCTTAATGTTGTAAGGCACAAAAATGTCTATAACACTAAGGAGTTACAGGGCATGCCAGGGAATGAAAAGGTGTGCTAACGCATGGCGTCAATGGATGGTGAGAAGTGTTAGGGAGAGTCAGAGGAATACAAGGGAGAACTAGGTCAAAATGCTTGGAAATTAACAAATAAGAGTGTGTGCCAAGGAGTGTCAGTGAATTTCAGATGTCCCAAGGATGAAGTGTTTTACGAGATGTTCAGAATAGGATTTGCAGGAGGCAATCCTATGGTTGTGGTAAGGTGTGGAAAAAGTGTTTTTAGAGAAAGGGAGACTTTGGGTTGGGCACAATATTGTTTTTCTAATGAATTGCTTGGGTTGCCAAGTTGCAAAAAATTAAGGTTTATCTATGAAGGTGTTAGTGTCAGTGAGTTCAGTATGTCACCAATGATCAAATACTCTCTTACAAGGTGTTGTTAGGGTGTCAAGTCAAATTTTTGTCATTTCAGCGAGTCTTCAAATAAAAATTTCATCATTGGCTAGCGTGTCTAGGGCTATTTCCACTCTCTCAAGAATTTTATATGTCAGTAACTTTCATCACCCAGTTGAGTCTACCATCATGAAACCATCATTAATATCACTTCATTCACATCATCATGGTGTCCATTTAGCTCAGTGTCACCATTAGGTCATTAGTGTTAAGGTCACAAAATTAATCATTTCATGTATAAAACTGACACATGAGGAGTAACAATAGGTAAATTTATTCAATAACACTTGATTTCAAATGTAATTTATGTTTTTAGATGTAATAATGTTCCTAAGGTTCTAAAGTTACAAGAAGAGGTCCTAAGGCTACAAAACTCAAAAAGAAAGTGAATTGGTGAGGTGGGCCAAGCTACCTCATTAATCACTTAGACACCAAAAGCAGATGGAGAAGCTCATTCACACACATTTTCACTTTTCTACCATCCTAGCATTGATCTCCTCCCTCTCCTTTGCAAAAAAATGTGATTCCATAGCCCTCACGGGCAAAAATTGACACTCGTTGTGCACATAGAGCCTTCAATGCGCACCAGGATCCTTCCTTGTGCACGGAGTAGAGTTGTCCAAAAATATTTTTTCACCACCAAAATTCATGTTTCAAAGCTCCTCTTTAGTCATTTCATCCTCCAGGCTCTATAAGAAGTAAGTTTAATGATATTCATTCCCTCTTTTGCCTCATATGTCAAGAAAATGATCAAATACTTCTTCTTCTAGGGTTTACATGATTTTCATGGTTTTGATCCTCAAATGATGAGTTTCTACCCTAAACCCTAGATTCCTTGTCCCTACACCTTAGTTTGCAGCTAATACACCATTTCCATCCATCACAAAGCTTTATCCCCTCATTCTCTATCTTTTTCCTCTAAACCCTAATCGAGCCTCTCTCCTTCTAGGATAGGCATGTGTTTTGGCTTTTTCCACCCCCTCCCCTCACTCATTTCCCAAAATTCCATTTTCCCCTACTCGTTGACATCATCCCCTACCCTCCTAAATTTCCTTACAAATTTAGGCAACTCCTAAGTCTATCATACCACCTCATTCCCTCACAGCAACAAGTTTCACTCCTTTTGCTTGCTTTTCACCTAGGGTTTGAAGTATGGAGTCTCACTCATCACCATCAGAGAAGATGAAGTACAACAAGGGGGAAGATATTAAGGTTTGAGCCCTCTAATTTTAATGAAATCACCTCTTCCTCATTTTTCATTAAATGCTTTGAAGATGTCAATTGTTTAGGATTTTGTCAAAGAGTGCAGGAAGTAGGTTACCATGAGCATCTCACAGCTATATTTTCCCTCACCTTGAAGGAAAAAAAGATCACCATTGTAGGGATTGATTTCATGTTTTCAGTGGATGCCACATATCAAGCTACAGGCATACCAAACCATGGTGAAAACTGGTTCAAGGGCATGAACCTAGACCTAGAAGAGTACAAACCCTAGTTGAAATCACAATACAAAGGAGCTCACTCACATGTTTTCCCATTCAGATACATGTTGGAGAGATATGCACCATAGATGAAGGTTGTCATGAAATTCTTCACATGTGAGGGAAAATTTTATTAGCTATATCAATACCACATAAGACTACTCATGCACTTTACAGCTGCCAAATCTCTAAATTTGTCCAGCTACTTGTATAGGAGCCTAACCAAAATGTCTGAAAGGGTGAAATTAAAAGGAAAAGTGCATTACCCCAACCTCTTTCACCATAGCTTCATAAAGGTTATAGTACTCCATCATTTGAAATAGAATAACATGACTTGGAACACCTTAATTGAGGCAGCCTTGAAAACACATATAACCACTTCACCCAAACCATGTCAGTACAACCCATGGAGGTGGGGTCATCAAGAAAACGTGATGAGGCTTCCAAGGAACCTAGGCCTAAGGTGGAAAAGACATATTAGATAGGTATAAGCCTTACTTTTTCTCTTCAAATTGAGGAAGGGCCCAAGCCTACTACATCAGCAGAATGGGGATAACCATCACATCATGAGGCTTCTTTGCATGATGAGGAGCCCATTGAGCATGAATTTGACCTAGTTGACTTGGAGGCACATGATGAGAATCAAACCCTGAAAGAATTCATCAAAGAGAAGAATTCGCATATCATGGAGCTCAAGGACAATTTGGAAAGGGCCAAATTCATCATTTCATTCCTTGAGAAAGAAAACATTTAACTTAAGGCAAAATAGCTAGTCATCGAGAAAGAGAAATTCAAAGCCAAGAAACAAGAGATGAAAGGCAAGGTAGTGGTGGACCATGAGGAGACTGAATAGCATGAAGTACATGTGGCAAGGAAGAGACAAAGGACAATGGGTCTTAGGAAGGCACTTCAAAGGAAAAGAGGACAAAAGCCACCAATGGAAGAATTGACATTTGAAGAGAGGATTGCCATGGAAATAAATGAGGGCAGGGAGATTTTTCTTGAAAAAGTCAATTTCCACCTTGAGAATATCCTTGAAAATTCCAACAGGGATAACAAGTTGCAAAATAAAAGGGCCATCCATTATTACACAAGGAATCACATTGCTAAGGTCAAAATCAAGCAGTTGAATGAAAAACTCAAGGAAACCCTACTCAACCAAGAGGAGAAGGGTAAGTTAGATTTGCTTTCAAATGCATCCATGATTATATAACATACCTTATTAGACATCTCTAGACAAATTTTGTGAGGATTTGGAGAATGTTTTGTGTTTTGGTGCAGACTTGCAATTTTTTGGCAATTTTCTGTCTAGCAGCGCAGCGAGCTCATGCCGCGCTTCTTCCTTAGGGCTCGAAATGATGGAAAATTAGAATTTTTGGAAATCTTATGACTACCTCTCAAAACCCATTTTCAAACTTTTCTGGTTTGGGGCTCATTTTTTAGAAATTTGCAGAAAAGAGGCCAAAAATCACCTTTTTGCCCCTTTTTTCCATTTCGTTGCGCACTTGGAGACACCTTGGGAGAATGGCCATATCTTAGCCAAAAATGGGTCATTTTCAGTGCACAAATACTCTAAATACATCTATGCTCTTATATATTTCCAGAAAAGGCTTCATATTGGTATTTGGATGTTAGAAAGGGACTACAAGATGGCCTCCAACATCTCAATGCACACCTTGAAATTTATGAGATTTGTGTAAAATTTTCACTGTGTAATTTTTTGTAATTCCTAGTTTGACTTTGGCAAAAGTCAAAAGGGTGAAGTATATGAATGTGAGGCATAAAATTAAATGTAAATAATGGGTGTTTAGTCCTTGTAATCTGTTTTGATGTAAATTTGACCTCATTTATGAGAGAGGTTGTAGTCAAAGTTAATTGTAGAAGTTGTTTTTAACTTCCCTAGACATTAGGGTTTGGTTAGAGCACCCCAAGGAATAGTTCCTAGAGTAATGGATTTGACCCCTAAGAGTGGGGAGATGTTGTTTTAGTCTCTATGTATCAGTTTCTCAGTGATAGAATAGGTTGGATTTCAGAGGAGAGAAGTATTGTAGCTTGTACTTGGACATTTTCTGCAAATCAAAGGACACAGTTTGCAACTATTATCTAGGAATTCATGTACAATAAGCTTGTGATGTTATTTTTTCTCTGTTATAGCTTTATATGAAAGATATTCATATTCTCTTTCCATTCATCAATTCTTCAATGGTTTTCCTTATAGTTTATAAACAAAATTCTTTGCATAAAGCTCTGTTTTTATGGAAAAATAATTATGTGTTACTTTCTTTCTTGCTTAATGAATTAATGATTCATGCTCATTAATACTTTTTGCTTCTTCTAAACACTACTATACACCTAAAAACCCTAAGATCCATCAAAAAAGTAATTCTACCTTGCTCCTTTATATCTTTATTGTTGTAACCCTTTGATCCTCTGACCTAGCTACCTAGTTTTTCTACCTTATTCAACAACAAAACCCCTAAATTTTCCAAATCCCACCTAAGCCTCGCTATCTAGCCTAAAACCCTTTACATTCCAGTCATCTCTTGGTTGTGATTTCATAGAGAGAACCCTCTTTGGTTTGGTAGGGCTAGCTACCAAACTAAAATCTTACTCTGTGGTTTCCTCCGTCAATCTCCCCATCAACCTGGGACATTGTGGAGGATACGAGAAGACATGAAAACTAGGGAGTACCAAGGTATTCTAGTGAATGTAAGGTTCCCAAGTCATGGAAAAATGTAATACTAGTTGTGATGTCATGACTGCCAAGTTGTGTTAGGGAATGCTAGGGCATGCTAACATGTGTCAGATAGTATGAAGTCATGTCAAACAATCTAAGATGTGCCAAGTGCTAAGGCATCCCAAGATGTAAAATGGTGTGACAATGCATGCCAGGGGTTATCAAGGGAACAAAAGGGAGGAACAAGTTGAACTACAAGGAAATGAGCACATAATAGGATTAATAAGTCATCAATTTACCATTTCCATGATGGACATGCTAGGCACACCAACACTAGGTGCCAATAGGTGTCAAGTGCCAAGTGTCGATGCATTCGAAGTGCCAAATATTCCTCTGTCTCTTCTCATATAGTTTCCAATAATTGATCTTAAATAAATTTAATATTAAACCATGTCAAAGCATACCAAGTCATCTCAACACATGCCAAACATGCTAAGACTTTCCAAGTGCCAACATGTGCCAAGTGCCAATGCGTGTCAGGGAGTGTGATGCATGCTATGAAGTGGCAGAGCATATCAAAGAGTGCTAAGGTGTACTAGAGAGTGCCAATGCATGCAGAGGAGCATTAGGGAGTAATAGTACAACACAAGGGAGAACTAGGTCAAAATTCATGGAAGTGAATGAGTATGAGGGTGTGTCAGGGAGTGTCAATGAGTTCTAGTTGTCATGCCAAGGAGGGAGTGACAAGGTATGCTAAGCATGGGTAAGGCATGCCAGGGAATATCATGGAATTTCAAGAAGTGCTAGAGTATGCTAGGTAGTTCCGGGGTGTGCTAACATGTGCCAAATAGTGCGCAGGCATGCCAAGTGCTAAGACATGTTAGGATGTGCATGGTGCTAGAGTATACCAATATGCGTCAAGGAGTTTCAAGGAAACAAAAGGAATAACCAAGCTAAAATTCAAGGAAATGAACATATAAGAGGGTTAATAAGTCAAGACATTATCTTTTTCAAAAGGGGCATGCTAAGCACACTTATAATATGTTCCAATACATGCCAAGTGCCAATGTGTGCCAAGTGCTAATGTTTGTCAATGACATATGATGCCAAGGTGCTTCAGGACATGGAAATGGATGATAGGGGAGTGCTATGTTATGCTAGGGCATGCCAACATATGCTTGGGCGTCCTACTCATGGAAATATGTTCTAGGTACAAAGATATTCCAGGTACAAAGATATTCCAGGTACAAAGATACTCTAGTTACAAAGATGTTCCAAGACATGCGAGGTGCCAAGCAATGTTAGTGTATTGTTCCAAAGCATGTTAAGGTGTACCATGAGTGTTGAGGAGTGCTAGGTCTCTCTCATTAATAGAATTTACAGAGCTTGATTATGTATTAAATAATATAATTCTTACACACACTAGTGGAAGTTTATTTAAAGGAAACTTGCTAGATAATAAACCTAATAGAGATGAATCATGTGTTGGCTCATAGGAAAATTATATTCTTATGACTTGAGGGAAATGATACACACTAATTCTTAACAAATTGACTAACTATTATAACCACTATGACCTTGGACACATAATGAAAAGGTCTCCACAACAATGGTCTTAAATCATTTTTTTTAACAAAAAATATAGTAACAGGTACATAGCGTCATCAAAAACACATTGGAATGATCAATGATGACGAACATTTTTTGACCATCACCAAAAGTAAAAGATGAGAATTGGTGAGGGTCAATAAAAGATGATCACTAGAAGTGTCACAAAAGAGAGAATTAGTGATGGGTCTTTAATGACCCTGACCAAAAGTGCCACCAAAGGGAGAATTAGTGACGAGCCTTTAATGACCCTCACCAAAAGTGTCATTGAAAATGGCTTTGGTGACAAACCTAAAGGACCATCACTATATACACTTACAACAATGATTTTTTAAAAACCGTCACTATATGCGACATTGGTGATAGGCCTTAAAGGTCTATCACAGGCATAAAGTGTCATCAAAAACTCATTGGAATGATCAATGATGATGAACATTTATTGATCGTCACCAAAAGTAACCAAAAGGATCATTGGTGACAGTCAATAAAAGATTGTCCCTAGAAGTGTCACCAAAGAGAGAATTAGTGATGGGCCTTTAACGATCATCACCAAAAGTGTCACAAAAGAGAGAATCAGTGATGGGACTTTAACGACCCTCACCAAAAGTGTCATTGAAAATGGCTTTGGTGACCAACCCTAAAGCACCATCACTATATACACTTACAAGAATGATTTTTTCAAGACTGTCACCATATGCAACATTGGTGACGGACCTTAAAGGTCTGTTATAGGCATGACCCTCACCAATGACTTTTTTCCTTATAGTGGTGGTAGAATACCAAAGGTCATGTAAGAAAGGAGAGAAAAGAAATATTGTGTCAAAATATTCACCACTTGTAAATGGAGATGAGGTGTTTCTCCCTCTTAGTTTCTAGTAATATCTTCAATGCTAATTAATCCAGGAGGTAATTCAGTCATAATTATCAGCTTCCTTTGAGGTGAAGGTGGCTCAAGAGTAGGAGCTACAACAATAGAATTTCATCTAGTTCGGTTAGTTCAGTGTCTGAAACGTCACCAATATCAAATTCAGTTTGAAATACTTTGGTAATCTCTAGTCCAGAATGAGCTAAGCCTAATTCTACTTGTTGTGTTGGATTCACTTCAGTTTCTACTATCTCAAATTGTAAAATTGTCCAGGTTTCAAGTTCTTCTGAGGCTCTACATCTTGTTGAATTTGACCTTTCATTTTTAATCTTCTCCAATTTCTAAGTGTGTATTCAGGGGGTTGACAGAGAAACAACCAATCATTCCTTTTATATTATCTAGAAAAATGAAGAGATACAAGCTACAACAGATCCGTTGTAATTCCCTCTTCTCTGTCACACACACTCCTCGTTCCCGTTCAGCATACACATCTACATAAATGAAATAAAATTCCCTCATCCATATCGAGGGGTTGCCTTCAAGGGAAAAAAAACCATAAATCAAACATAACTTTGTTAGAAATACTGAGAGGGGGCATGAATCAGTATTTATTTTCAATTGCTACTTTTACCAGTTAAATCAATTATATTTAGAACACAAAATGAACAATAGGAATAAATGCTTTTATTAATATAATATTTACAATAAATCAGGTACAATATATATAGGGCTCCAACCCATTTACAAGCACCAACTTGGTCTTTTTTTAGGCTCCAACCTCTAGGGCACTGACCCTATCTTGTCAAGTCACCAACCTTGGATTTAGAAGAACCAACTCCAAGGACACCAATCCTTCCAATTATGAGGCACCAACCCTAAGGGCTCTGACCCTATTGCTTTTCTTTGTCAATAATTGTTTTGATTTTATTATACTTCTCTCAAAATCTTCTACACTGTGTTCTGTCAATCTACAACTTCAGTACTACATCAATGACAAGTTGTCTTCATATGAAGGAGTCTTCACAACTCTTCATGTTGCCCAAACAAAGTCTGCAAAATTACCTTATGTTGATTTCAAATAGCCATCATGATTTTCAATAATTTTCACACAACTTCAATGTGTCTACAATGAACTGTACTAAGTTTTGTACACAAACAACTCTTTGTTTCAACCCTTTTTTCTAACTATCGCGGTCACTGCTTCAGGAGTACTTCAAATGTGTGAACATCACGACTTCACATTATGCATTCTATTAGAAATAGTCCTTTCTATGCAGTCCTTGAAAATATCATGGGCTTTCCTTTAATGGATTCATCATAGGTCCAATCCTTTTAATGATTAAACTAGTTAAGAGAAGCTCGACATTCAGCTTTCTTCTTCCTTTGCTAGACCTACAGCTTCCTTGTTCACTCACTCGACCTTCAAGGCATTTTTCCTACTCGACGTTTGGCTTTCTATTCCTTTAAGTTTAGGAGTTGTGAACTTTTTCTTCTACTCTATGATCAATGCTCGAGATCCCCTCCTTGAAGTGAAGCATTTTACCTCATTTTTTATATGAGTTTCACAAATGACCAAAGGTCACATATATTGGAGGGAGGCTAAATTGTATATTAAAAATATGTATCAGATAGTCTTTTGTTAATATTCAACAAATTATAACATATCCTTGTTATTTATGGAAATCGCATCAATAGAGGTCCCCACATGCCATGCCATAGCTTTAATCACAATCACAACTTTCAGAGGTTTATTATTACACAATATATCGAAGGGGCCCTTTTTAATATTCATCCAAGGCCCACATGGAGGTCCCACATGCCATGTTATTAATTACAATCACAATTTTTTCGAACACCCACAATCACAACTCATGAAAATCCCGCAATTGCAACCTTATGGCTTCATGATATAACATCCCAATACCCCTACTGCCAATGGAGCAGATGCAATATAGTATTAAGAAGTTGTTAATAAATGTGTCAGGTCCATAGCCTCTATCATAATCGGCAATTCGGGGTCCACCACTCTATCGCAACCAGTGGTCCGTAATACTATCACAATCAACATTTTATGTGACATCTCGTTAAGACTTGTAATAAATAACTTCTAACATTGTAGATGCGATAATACAATAAACCTGTTTCGATAGTGCTATTGGGTCCATATATTATATCGCAATCATAGGTTTTACCGTCACATCCTATTAAGAATTGTCATATCAAAATTTCATACGTCGAATGCGATATTGTATTAAGGCATATTGTAATGGAACCATTGGGTCCATATTACATATCGCAATCAGCAGTTTTAGCGTGACCCCTTTAAAGACTTGCGATATGTAACTTTCAATAGTGGCATATGTGGTATTGCATTAGAGCTTATTCTATTGGAACGGTCAGGTCCGCAACTCACAATAGTAGGTCCACAGTTTGCTTCTTAGATTGGGTTGTGAGATCCTCCAATAACACTGTTTATCCTCCTCCACCAATGTGTTCCTATTTTCTTCTCGATGACTTCCAATGACCTTTTCCTCTTACTCTTTGGCTTTCTCTTTTGATGGCTTCTGATATCCTTCCTCCTTGAGTCCACTGCTTCTATTATGTTTGTATTCAATCCTTGGGTCCTCCATGAGCAGTGATCAATGGGCACCAATGGGTGACCTCAAATGTCACAAGAATTTTCCATCACAAACACGACCATATTGACATCAATGACAACCTATATTAACAAACCTCTACCATCAGGTTTCCGCCTAATGAACTACCCAGATTGAATATGAAATTACAACATTTTACATGGAAATTTTACATTTATTTTTTGCTTTGGGGGCATTGCCCCTGATCCCCCGCCAAGGTGGGGCTCCTAAATATCATTTTTTCCTACCCCTCGACCCCCCTTGCAGCGAAAATAATGGGTGGCTTTGCTGCCCCATTAAGAACTGGGGCCCAATTTGGTGATACCTTTGAATAAAGAAGATAATCAGGCTCCACACCCAACAGTAAATTATTATTTTTGACACAAAAAAATAATCTTTCACAAAAGAGAAAACTAGACTCAAAACCTGATCTAATTGAACGAAGAAAGATAGAAAGTCAACAAGGCAAGACCAACATATCTCTCTTTTGATAGACCGACCATTCATTGGATGAGACTTTACCCTGATTTGCAAAAACAAGACAACCACATGAAAATATTTTCATAACACTGAACCAGATTGACAAACACTAAAAGAAGGTACAAACAAGTGTAAATCAACATGAAAAACCAAAAACTATAGACTTGATGAGGTTAAAACTGAAAATTTCAAAAAATTTAGGTATATGTGCAAGTCCTAGAGGAAACCAGTGCACATATGCTCTGTTTCAAAAAGTGAAGTACACATAAATGTGTACTGTTATTGAAGACTAAGTGTGCACAATAGGGAATTTTGGAAAATATTAAAAATAAGTCATATCAAACCTAAAATCAAATTTTAAAGATTTCTAGACACTCAAGGAAATCTTGTACAAAAGATTCAAAAGGTCAAACAAGAAAAATAATGGAGCGTTAGCCATTACCTAGTGGAGTCACCAATTTGTTATGTGAACTTATCCCTCTAGTGGACAAGATCAATCTCCCTAGACTCTAGAGAAATCTAATAACAAACAACCAGGAACTGCTACCTTTCTCTAGACTATCATTGACTAAAATAAGTATTATGATAGAGGACACTTATTGTTTAATAGAGATGATTCATGAAGTCCCCTTCAAATATTTTGACCATATGCTCCTCCTTGATGCTTTAGATATCCTCTCGCTGCTTCCCATAGCTTCTCCATGATGTCCTAAAGGAGATCTGCACACGCAGAAACAAACATAAGATCAAAGCATCCAGTATATAATGTAAGAGATAAATGGGCTAATTAACTCAGCCATGTATCATAAACTAATCAATATGCAATCAAAATATTTGTATGTGATCAAGGAATCCTACAAATATATAATTAGGAAAGAATAATTCCCTTTATATTAATAAAATGGAGAATAGTCTTACAACCATGAAGCCTTGATGTTGCAAGTCCCTTCCCACAATATCCAACCCTCTCCTTGAATGAATAGCCTTCCAACCTTATTCTTGTAGCATAAGGCTACTTCCAATAATCCTCCTTAATCTTCAGGCCTAGGTTAGCTTTATAGGCCAAGAGTGGGATGTTTGCGATCCATTTTCCAAGGGATGAGATCCACTAATTATGGGATATGGATTCCACAAAGAGAGGGAGTTGCTCCATGATGGGAGGAACCATAACTGAATAGGCAACCCTTCGAAGCTTGTTGGCTGGTATAGATACTGTTAGTGTCAGTCTTTCTAGCCTTCCTCCAATGATCAAATATGCTCTTACAAAGTGGTCTCAAAGTGTCAAGCTCAAATTTTGTCATTTCAGTGAGTCTTCAAGCAAAATTTGGTCACTAGGCATTAGGTCTAGGGTTTGCTTTCACTCCTTTCAAAGTTGTCCAAATGTCAGTCTATGTCACTATTCAGCTGAGTCTATCATCATTCAGAGGGTTTTCATCATCATGTCAGGTTCCATTGGGTCATTTTACTCCTTGTTCATGCTTCAGTTGTGCCTAGGCAAGGTTCATTTCCCTCTCCTAGGGTTTTGAAGGCAATTTCTCTTGGACGGTCAAATCATTAGCAAACCTTTTATCCAGATGTTCATACACATTCCCCTATCCTTCATGCACCTTATTAAACACTTCCCATCACTGAGATCCCCCAAATTCCTCATTTTCGCACAAACCCTAGTTTCTTGCTACAACCTGGCAATTTTCTAGGTTGGGCCTGTGTTTTGCCCTTTTGGACCCCTTCCCCTCACTCAATCTCTGATATTCCACTTTCCCCTGCTTACTAACATCCTTCCCTACTTCCCAAAATTTTCTCAATAATTTAGGAGCCCCTTATCCCCTTTGTTTCGCTTCATTTCATCAAATCTCTTGTTCCACGCATCGGGGTAGGTTTTACTAAAATGATGTTTCTGAGCAATAAAAGATGAATTTGGGAAAAATTAGAGAGGTTTTTGTCCAAAACATACCAAGAAAGAAAAACCTTCTTCAATTTTTACATAGGTGTCATGGTTTTAGAGAAATGTCAAAAGTACAATCGCCTCGGGAGAATTGATGCACCTCTGAAGTGACCTTGGGAAAATCAAGTTTCCTCCTATCTTGGTTGGTCAAATGACTTTCTTTATGATTTAAATTATAACTAGACACAAATATCTTTCCAATGAGCTATCATGAGCTCAATTTAGAGTTGAGGAAGGCATTAAAAAGTTGACTGTAATAGCACTCCGCCTTTGGGTAGCCTCATTTGGCACAGTTTGACCAGTCTTGAGAGATTTGATTTTTGACAGGGAAAATGAACTCCAAATTGAACAATTCTAATTGGTTTGGAATTTAGACTCAAAGACCTTTCCAACTAACTATCCTGCGCCTGATTTCGACATAGGGAAGGCCTCCAAAAGTCTCCTGTAAAAAGGCACTACGCACAGGGCTATATGCATCGCGCCTTCCATATGCATCGCGCCAGTGTATTTTTGCACTGAGAAATGAAGCTATATGCGCCGCACCTTCCATGTGCGCCGCGCCAGTTGCCCAATGCACTGAGCCATCAAAAAATTCACAAATTTGCTCCAAATTGCCTGAAACCTGTGGATCATCACTTGTTCAAGTAGGTTAACCCTCTGATTATTGGTTTTCATCCAAGATTAGTGCTTGTTAGATGGTGGTTGTCGTATGGTGTTGGATAGAAAAATCAAACCCTACCAAGGAAAATGGTGTTAGGGTTTTGTATTAACTGTTTGGCTGCCAAGTTACTACTCCCACCTCACATTCCCTTGCTCCATTTTTTCCTTGATTTCCCTATTTCATAAAGTCACCCACTCTTATATTCATTAGTTTCATATCCCATACCCTCAATTCCTATTTTACAAAGTCCCAAACCCAAACCCTAGTCCATATACTATACCCTATCCCAACATTCCCTCATATCCCAAGTTACTCATTCCTAAGTCCCACTATCCCTATCCCTAAAGTCATTGCATTCCCTATCATTCATGTCAGTTGTAAAATTCCCAAAACCTCAAATCTTCTAAACAGCCAAGTAATCGTCCATTGTGCCTACATTTGTCAAAATTCCAAAGGGCAAACATCACTTGACAAGACCCCACTGTCCACACTGCCCTATTTCCCACAGTCCCTCCCACATTTGGCAATTGCGCCAAACTCTCATTCTTCATCTCATTGAAAGCCAAACAGACTTTGAAACACCATGGAGGCGGGCACCGATACATCATATGACCAAGACAATGACTCTACAACTGAAACTGCATACACCAGGAGGGTACTGAGGATGCACAAAACACATGATCAGCTCCAAGTCTTGACCGAAGCTTCTTTGGTTGAGCATGGCACTTGATGGGGGACCTACAGTCCAAATTTCAAGAAATTTGTAGAAATTTTTGACATTTTGGAATTTTTGCACTAAAAAACAGGGTTTTTTCCTATATGCGCCGTGCACCTTGCGCGGCGATTAGGATTGGGAGCTTCAAATCACAAATGGCTTGCATTTTTGGATTTTTGATGAAAAATCACGAATTTTGGTACTTGGACAAGAAATTTAGGCAAGTTTTGGGTCCCCAAAAGGTCAAAAAATATGCAAAAAATGACCTCACTGCCCCTATTTTGACACACAGGAAGCAGTCTTGGAAGAATGCACTTTTGGAGGGGACAATGGACACCAAATTGCGAAATTCCACTTGGGTTGGAAAGTAGATAGGTAGGGCTTTCCAACAAGCCAACCTGAGCTCAATTTGGACTTCAGCAAGTGCCTCAAAA
This sequence comes from Pinus tabuliformis, assembly GCA_031772625.1. Classification (NCBI taxonomy): domain Eukaryota; kingdom Viridiplantae; phylum Streptophyta; class Pinopsida; order Pinales; family Pinaceae; genus Pinus; species Pinus tabuliformis. The sequence goes on from CM062805.1 coordinate 718,445,728, forward strand.
TCAGCAGCAAAGTAGCATGGCGCATATAGATTTTTTGCCCAATTTTTCATCTTTCGACTCAGAAATTCGGCTAGTTTGACTAGTTTTGATTTGTGATGTAATTTTTGACTTCTCTTGATGTAATTGATTGATCATGATGTAATTTTGACACCTAGTTACTTTTTCTAGAATATTCATTCACCAAAGAGTGAAAATTTAATGAATGAATCAGTTTCCTACCTTATAGAAGAAAGTTGTTTTGACTGCCTAGATTTTAGTGCTTTGTTTAGAATTGGTTGAAACAATTCCTAGAATGATGAGCTCGACCCCTAGAGGCAAGGGAAGAGGTTGTCTTGCCTATATTATGTAATTTCTAAGTCATTTTCATGGTTTGACTCTTGGGAAAAACTTGACACTTTATTGTACATTCACTTCTGCATTTTTGGCAAAGGAAAGACCAGGGTTTTGCAGCACTGTTTGGTATCCATGTGGCTTTATGTGTTGATGGTGTGCTTCTTTCAGTAATTGTAAGTTGTTATGTGTATCATTTTCCTTCTCTCATCTTCTTCAATTGAACAAATGAAGTGTTAAGGTAGAATCCATAGATTGTTATGCTCTGCCTTTGAAATTTGTTTGATTTTCCATGTTTTCATCTGTTTAAGGAGAATCCTTGAAAGCTTCTTCCTCTCCTTAGCTTCTCACCAGTCAGATCTACCCATTCATTTCTTTAAAAGCATCAAGACAATTGCCTACCTTGCCCCAAGTAGACCTCTGCAAAAACTGTGTCTCATCCCCGCACCCAAAATTGCCTTTTCCTTTGATTCAACAAAAACCTCAAAAATCAACTTCAAACTCCTTGTACTTCATACCTAGCCTAAGATCAACTACCAATTTATTCATCTCGAGCCTCATTGATCACCTTTTGGCGAGATTGAACCAGAGAGAGCCCTCTCCTGTCTTCGTAGGGCTAGCTACGAGGCTGAGCGTGGTTTGATGTGGACCTAGAACCTTGTCTTTTAAGCCTGAGACAAATCTAGGCTCTAACATATACAACCAAGAATGCTTCTAGACTTTAATTTTTACTTTTACATGTGTTAAGTCATGTTCGCAGGTCATAGTGTAAGACAATGCATACTTATGTGCAGTTCCTAATGGAATCTTCTGCATATGCACAAAAATTGACAATGGAACTATGCAGGAAACCCAAAACAGGGTTTTGAATGATGGGATCCAGGAATTCCAAATTCTTTTGGATAATTTGGATCCTAACATTGTAGTGGAAAGCTTTGGGACACATTTATGGATAATGAAAGATCCAAATCGATGGTCATTTTCCTAATGCAACAATGAAAAATCAATTTTGTTTTCCCGATGTGGGTTGTAGGAGGAAACATTTGTGTATTTTTTATACTCTCGCTATTGTATATTTTTCTATTTTCAGAATCTATTTGTAGGAAAGTTTTGTACAGGGTTAAAACCTACAAAAAATAGACATATTTGTCTTCAAATTTGGGGAAATTGTAATTTAGTGACTCTAACATGAAGCTTTGTTGCAATAGATTGATACCAAGCTCTACACTTTGTTGCTATGCCTTTGACTCTTTGTGATAGGTCTAGCTTTCATCTCATATTTCCCTCCAAAGCATCTAGATATATGGTTTTGGAGCCTGATTGTACATTGTTCCACAACATGACTAACTTCATATGCAAATTGACTAGCTCAACTACATATTATAGAACAATGCCTTTAGTGACCTCTAAGTCACTTTAGGTAGTTGCTTGTCTAATGCGTTCAAACATTTTCTTTAACTCTTGCCCGATAGTATCCTTATGTATCACCTCCCCAAGTGCACCTACAGAAGGCACTTTATGTACTCACACCAAGGCTTCCAATCCATTTTGCAACTGCTTATAATCTTACATAATGTTGGCTATATTATTGTTGAGTTGATCATAGATCTATGTTAGGTGGATAAATCCCTCTTGCTGACAAGAGAGATCTCCCTAGATCCTAAAACGAAACTAGTAACAACCAAACAATCAAGCTAATTCCTTCCCTGAATCTATCGTTTCTTGATTACAACATGCTTGATGAAGATCCTACTTTGTGCTTCAATATAGCTCCTCCATCCTTGAATCTAGCCCTGCACACATGGAAACAACAAAGGATCAAAGGCATATGCACCATAACTGATTCAATAACTCAAACTAGTGATCAAGGAGACTAGTAACAAACATCATTCCAATGCACAAATATAAATAAGAACATTCCAATGGAAGAATATTAATAACAGAATACATCCATGAAATTGATCAATTAATACATTAAACAATGAAGTGAGAATAAATTCTTGTTTGTATTAATTTCATAAACATAAAGGAGCTACAAAACCTGTGCCTTGGTGTTGGGAATCTCCTCTCATTGATCTCAATGGATTTTAGGCTAGAATAAACATGATTTAGAGGCTTTCTATTGGGAATGATTCACCTAACAATGCTTCTAGATCTCACTTTCTATTTTCAATTTTTATTGATTTACCTACACAATTTATAGTGGAAGACAGAACAGAGATCGGTGCAGTTTATAGTGGAAGAGATTGCACGTGCAGATTTTGTTAAGAAAAACTACGTAGATGCTCAAAAACAAGGTTTTGTACCATGAGATCCAGAGATTACACTTTATTCAAGGTATATAAGTTGTTGAATTGTAAGGGAGGACTTCATGACGCTTGGATGGATGGTGAGAGGTTCAATTTTGATGATCAGTTTCCTAATGCGACAAAATGACGCGTAACAAATTGCCTCGTAAAGTGCAAATTCATAAAAGTTTGAGGAATGAAGCACTTTATCATATCAAGGATTGGATCAGAGATCATGGTTAGAAACCTGCAACAATCAATCAAGGATTACAATGTAATATAATAATCATCAATGAGGTAGGCATTCCCATACTCAAAACATAAAATTCTTAAATCACAGTATCTAAATACATCATGTTAATGTAGATATAGGATGGACGCAACCATCAAACATAAAAATCTTTGCATAATCATGAATACAGAACTCCTCAGAACCTGAATGGATGAAACTAGATCCAGGATCTTGATCTCCATCTCTCAATCTATAGTACTAATCTTACCATGTGAGTAAATGTCTTGAAGTCAAACATGGTAGAAACCACTTGATTATCGGTCAATGATGTGAATTGTTAACAAGTGCGAGAGAAACCACTAATAATGACAATGGCTCTTAATGTACTTCCAGTATAGTCTATGAAGTGTGAATAGATGATTGGAAGTTGAACATTCATAGAATCGTTCGATCGAAGGCCAATGATGAGAACCTATCGTTTAAGGCAAGAAACTTGTCATTAAGGCATACAAGCCTCAAGGTACTAAAGGTTTCTAGAACAACTTCCTAGATAATGAGATGAATTCGATAGGAAGTGACCCATCGTAGGAAAGCCTACCACGCAAAACTCATGTCAATTTTTGAATAACAGTTTGCAAGGACTGACTCAGGGATGGCCGACGCTATTGAAGGCTACAAATTGCAAGGTAATTTGAACTAAGGTTTATTATCTTGAACGTATCGGTGACACGAAAAAATGACTTGGCAACATTTGACTCAACGATAATACCCAAAAATAATTGAATAATTTCAATAAGGTTCGATTTTTTTTTTTTCTCAGCAACACTAACTACTATTGTATTAATATGTACAGATAAAACTTACATCCAAGAGGACTGGCTGCCCATGTCCAGCTGTGGCTCCATGGGCAGCTTTAACTGACTCAAAATTCTCTTGCATCTGGCTATAATTCCAGTCTTGACCAGTGCACCAGCAATCAAAAAGATCCCATACAATTCTACAAAAGCCCACGCAGGGGCATATTTCAAATGACCTGTAACCCAGAATTCTACGAAAGCTGCACGTATGACCCGAAACAGAGAAACTACATTGTTTTCGAACACGACCCAAAACAGAGAAGGAAACATGTATCAACAAAAGACTTGAGACTAACAACATGAGACATAAGACAAGAGGAGGGAAACCGACCACGATCCCATACCCATCCGAAAAAAGCGAGGAAGTGCCGCTGGGAACTATTCTTCTGGTTCCGCTTCCAGGATACGAGCCCAGCCTTGTCCCTCGGGGTATCCGTCCCACATTTCTGGTTCACGAGCGCAGCCTGGTGCTTGTTGGGACCCCCGCAGTGAATTGCCCCCCGAACTTGATGCCTCCCCCATTGGCCGCTTCCCTTTGTCAACCGCGGGATTTTCCTCAGCCAGGGGCTGCTGCAGTCCGCCACCATGCTCCTCAGGATTTTCCACTGCAAGGGGCAGCTCAATTCCACTCTCATTCTCCTCCGGGATCCTGGTGAACAGGACTGAAATGTGGGCATTGATGCCCGCATTGTCCCTGGAGCTCCCCAAAGAAAAAATAACTGAGCCGAACGCAGGAAGTCTTGGCGCACCCTCGTTGGATCCTCCAGCCTCCATAAACTGACTTGCCCGAACAGGGGAAGCTCCCACTCTACGATGACAGTAACAGCAGCAACAATGGTGGTGAGCGTCCGCTGCAGGTGAGCGAGAGGAGCTACCACGCCCTGAGCCTCTTCCCCTTCTGCACGGCATCCTCTCTCGCACCATGCTTCCTTCGTCTTCCTTCTTAAGCAATTCTCCCCTCCAATTTGGCTCGGGACAGAACTCAAATGCACACAGGCACGAACCAGGGATAACCAGCAGCGTGCCAGCCTCACCCAAATCAGCAATGTCACCGCTCTTCTCAGAGCCCTGGGCAAATACAACGTCGAACTGAGCTTCGCCTGCCCACATTCCCAAATTCTTAATGCCTTCAACATTCTTCTGGAGTACTCCCGCATTGAATGCGATCTGCAATCTCTTCATTATTCCCAGCGCCTTCATTAAGGCCATTAATCTGCATTGCCCGGCTTAAGGTGATGGCGGCGTGAGGCATTAAAGACCTCCGGCCTTCACGTGGCCTCCCTCGCTGGGCAAGTGGCTCATCCTGAGCTGGCGACGTAGCACCCGCATCCGGGGCAGCAGCCTCCTCTCGCAGCAAGCTTTCATATTCCTGGAGCTGTTGCCTGTTGGGGATGATGTTTGTGTTTCCCATAACCAGGGGCAGGCTAGTCTCAACTCCAATGTTGGCTAGAAGATCCGCAATTTTATTGCCTTCCCGTATGGTATGGGTGAAAGAGATGGCTCTAGCGTTGTTGAGCTTTTGTGCTATTTCATTTAACCTTGCTTCTAACCTCCAACTGGGAGCTATTTTCCTTGCTTGCGATCCATTCTGAATATGAGTTGCCATGTTGATGAGAATTTGGGAATCTCCTTCAACAATCAGGGGTTGGAGGTTGAGAGTCCAGGCTTGCTGAAGGCCTTGCCAGAGCCCTTCCAACTCTGCTGAGTTGTTGGTATCCCATCCTATGTTCCCAAAGTAGATTTGCAAAGGAATGCCTTCATGATTCCTGAATATGCCTCCGAATCCTGCAGCTCCAGGATTGCCTTTAGATGCCCCATCAAAGTTTAGCTTATATGAATTTTTAGGGGGTGCTTTCCAATGGCATTCTTTCTCACTGTTGCGCTTAGGAGTGCTACTTTTCAGGGAGTCTTGAGGTATCTGCAACTGCCAATTTCTTAGAATGCTTTGCTCATTGTCCGTAGACGGAAGATCTTCTTTTGTCCATCCCTGGAGCGCCATCGTCTCTTGAATGTTCCTCTGAATCCTGCTCCATATTACATCTAGGGGAGATCTTTTGTTTTTGAAGATGCGCTGATTTCTTTCCTTCCAAATATTCCAGAGGACGATCCCCGGAATGATGCTCCACAAATGATTGAGAATCCTGCTGTTGTAGGGAGGCCTTGGCCATTGCCTTATGGAGCTGATGATGTCTTCCTCCTCTTTGCATCTTCTTTGACATCGAAATCTAACCTTGTCCCAGAGAAGCTTAGCTAGGGGACAGGTATCCAAAAGATGTTGGAGGGTTTCCCCACTTTGAAAGCAATTGTGACATATCGAGGGGCCATGGAAGTTCTGCTTCCTGAGCTTATCCCAAGTGAGAATCTTTTTATGTCCTGTCAGCCAGAGAAAGTAGGAGATTTTTGGCCAGGGACCAAGCTCCCATATCTTTTTCCATAATGGATCTGGGGGAGCGGCAAAGTTACATAGAAGTTTATAGGCTTCTGATGTAGTGTAGGTTCCTTTGGGCAGGTATCCCCATCTGAGTATATCCTCACCACTGTCTTGTCTAATACTTCTTTTCCTTAACTCGCTTCCCAGCTCCGCTTCCATCCTGGCATCTGATCTGCCGAGGATTTGGTCGCTTGGTTTCCATTTTCTGAAGCCAAATTCTGTTGCCGGCAGCCAGTGATGGTGAACTTTTTCCTGCTGCTGTTCCTGCCTATCTGGAATCAGAGAAGGGTGAAGAATATTTGTGAGTTTAGGCATTTGGTTCCAGGCATCCGTCCAAAACCTTGCATTGCATCCATTCCTTATTTCCCAGAAGCTGTGCTGTTGGATAATCTGATGGTGCTGCTTGGCTGCGTTCCATATTAAAGATCCTTTTTCTGTGGGAGTGAATCTTATGAGATCTTCTTGGGGTCTATTTCCTGCGTATTTAGCTGTCCATATTATCCCCCATGGCTTATCTGGATTGGTGATCCACTGCCACCAGATCTTGGAATTCATGATGGAATTGCTGTGCTCAGGGTCCCTTAGCCCAATTCCCCCTTTGTCCTTGGGCATGCAAACATTGACCCATTTCACCAATGCCCATTTGCGATTGGTGGCAGAGCTGCTCCATAAGAAATTCCGCTGGATGTTTCTAATGCTTTTTAAAACCCATTTTGGAGCAGCTAAGGTAGAGAACATGTAAAGAGGCATTGCCTGCAAAACCGATTTGATGAGGACAATTCGACTTGCTAGATTTAGCGACCTATAAGTCCAAAGGTTGAGGCGGTTCTCGAGTTTCTCCAGGAGGATGCGCCAAGCAGGATGCTTGATAGCTGAAGCCGTGAGAGGGGCACCCAAGTACTTGGAAGGGAGGGATGCAGAGGGGAAGCCCAGGATACGAGAGACAGCATATTTGACAGAGGGCGAAGTATGAAAAAAGAAAATCTAAGATTTGGAGCAATTGATATGCGTGCCAGAGGCTAAAGAGAAATCCTGGAGGAGGGATTTTAGCCTACGAGCTTCTTGAGCAGAGGGATAGCCAAAGAGCATCGTGTCATCAATGAATTGCTAATGGGAGAGGGCAGGGGAGTTGTGCACCGAGATACCTTTAATTTGTTGAGAATGGAGGGCCTTCTTAATGTGCCTCCCAAGCCCTTCCGCCATCAGGACGAAAAGAAAGGGGGAGAGGGGGTCCCCTTGCCTGATACCCCTGGAGGGATTAAAGGGACGGGAGGGAATGCCATTAACCAGGATAGAGAAATGGGTGGAGATAATCATGCTCAGGATCCACCGAATCCATGAAGGACAGAAACCAAAAGCTTTTAACATATGATGTATGTAGTTCCAGCTTAATTTGTCAAATGCTTTAGAGAGATCTAATTTGAGAAGCATACCTGCCTGCCTTGAGTTCTTGAGAGAATGAATGATTTCGTGAGAGAGTAGGATGCCATCCAATATGTGCCGTCCCTCCACATAGCCAGACTGCTCCTTAGAGATGAGTGCCGGAAGAAGAGGTTTGAGCCGATTAGCTATGACTTTTGAAATCACTTTGTAGATGACATTGCATAATGCAATAGGCCTGAATTTATCATGAGTGATGGACTCCTCCTCTTTGGGGATAAGAGAGATGAAGGTGGCGTTGAGAGAGGGAAGAAGCCATCGCGTTGCTCTGGATTCTTCAGCTATCTTCCATACTTCCTCCTTTAACATGTCCCAAAAAGCATGGAAGAAAGTGGTCGTGAACCCGTCTGGTCCTGGAGCTTTGCCTTCTTTGAGCTGTGTCATAGCTTCATCCACCTCCTCGATGCTAATGGGGCGCATTAAGAGTTCATTTTGTTCCTTTGTAATGATTTTTGGAATGTTGCTGGTGATTTTGTTTATGGCTTGTTGCCTGTCTTCTTCCTGTTCTTGGTGGACCTGTTGAAAGTGATTGAGGAGTTCTTCTTCAATTTCTTCATGAGTTTCAACCTTTGCTCCTGATTGTTTTTGGCAATAAGGTTCGATTAACTGTGAGAACTCGAATAGATATGTGACAGAGTGTCATGTTCAAGAGTGACATACTTCCTGAAGTACAAGAAACAAACTTTTCTTCTCAATTTTCCCCCACCATTACTGGCAAGGACCTCTTTATTTTTTACAAGCTTGAGGAGGATAACATATGATTTTCTTGTAAGCTCATCCTTCAGATGAGTCCACCCTAGTATTTTTAACGAACCCTATGAAGGAGTGATTCAGTCTCGTCATTCTTAATGAGTCCTGTACTGTTTAATTTTTACAAGTCTAGTAAAGGGATAACTCGATGTCATTTTATTTTAAGAGTTTGAAAAAGACACACAAATGAAACTCATTCAGTTCTTTTACTATAAAACTTTAACGAGCCCAGAAAAAGTAAAGCTCAATGTTTTTTAGTGTTAGGGAGTCAGAAGAAAAACATAAGTAAACTTTGTCATGTTCTTTTTCGTATGTTTAGTCTCTCAGGTACGAAAAAGGGTAAAATAGTACAAGAGAGAACTATATTGACCATGTTTGATCACCATATACCTTTCTTGTAAATAGTCCCATCTCATTCGGTAAAGGGGTAAAGTTATACTGAGTGGACAATTGTTCATTTAATTTTATGAGTTTGAAGAATCAAGTGCTTGACAGTATTTTCATGTTTTTAAGAGTCTGAAGAGTGCTTAAAAGAGGACCCATGTTTTTCGATTTTTTGTAAGTTTTACCAAGTTCAAAAAAGTGATAAAAATATACTCATCTTACCAAATTTTAATTTAATTACTAAGAAGGAAATGACAGAAAGAACTCAGGATTTTCATGCACATTTTCTGAGCATGAAAAGATAGCAAAAGAAGCTCAAGATTTTCATGAGTTTAACGAGTCTTTAACATAATAACCAAAATAGACTCGAGATAGGTTTCATTTTTACACAAACTTGAAAAAAAAAAAAAAAAAAATTGCTTGAGGGTGGTTTCATTTTTACACAAGCTTGGAACAAAGTGAATTGTGCTTGAGATAAGTTTTCATGCCCCCAACATAATGATTGCAAGGGAACATACCCCCCAAACTTCATTTCATTCACTTAAGTAGACTACAAGTTACTAATAGGTGGATGAAATGAAGGCTTGTTTACGAGATCAGAAAGACACAACTTAACATTTATGAGATCTAGTTAAAGACTCGACTTAACATTTATGAGATCTACTTAAAGACTCAACTCACATAGGGCAGGATTTTTTATTTTTTAACGAGCTTGACACATGAAATAAACTATGCTCAAGAAACCTATTTAATTTTTTAATGAGATTGACATAGGAAAATAACTATCCTCATGAGACCTGTTTCATTTTTTAATGAGGTTGACATAGGAAAAGAACCATCCTCATAAGACCCTGTTTCATTTTTTAATGAGGTTGAAACAGTAAAAGCACAATCCTCATAAGGATCTGTTTCATTTTTTAATGAGGTTGACATAGTAAAAGAACTATCCTCATAAGGATCTTTATCGTGGCTTCCATATGGAAGAAACACATGACAAGGGACACCCCTTGATTATGGCTTCCAAAAGGTCTTCATCAAATGGAAAAAAAATGGTTTGGAAGGAACACATGTCAAGGGGATCAATAGGGATAAGAAAATCATATTCAAATTCCCCCCTTGATGTTTTGACCATGTTAGCTACCATATCTAAGTCAAAAGAAGTGGAGCACACAGTTAGAGGCTCACTTGCATCAGTAACTAAAAACATGGGATAGGTTTCCACAAAATTAACTCGTGGCAGGGTATTTACCACTTCCATATAAGGAACATTCAGGGGCGTCAAATGGCTGGTAGTCGAAGAACTATCGATGTATGAAATCTGATGAGCTGTCACAATGTTTCCACTATGAGGGAAGGACATCACGCGAAAGAGTGTCGATACGACAACTTTCATGGCATAGACATAGTCTCACCCAAGGAGAAAATTAAAATCTAAGGGACCTTGGACTACCATAAGATCAATACAGACAGTTTTACCTTCCAAGGTAATAGGTAACTTAGGAAGGATCCCTAAAGGTTCACTAATGATTCTGTTAAAAGCTAACAAATTCTATGTAACAGGCACAAGCTAAGGGGAACCCAAATCTTTCCAAGCAGTCGAGGATAAAATACTAATAGAAGCACCTTCATCTACATTTGTGTGATGCCCATTCTTACCATAAGCCTTTGCAATGATTTGGAAAGGGGGGGAAGAAGGACTACAAGAATCTGTTAGTTTAGTCCAATCAAAAGAAATAGCCTCATTACTTGAATGTGGCTGAAAAACAACAGTTGAAATGCCCCCACGCATAGAAGAATCTGAAGTAACATGAAGAACCTAAGTGGTAGAACCTCCTCTTTTAATCCCTTTTTAGACTCTTAAAAACATGAAAAAATTGTCAAGCACTAGATTATTCGAACTTTTAAAATTAAATGAACAACCGTCCACTCAATATAAGTTTCCCCCTTTTATGGATTGAGCTAGGAATGTTAAAAAAAGGTATATGTTGATAAAAATGGCCAATAGATTTCTATCTTGTATTATTTTATCCTTTTTTAGACCCGAGATACTAAACATATGAAAAAGAACATGATGGAGTTTACTTATGTTATTCTTCTCACTCCCTAAAACTGAAAAACACTGAGATATACTTTTTCCTTGCTTGTTAGAATTCTATGGTAAAATAACTGAATGAGGTTCCTTTTTGTGTATTTTTCAAACTCTTAAAAAAATGACATCAAATTATCCCTTTATTGGAATCGCAAAAGTTAAAGAGTACAAGACACGCTGAGCATGACGAGACCGAACCACTCCTTCTTAGGGTTCATTAAAAATACTAGGATGGACTCATTTGAAGGACGATATTACAAGACAAGCATATGTTATCCTCCTCAATCTTGTAAAAAATCAAGAGGTGCTTACTAGTAATGGTGGGGGGAAATTGAGAAGAAAACCTCTAATTGATCATGCGGAGGAGCCTTCAAGGGGATTGAGGTTCTTACTATGCCCTTGCATGTATGTCCGATCTATGACTGTCCCCCCAGGTAAAATTGTCGTATTTGGTAAATTTAGTGACCATAATCAGGTTCTTCATGTAACTTCATATTATTCTATTCCCTTTGAAAAACTTGATTATGGTCAATTGATAAAGCAAACCTCTCATTGACCATAATCAGGTTCTTCATGACGAGACTGAACCACTCCTTCTTAGGGTTCATTAAAAGTACTAGGATGGAGTCATCCGAAGAATGAGCTTATAGGAAAATCATACATTATCCTCCTCAAGCTTGTAAAAAATAAAGAGGTACTTTCCAGTAATGGTGGGGTGAAATTCATAAGAAAACCTCTAATTAATCATGTGGAGGAGACTTCAATGAGATTGAGCTTGTTACTTTGTCCTTGCGTGTACATCTGATCTACCACTACCCCCCTAAGTAAATTGTTGCATTTGGTAAACTTAGTGACCATAACTGGGTTCTTCATGTTACTTTGGAAGAACCTCCTCTTTTAAGCCCTTTTTAGACTTTGAAAACCATGAAAATATTTTCAAGCACTTGATTGCTCGAACTTGTAAAAGTAAATGAACAATGTCCACTTAGTATATGTTTGCCCCTTTTACGAACTCAATTAGGATTGTTTACGAAAAAGGTATACGTTGATCAAACATGGTCAATAGAGTTCTCTCTTGTATTATTTTATCCTTTTTCTGACCTGAGAGACTAAATATACGAAAAAGAACATGACAGAGTTTACTTATGATTTTCTTTTGAATCTCTAAAACTAAAAAACACCAAGCCTCACTTTTTCTGGGCTCATAAAATTTTACCATAAAAGAACTGAATCAGTTTCATTTTTTTGTGTTTCCAAAACTCTTAAAAGAAAATGACATCAAGTTATCGCTTTACTGGACTCAAAAAAATTAAACAGTACAGGACTCGTTAAGCAAGACAATAGCAAACCACTCCTTCTTAGGGTTCATTAAAGATACTAAGATGGAATCATCCAAAGGATGATCTTATAGGACAAGCATACGTTATCCTCCTGAAGCTTCCAAAAAATAAAGAGGTACTTGTTAGCAATGGTGGGGGGAATTGATAAAGTAAACCTCCAATTGATCATGTGGAAGAACCTTCAAGGGGATTGAGCTTGTTACTCTACCCTTACATGTACGTCCGATCTATGACTGTCCCCCCAGGTAAAATTGTTGTATTTGGTAAACTTAGTGACCATAATCCTAGGGCTCTACCTAAGGTGATGATAGAGGGAAGATCCTGATGTACCTAGAACAGGCCTTAGCAAGACTCACTTGGACATTTTGGAAGGCATTCTTACTTGCACCAGACTATTCCATTAACACGGTTGTACGGGGAACTCGTTCCAAACACTCATATCTATAAAGCTTTGTACTTTGATCTCTGTGACGTTGGATTTATCACCAACTAGTAATTATCGATATTTGTGAAAGGTTAGTTTGTATGGTTTGAATCCTGTACCTGGAAAATTGAGAATGTAAACCTACAATTCACCACAAGCTAAATTTTCCTAGATGTTGTACCTAGAACATGAAGAACCTGATTATGGTCAATTGGAGGTTTACTTTCTCAATTTCCCCCCACCATTATTGGCAAGTATCTCTTTATTTTTTACAATCTTGAGGATAATAACATATGCTTTTCCTATAAGTTCATCCTTCATATGAGTCCATCCTAGTATTTTTAACGAACCCTAAGAAGGAGTGGTTCGGTCTCGTCATGCTTAACAAGTCTTGTACTGTTTAATCTTTACGAGTCCAGTAAAGAGATAAATTGATGTCATTTTCTTTTAAGATTTTGAAAAAGACACAAAAACCAAACTCATTCAGTTCTTTTACCCTAAAATTTTAACGAGGCTAGAAAAAATAATGCTCGATGTTTTTCAGTTTTAGGGAGTCAGAAGAAAAACATAAGTAAACTTTGTCATGTTATTTTCCGTACATTTAGGGTTCGTAAACAATCCTATCTCAGTCTATAAAAGAGGTAAACCTATACAGAGTGGACGTTTGTTCATTTACTTTTACAAGTTTGAACAATCAAGTGCTCGACAATCTTTTCATGTTTTTAAGAGTATGAAAAGGGCTTAAAAGAGGAGGTTCTACCACTCAAGTTCTTCATGTTACTTCACATTCTTCTACACATGGGATAATTTATGGGGGAATCCTGTTATACTTGGAAATTTGAGAAAGTAAACCTCCAATTGACCATAAGCTAATCCTTCGAATGAGTCCATCCTAGTATTTTAGCGAACCCTAAGAAGGAGTCGTTCAGTCTCGTAATGAAGAACTTGATTATGGTAAATTGGAGGTTTTCTTATCCCTATTTATCCCCTTGACATTTTGACCATGTAAGCTACTAGATCTAAGTCAAAAGAATTCGATCAGATAATGAGAGGTTCTCTCGCATCAGTAACTGAAAACATGGGATAGGTTGCCACATAATTAACCTATGGTAGGGTGCATACTACTTCCATATAAGGAACATTCAGGGGTGTCAGATCACTAGTAGTCAAAGCAAGATCAACATATGAAAGCCGATCATTTGTCACAATGTTTCCATTGTGAGGGATGGACATCATGCGAAAGAGTGTCGATATGATGACTTTCATGGCATAGACATAGTCTCTCCCAAGGGGAAAATTAAAATCTACGAGAACTTGGACTACCATAATATCAATATAGACAATTTTACCTTCCAAGGTAATAGGTAACTTAGGAAGTATCCCTAAAGGTTCACTAATGGTTCTATTAAAAGCTAACAGATTCTGTGTAATGGGCACAAGTTGAGGCGAACCCAAAGCTTACCAAGCAATCGAGGATAAAACACTGACAGAAGTAGCTTTATCTATATTTGTGCTACGCACATTCTTACCATAAGCCTTTACAATGATTTGGAAATGGGTGGAACAAGGAAGACGAGGTTATGTCAGTCTACTTGAATTAAAATAAATAGCCTCATTACTTGGATGGGGTCCAAAAGAAACACATGAAATGATCCCATGTGTAGAAGAATCTGAAGTAACATGAAGAACCTGAGTGGTATAAAGTTCACTCTCTAAAGGGAGATTGGGATCGATCGAAGATGGAATCGATTATACCACTTGATCAACAGATAGTCCATCAACCTGAATGATACATGTCTCACCCTCCAATGGAAGAGTGGGATTGTCTTTACTAGGATTTAGATCAATCACTTCAACAACTAATGGTATATGGGGAGAAAGTTTACAATAATTAGTTGGAATTTGTTGTTGTGAAATAGGGATTTTTTCCAATAATTCTGAGGCTTCATCCATGTGAGTTCAAAGGTGACTATGATGAGTCCCTTTGCATAACCTACAAGGAAACCTAACCTTTATATTTTTCCTTAGAATCTGAGAATCACTAGTTTATTGATCAACAATAAGTTGACGAGAATTATTTGACCATACTTCCAAAACCTTAGGAATACCAGGACAATTGACAAGGAAGTTGTCACCCTTACAAAGCTTGCAAGGTTATTTTGTCTTACCATGCATTGTAGAAGTTCCCTCAACATTACCAATACTTACGGACATGGTTGGTTGGTTGACTACTTTATTATCTAGCTTCTTATTCTTCTCTCCTTTCTTCTTCCTCTTAGTAACTTGGTTACTAGCATCAAGGATTTTATCAAGTGAAAGAGAAGAAATGGAGGAGGACACGTTGGATGAAGAAGGTGAAGGTCAACAGTAGGTTGGTGATGTTGACATGGAGAAATCGGTTGAGGTGAAAAAATCGTTTGAGTTGGTGCAATCATATTATTAGAAATTAAATAAGTTGATATCAACCATAAAAGTAAACCTGTGAATCTGGGAAGTGAAAATGTATCCATATAAAAAGGACCAACATTTTCAAAATTAGGTAAAGGATTAGGGTTCCCGTTAAAAAGAAGGTGTTTATTGGTAACTTTCAGCGTTGTTTCGATTAGATTCAATACAAATAAGTTTTTATTATTAAAATTAAATAATATTCACAATCCACACCTAAGGTCTTGTAAAAATAAAAAAAATAAAAAGGTAACACATACTAAAAAATCTAGGGGTTCAAAACATACAAAGTCACCTTCACATAGATCAATAATTACTAGTTGATGATGAAATCCAACGTCATTGAGATCAAAGTATAAAGCTTTATAGATGTGAGTATTTGGAACTAGTTACCCTAGAAACCTACTTAATGAATTATTCTAGTGCAAGTAACTTCCATTATGCCATCTCGAGCGAAGATTACCCTCCAAAAAGTCCAAGTGAGTCTAGCCAATGTTTGTTCCAAGTACAATAGGATATTCCCTCTGCCATCACCTAAGGTAGAGCCCTAGGATTATGATCACTAAGTTTACCAAATACAACAATTTTACTTGGGGTGACAGTCGTAGATCAAACGTACATGCAGGGTAGAGTAACAAGCTCAATCCCCTTGAAGGATCCTCCACATCATCAATTGGAGGTTTACTTTCAAATGACCCCAAGTACCTTTCGGTACGATTGTAATACATGAAAATCACTATATATTGGCTAATGAAATGGGTATGATCACTTCACCAAATTTGATATGATCACGTG
Organism: Pinus tabuliformis; assembly: GCA_031772625.1. Lineage (NCBI taxonomy): Eukaryota > Viridiplantae > Streptophyta > Pinopsida > Pinales > Pinaceae > Pinus > Pinus tabuliformis. The sequence continues at coordinate 718,461,533 of CM062805.1, forward strand.
CTTAACACATGTATAAGAAGAGCTTCCCAGAGAAAAACTCAAATAATTGGATTTCTCTCCCTAACTCAACATTTTGTTATTGTTCGTATCTTTTGAAAGTTTACTTCCTTCCCTATTCCAAAGCCCTACAACTAATCTACTGTAAGTGGAAAGAGCCCTAAAAATAATAAAAAATTTAGATGAATTTTTTTAATGTTGTGTTATTAAGTTATTATTTTCTCAAAGGGTAAATGGACGTGAAACTAAGGGTATTATGACTTGACTCAAAGCTCTAATGCATCAAATATGAAAATTGTAATCTCTTCATTTCGATGAATTCTAGCTAGATTAAGTAAATAGGTTCTTCTTTAAAATATTAACTCCAAAATGTACCACTTCTAATTTTTCAATGCAATTCAAAGCTTTAAGTTGCAAACCGCACAAATTAATCTATGCATAATTTTCTTGAAAACTATGCAAATGTAATTTACGCACAATTTTTTTCATGAAATGGATATTCTAACCATGCAAATGTAATCTATGCAGGAGAATTCCTCAAAACAAACACAAGATGATTCCAAAGCAGTGAAAGAACAAGAAGACTATTTCCCTTCACTAATGCAACTAAAGAAGAAATCAAGTGTAAGTAAAGGAATTCGGGTGAAAAATCCAAAGATAAAAAATTATAACACCCAAAGGTGATTAACACTCAGCCACAATTCAGCCCCCTCGCCCACCCCCCCCCCCCCCCCCCCCCACTGCAGCCCCTGGCAGCTGAGGGGGATTTGTTTTTGCAAAAAGTGAAAGAAAAAATATGCAAAAAAATGTTAAGAAACTAGGATAAAACTTTGAGAAATGGCCAAAGGAATTCAATTCAAAACACCCAAAGAAATCCTTAAAATAAAAATTCTTGAATGAATGTTATGAAATCAAAGGCTAAAGTGTAATCCTGATTAAACTTCAGTACTAGAATAAAAATGACTCATGTTTTCAATTTAGTATAAGAAGCACATCTCATCAAAACACTAATTCTTAAGAAATCCTATCTTTCAGTCATTGAAAACGGAAAAATCTCATGAAAAGTCCTTCACAACACCCAATAAAACACATGGAGACTGACTTGAGGCATAGACAAATGTAATGAAACCTTAAAAAACAAAAAATTCAGATTTTAATGAGAGAAAAAGCTATTTTTTCAAAAATTCTCTAAGTATGCTCAAGTAGACACTATAGTACAGTGTGACTTCACATTGTTGCTAAAGGTAATCCACACATGTTTGCATTTTGTTTCTAAACTGAAACCACACTGGTTGAGAAACTTAACGAAAAAATAAAAAAGTATCCAAACAAATCACAAAATCTGAAAAATCATTAACTTGTCAAGACTTAGATAAAGCTATAAAAAAAGGTTCGATAATAAAAAACAAGGAGATGGAAGAGAAAAAGTCGTTCCCCAGTGGAGTCACCAATTTGTTAGGCGGATAAATCCCTCTTGCTCACAAGAGCGATCTCCCTGGATTCTAAAAGGAAACTAGTAACAAAGAAACAATTAAGCTAATTCGTTCTCTGAATCTATCGTTTCTTGAATCATAAGCTAACAAGTTGGGAAAATGATATTCATACCTTATTATGAGATAGTTGATGAAGATCTGACTTTGTGCTTCAATGCAACTCCTCCATGCATGAATCTAGACCTGCACACATGGAAACAACAAAGGATCAAAGGCATATGCAACATAAATGATTCAATAATTCAAACTAGTGATCAAGGAGACTAGTAACAAACATCATTCTAACGGAAAAACATAAATAACATCATTCCAATGGAAGAATATTAATAACATAAACCATCCATCAAATTGATCAATTAATCCATTAAACAATGAAGTGAGAAGAAATTATAGTTTGTATTATTTCATAAACATAAAGGAGCTACAAAACTTGTGCCTCGATGTTGTGAAGCTCCTCCCATTGATCTCAATCCTCTCTAACCTATTTCCCCCAACATAAACTTACTCTTAGCATCCTCCCTCAATTCCCCCACCTATGGCTTGATTAATAGGCCAAAAGGAAGTAGTTTGAGATCCTTAGTCCAAGGATGAGATCCACTAAAAGACGGATGAGGGATCCTTGAAGAATGGGAATTAGTTCCATAAAAAATGAGGCTAGGCTTGAATAAACATGAGTTCAAGGATTTTTGTTGGGAATGATTCACCCAACAATGCTTCTAGATCTCACTTTTTACTTTTACTTTTTATTGATTTACCTATGCAGTTTATAGTGGAAGACAGAGCATAGATCTCGACAGTTTATAGTGGAAGAAACTACACATGTGCAGATTTTGTTCAAAAAAACTACATAGATGCTCAAAAATAGAGTTTTGTACCTTGAGACTAAAAAATTCCACTTTATTCAAGGTATATATGTTGTTGACTTGCAAGGGAGTGCTTCATGACACTTGGATGGATGATGAATGATCTAATTTTGATGATCAGTTTCCTAATGCGAGAAAATGATATGTAATAATTTTCATATGCATTATCATCTCCACTCTATCCATCTCATCCTCAACACTTCCTTTTCTAGCAGACGATGCAAGTGCATTTGAGTACTTGGTACCCCATTCCTCGATTATGTCTATAGTTGTATGAGCTAACTTTAAGATCCTCAAGTTTTCTTGTGATGCCTTTTTGACTTCATACACGGGTGCTATTGTGATATGCAAAATGATAATCTCATCATAAAATTGCTCCATTATGTCTTCCAATTGCTTGAGTTCTTTGAGTATAGCTCACTGTAATCCTTCTCTACTAGATTTGGCATAAGACATCCTTCAATTTTCAATAAGTAGGTGATAAATTTGTTGCTTTAGACAATCCAATTCTTTCTCCAACTATTCATTATTTTGCATCAAAAAATAAATTTTCTTTTTTGTGGCTACTAGAAAGGTTGCAATTGTTAAACCGGCTTCCCTGGAATTGGTCTTGATGGTTGAAACAATAACCCTTTTTGTATGAACGTAAATCATGGGGGCTTCAGTGGGAGAGAAACATCATACCATGTGGGTTCATATTGGGGGACATATATTGATGAAAAATGACATAATATATTGGGGGATATATAGGGGGTAAAGGGTTTTTATATTAGAAAATATAAAAAAATGGAGGTCAAAGTTAATGAAAAAATATAAAGGGGTATAAAAAATGTTAATGAAACAATGGATACCTACAATATCTAGTGAAAGTAGGGGTTTCTTAAATTGGGAAGTTGTATTAGTGTCATATTGGTAGGGGGTTAAATAATGTGATTTTTAGAGGTATTTTCTAATATGTAGTCAAATTAAGGGTGTTTCTTAATATGCCATGAACTCACACGATATGTCATAGGTTCACTAAGTGAATACCCCATGATGTAAATAGGATGATCTAGTTAGTTTTTGAAGTACTTCCTTATTCATCTCCTCAAAGGTGAAATTGGAGATGTCAATAATTCTATCACAATCTGGAGGTGGAATCCCCATCTGGTTGAAAGGAAAGTCCCCACCATTCAAATGAGTTGGAGATCGAATATCTAGAGGAGTTATCATCAACTCAGTTTCTACTACATGGTTCTCCTCTTCTTGTTCATCATCTATTCCTTGGGCCTCTAAATATCCCTTTAACTTCTTTGCAAACTCCTCTTCCTGCTTCTTCCTATTTTCTTCTTTTACTTGTAGCCTTTGCTACTCTTATTCTTCACTTGGTTTTCGAAGAGCTTTCTCTTTTTGTCTCTTCAGAGATTCCTCCTCTTTCTTCTTCATTTGTTCCTATTTTCTCTTATGTATATCCTCTTTTTTATTCTTATCTTTATCTTCTTTATGTCTACGCCCTTCCTCTTGTCTCCTTTTCCTAGCCTCTTCAGTCTCTTTCCTTCTCTTTTTTGTCATGATTTCCCCTTTAATACATGGATGATATTTGAACTTCTTACTCCTCTCATCTTCAACATCTTGTTCCTGCTTCCTCTTCAACTTGACATTATCCTGAGTTTCCATGCCCTACTTGGTCCCTTCTTGATGAGTATCCCACACATGCATTATGTGAGAAGGACCTCCTTCTTCACCTAGTCCAACTGCTCTAGAGGCATTATAGTGGTTGTTGATATTTTCTTCGTCCTCCTAGGAAACAAAAGCATATGGCCATGTATACCTTAGCTTTCCATAGTGTTCCTCTCATGTAATTCTAAAGTGCCTCAACATGAAATATCATTTGGTATAATATTGAGATGAAGTCATCAAATATATTCTGATACATCCCCCTATAGCTAACCTCTAACAATATCTTACAGTATGTGCGAACATGACATTCTTTCTTGGTCCACTTTCACTACAGACTAGGGAATTCATTCTTGGTAGAGATCCCATCTAATAAGTAGGCTAACATGTAAAACTTGGATTGATCACCTTGGGAGACATTTTTTACCTTTGTAACATGTTGCTGCAATTGTTGGGCTATTAGGTCAGATCAACTGAAAATATTTCCTTTAGTGGTGCAACTGTAGAACATGTAGACAAATATTTCTTCAAAGAATTTAAAGTTTTCATGCCCATTCAGCCTACAAATAGCCATCGGATATTGATATACTTTCCTAAATGACTTGGTCATGTAAATTCCTTCAAGAATATAGCTAAACTTACCTAGCTCTTGCCACCATGTCTTGAGAAAGTCCTTTGTGGAATACTAAAGAGAGAAAGCAACATAGAATTTTGAATTCAAGTTTTCCTTTGGCTTTGGAAGCTTGTAATATGAATGAAGATCATGGGGCTGGTATGTGGCTAGCTCTTGTCCACTTGCACTTATAAGGATCATGCTTTTAGTGTTAAGTTGCTACAATGTCCACTTGATTACCTCTGCATAGTGTAAAATTAGATATCGGCTAGCAATCCTATAGAATATGGACCTTTTAACATTAATGTACACTTCCCCATAATTTAGATCTTCTGGGAACTCATTCTTGATGAAATATTTAAATATCATCTGCCATGTGAAGATGGTAGAATTTTCTATGAAGAATCTTTTGTCTGACAAGATTGGTACTTTGGCTTTTGGAGTGTCCACAACACCTTTAATATTTCTTTTAGTGGCCTCTCTTATTTCTCCTTTGCATGTAAATGGAGGCATAGTGCCAGTAGAAGATGATAAATTGGTAATCCTAGGATCTGCAATACTCAGAAATTGAAATTCACTCATGGAAAAGAACACAATCAGTCTCACAAAAAAACTTATTCTAGCTTGTTTACTTTTGCAAAATATTAGTTGTGGGGGACAGTGTGCTAGTTTTGGCTGCAAGCTCACAATCTAGAAGCAACAGTAATCACACTAGTCACTAAAAGTATGCAATGTGCTAGCATTGGGAGAGGGACTAGCTTTGGCATACAACACAAGATCTGAAGGCAGGGGTTAGGGACCTTAGGCATTGTGGGTGTGCATTGTTCCATCACTGAGACATGGTCTCTTGGTTGGGAACAAGACACATATACAAGGGACAAATGGTTGGCATTCTTGTCAACTCGAGGTGTGTTATGCACTACTGAAGGAAAGGATGCTAGTGGTTGAAAGAGGGCGCATTTTCATGGAGCAAGGGGGTCTAGACTATGCTCTAGAAGTGTCTTATGTGTTCTTGAGGAAAGAAAGACCTTGTGATGGGTACATGTTGTAGGTACAAGGAGAAAGGTCTTAATGGTCTGTTGGTTAGGGGAGCATGATGTGATAATGCTTAAATCAAACGGTTTGAGCTGATGCAAGGAATGAAGATAACAATTTCCTTGGAAATCGACAAAGTGTTAGATGAAAGAAAGAAAGAGGGAGATATAAATTGAAAAGACTTAGCCTGCACACACATATATACAACTAAAATATGACAGGAATAACAATAGTTTTGGAAGGCGAAGAGACACTAAAAACAAACATGCAATAAATGAAGCGACACATTCAGGAGCACAATTTGATAGTGGAATGGAGGAGGAACTTACTCACAATATAGCACACTTGCAACCAAGGTTGGGAGGCTTGCCTTAGGTTCAAAAAGTGAAGAGAGCTCAAATGAGAGAAATAAGTGTTGAATGAGCTCTTGGGCTGAGCCCTTTATATAGAAGGAGCCACATGTGTGGGTAGGCCAGAGGTTGAAAGTATGCTTAGTGCATGTTCTTGTGACAAGGAAAATAACTCCCACTACAGAGTGTGATAACGAGCCTACATCAAGGAAGTGTGCCCAACGCATGTTCTTGTGACAAGGAGGGTTGGCTAGGTTTTTCAAAGATGCATTAGCTCTACTTCTAGAAAGTATGTTGGCACCGCTTCTAGGATGTGTGTTAGCTTGTGTTTGGAAGGTGTGTTAGTCCTGCATTTTGGAAGTGTGGTAGGAATGCATTTTGAAAATTTACTATGAAGAAAATTTTCCCTAGGCCTGTGAAATCAAAGTGCATGGACACTTAGGTTTTTCAATAGGATATTTAAAAACTTTGGAAGGCTTGACCTAACATGAAATGACTTTGATGACTTGAAATAAAGAGGACATGTTCATTCGGGGGGCTCCAAAATTTAAATGAAGGAAATTTTTTGGAGGGTGTTGTAGCAATGACAACAGGTCCAATTTAAGTATTAGTTTTAGGTGATGTGTTTCTCCAATTATTTTTAATATTTTTAATTATTTTAATATGGTTAAATTTATATTTTATTTAATTTTCAATTAAATTATACAAATTTTTGTTACCAATAATTTTGATAATTTTTATCCAAATTTGAATAAAATTGCCTCAAACATATACTTAAACAAAAATGTAAAGATTAAGTTATATAAAAGATTCCAAATTATTATAATTATATTTGAAATTATTTATATATTTATATATAATTGAAGCATTGGGGGAATAGCTTGTTACATTAAGAAGAACATCTCCCCCCATGCTAGGATTTATAAAAATGACCCTTACAACCAATATAGTTGGATAGAGATCACTCACATTAATAATAAAAAGACCTACATAGCAATATGTTATTTTCCCCCCATCAATTCTAACTTCTATAAGAAAAATAATCTGGATAAAAATATTCCTTACAATGGTTTATAGAATGATATTTCTAGCCTAAGGAATGAAGGTAATATCCTTGTAATAGGTGACTTTAATGCTCGAACTTCAAGCAACCAAGCTATTATTCTAAGCAATCATTCCAACCCTAATCCTCTTTGGTTAGATGAAGACCCTACTCTTGCTAGTAGGTACAAAAGGAGCTTTGAAGACCTCGGAAAGAATTTGTTTGGGTCAAAGCTAGTCAAGCTCTGTAGTGCTCAAGATCTCATAATTTGCAACGATCTAAAGAAGTGGCCCAACTCTAGCCAGATGACCTGCATCCATGGGATTGGTAGCAGCGTGGTAGACTATGTTATTTCTAATCTCCCTTTATACAACGAAATAATAAATTTTGACATCTTAAATGACCACGAGCCTGACTCTGATCACAAGCCTTTACTTATAACTCTCAATTTTGTCATGCATAGAGATCCCATAGAAAAGAATCCTTATATCCAAAAGAACTTAATATTTGATAAAAATAAAAACGATCTCTTTCTAAATGAATTAAAAATTAATTTGCTTCCTTTATCTAGTATAGACAACATAGAAGACCTCTATCATAATTTTACTACAACCCTCTCATATTCTATTAACAAGTTCTCAATTGAAGTTTCAAATAATAAAAGAAATAGCAAAACCAACCCATGGTATGACAAAGATTGTAAAAGTGCGAGGAGAACAATTAAGGAAGTTGTTGATGAATCTCTTAAAATGGGCAAGATAAAAATATACAAAGCCCTAACTAAAAGGAAAAAGAGGCAGTACATTCGTAAAAGACAAGAGAATCTCTTACACCTCTCTAAGGTAGCTCCTAAGAAATTTTGGAGGCAGATTCTGAATAGGAAAACTAAAGATAATATTAAAATTGCTTTACACGATTGGAATTCCTATCTTAAAAAGCTTTATGAATCTCCAAATGTCATGAATAACTTTGAAACCCTGCTCACAACGAAAGAAGTTTTCTCATTAGAAGACATTGATTTTGGGGTTAATCGCCTGGCAAATGGGAAAGCTAAGGACATTGAAGGTTACCAGGCAGAAATCTTAAAAATTGGAGGTCTTGTCCTCATCCCCCACATTCACAAGCTTTTCAATCAAGCAGTCAAGCAAGGGTTCCCTAAACCATGGACTGAGAGCCTCATTATCCCTATTTTTAAAAGTGGGGATACAAATAACCCCTCTAATTATCGGATAATTATGATCAGCCCTCTCTTAGCCAAGTTATATGGTATTATTTTGGAAAAGAAGTTGAGCATATGGCTTGAAAGTGAAGGTAAGCGAGCTAAAGGCCAAGTGGGTTTTAGAAGGCATCACTCAACAACAGACCACCTCGTTACACTTAGGATCATTGTGGAGGAATGTTGTAATGATAAATCCAATCTCTTTTGTTGCTTTGTGGACTTTAGAAAGGCTTTCGATACAGTTCCTAGAAACAACCTTTGGAATAGATTAGAAGAGCTAAAGGTTCCTTTCGAGTTGAGAGGTGCCGCTATAAAGTTATACGAAAATGTAATTGGCAAGCTGAAAAGTAATGAGGGGTGGTCGAAAGATATTAAATGTAATATCGGAGTTAAACAAGGTTGCCCCCTCTCTCGTACCCTATTTGGCATTTACATCAACAAGCTTGAAGGGTATTTAGAGGAAGCAAGATGCGTTGGCACGATCTTAGCTAGGATAGTCATCATCCTTCTTCTTTATGCTGACGATATTGTTCTTCTTGCAAGGCGCCCTTCTGATCTTGATAAGAAACTTAGGCTTCTTAAGGATTTCTTCTCTACCATGGGTCTGACTATTAAGATTGACGAAACAAAATTTATGATTATCAAATTTAAGAAGGACACTTACGCTAATTTTATGTATGACAATAATAACATGTAGGAAGTGTATTCTTACAAGTACCTAGGAATTGATATTCATCACAAGCTCAATTGGAACTATAGCATTGAGAAAAGGATTAATGTGGGGTGGAAAGCTTATTTTGGTTTTGAAAATAATTGTAAAATGACAAACCTCGTAATGTGGGATAAAAAGAAGTTCCTCTTTGAAACTTTAGTCACTCTTGTTATTTTATATGGATGTGAGGTCTGGGGTTGCAGCATCTCTAGAGAATCCTGGAGAAAGATTAAGCAAATCGAGAAGTATTTTATAACGTATAACCTGAAAATTAAAAGCAACACACCCTATCCTATTCTCCTTATAGAAGTAGGTCTTTCCCATATCGAGAGCCTAGCTATGACTAGGCTTCGCGTGTACAAGCACAAACTCAATAACATAGGAGACCATAGACTTCCTAAGCTAGCTTTAAATTCCATCCAAAACCACCTAAGGCTCAAGTGGGGGTGGTATAAAGACATGAGGGCCTGGTTAAACCATTGGGAGATCAACGAGAATGATGCATTGCAAAACATTAATAACATTAAAAATATTGTTACTTCTAAGTTCAAAGAAAAAATGTGGTGTGAGAAAGATTTAGCAGCTAAAAGAAAATTAAGTTATTATAAGAAGGTCATTAACCCCACTCTAGAACATCAAAAGTATCTCTCTGTTTTAACTAGGTCAAAGAAGAAAATTAATATACCGAAGATTAGAACGAACTCTCATGAGCTCCATAGTGAAACAGGTCGTTGGGCAGTTCCTAAAACACCATGGATGGAAAGGATCTGCCATCTCTGTGAGAATAGGAACATCGAGGATGAAAACCACTTCCTCTTAGAGTGCCCCGCGTACAACCACATTAGATCTCAGTTTCATAATCTCTGTCGCAATACTGACCTTCCTAGCCTTTTACGATGTCAAAATTATAGTGAGCTTGGGAGGCTTCTCTCCAAGCTTTTTGAGGATAGGAATAAAATCTTAAATCAAGCTAAATAATTTGTTTCTTTAGGTCCAATAGACCATCATCATCATCATCATTATTAAATTATAAATTATTAAATCTATGCCCACATGGCATAGAATAAAGAGTGATAAGGTTTTTTGTTAAGGCATTCGATTTTATAACGGTTATGGGTTCAAATGCCATGGGCAAACATCTAGTCATGTTAAGGGTTGGTGGGGCTAGGTATCATGCAATTCTAAAATGATTTTGATGGCTTAAATGCCCGTAGAACTTGAGTACTCAAAGAATAAGTTAGGCTATTACCTATATATATAGATAATCTTCCTAAATATAACATGGCATAATGATTCCTAAATTATCAAAATATTAATATGAAAAGGTTGAGGGTGATTTTATTACATTAAAAACATTAACGCCAAATTTTTTGAAATATAAACACTGAAATGTATTTAGATACATAAAATAAATTAATTAAATTTGGAAATCAAATAAGTTTTTTATAATGTTAATTTTAATTAATTTATAATTTATTGAAGTTTAGCTTTTTTATATAAAAAATTAATATGATGAAGTTGATGGAAGAATTTTTTTTTTCAATTTTTTTTCCAATATATAAAATTACTCTAAAATAAATTCAATTAATTTATTAATTATTAGTATAAATTTATTTTAATTTTCATATATTCAAATTTGAGATGGATAAATGGAAAAACATGAAATAAGAGCTAAACATATTAGTAATTTTTTCTTATTGTTATTATCACTGTCAAAGCACTAACCAAAGAACCTTGGAGTTACTTAAAGAATGTGCTCAAAGCATTCCGTTAATGTCATCACAAAGCTCACTAATAGAATGGTCACTTACAAAAATAACATTTTTCTGATTTAAAAATTGTTTGTGAGACATTGACAAATACAGAAAAAATGCTTTCTATTAGGGGAATTATGTCACATCAAGGTTTCTCACCCAATAAAAAAATAAAAATTATATAAAATAAATAAATAATCTAAATTTCGATAATAAATATATTTTGAAATATACCTATGCAATATATTTAAATATATGAAATAAATAATCTAAATTTGAAACATAAATAATTTTGTGATATTGTTTTTGTGTGAGATAATGTGAGTCATATGGTAATGGGAATGGTTAACTTATATAGTAATGGGAATGGTTAACTTGTATCTTGAGTAGTCTAAATTTAGAAATATCTAAACCATCAAAATTACTCAAAATGGTAATGTGTGTAGACGACACCAAATCTTAAGATAGTTAGACTTCTGCCCACTAATTTAAACATAGAAAGAAACATAAATTTGTTTAAAACAAAACATAAATCTACAACACGTCAAAATCTTAGGATGGTTAGACTTCTGCGCACTAATTTAAACATAAAACGAAACATAAATCTACAACACGTCAAAGCAGGTACAGCTGCATTACACTGTGTGTCCCGACTCTGCATGAGTATAGCAAACTACTGCTTCTACAAAAGCATGCAGTTACCTACAACTTAGACTATAGATATTTCTCATATGCCTCATCTCAATTTATACCAGAAAACTAAGTCGGTTACATATATTTAAAATATCAGTTTTGCCTCTTCGAATTGCAATGAATCCAGGCGGTGCTGCCCCTTCGAAACTCAATGAATCCAGCCGCTACCGCCCCTTCGAAACTCAATAAGCATGGCAGTGGCGCCTCTTCGACGTTCCACAGGTCATGGCGGTGAGGCGGTGTTTAGTGATTAATCTGGCAGGCGGATTATTTCCAACACTGCGGTCACAAACAATTCTCATAGCTCTCTGCCCTCCAATAATACGATACGAAAACACGACAGGGCTTGAGTTCTTAAGACACAGATTTAAACACTCGGTAGTTAAGCACATGGAACAGTTAGATTCAAAATGGAGGCGATTACATGCAGGAACACTTAGATTCAAAATGGAGGCGATTACATGCTACAGCCTCTCAAGCCTCACGCCTTCTCTCTCCGCCTCATTCTTATCATGCTTTTTTTTTTTTTTTACAATTTCCACCTTAATATAAACTTTTTGGAATTTTGTTGAGTGAGATGCAAGATATTAGGAAAAAAATTGAATTAATTATCAGAGAACCAAAAAACTAAATACTAAAAAAAATCATGCAGGAAAAAAAATTGAATCAATTATCAGAGAACCAAAAATATCAGATAGAGTTTTGCAGAAACAAATGCCATGCCAGTCCTTTACATGTGATGATTGACTGCCTGTTTGCGCCTACCATTGAAGCGTTTCAGGCGAGAAGTCATTCGCAGGACGTATGACGATGGGTCTCTCCAACCCCAACCGTTTTCATAGAAAACATCACTGTAATCCAAAACTAATTTTTCTGTCGGTATCTTGGCTGTCACTTTCATAAACCAAGAATCGTCATCCATAACAACATGTTGTGTTTTGCCTGTAAAATTGCATGTAACCGGCCATGAACAGTCCACCACTACACGGTAAGGACGCTGCCAATACAGCAGAAACATGTTCAGTCTCTCCTCCTCTTCCGGCCAGCACCCCCAATAATTCTGTAAAGATATGTAAACGTTCAGTCTCAACTCTGGTTCGCCATGATTGTTGAACCACCCCAAATCCTTTTTATACATCACTTCAAGCGGCAACCAAGCAACGCGGTAAAACCATGTCTCAATTTCATGGAGAAGGTGAAATAAAACCAATTCCTGCGTGATTTCAGGTGATGTTAAGAACCCTTTAATCTCAGGATCTTGCTCGCATATTGACAATAGCCTGTACAACAAATCAAACCAATTAGTTTAAACGCTACAAGATTGCTTTAAAATAGTTAAAAAGTTTCTCACAATATTTGACAAATTTTCAATATACCTTCTCCTTTTGGCTTCGGGCTTGGACATGCTTTCTGGAATTAACAGAATTGATTTTCTCTCTGCTTATAACTACACACCTCTCTGCTTATACTTTGCGAGAGCTTGTTGCAGAGTTGGTTGGTTTTTTTCTTGAAGGAATGCCACGCGCTTTACAACTTATTACAATGAAAGTGTAGCTGATTGTAGTTCCCACTAATGGGAATGCAGGGTTTTATGTTTTTATGGCATGGCAGGGTATATAAATACAAAAGCGTTGGTGTATAAATAAAAAAGTATTGATAGGACAAAAGCAGAAAGCAAACAAAAGCTTATATGCCTAAATAGAAAACCTATAAAAAAGAAATAAATTAAAACATTGATAATCGTGAGTATCCAATCTCTGCTTTAAAAAATACTTTTATTATATTGATAATAATTCCGTAAATTTTAGGACTCCCTGTTGTCTGGGGTTTCGTGAAAGGTATTTACTCATAATTTGGTAAATTGGTGGGTATAAAAAGAGGGCTATCTTCAGAATTTATGTTGTCCAATTATGCTATTTTTAGGTAATAGTTTTATTTTTAACATGATTAATTATTTTTAATATTGTTAATTTTATATTTTGTATTTTTTCGATTAATATATATATATATATATATATATATATATATATATATATATTAATATTTGTTATTTAATTTTTAATTAAATTAATTTAAAAATATTAAAAATAAATAAATTATTAGGCCAAGAGGCACTCTACACTCTGTTATGGGTAGATGTCAAGTGTAAATGTTTAAACAAAATATAAATTCAACATTGATTTTACAGAAATCAAGTGGAATTGGTTTCATTCCACAGTGTAAAGTGGAATTATGTTTGTGATAAAAAGTGAAATAATTAAAGTAAGTTAGTTAAGTTAACATTAGTGGACTCTAGATTTTGAATATAATATTTTACTCATTTTTATTGGGCTCTCTAGTCCTGGATGCTAAAGATGTATAACGTTAATGTAAACATTAAAAATAAAATATGGTAGACATGTGTAACTTAATGTAACATAATATAATGTAAACATTTTAACTAGGTGAAAATAAAATAAAAATAACATTATAAAATTTAACAATAAAAATAAATAAAAAATGGCCCATGGTATTAAGAATCCATAGTATTGACCTATGGTATTGGAATATAACCTATTTAAGGGGAAATTAAACTAGCCTAAATCCATCTTAGTTTGATATTATATTTAGATACATAATTAGTTGTAGAAAATGATGGTGTTCAATCCATGTAGCCTGTAAAGGTAAAACTTTAATGATGATGATGATGATGATGATGGTTAACGTCCGCTGAGACCAAATAATGATCTATCGGACCTAAAAAGACAAATTATTTATTTTGATTTAAGATTTTATTCCTATGCTCAAAAAGCTTGGAGAGAAGCCTCACGAGTTCACTATAATTTTGGCATTGTAAAAGGCTAGGAAGGTCAGTATTGTAACAAAGGTTGTGAAATTGAGATCTAATGTGGTTGTATGCAGGGCACTCTAAGAGGAAGTGGTTTTCATCCTCGATGCTCCTATTCTCACAAATGTGGCAAATATAACATAAGTAATATAATCTCTTAATTTATATCCAATGTACTATAGAAATATAGCTCTAATAGATCTAAGAGAGTAAATTTAAAAATGAATCACTTTAACAATGAAAATGAGCTAGAGTGAGGGGAGGGGGTGAGAGAAAGATTAAGTAAAATGTAATTATTACATTTTATCTAATATTTATGACTAACTTCATCCACTTTTTACTAGCTTGCCAGAAATATTGAGTAAAGTATAATATTTTAAGTATTATATTATTATATTTTTACCCAATATTTCTCTGCCATTGGTCCATTTTTTATTGTAATTTTTCTTTATATTTGTAGTTTAAAAATAAACAAACTCAACTATAAAATATGGAGTAAAATGTAATATTTAGGTTGGTGCGATGAGAAATATTAGCTAAAATGTAATAATATTACATTTTAATTAGTAATTTCTCTCACCCTTAACAGTGGTAACAAATATTGGGTAAAATATAATAATATTATATTTTATCCACTAATTTCTTTACATTTAAGGTTGATAAATAAAATTAACTCCTATTAAACCATTGATCCCAATATGATAGAAATATTGTAATGTTTATACAAGTAAAATAAAATTAATAATTATATTTACATTTATAAATATGTTAAATAATTAAATTAAGCTCGATCTATCTTAATTTCCAGAGATATAAAGTGAATAAGAAAATGTTGAAGGTAAAATTATTACATTAAAAACAAACTATGCCAATTTTTTAAAACGTATTTAATACAAAATAAATAATTTAAATTTAAAAATCAAATAAATTAAATGTATTGTTAATTTTAATTTATTTGTAAATTATTAAATTTTAAGTTTTTCATAAAATAAAAATTTAAATTTAGAAATCAAATAAATTAAATGTATTATTAATTTTAATTTATTTGTAAATGGTTAATATAAAGTAATAGAAAGAAAAAAATTCTAAATATTTTTTATTTAATATTTAAAATTATTTTAATATGAATTTAATAAATTTATTAATGGTTGAATTTAAGTTTCTGTGTGGTTCATCATCACGATAAGTTGAAGATTCAGATCTAGACTGTATGTTAAATACACAAAGCAAAATATTCAAGGCTTTCTTTAAGATTAGAACTATTAACTAACCTTCTTTAAAATAATTTTCTTTCTCCCCGTTGATTTAATTAATTTTTATCCTTGGTCTTTTATTCCATTATCTTATTAAGTTATCCTTTTAGGAATTATTGTTATTATATTTTATTAATATATTTAATTAGATAAGGTTTAAGTTTATGTTTATTTTAATAGCTTTATTAATAAGATCGATTAATAAATTTAACAACATTTAGTTGTTATGGTAATAACTTTAACAATAATGAGGTGGAGGAGTTGTCTAAAAAGTTATGGAAATTCCAAGCATATTTAGAGAAAATCCGATAAGGATTTTTGCAAATCCAAGTTATAGCTGTTAAACTTCAAAATTTTAGGTATCCTAGACGTTTTTGATGGTGCCAAATCCATTTCCAACATCAAAAACACAATTCAAACACTATTCTACAAGTTTTTTCTGAAATTTTTTTTCCCGGCCACTTTTGGCTGCCCGACAATTCCTCCTAGACCACTCCTTTAATATTAACCTCTTTGATTAAATATGAATATAAACTAACTTACCATTAATTAACTAAATGTTTAATTATATGATAATACTAAATATTTAATTATATAGCTCTTATACAAATTTAATGTTAACCCATTTAATTTTGATTGAATATGTTATTTTATTTACATAGATATTAAACTAACTTTCCATTAACTATTTAATTATATGTAAATTCAATATTAGCCCCTTTTAATTTAATATAAGTAAAACTAACTTACTATTAGTTTACTAATTATTTATTATGCAACTCTAATTATATAACTTATATATATATATATATATATATATATATATATACTAATACTTTTAGTTCATATTGAATAAATATATTACCTAGTTTATATTTGATATTAAAATAACTAACTAGAAATTTATTTATATTACTTAAATATAGGTCATTTCAATAACTAATTAATTTTTATTAATTAATTTATATTTAAAAATGGTAATAATTGATTATGTTCTCATGTCCATATCCCTTGGTCCAATCAGGTTAATCGTTCCCAGTCAAATATACTCGTTAGCCCTTCTAGCTGACCACTACAATATAGTTATTGCCTCGTCAAATTTAGTCGTACGATGTAACTCATTGTTCTCCTGTCCATATCCCTTGGTCCAATCAGGTTAGTCGTTCCCAGTAAAATATACCCCTTAGCCATTCTAGCTTACCAGTACAATATAGTTATTGCCTGGTCAAATTTAGCCGTACGATGTAACGCATTCAAATGTGATTTACGCCCAAAAATATTCTCAAAAAATATATTAATTATTTTTAACATGAATTTAATTAATTTATTAATTGTTACTATAGATCTATTTTAACCCTGAATTTATTAAATGGTGATGTAATGATCCCAGAAGCAGTAAATGTGGAATTTTACTATGGTAAAAGATAGTATGGTAGTTGTTGTTTTATTGTAAAAAAAAAAACAAAACTCTCTTGAAATGCTGGCAGCCTCTTAAAGGAGGATTTCAAAGAAAGAAACAACACTCTGATAAACTATTTTATTGAGAAATTTAAAATATTTTTCTTGAAATGCTGGCAGCCTCTTAAAGGAGGATTTCAAAGAAAGAAGTCAGTTGTATTAACTGATTGAAACTACCCACCCAAACAGGAAAAGTCCTGGTAATGGGGAGGAAGCTCTGTGCTGTGGGGACAGACAGAGAGAGAAATATTTTCCAAGGGGAAAAGGAAATACAAGAGGAAACTGGTTAAGTCTGGTGAGGACCAGATAACCAGGCACAAGGTGCACATATCTTGTTGAGGGCTGAAGGCCTGCAAGATGGCTCGAGGGGAGAATCCAGTCTTGTAGACGGATCTCATGGTTGGGTGGAGAGCGGATTTGGCATGCGGGTGAATTAACAGAAGTATCCGTTTACGACACTGGTGAACCAGGTACGAGTTCATACTGCAGAGAATCTGAATGAATAAAGAATGATGAATGCACAGAGGACTTATGGTAGTCAGGTAATGACTGTGTGATACATTTTCTTTAATTACTACTGCAGAGAATCTGAATGAAATAAGAATGATGAATTCACAGAGGACTTACAGTAATCAGGGGATGACTGTGTGTTTCATTTCTTAAATTACTATCATGATGAATAATTTAGTTAAACAAGAGGTAGTTTAACTTAAAATGTCTGATTATCATGAAGATAATATAGTTTAACAGATGGTAGTTAACTTAAAAAAAACAGACCATCAATTAATATACATATTAGAAAAAACAGAGATACAAAGGTGGTCCTTAGTAAGAAAGCGCATGCAATAAGCAACTAGCCAGGATGCTATAGAACTGAATCAGTTAAGAATATAGCGATAGTAACATCAGAAAACTTGTTGAGCCGTGTAAGAAAAACCGGCCAACAACTCTCTCCTTAAACATTGACAGATAGGAGTTGAATCTACGGTAAGATACAAGAGAATGATGAATATCGGAAAATATCATATTCTTCAAGAAAGAGAGCAAACCCTGCAATCGCAGGAAATAATGGAACCCTACAGTAACCAATGCTATTAAAGTAATGCTCAATACATATGGTCAACAAAGGAATTTTATATATACAAGTTTACGGAAATATACATCAAACAGTATTTATGGTAGCGTTAACAGTCCAGAGTATGCGCTACCGCAGCCGTGAGCCGGCGGTGAGGAACCATTCTCTGGAGTAAACATATCAAACAGAGAACCCGTATATGCTACCATGTAAACTTTTATAAGAAATACAATCTAATCTTGCAGGAAAGGAAAACATTTAAAACGTTGTCGCGTAACCAAAACGAGCATATCCTCTAACCAAACCATTCAATGACACAACTTATACAGAGGTTATGAGTATATTTACTTGTTATCAGTCGTTAAGAAGTAAGTAACCCGAAGAGTACTGCTGTCTCAGGTACAGACAGACAGTCGAGTTATAGCCGGAGGCAAATAATCATTAGCAACAATGTTAATAGCGAACTATAGTAAATAGCATTAAAACGTAAACAACCCAGAAGGAACTCAGATAGAAGACAACCTTCGAATGCAAGATAGGAATAACACAGATAATATAAACCTGGAAAAGTAACATTTATATACATATAACTGAAACAAGGAAATGTACAGTATAGTTCCGCTAACCAAAGAGTTGGGCATACAGCCAGCTCGTTACAGTTGCCATTAAATTAAAAACAGAGGCATCAGTGCCCAAAACCCCACAATGGGTAGAAACGTTCAACCTTAAGTCACAGTAAATGAATTCGAGCACAAGTTCCGCGGTGTATCATAACTCACCGGAGCCGGACATGGCCTAAGCATGACAGCTAAACTCCATAAGCCGTGAGGTTTCCCTCAGGAAACACCTCATCAACACGAAAACGAAAGAGAATCGGCCACAGAAGGACCAGACTACAATAAACAAACATGTATACATTAGGGTTGAAGGGCTTTAGAGCTCTCGCACCCAAGAGGAACCGTAAAAAGAAAGGTAACCCTACCTGTAAAATTGCAGAGGAAGCCGAGGCGTTGGGGTTGCGTTGTTGAAGGGGGCTCGATCGGATCCGCCTGCACGCACTACCAATAAGGAAATCATTAGTATAAACATCTGAGAAACAAATATGCAAAACTTAACTTGAGCGCGAGCAACCCAAAGGAAAGAAGAGAATAGTTGCAGATGAATATGCAGGCGGGATATTGCGTTACCTGAGTAAGTTTTGATGGGCAAGCCACGGCATCCGACAGGCTAACAAAACCCGAACCGGAGTCTGAGAAACGAAGAGAATACAACCCTGTGTAACAAATGAACCCGGCTTGCAGCGTGAGGGTTTATGTATTAACCCTATACCCTTGGGCTCACTCCAGCCCTCCGATCTGGAGTGTAAATCTTGACCGTAGACACCGCGCGGGAAGCTGGAGCGGGAAAGACGAGGTGTTGAAGCCCGAGGTGTCACATGGCCCCGCAGGTAGGCCATGCCACCTGCCAACATATGAGCCCAAGACATAAAAGCAAACGATGACCTGGCGCCGGCAGGGACAGCGGCCGGACCAAAAAACACCGCGCCTAATCAATATATACCATGTACTGAGGGGTGGGTAGGTTAGTGTTAAAACAAATTACATTCAACCACAAACTACCATCGTGCAGCATATGAGTATTATGCGGTAAAACTTAAGGGTCAACATGAAATTTAAATTGACATATAAGCAATGCGAAGGAAAGGTTCCAATGGTTAAAAGAGTTACCATTGAATCACATGTGTTTGCATTAATACCATTTCTTTAATTTTAATTTTTTTTTATGTATATGTTATGAGGGCGTGAAAAATTGGTATCAGAGCCCAGTTTCAACACTGTGGCCTCAGGAATGACATGTTCCACTGTGCAGAAGATTACACCGTGCATATGCATAGAAGGTTAAAAAAAAAAAAATTAAATAACTGTTGTTTTTGTCTATTTTAGGGGTGAGATACAGAAAGATATCAGCTAATAGTTAAGCTAGGAAAAAGAAGTGAAATGCAAGGAGCCGGCAGCGCCCCTCGGGAAAACCCAGAGCTGTGGGTACAGTTGGGCGAGGAAACACGAAGTACCAATCTCGCAATACTGGAAACTGTTCAGGAGTTGAAAAATGAGATGGCAAGACTACGGGAAGACAACGCGCGCTTGACGGTGGAACAAGAGAGAATTCTGAAGAGTTTGTCAGACAGGCAGAACCCACCCTTATCTAATCCCAGCGCGGAACAGCAGAAGATAACAGAAGAACAAGACTATGAAATTGGACCTGAAAATTCAGAAGGTAAGGAGGATCATTCTGATAATGTACCAGAACAGCAAACTTCAAAACGCCTGAGAATGGAGCTGCAGGGGGAATTTCGAAAAATTAAACCCCCACATTTTGATGGAGAACAGGAAGAAGCGGCTGAAGCATGGCTAATAAATATGAACAAATATTTTCAGTTGTATGAGTATGATCATAACTTGAAGGCGCGACTGGCTATTTTCCAGTTACAAGGTAAAGCAACCCTGTGGTGGGAGGAAATCAAAATTGTCAAGGGGGTAAGTGAACGGACCATCACATGGGAGAAGTTTCAGAAATACTTCAAAGAGAGATACCTGACTGAGCGCTTCTACGATGAAAAGGCAAGAGAATTCCACGATTTACGGCTGGGGCAGCAGACTATGGACGAATTCATTAATCGTTTTACTTCTCTGTTACGTTATGTACCCTATATTAAGGATGAAAAGGCCAAGGTGCAAAGGTTTGTGAGCAGCTTACCTTCCTATATAAGAGAAAGGATTGAGTTTGACAATCCTAGGACCATGGATGAGGCTATCCGCAAAGCAAGGATCTGTTACCAGCAGAATAAACAGAAGGGGGATACTTCAAATAAAAGATGGAATGAAAGAAGGAGTAGTCGGGTGGTTGGAAACAGCAAAGGAGGTCGCAGTAACGGGGGTAAGGGAGCTGGTAAAGGATTGAACAGCAGAGCTGTAGCAAGAAGTGCGCCCCGAGCTAGGCCAACAAGTGAGACTAAAATAAGTGAACAGCCTGTTAGGCCAGATGGTGAAGGAATGACCAGACCTCCAGTTCAATGCTGGGGCTGTGGAGGACCTCACTATGTTAAAAACTGTCCACAGCGAAAGGGTACGGACCAGATATCTCAGATTCATGAAGCATCGACTGTTGGGGATGTGGCACGTAGTGTACCAAGGATTAACGCAGCCTTGGATGATCGCCAAGCGGAATACCAGCCGACTATGGTGGAATTTGAAGGTAAAATCTCAAACCTTTCTATAGCTGTTCTCATTGATCCAGGAGCTACTTTAAGTTATATTAGCCCAAAGATAGTAGAACAGTGTAAGTTACAATCTGAAAAATTCAGAAATCCGTGGTTGGTCCAATTAGCTACGGGAGCCAAGAGACGGGTCTTGGCAAAAATAAATAATTGCTCTTTAACCGTAGCAGGGCAGCCAATAGTTGTGGATCTGAATGTACTACCCTTGGGTTCATATAACATCCTGATTGGGATGGATTGGCTGGAGAAACACTGGTCATTAATAAACTGCAAGACTAAAACCATTTACTATAAGAATGATCTTGGTGAACAGCAAGAACTGCAAGGGATCAAGCACCCCGTACGGGTCCGACCCATTACAGCATCTCAGTTAGCTAAATGCATCAAAAAGAAATGCCAGATTTAAGCTGTTCAGGTGGGCTACGCAAATCAGAAGGACAAAACCGCTACGTTGGACAACATTCCAGTGGTGCAAGAATTTGCAGATGTCTTTCCAAAGGAAGTACCGGGATTACCACCTAAAAGAGATTTGGACTTTACCATCGAACTGATTCCGGGGGCAGCACCCGTGTCACGGGCACCACACCGAATGAGCGTACCAAAATTAACAGAATTAAAGATGCAACTGCAGGAGCTGCTAGACAAAAATTACATCCGTCCCAGTGTATCACCCTGGGGAGCCCCAGTGTTATTTGTCAAAAAGAAAGATGGAACTTTTCGGATGTGTATTGATTATCGTCAGCTGAATAAGCTCACGATCAAAAACAAATATCCTTTGCCCCAGATTGATGAACTCTTCGATCAAGTGAAGGGGGCAACGGTGTTTTCTAAGATCGATTTGCGATCTGGTTATCATCAGATTAGAATTAAAGAGGAAGATATCGCCAAGACAGCTTTCAGAACTCGGTATGGGCATTACGAGTTTGTGGTGCTACCTTTCGGTCTGACCAATGCACCAGCTACCTTTATGTGTTTAATGAACAGTGTGTTTCACAGGTTTTTAGATAAATTTGTGTTGATATTTATTGACGATATTCTGATCTATTCCCGAACAAGGGAGGAGCATGAGGAACACCTTAGAGTAGTGTTACAAACTCTGCGAGAACATCAGTTATATGCTAAGTTTAGTAAGTGTGATTTCTTTCGGGAAGAGATACAATACCTAGGCCATGTAATCACCAAGGAGGGGATTGCAGTAGACCCTGAGAAAATAAGGACTATAATGGAATGGCCCATACCAAAGGACGTGGCAGATATTAGGTCCTTTATGGGGCTAGCTGGCTATTATAGAAGGTTTGTGGAAGGTTTTTCAAGGGTAGCATACCCTATCACCTCTTTACAAAAGAAGGGGAAAGTATTCAAATGGACTTCAGAGTGTCAGCAGAGCTTTGAGCAGCTTAAACACTTACTCACCACCGCACCCATTTTGAGTATAGCCGATCCTAATAAGGATTACGTGGTGTGTACTGACGCAAGTAAAAAGGGTGTGGGAGGAGTGTTGATGCAGGAAGGAAGAGTAATTGCATACGAATCAAAAAAACTAAAGGAACATGAGCAGAAATACTCTGCCTATGACTTGGAGTTGGCAGCTGTTATTCATGCACTAAAGATGTGGCGACATTACCTCTTGGGAAGGAAATTTCTGCTGTTGACAGACCATCATAGTCTAACAAATTATTTCAGTCAACCCACCTTAAATACGAGACAAGCTCGTTGGGCAGATTTCCTAAGTGGGTTTGATTTTGAAATTAAGCATTTAAAAGGAAAGGAGAATCGGGTAGCTGACGCATTGAGTCGAAAGGTGCAGTGCTTGTGCAAAATTTCGATCAGTAGATGGTAGAATACTTTACTTGAAAGGATAAAAGTAGCAGCTGATCAAGATGTTGTTTATCAGCAAATTAAACAGCAGGTACAGCAACTTTCTGATAGGGAAACACAACAGGGATATGAGTTAGATGATGCTGGAATGTTGTACTATAATAAAAGGTTGTATGTACCTGAAGAAGACAGTCTTAGAAAACTGATTCTGGACGAATTTCACATCAGCCACTACACCGGGCATCCAGGTTACCAAAAAATGGTCACCGCACTTCGGAAGGAATACTATTGGCCAAGAATGAAGAAGAATGTAGCTGAATACTTAGCGCGATGCCTGGAGTGTCAACAGATTAAGGCGGAGCATTTGCATCCAGCAGGACTGCTACAACCCTTACCCATTCCGGAATGGAAATGGGAAACTATTTCCATGGATTTTATAACAGGGTTGCCCCGAACCAAGAAAAATAATGATTCTATTATGGTGGTGGTGGATAAGCTAAGTAAGGCAGCGCACTTCATACCTGTACAGTCTACGTATAAGGCTGTGCAAATTGCTCATATTTTCATGCAAAATGTGTTCAAATTGCATGGACTTCCGAAGGTAATAATATCTGATCGTGATGTCAAGTTCACATCAACTTTTTGGAGGACATTGTTTGCTGAACTGGGAACACAGCTGAACTTTAGCACAGCCTATCATCCCCAGACCGATGGCCAAACGGAACGAGTGAACCAGGTGGTGGAGGACATGTTGAGGGCATGTGTTATGCTGAAACCAACCCAATGGGAGGAATATCTCCACCTGGTTGAATTCGCGTATAATAATGGGTATCACACGTCAACACAGCTGAGTCCCTTTGAGGTCCTGTATGGGCGGAAGTGCCGCACACCCTCAAGTTGGGGTGGACCTGAGGATAGATTAAGATTTGGCCCAGAAATGCTCAAGGAAATGGAAGACATGGTGAAAAAGGTGCGTACCAACTTAAAGGCTGCCCAGGACAGACAAAAAAGTTTTGCAGACCGGAAGAGAAGGTTCAAAGAATTCCAGGTCGGAGACCATGTTTTTGTAAGGATTCAAGCCAGAAGGAGTACCTTGCAGTGGAGTGGGTGTGCCAAACTTGCCCCTCGCTATTTTGGACCTTTTCAAATCCTGGCAAGAGTGGGGCCAGTAGCTTATCAACTTGCCCTGCCAAGCCATATTAAGATCCACAATGTTTTCCACGTTTCTGTACTTAAAAAATACGTCTACGATCCTAAACATGTGATCCAATGGCAAGATGTTCGGGTAAGAATTAATCTGGATATTCTAGCTAAGCTCCAACCTCAAACAAGGAAATAACTAGATCTGTTGTTGATTGCAGGTCGAGCCGGAAGGCGAGGTTCTGGTCGAACAATTGAACATTCTCGACCGGAGAGAAGTGCGACTGCAGAAGCGGGTTATTTCCCAAGCTAAGGTGCAGTGGCAGCACTATGGACCTGATGAGGCCACTTGGGAGGATGAAGAACTCCTGAAAGAAGCTTACCCGAATTTGTTTAGGGGGAACAGACATCGGGACGATGTCCAATCACAGGAGGGGGAGATGTGATGACCCCAGAAGCGATAAATGTGGAATTTTACTATGGTAACAGATAGTATGGTAGTTGTTGTTTTATTGTAAAAAAAAAAAAAAAAAAAAACTCTGATAAACTATTTTATTGAGAAATTTAAAATATTTTTCTTGAAATGCTGGCAGCCTCTTAAAGGAGGATTTCAAAGAAAGAAGTCAGTTGTATTAACTGATTGAAACTACCCACCCAAACAAGAAAAGTCCTGGTAATGGGGAGGAAGCTCTGTGCTGTGGGGACAGACAGAGAGAGAAATCTTTTCCAAGGGGAAAGAGGAAATACAAGAGGAAACTGGTTAAGTCTGGTGAGGACCAGATAACCAGGCACAAGGTGCACATATCTTGTTGAGGGTTGAAGGCCTGCAAGATGGCTCGGGGGGGGGAATCCAGTCTTGTAGACGGATCTCATGGTTGGGTGGAGAGCGGATTTGACATGCAGGTGAATTAACAGAAGTATCCGTTTACGACACTGGTGAACCAGGTACGAGTTCATACTGCAGAGAATCTGAATGAATAAAGAATGATGAATGCACAGAGGACTTATGGTAGTCAGGTAATGACTGTGTGATACATTTTCTTTAATTACTACTGCAGAGAATCTGAATGAAATAAGAATGATGAATGCACAGAGGACTTACAGTAATCAGGGGATGACTGTGTGTTTCATTTCTTAAATTACTATCATGATGAATAATTTAGTTAAACAGGAGGTAGTTTAACTTAAAATGTCTGATTATCATGAAGATAATATAGTTTAACAGATGGTAGTTAACTTAAAAAAAACAGACCATCAATTAATATACATATTAGAAAAAACAGAGATACAGAGGTGGTCCTTAGTAAGAAAGCGCATGCAACAAAACAACTAGCCGGGATGCTATAGAACTGAATCAGTTAAGAATATAACGATAGTAACATCAGAAAATTCGTTGAGCCGTGTAAGAAAAACCGGCCAATAAATCTCTCCTTAAACATTGACAGAAAGGAGTTGAATCTACTGTAAGATACAAGAGAATGATGAATATCGAAAAATATCATATCCTTCAAGAAAGAGAGCAAGCCCTGCAATCGCAGGAAATAATGGAACCCTACAGTAACCAATGCTATTAAAGTAATGCTCAATACATACGGCCAGCAGAGGAATTTTATATATACAAGTTTACGGAAATATACATCAAACAGTATTTATGGTAGCGTTAACAGCCCAGAGTATGCGCTACCGCAGCCGTGAGCCCGGCGGTGTGGAACCATTCTCTGGAGTAACCATATCAAACAGAGAACCCGTATATGCTACCATGTAAACCCTTACAAGAAATATAATCTAATCTTGCAGGAAAGGAAACATATAAGACGTTGTCGCATAACCAAACGAGCACATCATTTAACCAAACCATTCAATTACACAACTTATACAGAGGTTATGAGTATATTTACTTCGTTATCAGTCGTTAAGAAATAAGTAAACCCGAAGAGTACTGTTGTCTCAAGGGCAGACAGACAACTGAGTTATAGCCGAAGGCGAATAACCATTAGCAACAATGTTAATAGCAAACCATGGGAGATAGCATTCAAACGTAAACAACCCAGAAGGAACTCAGATAGAAAGACGACCTTCGAATGCAAGATTGGAATAACACAGATAATATAACCCTGGAAAAATAACATTTATATACATATAACTGAAACAGGGAAATGTACAGTATAGTCCCGCTAACCAAAGAGTTGGGCATATAGCCAGCTCGTTACAGTTGCCATTAAATTAAGTACAGAGGCATCAGTGCCCAAAACCCCACAATGGGTAGAAACGTTCAACCTTAAGTCACAGTAAATGAATTCGAGCACAAGTTCCGCGGTGTATCATAACTCACCGGAGCCGGACATGGCTTAAGCATGACAGCTAAACTCCATAAGCCGTGAGGTTTCCCTCAGGGAACACCTCATCAACACGAGAACGAAAGAGAATCGGCCACAGAAGGACCAGACTGCAATAAACAAACAAGTATACATTAGGGTCGAAGGAGCTTAGAGCTCTCGCACCCAGGAGGAACCGTAAAAAGAAATGTAACCCTACCTGTAAAATTGCAGAGGAAGCCGAGGCGTTGGGGTTGCGCTGTTGAAGGGGACTCGAGCGGATCCGCCTGCACGCACTACCAATAAGGAAATCATTTAGTATAAACATCTGAGAAATAAATATGCAAAACTTAACCTGAGCGCGAGCAACCCAAAGGAAAAAAGAGAATAGTTGCAGATGAATATGCAGGCGGGATATCGCGTTACCTGAGTAAGTTTGATGGGCAAGCCACGGCATCCGGAAGGCTAACAGAACCCGAACCGGAGTCTGAGAAACGAAGAAAATACAACCCTGTGTAACAAATGAACCCGGCTTGCAGCGTGAGGGTTTATGTATTAACCCTATACCCTTGGGCTCACTCCAGCCCTCCGATCTGGAGCGTAAATCTTGACCGTAGACACCGCGCGGGAAGCTGGAGCGGGAAAGACGAGGTGTTGAAGCCCGAGGTGTCACATGGCCCCGCAGGTAAGCCATGCCACTTGCCAACATATTAGCCCAAGACATAAAAGCGAACGATGACCTGGCGCCGGCAGGGACAACGACCAGACCAAAAATCACCGCGCCTAATCAATATATATACCATGTACTGAGGGGTTGGTAGGTTAGTGTTAAAACAATATACATTCAACCACAAATTACCATCGTGCAGCATATAAGTGTTATGCGGTAAAACTTAAGAGTCAACATGAAATATAAACTGACATAAAAGCAATGCGAAGGAAAGGGTTCAATGGTTAATAGAGTTACCATTGATTCATATATGTTTTGCATTAATACCGTTTTCTTTAATTTTATTTTTTTTTTATGTATATGTTTATGAGGGCATGACAGGTGAGCACAAGACTTTAGTGTGGAAGCAATATTATATCATGTGTGTTTATATTGGGTGATATACATTGAGGAAAAAATGACATAATATATTGGGAATATATATAGCAGTAAAAGTTTCTTATATTGAATAGTATAAAAAATGGAGCTCAAAGTTAATGAAAAAATATAAAGGGGTATAAACAATGTTAATGAAGAATAGATACCTACAATATTTAGTGAAATTAGGTGAAGATGTATTGGGTTAGTATTGATAGGGAGTTTAATAATGTGATTTTTAGGGGTATTTTCCAATATGTAGTCAAATTAGGGGTATTTTTTAGTATGCCACAAACCACGTGATATGTCACAGATTCATTGAGTGAAACTCACTCAAATGGTAGTGGTGGTGGTTATAGGGATCAAATCTCTCAATATGCAACTCTTTTTCTAAATGCAAAACTTAAGGGAAGATTTGTACTTCAAAAATATTTATTCTTCTTGGAGCTTGGTAAATTCAAAGAGGCATTTATGCTGATTTTGAGAAACAACCTAAGTTAGATTTTGTGATCTTTGTGAGTCTGCAGCAACCTTGACCTCCTTTCGGCTTTCTCCATGCAGCCTTCTTGCAGGTCTCAAGTCTCCATTATGCAGCTTCCTCCAAATGGTCTCCAACATTGTTTGGCCCCGCATCATTTTTCCATGTCAAATTCCCAAACAAAGACACGCAACCACCTCTTTTTTTATTTGCACAATCGACGTGATCTAGCACCACAGATTCGCGATGATCGGTGCAATTGTACAACACAGGTTCGCGACGATCGGAAAAATAAAAATACGTGCCAGTCCCACAGTGGGATCAGCGCGATTTCTCCTCCAAACCACGTGACGATTTCGCCTAAGTCACATCAGGAAAATCCCTCACTCAGCATACAAGTTCCTCAACCCTGCAGCTCTGATACCATGTTAAAAAGTGATGTTTGAATTAATAAAAAAGGCCGCCACTCATCAACTCTACGAAAGAAAGTCTAAACAATGAGAGTTTGGCTCTGTAGAACGCTATACATTTTTCCATGTACATCACAGTAATCATAGATTTAGGGAAGTTAGAACCATAATCTAATAAATAGAAACTAATTCATATCCTGAGGTCTCGTGAACGAACTCACACTATTCTAAGATATTCTCCATTATCTTCAACAGTAATTATTTCCAACAATGCGGCTACAAACAATTCTCATAGCTTTCTGCCCTTTAATAATATGACACAAAAACACGACACGACTTGAATTTATAAGACAAACAAAGAAGATTTAAACACTCGGTAGTTAAACGCATGGACCACTTAGATTCAAAAGGAGTAGTATATAGAGGTGGAAGAATTGCTTGGACAATGAAAGTTTTGGAATCCCCCCAAAAAAAATTCAGAAAATCTTGTAGATGAGTGTTTGAATCATGTTTTTGTAGTGGAAATAGATTTAGCCCCATCAAAAACATTTAGAGCACCTAAAATTATGAGATTTAACAGCTTTTACTTAGATTTACAAAATTCCCCACCAATTTTTTTCAAAATATAACCAAAATTTCGATAACTTTTAAAACAAAAAAAAAAACATAATCCTTAAACTATGAAAGCAATAACCTTATGCCTTCTCGCTCCACCTCATTCTTACACTATCTCCCCCTCATTCTTACATTGGATTGGCAGCCCTTCACATTACACGGGTTGCTCATTAAAAAAAAATGGTAACATACCACAAGAATGTTGTCACTCTAATCCTTTTAGAGGTTTCTTCGAGACAAATATTAGTTAACAATTTTAGAAAAGCAAGAGGAAATCATGCCTTTTTTTTACAATTTCCACATGGCATTTCTGGAGGCTTTTGGGAATAATTTGGGTCGGGGTTTATGTTCTTCTCTACCTGCTTAATTTAAGGTACAGGGTACAACATATTTCTAACTACTTAAACACAATGGAATATATTTAAGGGTAATTCACATAAATATATATATATACAATTATGTAAATTTGATCCATAGAAAATTACTATCACAATTAAATTTTCTAAGATTATATTGTTGAAATATAACTTAACTAAGTTCAATTTATTTAAATTATAATTTTTTTTATTTTTTTTTAATTTAAATGTTTAGGGGCATTGCATTACAACAATTGTACTCTACTAAACTAAACTAGAGAGTCTCAACAGAACACATAAACTAAACTAGAGAGTGTTTCAAACTAAACTAGAGAGTCTCAACAGAACACATAAACTAAACTAGAGAGTGTTTCGAATTCTCGATAAATTGAGTTAAATGTATTTTGAGATTGCATGAAATATTTAAATGTATTTTAAGATTTGCCTTAAATATATCTTAGGATTGATATCTTAGGATTGATATGGTAGAAAGAATGTAAACATTATCATGAAATTTTAAGAAATATATCTCTATATTTGTTAGGGTAAAATTGATGGATAAGAATTTTTGATATATGATTTTCATTTTAACATGTATATTTTATTTAGATGATGAATTATACTGACTAGTTTGAAATTTGTTAATTTAAATCTATCAATATGATTTCTTTTAAAATTAGTTTGAAATATTCCACGATCACAAAATCTTCACTATCAATTTGTTTTGTTTGGCTTCTTATAGCATCTTAACAAATGGATAACATCTCAAAAACTATAAAAAAAATCATCCTGAAATTAGGGAAAAAAATTTGAATTAATTATCAAAGAACCAAAAAGATCATATTGTATTTTGCAGAAACAAATGCCATGACAGTCCCTTTACATGTGACTATTGACTCCTTGTTTGCGCCTGCCATTGAAGCGTTTCAGGCGAGAAGTCAATCTTCGCAGGATGTATGATGATGTGTCTCTCCAACCCCAACCGTTTTCATAGAAAACATCACTGTAATCCAAAACTAACTTTTCTGTCGGTATTCTGGTTGTCACTTTCATAAACGAAGAGTGGTCATCCATAACAACATGTTGTGTGTTGCCTGTAAATTTGCAGGTAATCGGCCATGAACAGTCCACCACGACATGGCAAGGACTCTGCTAATACAGTAGAAACATGTTCAGTCTCTCCTCCTCTTCCGGCCAACACCCCCAATAATTTGTTAGATCAGAGCATACATAACACACAGCAGATTTATACTGACTTAGACGGCAATAGCATAGAATAATTCACAGAGACAAACAAATGGATAAACAATAAGATTACTCAATCAAAAACAGTGGAATAGATAAAACAATCACTGGAGAATAGAAATCACTTTGCATTGCATAACAGGTTTGGGCCTTGGCTTGCTTTCCTTGGCCAGAGAAATTACAAATTTATAGAGGCGGAAGAAGGATCTAAAATCATATGTGTGATTCGGATGGAGATCTCGAATGATCTAGAAACCACTGGCAGTATAGGAGGATCTAGAATCCTGCATGTGATTCTAGAAACTAATGGCAGTGTAGAAAGATCTAGAATCCTGGAGATCTAGAAAGATCTGATCTAGAATCCTCCATGAATTTGGCTTCACACTTAACATTCTCCCACTTGAAGCCAAATAAGAGTCATCAAGTCACACCGAGTCCTACCATGCCTCTACATAACTCATGTTTATTTCGTGGTAGAATCTTAGTGAGCATATCAGCAGGATTCTTATTTGTATGGATCTTTTCCAAGGATAATTGTTCTTCCTCCAACACATCCCGGATCCAATGGTACCTTAAGTCAATGTGCTTGGTTTTTGAATGAAATGTTGGGTTTTTTGCCAAGTGAATGGCACTCTGACTATCACAATATAACACATACTTGTCCTGCTTTATTCCTATTTCTCCTAGGAATCGCTGCATCCACAACATCTTTTTACAATCTTCTGTTGTAGCTATGTACTCTACTTCTGTTGTAGAGAGGGCTACTATTCTTTGTAGCCTTGACACCCAAGATACTGCTGCACCTGAAAATGTATACAAATAACCTGTAGTGGACTTTATGATATCCATATCTCCAACCATATCTGCATCTGTAAATCCTTCAAGCACAGTCTCATCATGACCAAAACATAAATAATAATGACTAGTACCCTTGAGATACCTCAAAATCCATTTTACTGCTTGCCAATGTTGTTTGCCTGGATTGGTAATGAACCTTCTCACTACTCCCACTGAATATGCAATGTCTGGTCGTGTGCATACCATGGCATACATCAAACTACCAACTACTGAAGCATAAGGAATTATGTTCATCTCTTCTTTCTCTTTGTCATTACTAGGACATAATTCAGTACTCAGCTTGAAGTGGGATGCAAGGGGTGTACCAACTAGCTTGGAATCCTTCATATTAAACTTGTCAAGCACCTTCTTGATATATTTTTCTTGTGACAGCCACAACCTTTTGTTATTCCTGTCACGCATAATCCGCATGCCCAATATTTGTTGTGCTGGTCCCAAATCCTTCATTGTAAATTTGCTACTCAAATCTTTCTTCAACCTATTGATCTTATTCTTATCATGCCCAACAATCAACATGTCATCCACATATAACAATAATATGATATACTTTCCTTGATCATACCTCTTGATATAGACACAATGGTCAGCTTCCAACCTCTGAAAACCATGTTCCAACATGAATGAATCAAATTTCTTGTACCATTGTCAAGGTGCCTGTTTCAACCCATAGAGACTCTTCTTCAACCTACCAAAAAGGCCTTCTTTGCATTTTTCTATGAAGCCTTCTGGTTGCTCCATATAAATTTCTTCCTCCAATTCACCATGAAGGAATGCAGTTTTTACATCTAATTGTTCACATTCTAGGTCTAAAGTAGCAACTAGACCAAGAATGACTCTAATGGATGACATTTTAACAACAGGTGAGAAAATTTCAGTGAAGTTAATATCTTCTTTTTGGGAAAAACCTTTCACCACCAACCTTGCTTTATACCTCTCCTTCTTTTCGTCACCTTCATGCTTAATCCTGTACACCCATTTGTTTTGTAGAGCCTTTCTACCTTTTGGAAGGTTTACCAACTCCCAAGTTTTATTTTCCTGCAAAGAGTTCATTTCTTTTTCCATTGCTTTCTTCCATTCTTTATTGTTCTCGACTTTACAAACTTCTTGAAAACAATTAGGTTCACCTTCATCAGTCAACAAAATATAGTTTGAAGGAGGATACCTTTGTGAAGGCTTATGAGGCCTAGAAGATCTGTGAACCAACTGTGGTGGTGCATTGTCAGGTTGAATCCCCTGTAAAGGTTCCTACAAGATTCCTTCTTCTTCTTGTTCATTATTTTCCACTTGTTGTTCTTCATGCTCCTGAATTTGTTGTTCATTTTCTTGTATTGGTGGTATGTTTTCCCAGTGCTCTTTAAACCTGTCAATAACCTTCTTGACCTCCAACTCACCTATAGTCCTCTTGAACATTTCTAACTCATTAAATATAACATCCTTGCTTCTAATAATTTTATGTTTGACTGGATCCCATAGATGATAACCAAGATCTTCATCCGCATATCCCAAAAAAATGCATTTCATAGATTTATCATCTAGCTTAGTTCTATTTTCTTTGGGAATATGTACAAATGCTTCACATCCAAAGATTTTCAAGTGAGAATAATTCAAATTCTTACCAGTCCAAACTTTTTCAGGGATACCACAATCCAAGGTCATAGTTGGAGATTTATTTGTGAGGTAGCAAGCGGTCCTGACTACTTTAGCCCAAAAATTCTTCTCCAAACCGGAATTGGACAACATACTTCACACCTTTTCCATAATGGTGCGATTCATCCTTTCTGCAACACCATTTCGTTGAGGAGTACCAGGCACAGTCTTCTCATGCTTTATCCCAAACCTGTTACAATATTGCTTAAATGCATTTGATCAATATTCTCCACCATTATCTATTCTTAAACACTTCAGCAATTTGTTTGTCTCTCTTTCAACAGCAACATGGAGTTTTTGAAATATTCCAAACACTTCACTTTTATTTTTCATAGGATATGCCCAAACTTTCCTAGATGCATCATCTATAAATGTTACAAAATATGATGCTCCTCATAATGATTTGATGTTAACAGGGCCAAACACATCCGAGTGTACCAATTCTAACACATTTTTCTTTCTGTCATAGCCACCTCTAAGGAATGTAACCCTTCTTTGTCTACCATATATACAATGCTCACAAAGATCAAGACTGTAGGATTTCAAACCTGGCAATAAATTTTTACCAATAAGGATTTTTAAGCCCTTCTCGCTCATGTGACCCAGACACTTATGCCACAGATCTGCTGAATTTCCTTCTTTTGTGACAGCAGCCAAATCTGATTTTCCTATCAGTGTCTTCAATGTCTATAATGTTCCTGACTTAGGTCCTTTGGCCACGACCAATGCACTTTTTCTAATTTTCCAACCTCCTTTTCCAAAGCTTGTCGAATAGCCTTCATCATCCAGTCGTCCCATAGAGATTAAACTCATGCGCATTTCTGGTACATGCCTAACCTATTTCAACAATATATCTTGTCCATCTTTCATCTTGATCTAGACATCTTCCACTCCAACAATATTGCAAAAATGATTATTCCCCAAATGCACTCTACCATAATCACCGGTATTATATGAAACAAAACTATCTTTGCATGGGGTTACATGGTGAGATGCCCCATAGTCAAGGATCCAATCAAAGCCACTGCTAGATGTATATACACATGCATCCTCTACTGAAACAGTAAACAACACATCACCATCTGTTGCTACAGCAGTAGTCTCACCTTCATTTGTGCTGGATGACTTGTGATTTGTACTAGATGGTCTCTGATCCTTTTGTCCTTTCTTCCAAAATCGACATTCTTTCTTCATGTGCCCGGGTTTGCCACAATGAAAGCAGATGATCCTTCCTCTCCTTGATTTTGATCGGCCTCTCAATCTTGATCGCCCTTGCCGGCCTCGATCCATTCTCCCACCACGATCAGCTAAAGCTAGAGCCTCTCCTCCGTGGTTTTCCTCAATTGCCTTGCGTCGCAGCCCCTCATTCATTAAAATACTACTGACATCATCAAACTTTAGGGTCCCTGTAGTTGTTGAAGTGCTCATAGCTACAATTAAATTTTCCCAATTGTCTGGCATAGAACACATTAGCAAAATAGCTCTAATTTCATCATCTAAAATGATTTTAACAGAGCCAAGTTGATTAGTAATAATATTAAATGCATTCAAGTGCTCAGCAACTGAAGCACCCTCATTCATTTTGAGATTATAAAGCTTCTTCATTAAGAACACTTTGTTTAATGTTGTGTTCTTCTCATATAGATCATGGAGCTTCTTCCATAATCCTTCAGCCATCTTTTCTCCGGACACATTGAAATAAACATTCTTTGATAAATATTGGCGGATTGTTGCAATCGCCTTTCTATCTAGCTTATTCCACTCTTCATTTGTCATCGATGAGGTTTTCTTTGTTGTGCCCTCAATCGGCAAATACTGATCCTTTAAAATCATTATATCCTCCATCTGTGATTTCCATAGGGAAAAATTAGCCCCACTCAACTTCTCCATATCTGTAATTGTTGTCTCCATTTTCAATCAAATTCACGCCTCGAAACACAAAACTCCACTTAAAAATAAAACTTTAATTATTACTCTTTAAAAATAATGACCTTCCTCCTTTTAAAATACCCTTTTCAAAATTCCTGCTCCTTTTTTAAAATATACTTTTCAAAATTCCAACATATAATTATATATGTTTCATAATAAATATAAAAACATATATAATGTTTTAACATTTTCACATTTCACACATACATATGTTGGCTTGAGAAAAAACTTTACGTATACGTGCAAACTTGATGCGAAAAAGAACTTACGAACACCACGTGTCAACTCCAAACTCTATGAATCTCCACGTTTCAAACTCCAGCAACACGTTTCAACATAGATCCATGACCTTGTTTTTCTTGCAGCAACTGCCTTTTAGTTCCAACGTTCCTCAACTATTTCCTGGATAGATCCTTCAACAGCTCCAAGGATAACAACCAAACAGCTCCAGGGGTAACAGCCAACGTTTTAATAAATGCTGCCAGAGCAAGGCGATGGCACTAAGTGGCTTGCACGGTTGATATTCGAACTTACCTCGGATTCCAGTTGTTAGATCAGAGCATACATAACATACAGGGGATTTATACTCAGAGACTTAGACGGCAATAGCAGAGAATAATTCAGAGAGACAAACAAATGGAGAAACAACAAGGTTACTCAATCAGACACAGCGAAATAGAGAAAACAATCACTAGAGAACAGAAATCACTTTGCATTACATAACAAGCTTGGGCCTTGGCTTGCTTTCAGAGAAATTACAAATTTATAGAGGCAAAAGAAGGATCTAGAATCATGTATGTGATTAGGATGGAGATCTAGAATGATCTAGAAACCACTAGCGGTGTAGGAGAATCTAGAATCCTGCTTGTGATTCTAGAAACTAATGGCAGTATAGAAAAATCTAGAATCCTGGAGATCTAGAAAGATTTGATCTAGAATCCTTGTGAATTTGGCTTCACACTTAACATAATTATGTAAAGATATGTAAACTTTCAATCTCAACTCTTGTCTCCCATGAATGTTGAACGAGCGCAGATCTTTTTTATACATCACTTCAAGCGGATGTCTCAATTTCATGGAAAAGGTGAAGTAAAACCAATTCCTGCATGACTTCAGGTGATATTAAGAATCTTGCTCACATATTGACAACAGCCTGTAGAGCAATCAAACCAGTTAGTTTAAACGCTACACTATTGCTTTAACAAATTTAACAAGTATGTCGCAAATATATTTGACAAATCTTCAATATGCTTTAACAAATTTAACAAGTATGTCGCAAATATATTTGACAAATCTTCAATATACCTTCCCCGTTTCGCTTCGGGCATGGACATGCTTTATGGAATTACCAGAATTGGTTTTCTCTTTGCTTATAAATACAATTCTTTCCACCGACCTGATCTCTCCTTATACTTTGCGAGAGCTTGTTGCAGAGTTGGTTGGGTGTTTTCTCAAGAAGGAATGCCAGGCACTTTAGAACTTATTACAATCGAAGAGTAGCTCCTCACCACACTCACCACTGATGGGGAAATGCAAGAATTCAGAATCCTTTCACCGAGATGTTTTATGTTTGTATGGCATGACAGGGTATATAAATACAAAAGCTTTGGTATATAAATAGAAAAGCATTGACAATTTTGTAACTGATAGAGAAAGGACAAAAGCAAAAAGCAAACAAAACCTTATATGCCTAAATAGGAAAGTTATAAAAAAGAAATAAATTAAAATATTAAAATACACTCATAACTGGGAGTGTCAATGAAAAAGTTAGATTTTCGGCGTCTAAGTAAATTTAAATTTATTACCTTGTGAAATAACAAATTTAGACTCTCTGCTTTGAAAAATACATTTATTATGTTAGGACTCGTAGTTACCTATTCACCATGTGGTTAAAAAAAAAAAATCCGTAAGTTTTGTGAAGGTTATTTACTCATAATTTGGTGGTATAAAAAAATGGTTATCTTCAAAATATCTATTGTCCAATTAATTTATTTAGGTGTTATTTTTAGGTAATAGTTTTATTTTTATTATGATTAATTATTTTTAATATGGTTAATCTTATATTTTGTATTTTTTCGATTAAACTATATAATTTTTTTGTTATTAATAATTTTTATTTAATTTTTAATTAAAAAAATTTAAAAAATAAATAAATTATTAGGCCAAGAGGCATTCTACACTCTGGTATGGGTAGATGTCAAAGTATAAATGTTTAAACAAAATATAAATCCAAGATTCATTTTAACGAAATCAAGTGGAATTGATTTCATTAGACAGAGTAAAGTGGAATTATGTTTGTGAGAAAAGGTGAAATAACTAAAGTTAGTAATTTAATGTTAATGGACTCTAGATTTTGAATATAATATTTTACTAATTTTTTATTGGGCTGTCTAGCTTTGGACGCTAAAGATGCATAACGTTAATGTAAACATTAAAAATAAAATATGGTAGAGATGTGTAACTTAATGTAACATAATATAATGTGAAGATTTTAACTAGGTGAAAATAAAATAAAAATAACCTTGTAAAATTTAACAATAAAAATTAAAAATGGCCCATGGTAGTAAGAATCCATAGTATTGACCCATGGTATTGGAATATAACCTATTTAACGGGGAAATTAAAGTAGCCTAGATCCATCTTAGTTTGATGTTATATTTAGATACATAATTAGTTGTAGAAAATGATGGTGTTGAATCCTTGTAGCCTGTAAAGGTAAAACTTTAATATAATATATGTAATACATCTTCTTAATTTATATCCAATTTGCTATAGAAATAGAGCTCTAATAGATTTAGGACGATAAATTTAGAAATGAATAGTTTAACAATGAAAGTGAGCTAGAGTGAGGGGAGGGGGTGAGAGAAAGATTAAGTAAAATGTAATTATTACATTTTATCTAATATTTATGACTAACTTCATCCACTTTTTACTAGCTTGTCAGAAATATTGAGTAAAGTATAATATTATAATATTATATTATGATATTTTTACCCAATATTTCCCCTCCATTGGTCCATTTTTTATTGTAATTTTTCTTTATATTTGTAATTTAAAAATAAACAAACTCAACTATAAAATTAGCAAGGGTGAAGAAAAATATGGAGTAAAATGTAATATTTAAATTGGGGCAATGAGAAATATTAGTTAAAATGTAATAATATTACATTTTAATTACTAATTTCTCTCACCCCTAACCACTTTTTATTGGGCAAGTGGTAATAAATATTGGGTAAATATAATAATATAATATTATATTTTATCCATGAATTTAATTATATTTAAGGTTCATAAGTAAAATTAACTCCTATTAAAAAATTGATCCCAATGTGATAGAGATACTGTAATGTTTATAAAAATAAAATAAAATAAATAAAATACATAATTATATTAACATTTATAAATATAATTAATAATTAAATTAATCTCGATCCATCTTGAGCCCCAAGCATTAGCTCACTTGGTCAAAAACATGCCTTTCCATGGGAAAGTCATCTCAATTGGTCAAAAACGTGCCTTTCCATGGAAAAGTTACAGAGTCGAATGTACCTGAAGCCTTTAATTTTTAGAAATACAAAT
Source organism: Pinus tabuliformis (assembly GCA_031772625.1). Taxonomy (NCBI): domain Eukaryota; kingdom Viridiplantae; phylum Streptophyta; class Pinopsida; order Pinales; family Pinaceae; genus Pinus; species Pinus tabuliformis. The sequence goes on from CM062805.1 coordinate 718,500,327, forward strand.
CTCTTTTAAATTTAAAAAAAAATAAAAAATATATATATATATATATATATCTTTAAATAAATATGAAATTAAATTAAATCTAACCTAATATAACTACTTTTCAAAGTATAATAATTATATTTAAAATTATTTATATATAATTAAATTAACTAATAAAACATCTTTATATATAATTTTTCTTATTAATATAAATTATTAAATCTAAATTTGCAAACTTGGTAAATATGAGATGACACACTGATTCATAACTTATTAAAGTAAATCAACTTATTCACAATTTTCCAACCCAAAAAACCAAAAATGCTATGCCAAATGTAATATACCTATCGTGATTAACCCCACGTAAAGTAATTTTAAATTACAAATCAATTAATCAAAATTGCGTAAAAGTAATTTTAAATTACATATCAGTTACAACCAATTCTTGGCGTTGGTTAAATGGATCGGCGAGCACCCTAACAGAAATACGGGAGAAGAGGATGAAATCTATACAGGTTGCGAAAACAAAGTTGGTTACCGATTATTTTGGGACGAAGTGGCAGACAATTCATGAATTCTTGCGCTGAAGAAATTTTAGGTTGTTTACTCAAGTAATAAATCTTCCATGTTGTACCAAAAAAAGAAACGGTTTCTGGAATTCCGATTTACTTGGTTTTACTTAATGGAAAATCGTTTAATAAGCGAGGGGGGTAGCTTATTGGATATTGGGGGAAAAGCACGTTTGCTTCGTGGTGGAGAGAAAGAGCTACTGTTATGAAAAAGATCTCTGGTCACGGAGTCTATGGGAGGCTTAATACTCAGGAAGAGAACGACCTGGTGTGGTTACTGTCCTGAAAAACCATTTGGAGCGTGCAGCGAACTCGGAGAAGGTGCAGTGAACCACTGATCTCATTGGCAGTGGTTGGGTGGAGCTCTGCGTTCATGATGGTCGGCGGTCCAATGGAGTCTTGCAAAACAGATGAGTATTGTTTTAGCAAGAATTAGTTGTTCAAATCATATTTATCAAGTCTGTGGTTACTTATTAAAAAGCGCTGGATATGTAGACACCGAATGTGAATGCGAGATGATTGTATCATTTATCCGTGATAGGTAGGTTGATTTGAGAGTAACCAGGGATATTTAATCAATTACCACTTGTCACATACCCCGGTAACATACTGCCACATACAATAATCCTTGTGGCATGATTGTTCTAACAATGTATGTTCCTGCAACTCGAACTCATCCGCATGGACCAACAATCCTTTTCCTGCCATAATGTTAAACATCACTTTCCTTTGGCAGATGGTGCCAAAGGAAAGTGATGTTTAACATTATGGCAGGAAAAGGATTGTTGGTCCATGCGGATGAGTTCGAGTTGCAGGAACATACATTGTTAGAACAATCATGCCACAAGGATTATTGTATGTGGCAGTATGTAAGTGAAAGATTTACATGGAAATTGTATTAGCTTTTAGCTAGTTATGTGATAACTTAAGGAAAATTCATTGTAATGATTTTAATAACAATGGTTAAGGGATGGAATCCCTTATAAGCCATTGAGTGAGGGGTGAAAACCCTCACGAGCGTTTAATAATAAGATTAAACGTTTGCTGGTTTTCACCCTACGGGGTTTCCAGGGTATATCCGTGTTCTATGGTGTGATTGATGTGATTGTCTTTTGTGTCCGTTGATAATGATGGGTCCTTGATGATGATGGCTCTTTATTTGATGTGACAACCATAATGTCTTAGTACATGATTATCTAATGTGGTTAAGGATATCAAGAAATGGATGCATGGATTGCATGAGACAATTTATATTATTACAGTGATGGTTAAAGGTTATGCAATGGTTATGCAACTTACTGATTGTTATTGCAATTTACTTGATGCATTAATGAACACTATATCTAATGGTTAATGATGACTGTGGAGTTATGAATATGATAAATTACTAGTGGGTAAATTGTATAAAAATTCTAACTTCCTACATTTACATGCGAGGTTACCGGGGTATGTGACAAGTGGTATCAGAGCTAAAGGTTGCAGCACTGGCGCCTTTGGGAATTGGTAAGCGGAAAGGATATTGAGGTACGCCATCAGTAGGCATTAACTCAGGTATGAGTTTAATCATTCACATATTGATTTACATAGTACACTATTTTTGGCATGATATGTGTGATTCATATTTATAACTGCTTTGAGTAGTAAGTAGTAAAGTTGTTGCATAACTACATTCATAACATTGGATTCCTGATGAGGGAAAAAGACAATGAAACTTTTGTCGCACTTACAAACAATATTGAACACCCATTACACGTAAGAACAGTATTGAACAGTCATTGAGGAAAGTGACAACGAACTACCAACTTGTGATTTGCAAATATGGCAATAACAATGATTCATTCATTAAACAAAATTGAAGTTACAATGAACAAAACTTAATGAGTCAATGCATGAATATAAAATTATGGGGAACATCCTTGAATAGTATGACAAATTGTTTTAAAAGGACATTAGAAGAACCCCTTAGATATTGAAAACATGCAATGAGTCAAGCAGCGAGACTTGATTGTCATAACTAACTTTTGACTCAGTCTTGTCATGAATGCATGAAGACGATTGGTAGTTGAGATTGGTTAGTGTTGTATGACTAACCCATAGAACTTATATGCATTAATTGAATTGGACTTAAGATTATTACAATCCGAAAACAAGTGAAGGTTGATTGATGTCACATGCATGGAATGTGTGTGAAGATTCTTACTCTCTCTGTGCTATAGTTCCAGTTGTTTATGAGAAGAGTTCTTAATTTTATTCACCATGAGAATGCATGATGAATAGTATATGCTTATGTCTTAATAGATTTAATGATGATTACCCCCTAATTAAGTGAAATCCATTAGCATGATATGTGCTTATGTTAATCATTACTTGTTGGGAGATAAAAGCCATTGGAGCCTCAATTTAATGATGGTTGAATTTATCTCTACTATGGGAATGATGGATTTTTTATGCATGTTGCATTCCAGTGTGAAGTTAAGGGTAGAGGCATGTTCAGTGGGTAACATTTCTAGGACCCATTCATGGTATAATTACATGTGATAATTATTCATAAATAGACTACCTGTGTTAATATAGTTGTCAGTAAACTCTAACTACCTTCCCCAACCATAGCTGCTTCCAAAGGAAAAGGAAGCAAGGAGAAGGAAGAAGACCGTGCTGTAGGGACAGACGGAGATGGGAAAAGGAATCGCTAAGTCTGGTGATGACTAGAAAGCGCAAGCTTGGGTGTCAGAATCTTGCAGAAGACTCTAAGTCTGGGGATGGCTAGATAGCGCTTGATGTGCATGTGAGTATTCCCTTGACCATGCTTAAGGAGTTGGAAAATGATAACTATAGTGTGTTGATGTTAATGATTTTCGTAATGTCTCCTTGAACTCATTATTCTGAAATGGTCACATAGTAGAGTTATGATAGTTGTTGCATCTAGCATCAAGTAGTAACTTTGGTGCATGTGTGACACTTAGGAGATTATGCTTCTAATTGCATAAGTAGAGCAATTGCTTCCGGTAAGGGTGGTTTAATTTGTTAGATATGCATGTTGATCCAAGGATAAGATAAGTATCTTGCTCGCTTTCTTGAAGAACATGTATGAATGTTTTATATGAGAAAGTATTTGAATGCATGCAGTAAAAGAATGGTTCTTTTATAGATTTTCTTGGTGAAGAAAATGTGTTAATGCATGCAGTTCAAGATTGATTATTTTGTATGTTCTCTTGGTAAAGAAAATAGGTAGTTCCTATTAGGAAGACTCCACGTGAGTCTTGTGTGTGAAATGTTTGTCTCTTGTCTACAAAATCCTTGCTTAATATAGCCAAAGTATCTTCTTGAGAAAAGAGGATGAGGTATATAAATGTCGTGAGGACATAGCATGGAAGGTGGCCAAGTTTGCTTGAATTAAAATATGTATCTTTATTTGATAAAAGCTTCTTGGAAAATATATATATACATATATATATATATATATATACATATATATATATATATATATACATATATATATATATATATATATACATATATATATATATATATACATATATATATATATATATATATATATATGCTAATTGAATTATGATTCTAGTTAGTTTCTAAGTTCTAGTGAAACGATTATGCATTACATGCATGATAAAGATAGCTAAAGATGTGCTTCTAGGCACATAGATATTCACATCTATCTTTCTTGAAGAAAGAGTGTATTATATATATACTTAAATATAGTCTCATTCTAGAGGAGTGTGCATACTTCATGTATGAAGATGAAGGATTCTATGAGAGTTTTCTTGAAAATAAAAATAGAGGTTCTTTCCTTAAAGACACATTAGAATGGTGTTCATACAAGAACCAAAATCCTTACTGGTTTCATGAAAAGAACTATGTGCATTGAAGTAAGGTAATTGTGTTAGGAGAACACATGTTGCATATTGGTAGCTATTGTGACTTTGGAATTGTGAGTCGGTGTGTGCATAGAGGAAGTGATCATGTTAGCTTTCTTGAAAATAATAATCTCTTGGAGAGATTGTCTTGTTGGATGAGTGGTGTTGATTGCTTGATTTTGATGCATAAAGGATAAGTAAACCTTGTTTTTGTATCTTGATTTTTATGCGTAAAGATGCATATCTTTAATGATTCCTTGAAAGGGAATCTTGAGAAACCCTCATATAGGAAGATGAAAGAATGAGGTTAAAATGACTTCCTTTAAGAAAGAGGTATGTAGTTGTTGTATGAAATGATGGTAGTATTCTAGTGAAGGGAATATGTGTTGCATACATCAAAGAAGGCTTATATGATAAGCAATGGTATGCACAAAGATTAGTCATTATGATATAGAGTTATGATCTTTATATGTTAGAGAGATTATGTTTAATTACATTAACAATGCATGACCCAAGCTAGCCATAGTAAACATGAGATAATACTCCATTAATGATGATTTGAATTGGAACAATAGACTATGGCAAAATTGGGAAAGCTGAGAGTATTAACTCAACTGTTGTTGACATTTATACATTAATGAGTATTTGCATATGCTCTTATACATGACAATATTGTATGCATGCACATTCTTGGGAATTGAATACGTGTTAACTGATGCATATTTATAACTAATGTTGCTGATGGATTAAGTAGTGGTAGCTTAATGGCAACAAGAAAATTCATCACATAAATTGCTGCAATGTGAAATGCAATTATAAATGAGAAAGAATGATGTTATATGATATGCATGAATTATGTTATTTGGAAAATTTGCATGCATACAACGTGTATGATGGGTATGTTTCCCATCAATCTTGATGTTGTGGACCCATGTTGGGGGTTAAGTGTAAATGCATGGTATACATGCATGTTTGTTGTGCTAATGATAATGTTCATATGGTTCATTGTGTAAATTACTTTGAGAAAGAGTAATAAAAGAGAAATTTAACATGCCAGACAGTTGCGGATAGTTGGGTTGATGACGGTTACCTGCCCGGAGGGGTTGATGGTACTTGTCTGCCCGGATTGTGAAAGGCTGGAATGCCTTGGGTTGATGACAGTTACCAGCCCGGAGGGGTTGATGGTACTTGTCTGCCCGGATTGTGAAAGGCTGGAATGCCTTGGGTTGATGGCAGCTACCTGCCCGGAGGGGTTGATGGTACTTGTCTGCCCAGATTTACTCTCCCTGGAATTCTTGAGCTGGTTGGCCAGTGGAATTCCATGTTAGACCTGGTAAGGTCTCTATCAAAGAAACTGTCTGGATGTGAGAATGACTCGATTTGGTTGTGGAAACCAGTTCCCATGGGTTGGGAATTCTTTAGTCTATTGTGATTTTCATGGCTAAAGGAATTAACTAATCAGTTGTATGTGATGTTAAAAATAAATTCTATATATAGTTGTGTGAAATGTGTTATGCACATTTAACAGGAAATGAATTTAATATTCAATAAGGAGTTATTGGAAATTTTAATTCCTGTATCATTTTATTAATTTTGTGAAAGTCTTAGTAGGGGCTAAGACCATTTCCAAATGATGCAGTGATTGACTGTTTTGATGATTAGAGAGCTAGGTGCTCTTTTGGTACATCTAGAAGCACTTTGCGGATGCCTTTAGTGAGAATTCGCTCAGTGTGCACGTGAGCAGTGATTTATCATTTGATGATTAGTGTTAGTGCTCTTTAAGTACTTGTAAAAGTACCGTGATTTAGAAATCATCTAGCATTGCACAATTGATTGTTAGTCAAACGTATTTCATTTGACTCAAAATATAGTGACTAATGTGATTGAATTTGTTAGTCATATATTACAGGAATTACTTACCATGGAGGGTTGAAGAGTTTTCCAACCACTATTAAAATGCTTACATGAAAGTATTCATGATTTTTAAGAATAGATGGTAAGTAATGGTAAGTTGACACAGAGAATTGATTATTATGAATGAATAAGGGCCAAGTGGTGGCGATTAGAAGTTGCATATTTTTGCAAATACGAATGCTTATGTTTATTGATGCTTATAACTAATGATATTTCTTATGACTATATCATTACTATTTTGTTTGTTGTCATTTCCTGGAATGACAACTTTGATTTTAAAGAGGAAGGATCACATTTTGTGTGGTTTGTATGGTATACAATGAGTAAAATCTCAAGTTCTCAATGAAAGGTAAACACCGAGGACGGTGTTCCTGTTAAGGGGGGGAGTATGTAATATACCTATCGTGATTAACCCCACGTAAAGTAATTTTAAATTACAAATCAATTAATCAAACTTGCGTAAAAGTAATTTTAAATTACATATCAGTTACAGCCAATTCTTGGCATTGGTTAAATGGATCGGCGAGCACCCTAACAGAAATACGGGAGAAGAGGATGAAATCTATACAGGTTGCGAAAACAAAGTTGGTTACCGATTATTTTGGGACGAAGTGGCAGACAATTCATGAATTCTTGCGCTGAAGAAATTTTAGGTTGTTTACTCAAGTAATAAATCTTCCATGTTGTACCAAAAAAGAAACGGTTTCTGGAATTCCGATTTACTTGGTTTTAATTAATGGAAAATCGTTTAATAAGCGAGGGGGGTAGCTTATTGGATATTGGGGGGAAAAGCACGTTTGCTTCGTGGTGGAGAGAAAGAGCTACTGTTATGAAAAAGATCTCTGGTCACAGAGTCTATGGGAGGCTTAATACTGAGGAAGAGAACGACCTGGTGTGGTTACTGTCCTGAAAAACCATTTGGAGCGTGCAGCGAACTCGGAGAAGGTGCAGTGAACCACTGATCTCATTGGCAGTGGTTGGGTGGAGCTCTGCGTTCATGATGGCCGGCGGTCCAATGGAGACTTGCAAAACAGATGAGTATTGTTTTAGCAAGAATTAGTTGTTCAAATCATATTTATCAAGTCTGTGGTTACTTATTAAAAAGCGCTCGATATGTAGACACCGAATGTGAATGCGAGATGATTGTATCATTTATCCGTGATAGGTAGGCTGATTTGAGAGTAACCAGGGATATTTAATCAATAGTTTTCTGCGTTAATTAATAATTATCATGCAGAAAAGCATAGACTCTCGAATAGCATTATTAGAACACTCATACTAATCTGGGTTAACTGTTGGTGAAGGGAGAAACTTAGCGTTAGTCTCTCAAACCAAGTTAATAGAACATTTAGATTGCGCCTTTGTAATGGTTTGAATTCATACCTTTGAGGTAGAATAAATTTGCAACTTTGGTGAATTGATAGCAATTACGAATCTAGATTTAATTGGGGAATTAAACTCTGAATTTTAAGCCCTAAAACGAGTAACACGCATCTTGAAATATTACAAAGATTGGTGCAATTGCAAATTATTTCGTTTCATGACTTGAAAACCGAATGCCATTTTCGAATGCTCATTTGTTGGATTCTAAACAAGCTGTAACAGCGCACAACCTATGAGGAACCATATGGAATCCTAAATCGAATTTTCATTTGGAATCATTTTTTTTAAAAACAGTTATTTGGGCAAATGAAGTCGATAGTACAATAGTCATGTTCTTTGGAATGTTTTTGATACTCAGAGAATTGGTTCCTTAAATATTCTCATCATCTCATGAGAGTTTGGCATTGAGCCTGTTAAGAAACTACATCCGCTGAACGAAATAACAAGACCCATAAACGAGGTTGTTGTAAATGTAAATGTAACCATACGATAACGAACAACAGAAAACAAAGAAACAAATGATGCTCTCTGCATCCTATAAGATGTATGCCGATTTATATGCATTTAAGTAATGGTTAGATCTCGTAAAGAGAAATATGCATTAGTGTGAATAAGAGTTGTACAAGAATTTACTTGAATGGAAGTACTAGTTAGCTAGTATGTTATGCTTGCTCATACACATGAGTAGATATTAAAAGATCTCTTTAGATGTTGATTATTGATTGAATGATATTGTAACTAATCTTGTTGCCAAGATTGTTATTATGACATGAGTAGATATTAAAAGATCTCTTAGAGGTTGATTATTGTTTGAATAATATTGTAACTAATCTTGTCGCCAAGATTGTTGATGACTACATTGACAGGAAATGATGGCAGATGGTGCCAAAGGAAAGTGATGTTTAACATTATGGCAGGAAAAGGATTGTTGGTCCATGCGGATGAGTTCGAGTTGCAGGAACATACATTGTTAGAACAATCATGCCACAAGGATTATTGTATGTGGCAGTATGTAAGTGAAAGATTTACATGGAAATTGTATTAGCTTTTAGCTAGTTATGTGATAACTTAAGGAAAATTCATTGTAATGATTTTAATAACAATGGTTAAGGGATGGAATCCATTATAAGCCATTGAGTGAGGGGTGAAAACCCTCACGAGCGTTTAATAATAAGATTAAACGTTTGCTGGTTTTCACCCTACGGGGTTTCCAGGGTATATCCGTGTTCTATGGTGTGATTGATGTGATTGTCTTTTGTGTCCGTTGATAATGATGGGTCCTTGATGATGATGGCTCTTTATTTGATGTGACAACCATAATGTCTTAGTACATGATTATCTAATGTGGTTAAGGATATCAAGAAATGGATGCATGGATTGCATGAGACAATTTATATTATTACAGTGATGGTTAAAGGTTATGCAATGGTTATGCAACTTACTGACTATTATTGCAATTTACTTGATGCATTAATGAACACTATATCTAATGGTTAATGATGACTGTGGAGTTATGAATATGATAAATTACTAGTGGGTAAATTGTATAAAAATTCTAACTTCCTACATTTACATGCGAGGTTACCGGGGTATGTGACACCAAAATTCTTTGAAATATGAAGATTAAATCTATTTAAATATAGAAAATAAATAATCTAAATTTGGAAATCAAATAACTTTATGAAGTTATTGAATTTAGTTGTTGATGTTCAAAGTTAATAAGAAAATGTTGAAGGTAAAGTTATTACATTAAAAACAAACTATGCAATGCAATTTTTTTAGAACGTATTTAATACAAAATAAATAATTTAAATTTAGAATTCAAATAAATGAAATGTATTGTTAATTTTAATTTATTTATAAGTTACTAAATTTTTCTTTAAAAGAAAAAGTTTTCTAAATTATTTTTTATTCAATATATAAAAGTATTTTAATATGAATTTAATAAATTTATTAATTGTTTTTAATATGAATTTGATAAATTTATTAATGGTTGGATTTAAGTTTTTGTGATCTATATCAAGTTTTTTGAGAAGATTTTTCAGTGTAAATCACATTCAAATGCATTTGTCCACTCGTTTCAATCAACGAGTGTGATTCATCATCATGACAAGTTGAACACTGGGATCTAAACTGCATGTTAAATAGATATCGAAGGCTTTTTTTAAGATGAGAACTATTAACTAACCTTCCTTAAAACAATCTTCTTTCTCCCCATTGATTTAATTAATTTTTATCCTTGGTCCCTTATTCCATTATCTTATTAAGTTTATGAGAGATTCTTCAGCGCAAATCACATAGAATATCATTTGTCGACGCGTTTCGAACCAACTAGTGTGGTTCATCGTCAGGACAAGTTGAAGAAACAGATCCAACTTAGCATGTTAAATTAGTCGTTGATCGAAGTAGCCGTTGGAGACTCTGCTCAGACTATTTAACATGCTAAGCTCGATCTGTTTCTTCAACTTGTCCTGACGACAACTTGACCTGAGTTAGTTAGTTCGAAACGCGTCGACAAATGATATTCTATGTGATTTACCCTGAAGAATCTCTCATAAATTGATATAGATCACAGAAGCCTCAATTCGACAATCTTATTAAGTTATCATTTTAGGAATTATTCTTATTATATTTTATTAATATATTTAATTAGATAAGGCCTAAGTTTATGTTTATTTTAATAGCTTTATTAATAAGATTGATTCATAAATTTAACAACATTTAGTTGTTATGGTAATAACTTTAACAATATTAACTTAAAATTTAGATTTTTAATTATATATAGATTTAATATTAACCCCATTTGATTAAATATGAATAAAAACTAACTTACATTAATTAACTAAAATTTTAATTATATGATAATACTAAATATTTAATTATATAGCTCTTATATATATTTTATGGTCAACCCATTTAATTTTGATTAAATATGTTATCTTATTTACATAATATAAACTAACTTTCCATTAACTATTTAATTATATGTAAATTCAATATTAGCACCTTTTAATTTAATTTAATATAAGTAAAACTAATTTACTATTAGTTTACTAATTATTTATTATGTAACTTTAATTATATAACTTATATATATTTAATACTAATACTTAGTTTATATTTGATATTAAACTAACTAACTAGAAATTTATTTATATTACTTAAATATAGGCCATTCCAATTGGTGGGCTCCAGTATTGCAGCAATAATGTTGCAAATCTTAGGGCTCCCTTCTTTACTTTTATCAACTCGGTAGTTCGTAACAAACTTGGAAGCGACGGTGCTATATGCACAAGTATTGGCTCTTGTCGCAGCTGTCACTGGATCAGTTGGCACAAGTCCGCTAGGAATTTAAGTCAACTTCTATGAGCTCTCAGAAGAAGTTTTTAATAGTGATGGATGAAAGCTAATTCAAAGGAAGCTAGTCTACTTGCAGAAAAAAGCTGAAAGTGAAAAAGGAACGCAAACCCTAGCAAACCTTAATTCTACAGACCAACCCTACAGGTGCAAGTAAAAGGATGAAAGCTATAGAAATGGATGACATTGACTTCTAGAAAGGTAGAATGCATGTGACTAAGCTACTTCTGAAGAGAAATATGAAGAAAACATATTTTTGCATTTTTTAGTAATTTGTCAGAATTATTTTGCATGTGCTTTAACTGTTGTCGACTCTGCATAGGTTGATTGGCGAAAGGAAATGGAGTAGGCACTTGCAGGAGGTTAGGAAGGTTAGAAGAGGGCCTATGGGGTCCCTAACACCCTTCGAGAGAGTTTCACAATGCTCGGATCTCAAGAAACCGCTTTCGTGAGCTTCTACAGGAAGTATGCAGGGGTTCTACAGGATGTTCTGTGGCTTCTACAGGATGTTACGAAAGGGAATTTTGAAGAGATGATGGTGGAAAAAAGGTGAAGAAGTGGGTATGGAGGTGAGATGAGGGTATGATGAGGTCTAGGACTTGGCGAACGAAGCGTGGGAGTGATAAGGATGGTTGGATTTGTTCAAGGAGGGTTAGAGCAATGTTGCACAAAAATATGGAAATTAGGTCAAAGTGAGGGAACGTGGCAAGTGTGACGTAAGAATCAGAGTTGGAGGGCGGAGCAGGCGGTATTGATGGAGTAGGGGTAGGCAAAGAGGTATCACAGGTGCTCTGCAAGTTATTTTCCAAACTATTTAATCAAAGACTCGGAAAAACCAAAGACCTAGCTACTTTAACCTAATCTGACCTGAATATTAGCAAAGAGAATGAACAGCAGTTTATTGCAACGAAATCATGTGAAATAGTTATGCAAACTAAGTAATCGTGAACCTGAACATGTAACCACAACTGGTATCAACTTCTACAAATGAGAATTTAACACTAACAATTGCATGATGAAGCAAAGATAGTGTTTTTGCTGGTAGCAAGGACACCTTGGTCTCAGATGATGGTTCCACAGAGGGAGAGGTGAGATCAGGGGTGCTTTATGGCCTTTTTCTAAATATCTTCTATGTTATTAACCTATCAAATCAATTTGAACATGAAAAGCCTTTTTAATCATCAACAATGACCTAGGTAACCAAGCAAGACTGTAATATATTTAAAAAAAAATATTTTGCAAAGACATTAAAAACATATAACAGTACACGAAGGAGGCCTTGGCACTTGGGTTGGTCCCAGCCCCAAGAGCTATAGGCTCCTAAGAAAAATCTCAGAACTGATGCCAAATGAAACTGCTTTCCATTATTCAAAAATAACCATGTCACAAAGAAAGTTGTACAGCAGAAGCTACAAAATGAGCTGAGAAACTAGCAGCATTATAGTGCAAAATAAAACTGCTCAAAAAGTAACCTATGAAGGTTGGAATCCTTCCTATTTATGCACTACGAGGGTCTCCAACAACCCTCCTTAACTCGAGGGGCTCGGTTGCTTGAACTACCAGTGATCAGTCACTTTACACAAAACTACTCGGCTGCCTTTGGGAATCCTTTTCGGTGGCCTACTAAACTCCAAGCTGAGGGTGGAGAATTCGAGGAAGGGGCGATTTAGTGCAGGAGACACCCTTCCTACGAATCCTCACCCTTGTTCCTTTATGCTTGGCTGTCATCTGGCTCATAAATGCTTGGCCTTGGTCCAAAATTTGTCCAAAAATCTGCAATAATCACGTGTTAGCCTTCTTGGTCAAGTGATTATCCTCATTCGTTCAACTAACATAAATATACTCAAAAAACATGCATAAACTATGAAAAATGGTGGATTAATGAAGAAAAATAGGCAAAATGAACCCAATAAGTTACCCATTTTTGGGGCTCATCATCACCCCCCTACTAAATGGGTTGCTCATCCTCTGAGCAACTAATCTAGCTCATTATCCTTGATAGCTTTGACTGCCTCTCTCACGTCCCAGGCCTCCGAGGTGATGTCTTCTTCTCGGTCATGAAATCCTTCTTTTCTTTCCACTTCCTCCCACTGCTTGTTTTCCCCTTCTTCCTTAATTCCTTCCAGCAATCCCAAAAGCAAGGGAGGGCTGAATTTTAGGCCGATCCAATTGGCCTCCAGATTTTGCATTGACTGTTTATAGAGGGGTACGCTTGCCAAGGCCTCCCTCATCCTGGTTGGAGAGTGGTATTCTCTTATCTTCAAACTGTGGGGCAGTGTGTTCCACCTCCTTGTGAAAGCATGAAGGCAGTTATCCCCTAACAGTCTCTCCATGTCCTCAAAGTGGGCAATTGCTTGAGCTTGTCGTTCAATGTAATCTGGTAACTCCTGAGGGTTGTTGGCCAAGTGCTGGTGGGCGCTTATCAATGTTGAGGGATCCTCCGGCTCTACTCTGATCATTAGTGGTTCAATGAGTTCCCTGTTCATAATGTCTCGGACCTCTGCTACCATTTTTTCCTTGTGATTCAACCAAGAGGCCATGGCCATAAGTTGCACATCTCCTACCACAGTGTCGGGGCCCCACGAATTCATATTTGGAAGGGCCAAGTTTTGCAAATAAAACTCTGATAATTTAGCCTTGTCCTCTGATGAGCTACTGTCACATAAATCCATAAATTGATGATAGTTTTGAAATGAGTTAGTGCCCCTTTGAGCCAAGGTGTTGATCTGGAACTACAACCATTGATCTTTAAGGTACAAAGCGTATGACTTGGCAGGCTCCCTACACTGTACAACCTCTATTGCCTAGCCGGCCATGCAGGCCAGTTGGGCTTCCTTCTCATGTACATGTTGCCTTAGAGACTGTATCTCTTTTGCTGCCTGCAACTCCTTGTCCTGTAGTTGTTTTGTTAGTGCCTCGATCTCAGCCTACAGCCCATCCTTTCTTTGTTGTTCATCCAAGGTTTCTTTATCTGTTAGAGGCTTTTCCCGCTGCTGTTGTTCTCGTAGAATGGAGGGCATGTCTTCCTTATGGATTCCCTGTAGCTGTAGCTGTTGTTTCAGTAGCTCGTTCTCTTCCTGTAGTTTGGCCCTCTGAATGCTTCCCACATGCTTCACCATGGCCAATTATTTCCTTGACTCCCTGAGTTGTTCTTCTAGGGGGCCTATGTCTGCCACACCCTTAGACTTGGCGATCCTCATCCAAGTATAAGTCCTAATCCTTTCTTCCTCCTGTGCAAAAAATAATGGCACTACAAATTTCTGGGGAATTATTTTCCCAGCTTCTAACAAGTTATAGTATGTTCCCAAACTGGGCTGAGGGCTTGGTTCCAATATTTCCTCTGTCCTTTCTTCTTCTTCTTGTTGTTTGGCCGCCTTTTCCTCCAATTTTTTAGTCTCTTTTAGCTTAGCCCGAGTTTCCTGTAGAGCTTTCTCAGCGTCCTGTAGAACTGTTTTTGAGTCCATTGTCTTTAGTCTTTCTCTCTAGGTGGAATTTTTTGGGCTTCCTCGGTCATAGGTGACAGAAATCTTTGAAGGAGACCCTTCGTTTGGTTTAGGGGTTGTGTCCTCAATCATAATTGGCTCCTTTGACTGTGGTTGGGGTCTGCCTACTTTGATCCGTGTGCTCCTTCTTGCTTTAAAGTACATGGAGGTCTGCCTCTTTCACTTCCCTTTTTGTTTTGGAGGTGTTTTTAAGGTGGCCAGCACAGCTGCGGCCTCTCTTGCCAATATTTTCGGTGATTTCCCTCCTTGTTGTTATGTTTCCATGCTTCCAGTAGAAGCCTCTGTGTCAATTGTTTCTGCCTGTATCGCGTCCATTTCAAGATCTGTCTTTGCCTTTTGTTTTGGTGTGACTGCTATGTCTATGCCAGCCTTTACTTGGGATGTTTCTGCCTTCTCTGCTCTCCTCTGCAGTCTCTTTTCCCTTGGTGTTTGTGTTGTTGTTCCTTGCTCTGTTTTAGGCTCAGCAATTTGGCCCTTTCCCTCTTTCTCTTTTTGTCCTGCTTGTGCTTGCTTGTCCTGTGTTTCTTACCACTAGTTTTCTCTCCTGCTTCAATGTGTTCCCCTTCTTCACTACTGGATGAGGTGAGCTCCTCGGCCAGGATTCTAATATCATCATCTTTGGTCATGTTTCGGAAAATTTCCCAAGAAAGGGGGACAGTGTAGGTGTGGAGGGCATCTTCCACTAAAAGTTTGATGAGCCCATGATGGGCTAACTGATCTGGTGTCCCTTCTTTCAATTTTGTGCCAAATTCCCTTAATGACTGCAGAAGAAAATAGGGAATGCTCAACTTCTCTTCCGGGGTTAAATCCATTCCATGTCATAGTTCATTCAACAACCTAAAATGATAGTCGTAGACAATGCTGAACCTCCCTTCACAGGTAATGTATTTCATGATTTGGAAACTAACCTCGCTCCAAGGAGGCGGTAAGCTAGTTCTTTAGACCCCATTTTTGTCTTCTACAGGATGTTCCTCAGGCAGGAAGAATGCTTTCTTGGCTGCCTGGCCCAATGACCTTTCTTCTTTGCTCTAAGGGAGCCCTAATGGAAGACCAGTAACACGCCTGATGAGCTCAGGGGTAACTTCTAAGGTCAAACCCCTAAAATTCACTGTGGCCTGTGTCCTTGATTTAGGTTTTAGGGACATTAAGAATTCCTCCATTATCTCATCATCATGACCCTGAATTTTGTCACAAAGGGACATCCAATTGGCACAGGTGAAGAGGTCTACCACCTCTGGATGCTCACGTAGCTTGCTAGGATCCGAAGATTCTTTCCTGATAAACCCTCCTGGCATGGTGAGAGTGCCCTGTTTTATGCTCTGATCAGAAAAGGGAATGTTTTCTATGGATTTCTCCCTGGACTCAAGGAAGAATTCCTCGACTGTTTAATATCAATGAGCAACAATTCCCTGGTTTCAATCCTGATGTGACTCAGCTCTCAGCTATTTGGTTATGAAAGGAAGAGTTTTACTTCTACAGACAGAGGACAGAGACCAAGTTTTCTTCTCAGGACACATTCAGATATGAAAATTTTAAATTTTTCATCCACAGGCTGGCTCTCACAGCTGCATATGCCTTCCTTATAAGAGAATTTTGGCAACAGGAAATGTGGAGAAGAATTTTGATGTAGAAAAACTGAGGAATATCGTGCAACAAAAAGGCAAACTGTTATTTTCAACTCACAGGCGGATTTTTCTCGGTCTCCCCAATTTGAAACAGTTCAATTCACCACCTTTCCAAAACATACCATGCATGGAAGAGTGTTTTCAAGCCTACCTCTCTCGGAACTCCAAATTCAACGAAGAAAAGTCTAGGCTTCTCTTCTCTAGAAAGTTGTGCCAAACTTCCTGTAGAGCTGCTTCCTGTAGAACTCTTGCCAGCTTCTGTAGGATGTCACTGCGCCTCTGAACGAGCCCGGTACGCGGGAGATTTTTTTGAACATGCCGAAAAACTCGGTGGAGGACGACGGGTTAACATATTTTGGACGCAGAGAACGCGTACTTCGGCCGAGGACGTTGCAAGTGCAAATGAACAGCGGGTGGTGAGAGTCTTCAGCCGAATATCTTTTAACTGCGGCGAAATTCGTGGCGAGGGAATGAGGTGGCCGGATTGAACCGTTGATCCAACATCACGGCCATCATTTTTCTGCATGTCTCTGACTGCCATCACCTCCCCTCTGCCATTAACCACTGCCACCACTACCAGTCCCGTTGATTTTTCCCGACTGGACACTCCACACGTGTCGGTTGCACGTCTCGGCGGCAAATTTCAACGAAACTGAACTTGTTCAAATCCCACGAAGCTTTGTAACTGGCTGAGGGTGTCCAGTTGACTAGCCACCGGTCCCGTCCAATCCAAACCATTTTCACAGTCATGCAGTTTTTGAAATATAGTTTATGCAATTGACGAATGAGGTTAGACACTTACCTACATGACCGTGGACGCATTATGAAGACTTTGGGTCTTGGAACCACTACTTTTCTTGCTGCTACCTCGTGCACGGGTGTTAGAACCCATTCCTTCATTTGTTGATGTTGTATGCATGGGTTTTGGAACCCGATCCTTCGGTTATCAACGCTGCATGCATAGGTTCTACTGGGTTTCGGCTGCCGAGGATGTTTTCACGTCCAAGAGGAGTCTTTTGCATGTTCCCTTTGTTGATGTCGGTTGTTCCTGCCTCCAGAGTATGTCTTCCAGAGGGATCAACTGCTATAGTATTCTTGTAGGATGTCCTGTAGCTACTTCTCCTCCTGGGATGCAGACTAAACGAGCAGGGCTATATTGCGGATGATGGATCTAGATGGAGTTTGGACAGGTAAGGTGAGCGAGACTTTGTTACTTGACTTGTCACTAAAAATTCTTGTTGTCAATCTGAGGAAAACAGGGTTTCTTGTATGACTGTGCAGGAACACATAACCAGGTGGGTGATGGAGGTGTAAAGAGATGGAACAGGGTGCCATATGGTGATGGGTGGAAATAGGGGTGTCTGCAGGCCTAACAAATAGATTCCAACCTTCAGATTCCCCTCTAAGATTGATTTTGGCTTGCCCGAAGGTTCTACGGGATGTTTCATGTAGAAGACATAAACTGCTTGTAGAATAGGCAGAACATCCTATAGAAGGTGAAATCTGCCCCTGAATGTGATCATATCCTAGGAGAGGCGAGTGGTCATGGAGGAAGTGTCTATGAGGGTGTCCTGTAGCCTGGTGTTGACCTCTGTCCTTGTTTTGTGCAACCTTCCTAACCTGCAATATATTCCCTGCAACCTGCAATTATTCCACAGAGATTAGGCCTGTTTTTTTTTTTTTTTTTTTTTGAGAGACAGCTGGGGCGCCTCCATGAGGTTTTCACCCTCACTATCTGCCCCGAGCGCCTCTAAGAAGTTTTCACCCAAGGATCTTTTTATTTCACTTCTCTGTTTTTGTTTTTTTTATGCTCAAGGTGTGGATGGAGTAGAGACAGGGCCCTGCTCCACTACCAGCACTGATTTGTCCAAAGTTTCAATGAACTCCTGCCTCGAAAGGGGTTTCCTGTAGATTTTCAATCGATGCCCATTGACAAGCATGGGGATGGCTTCTTCATCAATGGTCCTGATAAGGACTGACCCATTGTTGTTGCATTTCTCCACTATATATGGTCCTAACCGCCTTGTCCTCAGTTTCCCTTTGAAATCCTTGTATCCTGAGTCATACAGCAGCGCCCAATCTCCTGGCTGGAATTGATTTTCATTAAGGTTTCGATCATGCCATATCTTCCTCTGGATTTGAACTACTTTTGAGTGGAGGAGGGCCTGCATTCTCTATTCATCTAATCCATTCAGCTACAGTAATCTTTCCCGTTGTGCATGGCTGAGATCTAGGTCCGGCTGAGATGCCATCCTCAATGTGTTATACTCGAATTCTATGGACAGCAGAGCCTTCTTCCCATAGACCAGATCATAAAGTGTGAAACCTGTTGTAGTTTTCCAAGTGGTGTTGTAGGCCCAGGTGGCCTCAACCAAGCGATTGGCCCAATCCTTCCTGTTGCTGCTCACCACTTTAGTCAAAATCTCTTCCAAAGATCTATTAGTAACTTCCACCTGCCCATTAGCTTGCAGATGATAAGGGGTGGAAGTTCTGTGCTTGATCTTGTGATGAGCGAGCAGGTCTTCAATTAGGGTAGAGGTGAACTGACTTCCTTGATCGGTGGCCAGCTCTCTTGGGTAGCCAAATTTGTAGAAGATATTTTCCTTAAAAACTCAGCCACTTTTCCTTTTGTCACTGCCTTGGTTACCTTGGTTTCTACCCACTTTGTCAGGTAGTCTATGCACACAATGAATGGGGCACCTTTCCTCACGATTTTTCTCTTCTCTCTTGAGGATAGGTGTGGAGGGAACTGTGCTGAGACCAAGTAATTTGCTATATCAGCAAACCATGGAGAGAGTATTGAAATCGCAAACAGGTGTTCGTCTGGCATCTGGTCATCCATTGTCCCTTCTTCACCTGCAGGCAAATCCAATCTAGACAGAAAGTCAACAACAACATTTTCATTACTTGCCTTGTCCACAATGGTCAAGTCAAATTGCTGCAACAAGAGTAACCATCTAATGATACGAGCATTTGCATCAGGCTTATTCATTAAATATCTAATCACAGCATGATCAGTGTGTAGGAATGTCTAATAACCAGTGATGTAGTGTCTGAACTTGTTTAGGGAATGGACTACAGGAACTCTTTTTCGGTTACAGTATAGTTCATCTCTGACTTGGACAGGTTTTTGCTGACAAATTACATGGCATATGGTAGTTTCTCCTCAACTTGCCCTAAGGTTGCCCCTATGGCTCTGTTCGAGGCATCGGTGTGGATGTGGAAAGGTAGGGCCCAGTTTGGACCTCTCAAGGTTGGGGCGGACACCAACTTATCTTTGAACTCATCCAGAGCCCCTTGACAGTCGTCATTCCATTTAAACTCAACATCTTTCCATAAAAGGCCAAACAATGGTGAGGCTAGCTTACTGAAATCTTTAATGAATCTTCTATAGTATCCTGCTAAGCCTAGAAAACTCTGAACATCCCTTACCTTTTGAGGAGGTGGAACCTTTTGGATGATAGCAATTTTGTTAGGATCCACCTGTAATCCTTGCTGAGAAATGGTATGACCTAACACGGTCCCTTCAATCATCAGGAATTCACATTTTTCAGGGCTGAGGGACAGGTTCATCTCAATACAATTGGTTAAAACTTTTCCCAGGTTAGACAATGCTTCTTGGAAGTTAGACCCATAAGGAGAAAATTCATCCATATAGATTTCCACCGAATTGTGAACTAGCTCAGCAAATATGCTCAATACTGCTCTCTGGAAAGTGATAGGAGCATTGCATAGCCCAAAGGGAAGGACCCGGTAGGCAAAGGTTCCCGAAGGACAATTGAAGGTGGTCTTATCTTGGTCTTCCGGGCTAATTTGGATTTCATTATACCCACTGAACCCATCTAGGAAAGAAAAGAACTTCTTCCCTGCCAGCCCATCTAGCACTTGATCTATGAATGGTAAAAGGAAATGGTCCTTCTTGGTGGCTTTGTTAAGTTCTCGATAATCTACACAAATTCTCCACTTCCCATTTTCTTGGGTACAAGCACCAGAGGAGAAACCCATTCGTTGTTCGAGATGGGGTAGATGAATCCTGCATCCAACAACTTTTGCGATTCTTCTTTAACGATGTCCTTAAGGGCCGGATTCATTCTCCGCTGAGGCTGCCTGACTAGTTTACAATCCTCTTTAATGTAAATGTGATGGGTACAGACCGACGGATGGACTCCTTTCATTTCCTTATAGCTCCAGGCAAAAGCATCCAAATGGTGGCTCAATAAGCTACAGAGCTCCTTCTCCTGAGAGGAAGATAGGGATGAGTTGATCTTTAAAGTTCTTTCAGGGCCAAATTCCACATTTTTAACTTTGGGTGAGGTCGAATCGGCCACACAAAGGTCCACTAAAGCGCTGGCTTGGGTACCTTCCACTAACTCCTCTAATGATAGTGCACTGGGAGGTGGATTTTGAATCAAATTCTCGATCAAGTCATCCTCGGTCAGAGGACCTCCCCTGGTGGCTTCTACTGTGCACAATGGTGCAGAGTAGACTTCACCCTCATCTTCCTCCTCCAACCAAAGCGGTAAGTCATGTTCTAACAGAGGTTGGGCAGGAGGGTATAGGACTAGCTGTTTGGACATAGGCCCATTCTTGATGGTCATGCTTCCAGCTCGACAACTGATGTAAGCATCCGCAGTAGCTAACCAAGGCCTTCCCAAAATGAGGGGGTATCCAGTGAGTTTTTCCTTTGGTTGAAGGACCAAGAAGTCCGTAGGGTACTCCCAAGAATCAACAGAGACCAGGACATCCTCCACAATCCCTTCGGGAGTCACGGTGGAGCGGTCTACCAACTGCAGTATTGTCGAGGTCTTTCTTAAGGAACTCTGAAGGTTAAGTTTAAGCATAGTGTCCCTGGTCATCACATTAATGGCAGCCCCTAGATCAATCAAGGTGTGGGGGATTATGGTGCCATTGATGTGGACGTCAGCTACAAGACTCCTAGGGTCCAAATATTTTGGACAGGTTACTTGTCCCAACATCAGATCGGACAGTTGTCCTATGACATTGATAATCGGGGCATCTCTCTTGAGCCTGCCTGGGTGCCTGAAACACTTCTCCTTGATCAATTTGTTGTAGATTGGTACATCTTTTATGGCCTGGAGAAGTGGGATTTTCACACACAACTGTTTAAGTTCTCCCAGAAGTTCAGTCTCCTCTAGGTTTGGTTGCATAGCTACTGTTAGTCTCTCAGGAAAGGGTGGAATGGCTTTGGGTTCACTTTCTTGTTTCTCTTCCTCTTCCTCCGGTGGAGGAGGCTAGCGATCTGGAAGGACCTTTCCAGATCGCAGGTTGATCTCCTAAATCTCCACAGCATAGGTAGGGCATGTTGTCTCTCCAGTGTATACCTGTTGGGCCTGTCTATTGTTGGGTTTCGGGTTCGGTTGAGTAGGCATCTAGGGTTGTCTTGGAGGGGCAGGAGGTAATGGTTGTGGTTGAGTAGGAGGTGGAGGCAAAATAGCTGGAGGAGAGTTGTATTGGGGCCTCCACCCCGGTTGAGGTGCATTCCACTGAGGGTGTGGTTGGACATGAGAGTGAAACGAATGAGCAGCAGGTTGAGTATGGTATTGAGATGGATAAGACCAAGGAGAAGGTGTGGACCAGGAAGGATGAGCAGGGGGGCCCCAAGAAGGCGTGTGAGCGGATTGGTTGGGATTGTAATAATTTTGGGATGTTCCTTGCATCCCCTTCTGGTAAGGTCTGGACCCATGCGGCCTCCTTTGGTTGAGGAAGTAGAGTGGCTTAGTGGCCCCTTCAGCCCCTTGATACATGGCTTTAAGTCCAGGTAAGGTTGGGCACTGGTTCATGGGGTGCTCTTCCTCACAAACAAAACATACCTCCACTAAGTGCAATGGACATTCGTTCTTAGGATGCTTCCTTGTACATATGGGACAAAAAATGGCCAAAGCCCTCTTAGCTTCCTCTTTCTTCTGTTGGATTCGGAAGGTATCTGGTTGCATAGAAATGGTCTGTCTCATCTCACTTTTGAGGTCTTCCATCTGATTAGCAAACTCATGCTTAGAGAAGGTGGTACTAGCTGAGAGTGAATTCCCCCTACCTCGTTTCCGAGCTGCCCTAGAGTGGTTTCTAAACACAGTCTTTATGTCCTCATAAGGTAGTTGGTAGATGTCTCCTCTAGCTAGCAGATGGAGGGTATCTAGAAGGTCTTCGGGGACTCCTCGAAGCAGAACCAGTTTCACAGATTCAGGGTCAAGCGTGCACCTGGCCCTTTTATAGCTAAGTTGGAACCTTTCCTCGTAGTCCTCTAAAGACTCATCACTTCCCATGGTCATCCGAAAGATCTCTCCCTTTGTTTCCTTTAACCTACAGTAGTCCCGATATTTGTTGTTAAAGGCTTGCTGCATCTGAGCCCAAGTTGTGATATTGTTTCCAGGTAGCCCCATGAACCAGCGTAGTGTTGTATCCTTGAGGGTAGAGGGAAAGAGCTTCAAATTTTGCTCGTCTTCTGCATAGCCATAAGTTCGACAAAGGACAGCAAACTCAAACAGGAAGGTATCAGGGTCTTCAGTGGTCAATCCATGGAAATGAGGTAAGGCTGAGGGACTTATGTTTTTCATCTTCCTGTCCCTGTTGGTTTCTCGGATGGGAAAGGCACCTTCTATTCTCTCTTCATCTTCTCTACCGTTTATGTTTTCAGCCATGGTCTCAAAAGGAATGTTTTCTTGCTCTTAACACATATTTCATTAAATTTGGAAGTAGTTAGTGGATCTAGAATTTAGAACTTTAACTAGATAAAGTTTTTTCAAAATGAGGAATTAGAAAGTCACTTAGTTCACTAATTTTAATGTATATATTCACCATTTTTTGTGTAAAAATTATCATGATAAAATTTATAAACCAAATTTATATAAACTTGCAAAAGAAAATATTTCACATCTTAATCTTGGATTCCTTACATTATCTATTTTAATATTTTTATGGTTTGTTTTAAAACATAAGTTTGTTAAGGTTATTTTATGAAAATAATGATGTGTATTTTACTATTATTAAGCCATTTAATTATAATCCAATACAGTAAATATCATGTATTTGTTAAGTTACGATTATTACTAAGACAATGTTGGCACAATTTAAAAGTCTATCACCTTTGCAACACTATTAGCTTGGTTGAAGATTAAAAAAACTCTCATAGATCATCTAGTTTATGCTCATATTGGATTTAAATTTCAAAATATTTGTGTCGCTACCAACCTTCTTGATATTTTAACTAAACAAAATTATGATGCTCTTGAAACACTTCTTTTAATTCTTTTTTAGCATAACAATAAAATTCGAAATAATTTTGTGTAATATCTTTTTGCCATTCTTATATACCATATTTGGTCTTAGTGGATGATAATCATCATTATCATCATCATCATTACACATTATTGTAGGAAGTTTGCACCATTTTAGAGTTGAGGAGAAAATATTTTTTAGGATCAAATTAAATGTTGAATGCTAGTAGTAGCATAATTTATTTTTATTTTTACTTGTACTTTTATGTTAAAAACTAAGTTGATTGAGGCTTACTTAATGAATAATATATTAATATGCAAGATATATATTAAGTGTAAAGTTATTTAATGACAAATAATCATCGTAATGTGTCCAATATATACCATCATAGATTCATCTTAAGTGCGGATGTAGGGAGCAAATTTATTCACGTGCAAACTTTTTAGAGTCCAAAATACAATGTGTTATTTTTCATTGTTCAAACCGTATTTTTGAATGCTAGATAGAGTAAATATAAAACCAAATAAAAATTTTAACCATATATATATATATATATATATATATATATATATATATATATATATATATATCCTTTTTTTCTCTCTCAATAAGACTAATTCTATTATGGATACAAAAAGTTACAGCGAAGCAGTGGCCTTGAGAGTTCAGCCTGACGATGGCATTTTAGAAAAACACATAAGATCAGTGCAGTTCTCCAACACATTACAGTGTTCCATAGTGACCAGACCAGTACATTTTGACAGACGACACCCTGAGACTGACAAAAACATGGACAGACCCTGCCCAGATACAAACAGAAACAGCTGATATATGTAGAAACGACACATTAACTTGCAAGGACCGGAGCCAAAACATAGCAACAAAACCAGAATAAGCTAGGCTAGTCATCATCTGTGGTATAGGGCTCCTCAACAACTAGACACCCGTACCGAAGAAGGTCCTCCGAGTCCGAATGAGGAGCAACCGAGCCGGTGGGATCGCCACGCACGGACACACCTGGGCCAGCGGGGTTTTCCAGAATTGGCGACGAAGCATCCTCTGAGACTGAGCGCAGGCGCTCCTCTGAGTTTGCAATTCTCTGCTCCACAGGTTCAACAGCTTGGGCCGCTCCCAAATTTCTGTTGTTTTCAAGCTTTTCAATAGAGACAGAAATAATAAAAATGGCATTGTCGAACGAGCAAGGGAAGCGATACCGCGCTATCTGGTGAGTGGCAAGCTCACTTACCACCTCTCCTGATCTACCGCGACCCCTTCCTCTGCCACTCCTCGTTGACGGAGGACTTCGCCGTTCAGGTTCCAGAGTGTCGGAGGAGCGCTGCGAGACAGCTCGACCACCAGAGCCCCCCCTTCTGCTCAGTAGCCTGACTCTTTCGCGCCGCATGTTAGCTTGTTGTGCACTGGGTAATTGCAGAACCTCCCAATAACCATACAATCTCTGCACATTAACAGTGCTGTGAACCCCTGCAACGGGATGCAGAGAAACGCCCAGAACTGCAAGTGAAACCTCGACGGCAGAATGCATTGGAGCTGGAATGCGATGAGCGTTTAAGGAGCAGCAAGACGCGGCGATAATGACGGTAGATGAACACCATAATGGCCGCATTAATGTGGTTATGTAGGCCCGTTCCCCTTCCCAAGTGAACTTACTCGTGGCGTATGCGAGCTGACAGATGCCCACATGAAACGCCACCCGAATGTCCTTCGAACATTTAATCACCCACATCCGGGGGTATATATATATATATCTATATATATATATATATGAAGTTGACATTGGCATAAATTAGTTAACATAGATCTTCAAATAATTTATCTGAATCTATAAGTTAAATATTTTTGAAAAGTATAAGATTCAAACATATAATTCACACATTTTTTTACTTCTAATTACTTTAAAACATATTATTTTTTTATTTTTATATTTAGAACATAATTTTTATTTTAAAGGGGCACAGACGAGCAGACAAACTTACACACCCCCTCATACTAGGTTGTAGAATGAGCCTCTCGACTCAATTACTAATTGTTTTAATGATCAAAATCAATCATGAATTAGAATAGTGACAAACTAGTACAATTTGATTATTTTCAAATACAAGAGGAAAGAGAGAGGCCGCCCTACTGATCGCAATGCACTGAACACAGCATTCGGGAAGATTGATCGCCCGTACCCTAAAAAGTATTCTGCGGTTTTGCGATTGGTTTGGCACACCCTCTACCTAGTTCTCCAGAGCAGTCCCTTTCGTTCCTTTTCAGACTCCTTAACAGAAAAGGTCTATCTGAGCACTTGTCACTTCAGGCTCATTAAAAATCGAAGGAGACTAGAGTCATCTTTTGTTTTACTAAACTATTTATTACAAATGTTTAGTTTTTATTCATGTAGTGTTTAAGGATATTATATTGAAAAGAACATATTAACATTAATCTAAAACTTAGGTTCCTTACATTAATTTTATTATCATTAATAGTTATATTTATATTTATGTATTAAATTTGACTCATGAATAATAGATTTTGTAAAAAAATTCTTACCAATAAAGTTATTTAACAATATATTAATATTTTATTTTTTACTATTATTGACCATTTTAAATTGACACTAACTACTTTTACTACGTTGAGTACAAATTTATTATACGAGTACAATGTTGGCACCACTTCAAAATCTATAAGAGGAAATATTTTATAATTTTAGTTGTGTTGTTCAATGATCAAAATAGGTTTTATAAATTAGAGTGCAACAAAATAGCAAATTTGATTTATAACAATTATAATAAGGAATATTAAGGAAAGCTCACTTCAAACATTATTACAAGTGTTTAGCATTTATTTATTAAGTGTTTAAATGGCTTATATTAAATAGAATACTAGTTAGGTACTCCACTATTGTTTTAATAGACCAAGTTTAGAATATGTTTTTAAGTGCATTATTGAATATGATTATGCATATTTGATATGGTGACAAGTCATGTTGGTCAAATAAAGCTTTGAAAACTTAAATATTTTATGGCACTATCATGTAGTTTGTATCAACACATGATTACATTGAAATATTAAATAATAGAAAACTC
This sequence comes from Pinus tabuliformis, assembly GCA_031772625.1. Taxonomy (NCBI): domain Eukaryota; kingdom Viridiplantae; phylum Streptophyta; class Pinopsida; order Pinales; family Pinaceae; genus Pinus; species Pinus tabuliformis. The sequence continues at coordinate 718,526,857 of CM062805.1, forward strand.
GTCCAAAAATAATATGAAGAGAATATTTGATATACAACAAATATTGAAAAGTGTGTCTACATGTATATTAATAGATCCTTAAAAAAAAATTACATTCATGAATCATATAAACCTAATCTTAAGATATTCACTCAAGTAGATCAAGAATGGCTTCTACACCATATTTATTTATCTTGGTCTTCTTGCAATGTTTTTTCTTTGGCATCCATGCCCACATTGTGGTATTAATTGGAATAGAGCCAAGTTCTGTGTCATTAAGATTTGGTACCCAATATTGCTCTAAAAAATTCCATTGTATTTCCCTGACATAAGCTTCCACCAGTCAACCTTTACATGAAGATTCTCACTTTCATTATCTGTAAAGATATCTTAGAAGGATTTTTCTATCCAAATCATCTCTCTTGCATCCTCATTTCTTGATCTAACTAGCAACATCTTTCCTTTCTCAACATTAATCATCAGATTGAATGTTGGCTTTGGCTTTTTGTGTTTGGGTCCAACATATATTGGTTCATCTGTCGCATTATCAAAATCTCCATCCATAATACTTGATATTACTTGGAGTGCATTACGATCAACATCAACAATGTGCCTTGTCTTGGGCCAGAAATCCTCACAAGATGAATCACTTCCATTTATTATTTTATGATCATTATAGATTCCATCTAATGTATCAAGAACTCTTTCCCAATACACTACTTTATTTTTCCATTCCTTTGTAACAATTGGTGAATCCTCATTCCCAATAGTGTATTTCCACATTTTTATGTATGATGTTATCCCTTCCTTTAGTTCTTTTAAAGAGACATCATTATGTTTGGAAGCTAAGAAAGATGGCTTCCTTATGGGAATTATAGTTTGACCTTCATCATCTATATTCCATAACTCAACAAGTTTCGACCACTTAATATCTCTAATTGTTCTTTGTATCTTAGTATTGGAACATCATTGAGTACAAGAAATTGGAAGTATTGGACATTAAGATGTCCAACTAGTGCATTTTTTCCCTCCTTGATGTATCCATTAAGGAAACTTTTGAAGTCAGAGACCTTGCCAATAAGTGTAGGCGGAAACACTAAATTTTCTTCAATTATGCGATATGTATCCATCATTTCAAATAACTTAGAATAAATATCTTTACTTTTTAGGTTGGAAGACATTCTTCCGTAGGTTCCATCTATGTCTTCATGGGTGTGCCCCAAACGCAAGAACCCAACCACAATAGTGATGAAGACACTAACTGTAGTTAAAAGTGATAGAAACATGAAAAGGTATTGATTCTTGTTATCACTTGCTGCATTGTCCAATTGTAACAAAAAATGTGGAGGAAGAGGTTTAAAATCAACATTTTGACTTTTTGATCTTCCATTAGATATAAAATCATCCTTGTACACTTGACATTTTGAGTAAATAGAGGTGTCAAGTAATGCATTTATAAGTGGGTTTCTTGAACTTCCACTTTCATAAAGTAGATAACCATACATATCCATTTATGGGTCTTTAAGATCCCTTAAGCACTTTACAAGGGATGTAGTAGTAAATTTTGATCCCATATGTACAAATGGTAGGGAGAAATTATCAAAACCTCTTGTCTTATGCTCATGTGTAAGCATATCAGTCAATGACAAACCTAAATTTGTTCCTACAATAGATTTTGATTTGACACGTAGCCTTGAGATCGAAGTCTTTTTTTTGTCCATTTTATCATGCATAATGCTCAAATGCTCCTTTGGAAGCTGCTCTAACATAATTCTATGGGCATAGTAGCAATATCTTCCACACATAACAATCTTGTTATGTTTGTTCAGCGTACCTCATGCCTTTTCTTCCAACTATTTTGCAGTTACTGACTTCATTTGTGCTTTCAATGTAATACATTCACTGCATTTACTAAAGTTGGTGTTCTTTGAAAATGCCACATCTCGAAACTTAGTATTCCATATCTTGCTCATTTTTTACTATGATATTGATGGGTAATTGAGATTTTGAAGAGCCTCATTAATCTCTTTTAACAAAGAATTTTGTGTATAAGTTGAAGGAAGCAATCTTAAAGGAGCATATGTTCCATCTTATTCAACTTGACGTGTTTGGTTTGGTGAAAAATCTGAATTATCCATTACAATTTTGTGTAATATTTCTATGGTTGTTTAGATTCTCTTCCGGATCACATCCTGAAGATGAACCATCGTTGCTGGTTCTAAACGTCGATGTAAAAGAATCCTTATGCGATGGATCCGAAAGAGAATCTAAACAATGATGTAACTCGCAGAAACCTCAAAGACAAGATTTCTATGGTTGCCACTGTGTGAGCTCGTGCTTTGCATGTGTTGGTGTTACCATGAATAGCTTTGATATGTCCATGTTGGAAATAATGCTGGTAGTTATAGAATGTGCTTTGAGGAATCTTATGTATCTTATACCATGCTTTCTTACAAATAATATTCCCATTTAATCTCATGTCCTTTACATTTCTAGCAATAGGTGGTAGGCCATGGCCCTTTGACATGAGTGAATTCAAGGCAAATTCCCTAATACCATTTTTATTTATTTGTATCATATCCCTTCTAGCACCTGCAATGGACTTCCTATCCACATGTTGAAAACAATATTTTCTACAACATACATCTGCTGCGAAAAGTCGAATTTCTTTCTCTCATCTATTTTGGTTTGACATTTTGCATTTTTTTGTAGCCATAACTCGTTTAATCCTTTTATATGACCTTGTTACATGAATATCAATTGAGTTTTTATATTTTTCATTACTAAGATACCCATCCCATTTGTTTAAGGGATTTGTGTCCTCTATAACATCCCATATCACCATTTCCTTGGGTGGCTCCTTGAACTTTTCCTTGACCCTTAATATCACACCTTTTTTGTCCACCAACTTATTTATTGGCCATATAACCAAACAATGTATAGACTTATCCCCAATTCTACATATCCCACAATTTCCATCTATCTCTTCCAAAAAAACACCAAATTCCATTTCACCTAGCGTTTCACCCTCAACAATGTCATCATTGTAGACATTAACTAGCATTCCTTTGGCAATGCACATGCTTGTTCCCATGCATTCATTTGTAAGAGAAACCTTTGTAAATATGAATCTAACCCTATCTTGGGGAATATTTATGGCATGATCATGACAGTGAGGCTCCAAATTTGATTTTGGCCAAACCTCATAAGATTCCAATGCACCCCCTAGTGTATGCTCAAATCCTGTTGGATGTGGTAGAGGAGCATCATGTTTTAACACCTTCTCAATTTTAACCACTATGCATCATTTCTTTACCATATTTCCATGTACTTTATGCCCAAGATCTGTATTGAATATGGAGCCCTCACCCACCTTCACTCCATGTTGCAGAAGATCTACCTTGTCTCCAATAGAAAATGTAGAAGAAACATTTGCACCTATAAACGAATGTAAATAAGGTTAGTATTTACTTAAGAAAACACTTATTATACTATCAATAATATTTAACGCGTGCTTCAATATTTTGATTTACCTATGTCATGTCTCAAATCTATGATCTTCCATGGATGTATGTCCCCTTCATTAACATCCTCATCAATCAAATGTGGTTGAGTGACATCAATTATCAAAATTGTAACATGAACCTGCATTAACCCTTTCTCTGACATAATAAGTTCCAGACTCTGTAGATTCGACCCTTCCTAGCCCAATGACTTGATCATTAATAAGGAGATCAACATAGTCCCCTTTTGCCAAAATTATATTTTCCATTGTAGCTTGTATAAATTATGTAACAACAACTAAATCGTAACTTGTAATTAAAAGGTTGAACCATGTAAAGTGTGACTTTATATCTTCACAAAAACACACAACTTACGAAAAAGTAATATAGATGCAAAAATTTAAATAATATGGTAGTCATATTGTATGTAATGAAACATTGTTTCCCACCATTTAGTGCCTACTACTAAAAATTACTTTACATAAAAATTACACAAAAAAATATGTATGAAGACCAAGAAATTAGAGATGTAGATAGTATCATAGAATGACAAATATCAACTCATATCAAACCACCAACTTCCTATTTAACTTTAGAAATGACACTTGTAGTTTTGATGTATGTGTATGAATAATGATCATAAGAAATTTGTAGAAGTTGAAGAACCAAAACATGGTCCTTTGGAAAATATAAGAAATTCCAAGATCGATGCTACATAATGTCTAAAATTGCCATGAGAAGGAGAAATTATATTTATATTTCACTTAGTGAGGGTGTTTGATGTTTGAACTTGATAATCGAAAGCCAAACTAGAGGTTTCCTTCCAAATAAAAGTTTTGGTACTGTAAATACTAGATAATTCTCATTTTTATTCTAAAAGCAAAGAAATTGCATTGGAAGAAAAATATAGTATACCTCAATAATACATTTATTCATAAACTTCAAAATTATACAAAGATCACATTATTCTCCATGGGTCAAATAATTATGATTGGATTATTATGTTTATGCCAAAAGGAAAGCTATACAATTATATTTCCTTCCAACTCAAGCACAAATGTAGTGCCAACAACATCACATTTTTATATACACTTCTTTTACACTATCATTTATCTTCACAAATTGTTCCAAATTCAATAAAAGGGCACATCAAAAGATATAACTCTAACTATTGTGATTATTGAGACAATGTCACTCCTAGAGCATTGGTTGCATAACTATAATGGTGTCTAGAAGAAAGTTAGTAATTACTAGGTATCCTTTTGCATAATCACAAATGCACTGCCAAGAACAATATCAGAGTACTAACCTTGGTGAGGGTGAAATCTTGATAGTTTTCCTTTTGGCACAAGAACAAAGAAATCTAGTGCATTCTATAAATCCTTCCAACCCAAAAAAAAAAAAAAAAAAAAAAAACTTTAAATGTAAAAGTTGAATGAAAGTGTCATGTAATTTGCATAAAGTATGGTCACATGATTACATTGAAGTTGAACCAAAATGTGCATGTGTACTAAATAATATAAAAACCCTCAAAAAATAATAAGAATGGAATATTTGATATACAACAAACATTGAAAATTATTTTTGAAATATATCAATAGATCATTCAAAAGATAAAACTCAAGATATTCTCTCAAGTAGATCAAGAATTTTATACATATTTGGCAATTTAGTGTTTTTTGGAAGCGATTTTCTAGAAATTTACAAAAGATCTAATCAATAAATATTTATACATATCCCCAATCCTACATATTTGGCAATTTCTATCTCTTCCACAAAAACACCAAATTCCATTTCACATGGTCTTTCACCCTCAACCATGTCATCCTCACAGACATTAACTATTATTCCTTTGGCAATGCACATGCTTGTTTCTTTGCAATCATGTGTAAGATAAACATTTGTGCATATGAAGGTAACCCTATCTTGGGGAATATTTATGGCATAATCATGATAGTGAGGTTCCCAATCTAATTCTGAATAAATATGATAAGATTCCAATACACCCCCTAGTGTATGCTCAAATCCTGTTGGATATGGTATAGAAGCATCATGTTTTAACACCTTCTCAATTCTAACCATTATGCATCATTTATTTCCCATCTTCCCATGCACCTTATACCCTAGCTTTTTATTGAATATGTAGCCCTCACCCACTTTCACTCCATCTTGCTAATGATCTACCTTGCCTCCAAGGGAAAGTGTAGAAGAACCATTTGCACCTGTAAAACAAAGTAAATAAGCTTAGTATTTTCTCAAACAAAATATTTAGTATACTCTCGATAATAATTAACACATGCTTCAATATTTTGATTTAACTATGTTGGGTCTCAAACCCATGATCTCCCATTGATGAATGTACCCTTCATCAACATCCTCCACAATCAAATGTGGTTGAGTGACATCAATTATCAACATTGTATCATAGTCTACATAACCCTTTCTCATGCATAAAAAGTTCCAAATTATGTAGATTCAACCCTTCCGAGCCCAATAACTTGACCACTAATTAAGAGGTCAATGCATTCTCCTTTTGTAAAATTTATTTTTTCCATTGTAATTCTTATTAATTATGTAAAAAATCAATTGTAGTTTGTAATTAAGGTTAAACCATGTAAAGTGTGATTTTATATTCTAGTCAAAACACAACTTTCAAAAAAATAATATGGATGAAATAATTTAAGATATTACGGTAGCTATTTTGTATTCACTGTAACATTGTTCTCTATCATTTAGTGCTTGGTACAAAAATGTACTTTACATATGTGTTGTGTGCGTGAAGTCCTAATAATTAGATATCAATGTAGCATTATAGAATGATAGATATTAACTCATATCGAACCACCATTTGACTTTGGAAATGACACTTGTATTATTGATGTATGTGTACAAATAATGCTCCTAAGAAAATTGTAGAACTTGTTGGAGAACTACAACATGGTCCTTCATAACATCAAAGAATGTCCAAAATTGATGCTACTTAAGATTTTTAAAAGTCGTAAGTGAAACATAAATTGTATTTATATCTCACTTAGTGAGGATATTTGATGTATAAACTTGATATTTGGAAGTCATTCTAGAAGTTTTCTTCCAAATAAAAGTTCTAGTACCATATATACTAAATAATTCTCATTTTTACTTTGAATGTTTTGAAATTACATTTCAAAACATTAGTTCCATTGTTAGGACCTCCTACCATTACATATATGAGGACATACTATTTAGGATGAATACATAGGGATGTTAAACACCTCTAGGTCCCCAAAAAGTGTAAATTTGAGTTTTGTCAGATGTGTGTGTCGATGAAGAAAAAGTGACCTTATGCATATAGAAATTAGTGAAATTGATTTTGGAAGTTCATAGCTAAATATTAGAGATGAAAGAAAAACAATACACGTTGCTAAAAAAATTGTGCTTGTCACTTTATGGTTGCATATTTGTGCATTGAAAGCAAAAACACAACATACTTCAATAATATATTTATTCATAAACTCCAACATTGGACAAAGATTGTATTTTATACATGGAATAGTCCCTATAATATGTGTATTAAATTTAATTCTATCAAAAACATATTGCTAACAACAACATTATAGAGCAAAAGAAGTCCAACACATTGTAGATTTCCTTAGAGCAAAAGAAATCCAAAACATTGTAGATTTCCTTCTAAATCAAACACAAGCACATTGCCAATAACAACACTACAAGGTGAAATAAATCTAACACGTGTAATATTTCCTTATAGCGTAAACAGAAGTAAAGAACAATATTGTAGGGTGAAACAAATCTAGTGAATGCCATATTAACTTCTAGCACAGACACAAGCATGTTGTCAATAGCAACATTGCAATGTAAAACTAATCCAGTGCATGCTAGATTTCCTTCTAGTAGAAACAAAAGCAAAATGCAAGGTGAAATAAATCTAACGCATGCATTGTTCTTGTGTTTGTGCGAAAAGAAAATCTAGTGGCACACTCAATTTGTTTTACTTTGCAATACATGTGTTTATGCTAAAAGGAAATTTAGCGCATGTTGGATTTGTTTTGCTTTGCAATATTGATGTTTGTGCTAGAAACAAATCTAGCACACACTATATTTGTTTTACCCTTCAATGCTTGTATTTGTGCTTTTGTTTTACCCTGCAATTCTTTTGCATTTGCCTTACACTAGATTCGTTTTACCTTACGATCCTTGTGTTTGTGATAGAAGCAAATATATCGTGCGCTAGATTTGTTTTACCCTACAATGCTTTTGTTTGTGCTAGAAACAAATCTAATGTGTGTTGGATTTGTTTTAACATGCAATGTTTTGATTGTGCTTTTGTTTTACCTAACAATGCTTTTGTTTCTATTTTTCCATACACTAGAGTTGTTTTACCTTACAATGACCAGGTCTATGTTGGAAACAAATCTAGCGCAATGTTTGTGTTTGTGCTAGAAACAAATCTAGTGGATGCTAGATTTATTTTACCCTGCAATGTTTTTGTTTGTTCTATAAACAAATCTAACCCACATTAGATTTTTTTACCCTGCAATGCTTGTGATTATTCTAAAAACAAATCTAGCATACACTAGATTTGTTTTACCTTACAATGCTTGTATTTATGCTAGAAACAAATCTAGTGTGCACTAGATTTGTTTTACTTGTCAATGTTTTTGTTTGTGCTAGAAACAAATCTAGCGGGCATTAGATTTGTTTTACCCTTTAATGCTTTTGTTTGTGCTAAAAACAAATCTATCGTGCGCTAGATTTGTTTTACCCTGCAATGTTTTTGTTGGCAAAATAGAATTTTGAATTAGGCATTGGTGCAACAAGTAGCTCTCCAGAGCAGGTCGGTTGATACTCTGCAAAGCGATAATAGAAGCAATTCTTGTTTTTTGGTCACTGCTTGCTTGTGTTCCTCTGGAAATAATACACAAAATTAAACAAATCTATCTAAGATACTTGTGGGCATGGGAACAAGATCATCACCCATTTTCACTTACAGCATGGTCTTCCATAGCCATTCCCAAGCAAATGGGACGATGAGGCTTAAAAAATATCATTTGGTTCTCTAAGGCTCTTGCTAAAAAGGTGTCCGGAAATTGCTTCAAGTTACGGGGTTGTGGTTGCAATTCATAGCAAACAAATATATTTGCCCCTATTCAACAATGGATTGGATTCATACTCCCAGGTGATTTCCACCCTCTGGATCATTCGTTTGGAAAGCTCTTAAAAATTACACTTCAGTCATACTGCAAGGTCTCAGATGGCGAATTGGAGATGGTATAAAACTTCTTGTAGGGAAAGATCCCTGAATAGGTTGTGGGGATTCTCATATATTCTCTGATCAACTCATCCAAGCTCCTTCACACTCAAAGAATCTTCTTCTTAAATCAGGCCTTTGATCATATGGGTCTGATGGGTTGCCTAGCTTGGAGGCAATTTGTTGACCTACTATTGGAAGGGGCTCTGACTGAAGAATGGAACAAATATATTGAAACTCTTAGTCATAATATGGTATCTCTCTCAAATTCTAAAGACACTCTAGTCTGGTCAAACACCCCCTCGAGTAGCTGCAATCACAAGTTTGTTTATTTGTCTTTAGCCCGTCAACCTCAGGTTTCCTTCCTCCCTGGTGGGTTAAAAAGATCTAGAATCAAAACTATTCACCTAAAACTAAATTATTCATGTGGTTTCTCCTTAAAAACGAAGTGCCAACATGGGATATCTTACAAAAAAGGTTTTTCTTTATGCCCAGTAGATGCCCACTTTGCTTGAGGACATCCCACATCTCTTCATAAATTTCCCCTTCACTATCAAAGTATGGCTTGAAATTCATAAGTATATTGGTAACTCACATCAATGGCATGGGGACTCTATGGATATGTGTAAAAAAATGGCTATAAAGAAAATATCCAAAAAACATATGAGCTCTCCCTTTAATGGTCACTTGGGGCATATGGCTGGAAAGGAACAACTCCATTTTCGAAAATCAAGGACAATCCTTTCTCAAAGTCCTTCCTAATATTTCCTCCAAATGTCTTAAAATGCAAAACAAAATTCAAACATCATCCTTAAACATCTCCCTTAAATATAACATTGGACCATAAATTCTTCACTTTTATTGTTATCGGCTATGGGATGATTTTCCTATATGCAATTATATAATGAAATATGTGTGCATTAATGAAAAAACATTGAGTTTCATTTTTCATAATCACAAACAATGAAAAAAGAATCACATGTAACTAGCATCATTTTGGAAATTTTATATTTATTAAAAATCTTTAACATGTTTTCCTCCCATATCTCATAAAAAGGTGTGAAATTTTTGATATACTGTTCAATAAGCCCAAGGATCGCATACCTTTTAAAACTTTGCATTACCATTATATGTTTCTCCTTGAAGATATATAATATGTTTTTTCTTTAACATATATATTATGTTTCACATTTCTTAATATTTGACAAAATACTAAAGTAGAAAATAATATAAAATCTCATTTTTTAGAATATTTTATGATATAAGAGATTGATTTAAGTGATGTTTTAGGTTAGGAGAGGTAGCTTTATATAATAAAAAAATATTACAATTTTAAAGTCTAAATTTTGACAATTCAACAAAATTTGGCTTTACATAATAATAAAAAAGATTTCATATATCTTATTCATAACATTTTAATGGTTTATTCATATAGTAATAAAAAAATTCATATTTATAGGCAATTTGAAAATGATAATTTTAAGAGTGTTTACATCTAAAAAGTGCGGGAATAGTTTGAGATATGGTAGCACACACTATCCCATCATTGTGAGTTTTTAATACCATGAAAATGATCATTTAAGAGTGTTTACGGCGAGGGAATAGTTTGAGATATGATAGAACACATTATCCCATCATTGTGAGTTTTTAATACCATGTTTGTTAACTAGTGAGAAAAATCACATGGAGAGAACATAGAAAAATAATCCAATGTAGAGAATAAAAACAAAAACAAAATTTGTTAAAAAGTTCATAAAACAAATTTTATATACTTTTAAATTTTGTATTTGTAATTTAACTTAAAAAAAAAAAAAAAACAAAAAAAAAAAAATTTAGTAAAAAAAATTCATAAAAAAATATTATATACTTTTAAATTTTATATTTGTAATCTAACTTAAAAAATTAACATACTCGTAGAGGAGCTAATTTATTTGCAGATATTTCCTGGTACCTAAAGCCATCACTTATATTTTATTAATTTATAAATAATTTATATTTTATTAATTTATAAGTAAATAAACAATTAACACTGTAAATTGTTACACAATTAATGCTATATAAAAAAGGTTAAAATTTTATCTATGATTTAGTATTAATGTTTTAACATGGTCTACGATGAAGCCATTATCACCTAAATCAATTTAAACTATTTATGATTTAATATTCAATAATCCAACAAAACTACAATGAACATCTTCCACGAGCTTATCATCTTTATAACATATATTGCTTCAGCTGAGATTCGAGTGTGTTGATTTTGTTTCATAACTACAGGTTATCGCTCTGTATAATTTTATTGGTATTAACGTGACCTCGGAGAATTTTTTTGATGAGATAAGAAAAACGCTCTGATCGAAGGATGGTAATGTATTCATAGAAATCATTGGAAAAAATCATTTGGGTATGAGGATTTTCAGGATTTCAATGGAAATCTAGATGTGGGATGCGATGTTACGATGTGGGTCGAAGAGATTGAGCTCTTTCTTTTTCTAGATTATGGGATTTGAATGCAGGAGTTGTTTCTATGGATGATAAAATTATGAGATTGAGGATTGTGGTCTTTGAATGCAGAAATTGCTTCTTTGGATGATAAACTTGTGCTTTTTTTATAAACAGTTGTGGGGATTCTCCTAAGTTTTTATTGATTTCTCTTTTGTGTATCATTCTTGTCATTGTCAACCCCATTATCATATCAATGTCTGGGATGAGAAAGACAGGGATGGGATCAGTGAGGGCTCAATGTCTTTGTTGTCATCAGAGTCTAGGTGGGTTGATGGCAGTGAAATGGAAGGGGAATCCCCAAGGTGGTTTGTTGACGATGATCAGACAGGACACAAAATGAGGCGTGGGCTCGTTCTAAAGACCAAGTGAGTGGATTCCTTTGATGTGGAGGCCATGGAGGTGCCTGGTGTTCATAAGGGCCATGATAAGGACCTTTCATTAGGACAGACGCTCGGCTTGGCATTCCAAACACTTGGAGTGGTCTATGGTGATATGGGTACCAACCCCTTGTATGTTTTCACTAGTGTATTCATCCAAGCTCGTACCAAAGGAGAGGAAGATGTTTTGGGTGCATTAGCTTTAGTGATGTACACAATAGCCCTCGTCCCTTTGGCTAAATATGTGTTCATTATGCTCAAAGCCAATGACAATGGTGAAGGGGGGACATTTTCTTTTTACTCTTTGATTTGCATATATGCAAAGGTCAATCTGCTCCCCAACCAGCAACCATCAGATTAAAAAAATTGTAGTTTCAAGCTCAAGTTGCCCACCCTGGAACTGGAAAGATGATTAAGAATCAAAGAAAGCCTTCAGAGAAGTACAAAATTGAAGACCCTACTGCTACTCTTGTTTCTCATGGGTACTTCCATGGTAATTGGGGATGGCATACTTACACCTACAATATCAGTCATGTCTGTTGTGAGTAGCCTGCAAGATGAAATATCTAGCTTTACGGAAGACACAGTGGTCATTGTCTCAATCATATTCCTGGTGATCTTGTTCAACATAAAACAGTTTGGTACAAGTAAAGTAGGCATGACATTTTCTCCGACACTCATGATATGGTTTTTCTCTATTGGTTCTATTGGACTTTACAATATTATTTAACATGACATGACAATTTTAAGGCCATTCAATCCTATTTATATCTATTACTTGTTCAAGAGGAACACTATCAAAGCATGGATGTCCCTAGGAGGTTGCGTGTTATGCATAATAGGAGCTGAAGCTATGTTTGCTGATTTGGGTCACTTCTCAGTAAGATCCATCCAAATAGCCTTCACATGTGTAGTATTCCCATGCCTACTATTGGCTTACATGGATCAAGTTGCATATCTTATGAAGCATCCCCCTATGGTGGAGAAGGTATTCTATGCTTCAATTCCAGATGGTTTTATCTAGCCAGTCTTCGTGATAGCTACTGTTGTTGCCATGATTGCAAGCCAGGCAATGATCTCGGCAACAATTTCATCTATTAAAATGTCCATGGCCCTAGGATGCTTTCCCAGATTGAAAATAATTCACACATCCCGACGGTTCATGGGTCAGATCTACATTCTTGTCATCAACTAGGTTCTAATGATAATGTGTGTCTTGTTATGTGATTGTTTTAGGAGCACGACCGAGATATCAAATGCATATGGCATTGCAAAGGTAGGGATGATGATGGTGACTACAAGCCTAGTGACTCTTGTCATGGTTCTTATATGGGCAAAAAATATATTCCTTGTGATTGGATTTCCTGTTCTATTTGGATCAATTGAGCTGATTTATTTTTCTGCAGTTTTGATGAAAGTGGGGGAAAATGGTTGGATAAATGGTTTTTTCCACCTGCTTCCTTCTTGTGATGTACATTTGGAACTATGGAAGTGTTCTAAATTATTAGGAGTTGTATATCTTGTTGGTCACGGAGATGTCAAGGCTAGAAAGGATTCATGTTTTCTTAAGAAACTGGTTATAATCTATTTCTATGCTTTCATGAGGGCAAACTGCAGGGCAGGCCCTGCAAGCCTCAGTGTACCTCACACCAATCTCTTGCAAGTTAGCATGACATATACTATCTAACTTGAAGGTTTCCATGAATTAGACATGCTGAATGTTTTTCAAGAACCAAGTCACAACATCGACATGGTGATGGATAACAAAGATTTCCTTGAAGGTGGTGGAGATGAAGTGAATTTTAATGTGAAGTTAATAATCATAAGTTTTGTTGTCGACCAAGATCTTCATTACTTAGTCCTTGATTTTGTTTGATAGAGAATAATAGCCATTGCTACGATTAATCACTAATATTTATGAATAAAGACACCATTCTTTTTTCAATGAAGGAGATAGGTGGTATTTTATATGCATAGTTAAACCTAAGATAAGCCATGTTTTCTACATAAGAAAGTTATATTAAGTTATATCCATGAAAATGAGAGAAATATGACATTGCATGTTTCCTCCTATAGCTAACCATCGCCCAATAACTTTGGATGCTTCTCCACCTCATTCATTACATCATTGCTTAAGAACCTTGGATGCTTCTCCGTTTTTTTTGACATCATGTATTGATTATGTTGTTGATGGAGGTTTTACAATAGGTTTTTCAACATCGAGCTTACTAGGGCTTGCACCACCGGGGTTATTAGTAAGAATCTCATGAGGTTTTCATAGCCATGATTATTAGAATCAAAATAGTAGGATTTGCACTGAAAGACAATTCATAGAGCTTTCCTGCTGGTGAGAAAATCAGAAGTTCAACTTCTGCAGTGCAGAGCACCGAGAGCTCGTAAGCTTTCTTCAGCAATCCACCTACGTTTGGAAAATGTAGCCTGCCTGCTGGCGATGTTCTCAATCCTCTTCCTCTGCATCTTTCCCCTCACTATTCTTGTATGTCCTCTTTCGTTTTTCCCTCCAAACAAACCCTCTCAAATCGAGAAAGCAGAACAACTCACTCGATGAGAATCCAATTATCACTTCTAACGATAACCCAATACGATACCAGAAGTGATCACACAAAACCTCATTGACTCTTCATTTGTTTGGAAAAGAGCCAAGCATATACTTATGACGAGGGTTTCCGTCTCAAGTCTGGCTCGCAGGACGTCGCTTAGTCAATTGCGAGAAAAGTTTTCCACCTGCCTGTCACATATGGTCTGTCACACTATATATTAAATCGGGGACAATCCTTTCTCGGAGTGGACAATCCATTTGAATGCATTGATCAATGCTTTGTGCAATGCTGGTAGAGTGGACCATGCAAGGAACTATCTAATGGAGATGAAAAATTTTAAATCCTGATATAGTTTGCTATAGGACATTCATTGGAGGCCTATGCAAGTTGGGTATGGTGGATGAGACAGTGAATCAACTGGAGATAATGATTAGAAAGGGTCTCTCACCCACATATGCTATGTACTCTTCACTCATCAAAGCTTGCTGCAAATCAAAGAAAGTTCAAGCCGCTACCCAGATACTGAACCAAATGCTTAGGGAACGTGTTGTTCCAAGTTATGCAAGTTTTATCTATGGCATGCATCATCTTGGGAAGGTAGGAAAAAAATTGAGGCATAAAAAGTTCTTGAGGAAGTGATAGATTGTAAATTCTCTGTACATGTTAAAGTATACATAGAAGTAATGTCTGCTCTATTTCAGGCCAGTGAAGTGGAAAAATCATTACAATTAGAAGACAAAATAATTAGAAGAGGTTGTGAAACTGACTTTTTGACTCTGTAAAACAGTGTTTCTCTAAGGGAAAAATTGATGAGGTATCCAAGCTTTTAGAAGGCATAAACCAAAGATATCTGGTACCAGGTATTACATTATGAAAAAATTAAAATGGTCAGATTTATTGTTTTTCCAAGAAGACCACTCTTGCTTGAAGGAATGGAGAGGGCTCTGCTCGTAAGAAAGTACTGAACCAAGACCATTGTCAAAAAATGTTGAACCAAGAGTATTGTTAAAATGCAATGTTGCTTAGTTGCATGAAAATTTAATTGTCCAAAATTTAATTTTGGACTCTTTGCTGGCAAAATTTCATATAAAGGTATGCCCTTTTGCCTTATAACATGATGATTTTAATGAAAATGGAGGAAGGGAATCAATTTCAAAGAATCAACTGAAGTTAAAAAATATTAGATTATCAATTATAATCCATAGGAAGGGAGGAAAATAAAGGGTATGGTTGTGCTTAGCCTAAAACGTTTGCCTCTTATTTGAGAACTTTGCAAAAACTCAACTTTATTCCTGAATCTATAAACACAACTCTAAGTTTACATCTCAGTTTACATGTAAAGATTCGGTTTAAAGCGAATCTAGAAATAAGAATAAGCAAATCCAGAACTAAGAATTTGAAGCATTATTATTGTGGCAGAGCAAGGCAACTAAAGTTTGAGTGTGTGGGAACAAAGTGGGATCTAGAACATGGAAAACTCACCAAAAAAACAACAAATATTGTGGAAAGCGGAAAAGAGGAAAAAGAGCATCATTCCTTTGTTAATTCTCATACATAATACAAATTAGATGCATGGTGTGAAGGAAAATGAAATTTACAGGTTTGTGGTTGAAATTTATTGGTGTATCTGTAAGTGTGGCCCCAAATCATTTGTAGGTATCATACCTGTAATTATGGGTAAGGCCATATTTAATTTGATTTATTTGAAACTAGGTTTGTGGTTAATTCCAACCTAGGAAAACTTGATATGTAGGTTCAATAACCTTCTTGTGTTGTATGCCTTCATTGTGTAGGCTCAATAACCCTCTTGCTGTGTGTGCCCTTGTTATGTGAGCCAATAACCCCTTTTGAGAGGATGCCTCATTCGAGTTCAACTCGAGCTCTCATTTGTCTCGTCTCATCTTGTGGTTGGAATTTTCCCACACTCTTGCATCTATGTTTTAACTTTTCAGCACAATTGTACTTGGGTTTTGCTCTCTCTGGTGCACTTTTGAGGAGGCTATTTCAATATTTTGGGTGAGATTTGATTCCATCACTTCTCTCATTGACCCTTGTAAATATCAATGGTCGTAGGTTATGTAACAAATTCACATGCTTTCATAACTTCCAGTGTTGTAAGTCGCAGCTGCAATAGCAGTTCATTGCGGCACCATAGGTTTTGCTATCAAGTTCTTCTGGATTATCTGCGATTAAATCCATTTCTGGTCATTATTTCAAACCTTCTATCAACAATTCATTTTCAGGACAAGACAATGTCAAGGAAATTAACACGCCTCTCTACTATTATTTATATTAATATTTATTCAACTATCGTTGGTTGAATGATTATCAACTTTTCCATAGAATTCATCACCTCATAACTCCTTCAGAAACCATTATATTCATCTTGTTCTTAACAGAAACAACCCCCCAATTTTAAGAGTTGTTATCAAGCGCTGGGAGCTATTTCCACAAATGCAACATTTTGGCAAACATTTCTTTATCCACCCAGGACACACACATTCATTTATCCATTTAAGGCATGTTCACATTCAACAACATTCCAAGAAAAATACAGTGAAACATGGCATGTAAACTAATGCAGCCTTGCAGGTACACACATATCTATTACTCTTTCATATTCACAAACTTAACCTATCAATTGCTCATCTTTATATTCATCGACTTTCAAACTTAATAAATAAAATCAGCCCAAGATAGACTAAGAGTAAGACCTAAGAACTATAATTATCATGGACACCATAAATAACATGCACAAACCAAAGAGGGCCTACAAGGCATAGCACTAAAACCATTGATGATGTTAATAACAGAGTGCGTGAGGATGCCATCACATCATACCGAGAACTTCCAGATCAGAAAAACTTAATAAATAAAATCAGCCTAAGACAATGACTAAGACTAAGACCTAAGAACTGTAATTATCATGGACACCATAAATAACAAACACAAACCAAAGAGGGCTTACAAGGCATAACACTAAAACCATTGATGATGTTAATAACAGAGTGCAGGAGGATGCTATCGCATCATACCGAGAACCTCCAGATTGGCAAAACTTTGGGCACATGTAATGCATTATAAACCACTTCGTCCATACACACATAATTAGGAGGGGAGTCTTAATGTGGAATCAGATCCCAACATAAGGATAAGCCACTATATGGATGTGGAATCAGATGTCCAACCATGGATACTTAAGATAAATCCATATGAGGTTTAGTAGTAAACTTAGCATTCCAACTGCATCACATGCTCGATCAAAGTGTGTTTACAAAGAAACCCATGTGACCGGCTTTTGAGGATGGTGAAGTCTCTCAACCCTAAAGTAGTCACAGTAGTAAAACAAGAGGTTAACACTAATAATACACCTTTCATCCCCCAGTCCATGGAAGCATTAAACTATTACTCATCAGTGTTTGAGTCGCTAGATGCTACACTTAAAAAGGAATAGCAGAAATCGTATGAATGTTGAAAAACAATGCCTTGCCTGAGACACATTGAACATAATTGCTTGTGAGGGAGAAGAAAGGATTGAGAGGTATGAAGTTACAAGAAAATGGAGAGCTAGAGTGACTATGGCAGGATTTAGTGTATATCATCTCAGTGCTAATGTTAAGGACACAGTTAAATCTTTGCTCTGTTAATCATATTGAAATAGCTATAAGACTAAGGAAGAAGGAGGAGCTATGTATTTACTATTTTGGATGGTTGGATAAAATTCTCATTGCAACATCTGCTTGGCATTGAGAGGCAAGGACTATAAGAATGTTCTTGTACAAGAATTTCTTACAATTTATCAATACCATTGTTGAAACTGCATGTGACTTTCATGTGTGTCAGGGAAGAGTTCAGAAACCTGACACAATAACTTATTATAGGGGTAAAAGATGAAACTAATTTAAGGAAACAATGGTTTTTACCTGTCCTGTTCAACCAGGGATAATAGTGATAGTTATTCGTTTGTATTTTGCTTCCTTATCCAGGTAGACAGGAAAATGCTAAGGCTTGCTAAAATCAGTGATATGCCTACGGGTAATTGGATAGAGATAGTTACTATTTAACTTTCAAGAACTTATGCTTCACTAGCTAAAAAGTTTTGGATTTTTTTTTTCTTATGACCTCGAGTACAGAGTCTCATAATCAACTAGATGAAAAATCAAGTCTATCTTTCAAATGCTTGAACCGGGACTATATCACGGATATTACAGCAATAAAAGAAATAATTCCAGTCTATAGAAAGGTAGCATAGTAATAACATACTTGAGTTTTCTGGGTGCTTCAAACAATCTCGTCCTAAAGATAGGATTCCAGGTTGTTTGCAGATTTTAATTGGTGAGGTTGGCTCTAATTTTGGAACTTGGTTGGCTCTGCTGCAGGAATCAATTTGCACCAAATCTTCGCCAAGCCTTTTTCATGGACTCACTAAAGGACTCTCATTTTCTGCATCCTTCATATGAGTAAACCTTCGACCCAGCACTGGTTTTCAATACAAACTTTCAAAGAGAGAAACTGGCAGTTTGGAGCAGGTTACAAGACCTCCTTCTATAATGAATAGAGATGACCCCGGAATGTGGCAAAAGTTCCCCCATTCAGCTGGTGCTAAAGAAAACAAAGAGCTTCTCTCTAAAATCTCTAATGGCGTGCTTGGATGGCCTAATCTAACCAAAACTACAAAAATGTACCATGAGTTTTCCTCTACGTTGTTATATTGTGAAGGATAGTGTTTCCCGCAATTACTAACCGTTCCAATAGCCCCTGCTTCCTGATCCATTAGTTTTGACTTCTCCAAACACTAAAGAGCATTAACGATTCTAATCCATTGCACAAAGATGAGCTGGAAGGGAAAACCCTTCGGAGCATAGTATTTCATGTTGAGGTATCAAATTCTTGGTTCCATGCAAATAGAAACCGCATGAAGATATCTATGAACCACTTGAACATAAAAAATGTTCAGTCTCAAAACTCTGAAGTAAATTTGTAAAGAATGTAGCATTAGCTTTCTTGGCTTAGTGAATTCCCTAATGTTCTATCCTATTTGCCAGTCTTAAAAATCTCACGAAAACCTGTAAAGATTGTGGCATTGTGTACGCTTAGCCTCTAAAAGCCCTAGCTTTCTATCTTCTTTTGTGTAATTTGAATAGAACACCATCAAATACCAGAATTATCAATTCCCATTCTCCAAAAACTTTGAAATGTGCGGAACTGAGACAGAAATCATTCAATCAAACCACTCGAAATGCATCTGAATGTTGATCCATTAACTCAAAGAACTTCTTCCCAAACTCTGCCGTTTTTTAAACAAAATTTTGAGCACAACCTTGTCTAGTCCATTTATAGAGAGCGTTAGTTATGAAATCTTGCCTGTAAGCCAAAATAGAGTCAAAATTTTCCATTGAAAGCTCAGAATAACTGAACTAGAAAGAACCCTTGTGAAATTTGCTGCTTAAAACATTCGTCAGATTTAGTTTGGATAATACAGTAGCTTATTTAATGAAATATTTCCAGAAAGTTGAAATATGGCAAATTTTTCCAATCAAGAACTCTAAATAATTTCATTAGGACAAAGCGTAGAGGATTCATGACGGCGACAAGAAAATAATGGCGCTTTGCAATTTTAACACTCTCTTGCAGAAAAATACCTTTTCTGAACTCGTTTTGACCACGAAGAAACGCAGATGAACCATTGGAAGTCGTGCAGAGAGAGATCTGGTGGCTCGTGGATCGATTCTGGGGCAATGTTTATGCGATTGCAAACCATGATTGTTCAAATGCGAGCTACTGAGCTCATTGAGAGGGATACACGCAATGGCGCCAAACTACCAAGAGGATTGGAATTTAAGGCGGGATAGAATATCTACCGTCCGATCATGTCATCGACTGCCATATATTTGTGTTTCAGTAAAATGGATTTTCAAAGAATTTGAAATATTATACATTTTATTATTTAAGCTGAATCATAGTTTTACTCGGAAAAATAATTGGGCACATCAAATAAAATATTGATGCGACGGACATAGAACTCTGAAACAATAATGCACACTTCTCTGACTTCGAAACAATAATGCACCCTTCTCTAGCTGATGTGTCAGTGCTTTCTTTGAAGTAGAACTTAAAGAATTTGAAATATTATATATTTTATTATTTAAGTTGAATAGTTTTTTTACTTGGAAAAATAATTGGGCACATCAAATAAAATAATGATGCCACATCTGGACATAGAACAAAACAATAATGCACTTTTCTCTAGCTGATGTGTCAGTGCTTTCTTTGAAGTATTATGAGAGTCCTAGGCTTTGTAGATGGATAGAATTTAAGAAGACAAAGGAATGAGCCTAAACCTAAGTGGGTGGGATAATAATGGTTTATTTCAATTTTTTGAGCCACAAAATTGATAGAAATTAAGATTCTACATAAATCAATTAAGTAATTATTCATGATTAAATTGGGATTTTATATAAATTATTGATTATTTATTAATGTTAATTTCATTTTATAATTTTATAGTAATTTTTAATAGATTTTTGTTAAAGATAATTATTTGAGTTATTATTGTATCAAGATTTTTGTTGTGTCTTTTATTATTATATTTTAATCCACTTTAAACATGCTCAAAATATGTTTTCATCTTCATTTGTGGAGATTATCTACTTGCATATTCAAAAAGTTTTGATGTAGTTTTTGCCTTAAAAAATGACTATTGTGATTGTGATGGTGAGAAATTATTCTATAAACAGTGTTAAGGGTTATTTAGAATAAATGAGAAATTCTTTTTGAATATATAAGACTAATCTTTGAGAGAATAGATATATATTCCCTAATTATCACATAAACAAGGGGTTAATCTTGCATTTAGTGCTTTATCTCTGTGGAGTTTCGCTAAACAAAGGGAATACCTCCTCTTGTGTGACTTCGATTGTCCCTCCCTCTTACAGGATTGCAAAGCATTAAGAATTGAATCTTCTTTATTTTAAAGATGTAGTCTTGTTGAATATACCAAAAACATAGTAGATTCTTTCATTATTGACAAAATCAAGTACATGTGCAAGAGAAGTATTCATCTATGGATGGTTAACAAGTTCATTAATAACTACAAGTAAACGCTTCAAACTATGTATTTAATGATCTCTAGTCATCATCTAAAGAGTTCAAGAATCAAATCAATTCCAACCTAAGTTCTAAGTATATGGTAAACCTCTATTCTAGAGGTTCTATTATTGTAAAATTTCACAACTATGGAAGTTGTGGCAAGGTCTCAAAGGAGGGACTTTCTTTTTGGGGCAAAACTAACCTTTTTTCAAAAGATAGTTTCTATAATTGAATCCATCTTCAATGTCCATTTCTTCAGCCCCACTCTAGATTTGAATATTGCATCTCCCCCTACTTATTTTGGGATGAGATGATCTTTCAAAAGCCAACATAAATATATTGGGGACTTACAACAATATACAAACCAAACAAGGAAGGATATACACACATGCGTTAGAATTTGCATTGAAGTTGACTTGAGCAAAGGTATAACAATGCATATTTATTAAAAAATTGGTGATTTTAACAACCACGTCCATTAGATTAAAATAATGATACTTTATGTGTATCTATGTGCAAAGACAAAATACTTGAAAGGCACCTTCCCAACAACAAAGGTCATTATAAGAAAAATGGAAAAATAACAAGTTGATGGGTGGTATGATTGAATGAAGAATCAAAGGGCAAGAAAGAAGAGACATCCAAGTTTAGTCCTAATAAAATATTTTATGGCCCCTTCCAAGGAGTGTGTTATTAAGAGGGACACAAACATGATCATGGAGTCTGTTCTAAAGTCTTATGTGAGAAATAGGAAGCATGTGAATGAGATATTATGGATTTCAAAAGAGAAACCATGTTATTCAATCCAATAGAAGCAAGGGGATTGGTGTTACTTGAGACTCCGTAAGCTCTAAATCAATTGGTTGAAAGCAAGAAGTCTAAAAGATAGATGCGAAGAAAGGAATATCCATCTATGTACAAATCTACAATAGATAAATTCAAAATTATAAAGTGTTTCCATATAGACAATGTTAGGTCCCTATAATACTAGTGATTCCCCTATTACTATTGTCATTGTAGCCCTTATTGTTATCGTTGTGCCCTTATTGTCCCCATATTGTTATTATTGTGCCCCATAGACGCCCGCTATTGTTATTTCTATGCCCTTATATTATTATTGTTATGTCGGCTTTGATTATATTGTGACCCCTTCAACTCCTATATATAGAAAGGAGGTTTTGTCATTTGTATCGGCGAATAATTGTTCATTTGTGTAATGTAAAGGAGGTTGCCCCCTCGAAGAGGTTGATTTCTAAGTTGTTGATCTATCTTTTCTATCTTTTTGTAAGTTGGTTTCATAACAGACAACCTAGGTTCGAACCCTAGAAAGTGTAGGGCCTTTGTGTGTGTTTGTGAGGGGATGTGTTTGACATCACATAATTGGTCTCCCTTCATCATCAAAGAGACATGTATCCCAAAAGTCAATTTGGTTTAAGTGGATGTTAATATGATACATTGTATATTGTCTGAGGGTAGTACCACAATTGGAAAAAAGCATGTCGGCAAGCCCTTGTGTATCCAAGTGATCGAAAGTTCAATCCCCCGGACATGTCTCACCAATTGAACTTAAAAAAAAAATGATACATTGTATATTGCGAAGCCATTAAGTTAAGTAATGACCTTGGCAAACCCAAATATTTAATTAGAATTTAAGCTCAAACACATCATTAGAAATGAAACCTTCACTCTAGATCTAAGGATATAGGGGTCAACATTGGATATTGGATATGAGACAAGGTGATCAAATGTATCTCTTGGACTAGCATTTTTTACAAAGGAATACAAATTTTAATGCTTACATTAACATGTATGTATAATATAATAATGAAATGGGCACTCTTTAGTTCATGGAGAAAAGTGTTGGTGTGGAAGGAAATCTTGAGGGATGTGTCACTATAGTCATAAAAATTGCATTTATTATGGCACATGGAGAACTTATTAATTGGGTGTAGCTTTAACAATGGATAGGAGTGTTATCCTCCCCACCTAACTGCAATTCCTACAAATGACATATTCAGTGGTTAATGAGTATATTGTTGTAATAATTTTGAACCCCGTGTTAAGAAATCCCTATGCAATCCAATTTAACTTGGGTACCATCCTCAAAATGAGGAGAAGTCATTTGTGGGTTTCCTTAGAATGTGTATTTCAAGGAAGAATGTGTACTCTATCGATATGTTGAAAGGTTTTACGGTCTTTGTGTTTTAGTGTACCATGTCATGTTTGGCATTGAGCGTTGGGTGTGTTGGAAGCCAACTCTTGGTAAACTCATATACATTTGTCCTAAGGAGGGAGTTGGGGTTTTAAGGTTCTCTGGTTGTAAAAGCTTTCAAAGTCAATATTTTTCATCCTCTTCTTGCATATTGCAGCCTCAGGGCCATTTGTTGAGTTGGTGGTCATGCTTAAGGTTTTCATCCTATTCTTACATTGTGCTTAAGGTTGATTGGTACCTTGTTCCATGAATTATGATCAACTTTGGGTCCTCTTTCAGTAGACACTCGATCAACTTTAGAGGGACATATCTACTTCTATAGTGAAATGTCTAGAGGAATCTTTAATCCAAAACAATATGCTCTGAATGCATTAGGATTTATTGTTCAATTCATTAGGATGTTGTGGGTTGTCTCTTCCATGTCTAGTTGAATTTTTGTGTAACATACCTCTTCAAAACCCCATTAAATTTCACCAACTACTAGCAGATACCTCCTAGCCACAGTATTAAAGGCAACATATTAGGTTCCTTTACTAATTTTAGCTTGTAATAAATTTAGATGTAATGGTTGTCACATGCATTCATATACAACTGCCTCATAACAAAGCTAACACAAGAACTTCTACCCATACCTACATCACATCACAAAGGAGGAATCAATCAAGATTATTCAATATCCCGCATTCAAGTATCCCTCCTTTGAGGATTCAATCCAACATTTCTGGAGGTTAGGTCATCCATTTACAATAACTAGCTTTGCCATACAACATGCTCATATTCCTATTGTCATGGCCGAAAGTACCACCGACATATATCTTATGAAATATGAATAAATAACTAGAACGCCTCAATGGATGCAATTCATCCTATAATGCATAATGCATATATTAGATAACCCAAACCATAAGCTCTACCGTTTCAAAACAAAATCATCTATCATACATAATCAATAATCCGTTTGCCATAGTTGCATGACATGTTAACATGTGTATCTTAGGGATTATGCACAATTAATCAAAAGAGCCGCATTGGATGCATAGCATAAATAACTTGTACCATAGTTTATATAGTTGAGCCTTAGCCACAGTTAACAAATTTGCATAGCGGCTCAAGCACGACTATTCACTATCTTAACAAAAGACAGGTTAACACCAATTCTACATAAGATCCACATATTGTGGCTGTAAATAGAATTTCATTTATGTGCATCCATAAAATCATCTCATTAACGCCACATGCAGCTCATTTAAAACTCAAGCAAATTCTCTCATATGCTAAGGAATTTATAACATAGAGGGTAAGAAACCAACATACAAAACAGCCCACGCAAGTGAGTCAAACTAGATCAAAAGAGAGAACGACACTTGGAAAACAGAGCACCGCCACCCAACCTAGAAATGACTCTTCAGTTCACCACTAAGTCGAGGTTCTTGCCATGGATCAACCGCCTCCAATTGATCTATGCAATGGGTATTTAATACCTTCTTTCATGATATGGTTTCCATTAGCGGCGTCCCGCTTTTATGGATCTTTTTATCCATTTGCCTAGACTTATCTCAGAAAAGCTCACCTTTCTCTCCCGTGAAGATTTTCCTCATAGAAGATTGCCTTTCTCTCGCACATAACTTTAATGTTTTTTCTCGATGGATATTTATCTCCAATCCATCCAACTTATCTAGAATTAAGTCTAGAAGCTATATCATGAAAGAATTATCCTTTCCCATTCACCAATGTGATTTGGCAAGAATCTCATCTCTTGGTGTCTCGCTTTTCCAAGTGATTAATTTATTAATAATGTATTTACTTTTTATATTACACATCATACCTAGCTTTTCTCAGCTTAGGTTTGCAAAGTTTGACACACAAGGGAGGGGTGTTACATTTTGGATCCATTTCTTTCCTTAAGATCCCTCCAACTATGGCTAGAGTTCTTAAATGAATGTAAGGAGGAAGCCCCTTTCAGAAAGGGATAGATAGTTTGAAGGTGTCTATCTTGTTGGTAATTCCTATATCGAAAAGTTGTATTTTCATAGTCCAGGGGTTGGGAATACACAATGCCCATCCACTTGAGCTCAATTTTATCTTGCAAAACTTCATTGAGATCTACCTAAACACATATGCAGACATAGGTGAAAATGCCTTTCAAAAGTCTTTCCCCGTCTACTTTGATGAATCTTCCAATAAAATTGCCCACTTTTTCTAAGAGATCTAGATGGGTAAAGTGAATGGGAAAACTGGGAATCTTACCCATACTGGAGTAGTCATTGGAAACATAGTGAGAGGATTGAAGTTGGGAAACCATGGCTTCACTAGAAGACCAACTCATCCCCAAAACCATGGACCTTGGTCAAGGATTTTTTTCTTATCCTCAAGACATTTGAAGATCACCACAAAAAAACATGGGTCTACATCCACCCAAATCGACGTTCATCCAATCCTATCATAATCGAACAGAAAAACGCTACTTTTTCAATAGCAAATGGGGAATAAAAGTATCACCCAAGGATAATGACCATCGCATCAAGCGCTCAATCATAAGGGAGGAGCAATAATTTGACAATCACACGTCTTCGATTTCTATTGATTTAACTCTTAACTCTCACGTAATATTCTTTTGCTTGGCGAATTAAACACCATTGCATGGAATGGACGAAGATTGAGCCGAACCCTGGATGAAGCCCGCTTCATTTTCATCTAAACACTAAACTGTATATACGTCAAAGCTATTACAATAGATTCTGACTGTCAACACCTCGAGGTTCTGTTCATATGTGGCTACCTTTTATGGTTACTATTGAATGCGTGATTGGCAATAGTAATGGCAGCTTAGGGTTGCCAAATTTCCTTCCATTCCCTCACTACATCCTAACGCAAATAGTTGTTCAATGCCTTGTCTTTCAAAACTGGCAGGTAGCGTCTTCTCTGATATTTCTCGGTGGTTTTAATTCCACTACAATCACAACTTTCATTTACATAAACTTCGTGTTTTCGCACGAGCGATGATTGTTCCAAGGTGAAATGTCACTTGGATGGTTTCAATGTTGTTGACCCATCATAACTAAGTAACAGATATGCCCATTACAATTTTTATACCACCCCATTATCAATATCAACTCTGCATGGGAACCAATTAAAGCAACTTTTCACATTAATTTTATATGAGCATGAGAACATGTATTAACAAGCAGCCCATAAAACCTCATTTTCAATGCCATAGTCGCTTAGAAGGAATTCCTCTTGTAGCATCCTGCCTTTGTAGATAAGCCTCGAAAGCGCAACTAGAATTCTTATACGTTCCTAGAGTTTGGTAGCAAGCATGGCTACCAAGTTAGCTGTTGACATTGTGATACAGATAGTCCCTTGTGAGAGAGGTTTTACAAATATTATGAAAGGGGTGGTTATGAATTTGAAAATCCATGCTTTACTAGTTTTTTCGATGGGAAGTGAGGGACAAATTCATGCCTACCCTCTTCATCATGGTGAAATTTTTTGACAAACATATCCCAAATGGCCCAAGTGCTGCCCCACTTAGCTCATTCAGGTGTTTCTTCAAACACTGTGCGAGCAACCAAAGAACTTGTAGATTTGGGAAGCAACTTGGCAGATTGGACAACTACATTGTAGTAGCTCCCATACCCCAAGCGACCAACTCAATCCAACGCCTTGGGCCATGGTCGAGACCAATGATCTTTCAAAAAATAGTTTGATGAACTGTCGTTTCAAGCCACCATTGATTGTGGTGCCACGAGTTCCAATGTCTTCTCCTTCTTGGCATCCTACTTATGGTCGTCTAAAAAGCCCTTGCGATTCAAGACACCACCATGCACTTACCCCTTTACCTTGACATGATTCAAACTCAGAACAACTACAAAGATGTGATTCTCATAAAACATTGAAATCTCTTCTCATGTGAACCTATCTCATCAACCACACTCTTAAAAAAAAAACCTTAAAGTGAATTTCACCTGGGTAGAAATATCACCATAGTCATCTAATAAGTGAGGGGGAGATTTTCAATAATATTAAAATACACATAAAAAATTAAATTAATTGTTCGCATGAAATTTGAACAAAGAGATTATTAATTCCTCCCTGCCTGTTAAAATATTTTCAATCAGCTAAAATTGCAAAAAAATAAACAATGTAACTAAACAAATTCATGGGCTTCTCGAATCATTATTCGACTTTCATTCAGGGACTTCGGAGCTTCATTACTGTGGGAATTCGTTCAAGCGATTCAGATCCATTCACATCTTTGAGCTTGCCTCCTCCTCAGCTATCCGTGGATTTTCATTTTGCAGGATTTGGCCATTTTTTCACCGTTAGACCCTTGGCATCAGGTTTTCTACAAGGTATATTTTCCTCTAATACTGAGATTTTACCAGGCTTTTAAAGCTGGAGAGGTTACACAGAGACCAACAAATTAATAGATTTAATAATAAGCCGCAGTTCCCAGCGGCTAAGCTCGAGGCCTCGTATAGTTTGAGGTATCCAGTGAAACGTGGTCCTATGGGAGGAGGGCAGTAGCAGCGGGGGCTGGTAGTAATAATACTCATCACAGTAATAATAATCATAATGCCCAGATATATTCATCAATGGAATTTCATGGACCTGGCAATCGGTGCACGGGGCAGAAGTCCTCGAGTATGGGAAGCACATCGTCGACCATAGGGCAGAAACTGGTTAACATAATTTTCATCACCTAAGCCCCCAGCCAGCGGCAATTTCTCCAGGTGAGAAAACTTTCGAGCCCATCCACATCTGTTAGGGTTCAATATGGAGTTACATACCTTTTTGAATTCGATATCCGTTAATTTTAAGTTGTCGATGCATTGAATGAACTCTGTTGCCGCATTATTCAGATTGCATGTTTTGCAGATTTTGTTGAGATATTGTTGTATTTTTTGTTGTCGTTTTAAAGTATTCCCTCTCTATTTGTTTAATTAAAATGGAAATCACCATGAAGGTGATGCACATAGTGCATAAATATAATAGTCTTCCATAACCAGGTCCACTATTTCATTAAACACTGTAGACCAAAACAGATGACCTAGCGTACGCATCTGGCCTTCCTACAATCACTCAGATTTACAAAAAATTCTTTAACAAGTTCTGTGATTTGGATTCAAACTTTCAACTCCAACAAACAGAAAGGTCGCATTATCATTGTAGATATCCTATGGATCGTTTGAATTTCTGCATCTAGATTACATGCCTCGCTTTCAATGAAGTTGGCATTGGTATTGTTTGTACCATTTGGCTACCTATTCTCTGGAATGACATTCTCTATAATGAGTGTTTTCCCTGTAGAGAGGGTTTTAAGACGAATGGAAAAGGGTTTTAAGACGAATGGAGAACGGAGCACTTAAAGGGCCACTATTCAAAGCCCAATTTTGAAGGAGAGATCTTGGAAGAGAGATTTGATCCCGGGATCAAGATATTTCATTTACCTTTTCCCATTTCTTTCATCGAAGTTTGCCTCTGCATCCCGAGGATCTACTATAAGATATTGGATTGGATCTGCTGCTAGTACAACATTGCGCCTGGTCGAGTTCTCGGGGAAGGAGTGATGCGGAACTGTCATGTTTCTAACTAGGAAATTAAGTGATACCAAAGCAAACAGACAATCCAGCAATCAGAAATGCGAAATAAACATCATACACCCATGAAAACGTTGGAAATAGAGAATTGCTAAGCCATTTTATTAAATCATCAAGGGAAAATACAACATTGAATTGAATGGTGCCCCTGGGCCTGGGCTTGTCTCCAAGGACAAGCGTGAAAAAACCTAGGTGAGCAAGCGCTGATCTGAGAGCTGCCCAACTGCTGCTTTAGAACTTATTTGCGCTATCTGCTGGAACAGAAAGGCTGGAATCACTGCTTCCCATGCTTAGAAAATTATAAAACTTCAGTTCCCGGATCCTTAGCAAAAACCCACCAAAACCCAGGAAGGGTTTGGTCTAGTTCAGACTTCTGAAATTCAATCCCCAAGGAGTTCGTCCTCCGCTGAAGCTGGCAAACTCGACCTGTCTGAATGAAGCTAGGAAAGCTCTCCAAAACTGCCCCAAATCATTGGAATGAGATCCCTTGTGAATTTCCTTCCTTCCCAACTGTAATTCTGGTGCTATGGCTCTCTCCCTCAAGACCCATGTGTTGCTCAGTTTGGCCCTCTGTGCTGTCCTCCAAGGATGAGTTTCGAACTGCCCAATTGTTGCACTCACCTGCTCCAAAACTCCTCCCAAGTGCTGACCTCCTAAAGTCCCTCAACTCTTCAGATTCCTCTGGCAAGTGCTGACCCAATAAAGCTCTGTCCCCAACTGCGTGTTCCCTTCTCTGCTGGCCCAAAAATATGCACTGCTGGTTTGTGGCTGAATGTGTTGGCTTTGAATCCTCCCTGGTCCTTCTCAAAGTGCTCTAAAAATGCCTTCCTAGGGTGGCACTCATAGTCCCCTGAAGGTAAGGTTGAATCTCCCGCTTGAGAGATTCGTGGCTATTAGCTAAGCAACTAGTTGACTTAGCTAAGCAACTTGAGCAAACAGTCAAGTGATTTTCGATATGCAAGAATGAATGAATCCCCAAGTGAGGAACTCTTCCTTCTAATGACTTTGTGGACCTCCCTTTTCCCCATGTGGGCCCCTCCAATATCCATACGATTTCCCTCCAAGGCAATTCGAATTGCCCAATGCGTTTTCCCATGTGGGTGGCCCCCACCTTCCACTAACAAATTAATCTGGCCTTCGTTTCTCCTAAGTTCCTAAGTCAAAATTGCTTAGGTCCTTTTCCTTAACAGAATTTGTACAAAATTATGGAGAGACAAACCCTGCTACAAATTCTTTGGGGAAGGGACATGACAAGAACAAAACTCCCAGGCTTGGATTTCAGGCAAACAACTCACACTATTTACCTTCTTTTGCATTACTTTATTTTGTTGTTCGTGACAATCTCCTGTTACCTTGAGCTTCTAATTGAATCTGGGTGCTACTAGACAACTTCATTCACCAATTGTTGCAACTCAGATAATTTAAATTCTTTGATCGATTAGGATAGTTTTTCATTTTTATCTTTGTCCCAGGAAGAGCAACTAGTTGCAACTTCACTATTTTCTAATGGGGAAAATCCTTTCCGCCTGCTGTTGCGGCGTCTTCCTCCGACCATCTTGGTAAACAAATAAAAGAGTTTGCAGGTTCAACAATCCACTAGTAAAGTCTGGTCGAACCGCTGAATTGATGATTACTTCTCCACCAAATGACCCACAAAAAATGATATTCCCTTCAGTTTATAGATAATGTTTCGACAACGATTGCACGACACGTAGTGTCAAGCGGTGATGCGATGGAAAATATAGTGAGATAAAAAACCAATGATAATGTTGATGTTATATGTTGTCTGTCAATATATAATTTTGAGGCCTGTGACCGAGATACGATATCATTTTCATTAATTATTGGGTCCATGCGATGGATCTTTTTTTTTGGTTGGGGATGGCCATGGAGTTATTTTTAAATTTATTTGATTACGGTTCATTGTTTTAATGAATGAATGAATGAAATTTTAACGTCCATGAGACTAAAAATAGTCTATGGGATCACCAACCTCCATGCTTTTCGATTTTTGTAATTCAGCCATTTTCTTATTCAAATTGATGATGAACTGACCCAACCTTCGAACAGTCACCTCGCTGAAAAGACAATGCCAAGGGACCGATGCGAACATATTGCCATAATTGTCCCTGATGTTTTTGAAAGCATCACATTCCAAAATGAAATGGGTCGTGGAGCAAATTTTTGGCATGGAAAGATAAAATAAATTAATTAACTGGATTTGATTGCATTAAAAACTAAAAAACATGACAATTATTTGTGTAGTAGTAAGGATTGACTGAGGCTACTGCTTTCCCAGTGCAACTTCTGCAAAAATTGATGAAATTTATTTTCTAGTACTCACATTTTGGTGTGAAAATGTCTTGTTTTGAGTGCCTCTTGAGTCAATTGGAACTTATTGCTTCTGTAGCATTTTTTATTTGCAACCAAATCTTTGTTGAGTTCCAAAAATTTTGGGAGTTAACACCACTCTTTGACTTTTACCTGAGTTCAATCGAGTTTTTGGTGATATTTTTTTTATTTGATTTGTTTTCTCCCCAGGCGAAGGAACCCTTTTGGACCTGTTAATTATTCTATGTGTTATTGAAGACTTGTGTTTATTTGGTAAAAAGTTGAGTTCAAGTTTAGGAATGGAAGCTTGAGACCTCTTTTTGTTTTTGTTTTATTTGATTTGTTTTCTCCCCAAGCGAAGGAACCGTTTTGGACCTGTTAATTATTTTATGTGTTATTGAAGACTTGTGTTTATTTGGTAAAAAGGTGAGTTCAAGTTTAGGAATGGAAGCTTGAGACCCCTTTTTGTTTTTGTGACCTCTTTTTGTTTTTGTTTTTGTTTTTGGTGGGTAAAGCTTCTTTTTATTATTAATGATGACAATACATACATGGTGTGTTTCAATCGAAAAATGGTGCTACTAAGGGCTACAAAACTGGTTTGGAAGAAAACCATATAAAGTCTCAAACCTTGACCTTAATACGCCTAGCTAGTAAAGTGCCATATGACATGCCAAAACCAAAATCAAGGAAAGTCCAAAATTAAAGGCCCTGATCATTAGTACATCATAACAGTTTGTATCAGATCCTGATGTGGGCATTTCATCCTTTTGTCATTATGTTGGTGGCTTCTTGATGGATTGTTTTTTGGCTCAGTCTTTGGGGCACTAACTTCTCAGTGATTATTTTCTTGTTGCTTCTCACCCTTCGAAATTATCGATGGACTTTGTTTAGCTTATCATTTGGAGGCTGGTCTAGAGGATGAGGCCACCTATGGTGATTCTAGATATAGACAATGATATGCAACCCAACAAAAGTCACTAATGACCAGAGTTTGATTAAACAATATATTATTTCCTGTTTTTCTAAATGAATAAAAAGTTTTCAGTTCACATAAGCTGCCAAGTTGAGTGGAAGTCCACAGTTTATTGTAATTAATCTCCAAGGAAGGGATTCCTTTTACGGGATGGAAATGTGAAGTAAGTGACTACAGTAGGTCAATACCTATTGCCAAGCAGAGTTGGGGAATTGGTACAACTAGAATATATGTTTTCACGGCTCAAGCCATTTATCAAAAATTATTTATTGTGGGGATGCCAAGGTGGATTATATGGAGGTTTTGGCTTTATAACCTTCCAATTTTTCCATATACTATGGACCAGAAAGGTACATTTAATCTTAAAATTGTCCGGGGTAATGCTCATTGATAAATGATTGAAGGTTCAGTCCCCAATAGAAATTTTTACTATGTGAATGCAATTTCCTTCCTTTCCTTCCAGAGCAAAAACAATCCACTTAGCATAGAGGGATGAGTTGGAGTGTGAGTTCTGCAGATACCCAAGCCACTCCATTCCTTCCATGTGTATTAAAGGTTCCTGAATCTATGAAAAGTTGAAGACCATCCCCCCATCAAAGTTGGCACAAAGAAGCAACCAAGGGCACATACAATAAATAATAACATGCATGGGAGCCAACTTTTAGTGCAGATTTGAAATCATGCTGCTAAAGTCTTGTGCTTATAAATCCATTTACCAAAATTCTTTTCCTGTATTTGGATAAGCATGTCCCATTGTTCCTCAAATGTTGCTTGAAAAGAGAAAGAAATGCCTAGGAATTTGAAAATTTGGCTTGACTTGACACAAGCCCGCCCTTGTAATTTAAGTCAATCTGGCATCTTCTGTGAGCTCTACCTTTAAGTCAATCTGGCATGTCCTGTGAGCTCTACCTGTAGCAATAGGTTTTAGCTCACTGAATGTTTAGAGCTTAGGGCCTTGCAGAAAATGCCTAAGAAATCCATAGCACATTATTAATTGACTCCTGTTCTAGAACATTGAGTTTTAGCACATTCACAAGCATCATTGGGTATGGTTTGTGCAGACGAATCCACTTTAATGAGACCTTGCTTGACCCTATGAGTTATCAGACCGACACTGGCCTCTGTTTGGCAAATTGATCAAAAAAGGATTAACTCTGGTTTAACTTTACACCCATTAAGAGAGAGACAAAGTTAGGTCTTGGTGAATAATATTTTAGTAGCCTTTAGAGAAGTTGGCTCAAATGCAAGAGGTAGAATAAAGGGATACCCCACTATCTTGTAATTTTTTTTTCGAAGCTGGTGTTTTAGTAGCCTTTAGAGAAGTTGGCTCAAATGCAAGAGGTAGAATAAAGGGATACCCCACTATCTTGTAAGTTTTTTTTCGAAGCTGGTTTTTTTGATGAATAAGATGTTATGGCCATAATGACTGGGCCACTCCATGCCCTCACAGATTGCAATAATATTATCGATGATAAATTGCCCTTTGGTGAAACAAGTCTTCTCAGGTTTGATAATAATCATGAGAATATGCTTGATTATGAGTGTTGATCTTTGGTAAGACTATTACATGAGACATTCAACAGAGTGATAGGCTTCCAACTCATAGTCACTTTGGAATCTTTAACATTGGGTATAAACTTGATAATGCCTTTGTTTAAGTTGGTTCTCAATGATTGCTCTGTGATGGATTCTTTGTAAACCTCTGCAAAATGTCTGGATTGACAAAGTACTAGGTGGCATTATAGAATTCACATTGGAATCTGTCTAATCCCAGGACTTACCATCATCATTGTTCATGTTTGAG
Source organism: Pinus tabuliformis (assembly GCA_031772625.1). NCBI lineage: Eukaryota > Viridiplantae > Streptophyta > Pinopsida > Pinales > Pinaceae > Pinus > Pinus tabuliformis. The sequence goes on from CM062805.1 coordinate 718,561,033, forward strand.
AGGGTAGCAGCTAGCTTACCCAAAGTCAAAGACTAGTCACACAATATTCTTTGCGCTTCATAAAGTTTGTGACACAACTCCAAAACAGGGTTGCATGGACGTTCCTCATTTAGTATTTGCAATTGAAAAATCTTTTGTAGGGAGAACTGAGAAGTAATTTGTTTCTCAATTTCATCTTTTAAGTAAGCCTACCCTTGGTTGATTTGATAGTGGAGATTCTCTTCAAGCCTTATTTTGAATATAGGGCCCCTAAAAAATTAAAAATCCTTTTGTAGGCCTATCGCCTGTTTTAAGCCAGTGGATGATAGCCCTGGAATTGTGTCCCTTTGACACTTTGAATCTTGACAATATTCAGATGACCACCGAGTGTGGCCACCCCGACTTGAAGTGCTTCATTGAAAAGGATATTATGGAGGCATTGTCTTATAGATTCCCTTATTCTTTGATAACATTTACATTTTATTTGGATGGAAGCAATTTTCCCTCCCATAGGCTCTAAGGAGAGAGGTACCTCACAAGTTATATAAACATATTTTTGCCAACCCCAATCAGAACTTATTCTTTAAGGTCTTTGGACAAGTTAAACTTCAGACATGCTTTTCTGGCCCCTGAGGGTTGTAAAGTTTCTCAGGCCCGTGATAGTTAAAGTGAGTGAGAGAATCAGAAATATGTTTGTGGAAAGGCCAATATTGCATGGCTATCCTGGGGAACTTGATGCAAACAGGAAACATAACTGTGCATTTCTCTTCGCCGAGAGTTTCTCATACCACCAGGAGAAGACAACTAAGGTGTTTATATGTACCGAGGATTGTTGGAAACACTTTCATCAAAGACAACTTTATTCAAAAAATAAAACAAAAAAGAAGCCCATGGTCAAGCTACCAGTAGTTTTCCAAAGCCATCTGAGACTCCCCTACCTCCTGCATCCATGCCTTGATGATCATCCACAAAGGAATGTGGTCCATGAAATGGCCAAGCAGTGATTGTTGCTGATAATTAACACACAAAAAATTGTATTCAGAAAGCTACATGACTATTGGAGTTCCATCAGGATCAGATCCATTTCATTGTGGAAGACTTCCAAAATGAACTTCCTAGGGCATTTTGATCATTCAGGGATTTATGTCCAGACACAGTTGCAACAACACTGGAATCAACAGTAACCAGAGCAGATTTGTCAATAGAAATGTTGGATTCAAGGTTTGATTTAGCCATTATGGGCTCACAGACTCCCCATGGCATGAAGTTAGGGAAATCAAGGCTAGCATGTGCCAGCCAGGTGACAGGATAGTCATTGCATCATATCCTAAGAGTGTAAGAGCCAATATATTGGGTGATTTGTGGAGTAGGATTGTATTGAGTTTTTCTGAGAGTACTGTATTGCAGCATTACATGTGTTTGAAGTGTTAATGAAAGCCCCAGTGTGAAACATATTGTAGCCGCCTGACATGTCAGTTATTTGTTACTGTTTGCATGGTATACAAAATGCATGGAGAAATAATTTATCCATTATGGTTTGGCTTTATTCTTGTTTTCTTTTTACTGGGTTATTTGTCAAAGTTTTATGTCAGGAAAGGAGAGGAAAAATTATGCTAGAGAGCTATTTTAATAAATGCAAAATAAGAGATCTAGAATTTGTTCAAGAAATGCATCTCTTGGAATCAAAATCATGGAACACTGTTTCCGTGCCAGAAATTGCCAACATGCTTCACATATTTGAAGTAAAATCAGAAGGTGTATAAAACTTTAGGAGTTGAAGTCATAAAAAATAAAATGGTCATTTTGTTGAACTGTGTTTTAGCAATAAATGAGTCATTGATTGATATCTTTGAGATGAATTATTTGCTAAGCATTTGACCTAGCAGGTCTCATTAGTTCAACTAATCATGTGAGATTCATCATTTTAGTGCCTTATATAGGTCCTGGACTCTTTCAATCTGTAAATCCAGAAATATAAATGCCGCAAAACTATCTTTTTTTTCCTCGGAAAAAGTGTAATTTTCATTAAAAAGATAAGAAAATTACATGTTGTATGATACTGCAGATATGAACTGCTGTCAGCAAAAAGGGAGTACTGTTTAGAGCTATTATAAACTTTACAAAAACTATTATGATGCTTACTGATAATAAACTTCTGAGAAGTCCAGTAAGTTTCTGAGAATATGAGTTTTGTCCAAAAATATACTGAAAACTGGTAAGTTATATACATAAAAGGAGAAAGTAAAAGAAAAGCTGCTGAATGATCTAGCGATCATTCTGATAGGAACCAATCATGTCCATAAAAGGACGATGATAGTAACTGTAGAAACTGCCGCCCCTGTATTCCTGTATCTGCCATTGACCTCTGTTCAGCTGTGCTGCCTCTTTGGATAAACGATCAGCGATCTCATTCCTTACCCTGTATATATGTGAGCATGCAAATGAATCAAATTGGGACTTTAGAGAAAGGATATCAGTCATAATATCTCTAAGTGTGTGCAAGTGACAATGATTAACTTCATTTGTCCAGTTAATTATGAGCTGTGAGTTTCCGAATATCTGAAGTTGTTGGCAATTTTGTTCTTTTGCAAAAAGGAGAAGGTATTTTAGACTGCTCAATTCAGCATAGTTGTTGGTGCCTTTGCCAAGGCCAACCTTGATTCTATAAGACACTATATTATCCATATGCAGCACCACCCCTCCACCACAGTGCTGAGCCGTCAAAATAACCCTAGGGGGAGTTTATGTCTATGGATTCCTGGGTAATGAATTGAGGGGGTCGGATGTCCTGGTCCTCTGGGAGCGAATTGTATAAAGCCAACAGTGAAATACTGGAGGAGTCCCAATCTATTTTGGCATTCTTGAAAATGGATTTGTTCCTGTTAAGCCAGATTCCCCAGCAAATTAGCAGTGGAAGGCATCTAGTTTTCTGAGAGTTGGCTTTTATCCACCATCTTTGCCAAGCCTCTTCAATATCTCGTCCCGACCAATCAATATGTAGATTTAGTGAAGTGAGGATCCTTTGCCAGAAGGCTTTCGAGATAGAACAGGTAAAGAAGAGATGAGAAGTATCTTCCTCCTGCATCCTACATAGACAACATCTAGAAGGCCCGCAGTTTGCACGATGCCTCAGCATTAGTTCAGTGGGAACCTTGTCTGTTAAAATGCACCACATGAAAAGCCTAGATTTGGGAGGGGCCTTTAATTTCCAGATATGACTCCACCACCAAGAGAAATCACCCGTGTGTCTGGCTGCCATTGTATAAGCATAACCTAATTTGGGGGAGTATCTGCCTTGGGGATCCAATGCCCAGATAAGGACATCTTGATTGTCGTTTATATGCACATTGGCCTCCTCTAATGAGCCTATGAATCTCTGCCAATCATCGACCCAAACTGCCGGAATGTTGAGCGTTCTGTGGTCCTTCCAAGTCTGGTTTTGCCACCTGTCCTGAATATCATCTGCTATATGTGATAAGTGGGTGATGCCTGAGTCTTGAAGGAAATTGCAAAGAGGACGGGGGAGAATATGGCCATTCCCACATCCACTCCACGCGTCCAAACCAATCCTCACTTGAACTCCATTGCCAACTTTCCAAGCCAGACCATGCTTGATCAGAGAGATAGACTAAGATAATGCTTTCCAAATTATGGAGGATCCAGCCGTAGGAACTGAAGGTCTATGGATCCATTCCAGAATTGAGAGCGGATATATGTACTTATGATAAGTGATTTCCTGCCAAAGACTTCTGGAATTAATAAGTTGCCAGCCCAGTTTTGCAGCCAAAGCCTCAGCGAATAAATGCAAATTTTTTATGCCCCAACCCCCCAGTTTTTTGGGTTTGTCAATGCTGTCCCAACGGACCCAAGCAAAAGTTCTCCCTGGAATTTGTTCGTGCCAAAGGAAGCGACAACATAATTGTTGAATTCTTTTTAAAATGCCTTTGGGAATCCAGGCCAACGACATCCAGTAAACCGGAATAGCTTGTAGGACTGACTTGAGGAGAGTTAGCCTACCTGCTCTAGAAAGCCATCTCTGCTGCCAAATATTGATTCTGCTTTCAATCTTGGCTATAAGCCAAGTCCAATATGCTATGCGATAACCATTTGGTTTCAATCTGAAACCCAAATATTTAAGACCATCATCCAGATCTTGATGCTCATATTCAAAAAATTGGCTAGCTAATCTTGCTTCATTCAACTGGCAGGAAACTATGATAATAGTTGATTTTGCAATATTTGGCTGCATGCCTGTAGCTATACAAAAAAGATCTAGAATAGCCTTGAAAGCATATGAGTCTTGAAAAGATCCATTTAAAAAAATCAAAACATCATTAACAAATAAAAGATGGGTTATAGAGGACATATCCGAGAGCCTGACTCCAGCCAAAGAGCCTTCCTCTCTGCCTTTTGTTATCAGTCTATTGAAGCCTTCCATGATGAGGAGAAAGAGCAGCGGGGAGAGAGGACATCCCTGCCTAAGGCCTCGTTCCGCATGAAAGAAACACAAAGCCGCTCCATTGATGAGAATACTAAAGGAGATTGAAGTAAGATAGCGCATGATCCAATTGATGAAAGCAAAGGGGAAGCCAATGTGAGTGAGAGTTATCCTGAGGTAGGACCAACAGGTACGATCAAAGGCTTTGGAAAGATCAATTTTTAGGATGACAGACTTTTTATGGAGCTTCTTAATCGAGTGGAGAGCTTCCTAAGCAGTACCAATTGCTTCATGGATTTGGCGATGGTTGAGAAAGGAAAATTGTTCCTTGGATATCATTCGGGAGAGAAAGGGTTTAATACGGAGGGCTATTGTTTTGGATATGATTTTGTAAATGCTATTGCAGAGGGATATGGGTCTGTAATCTTCAAAAGAGGAAGGGTTATCAGATTTGGGTATAAGGGCCAGGAAAGTCGAGTTGAAGGCCTCCAAAATTCTGCCAGACTTTCGGCTTTCTTCAATGGTTTGGATGAGATCATCTCCAATTAAATCTAAAAAGGAACTGAAGAATTCAACTGGCCACCCATCAAGACCCAGGCTCTTATCCTTATGAAAGCACTTCAGCACAGCTTCAAGCTCTTCTCTAGTAATTTGAGAGTTTAGTTCTTCAATTTCCTCCGGCTCAATGAATCTGGGCAGAGCTTCAGCAGTGCGAATGATGCTTGGAAGGGTTATTCCAATGGGGGCTTTGTAGATATTAGAGTAATGTCTAATCCCCATGTTAGCTAGTTGTTCAAAATTGCTCGCTTTCCTTCCTTCCGAGTCTTGTAATTCCTAGATTGAGTTAATGGCTTTCCGACCCCTTGCATATTGTTGAAAGAACTTTGAATTTTCATCACCTGCTTTGAGCCAGATTGCTCTGCTCTTGAGCCTCCAGGTTTCTTCTTTTAAGCGAAGAAGCTTTATTCTGTCAGTTTCCAGCTGAATCAGTTGCAACTTTTGTTCTGCCGAGTTTGATCCTGTGGGAGTTGATTCTTCGAAGGCTAGTAGAGCCTTTTCAATTCTTTGAAGATCTTCATCTTCTTTTCTTTGTTTTAATCTGGCCTAGGTTATTGTTTTGCCTTTTAGAACTGCTAGATTTTTTGCAAAGAGCTCCCCTGGGGAGGAGGTTTCATTATGGGAGCAATGGATCCAAGTGGCCGAGACCAAGTTCCTGAAACTCGGCTCCAACAACCAGGAGGAGTTAAATTTAAAAGGTGAAGAGGGTTTAGAAAGATTACCCTTGAGCTCCAGAAATATAGGAGAGTGATTAGAGATCCCACCACTCCCCACCCATTGACGAAAGAGAATTAAACTTGCCATAAGAGGGGCTTTGATCAAGAATCGGTCCAATCTTCTAGCAAGGGCATCTACCCCCAATCTGCGATTCCTCCAAGTTGGCTTGAGTTTAACAGGGTCAATATTTAGAAATTCGTGAGCATCCAACAAGTTTTCAAAAAATGCTGTGAGATGATCACTTTGACCCCTGAAACCCCAGGATTCCGCTGATCCGAGGGAGAAATTTAAATCTCCACCAATAATGATATTATCTTGATTCATAAAATTAGCCTCCATGATTTTGTTCTAGAAGAATTCTCTGTTCTGGCAAGGGCCATAGATGTTGATGATCCTAAATGGTCTGCCGAGCTCCATAGACCAGATATCTGCACCAAGAAAACCTTCTCCTCCCCAAAAGTTGAGGATTTTTGTAGAACGAGTGTTAAACCCCAAGGCGCAGCCACCAGAGCGACCCTTCACATCCAAAAAATGAAAATCCCAGGTTGGGAGAAAACTTAAGAGAAGCTTATTTATTTGGTGACCTTCCCCCAGAGTTTCTTGAAGGAAAATAGCATCCAGCTTTTCAGACAGACAGAGCCTCTTGAGAGCCAGCTTTTTGTCAGGGTTGGCTAGACCCCTACAATTAAAGGAAAGATAGATCATGGGGGAGAGGAGTGAGGGTTGCTCTTTGCTCTAAGAACCCAGTCGATTGGGGATTGGACCCCGGAGGCTACTTCAGCACTAGCCCTTTTAATAGCCTTAGAAATTTTTGATTGATGGCTTCTCGGAGGCTTGAGAGTAATTGAAGGAGGGGGTCAAGGTCCAGGCCTAAGATCGAAGAGGGAGCAACAAGAAGGGATCTAAGGAAATATCGGTGAGGCCCACTTGATAGTGGGCGATCATCGAGCGGGCAGGTGGTCCTATCCACAGAGGGTTGGGGAATGGGGGAGGACAGTGAGGGAGGCACAACGGGAATAGGACAAACCGATGAACATAACTTATTAACTTCAGCTTGAGAGACGACACAGTTCAAAGAAGATGATAAATTTACTGAACCTTCAATAGAATGAGAAAAAAGAGGAAGAGTGGAGAAGGGAGTACCCGCGAAAGCCGTGTCTCGGGATCTGGATTTTTCAGGGGGTCGATCCGATGCCCTTTCGAAATGGTGAGCTACGACCTACTATGGAGTCAGACTAGAGGGCAGAGTACTTTCTTGGAGGTCCAGTTGAGAATCGAAATCTGAATCCAGAGTTTGAGTGGAGGCTGAGACCAACAATTTGGCCGGGATCTGATTCTTCCCTGAAATTCTTGGATAGTCTTTGTATAAATGCCCCACTTCGTGACATTTGCGGCAACGGAAGGGAATGCCTTCGTAATCTAGAATTTTCCTCCGAGTGATGTCGCCCATCTGAAGCAGGTAGCTCTCTACCAGACCTTCTTTGGTATCTAGATGCACTAGAATACGTGCCAATGCTAGGCATCCTGTGTCTTGGTAGATTCTAGCATGATCTAGATAGACACACAAATCATCTCATATTACCTTGAAGATTTCTTCCTCCCAAAATTGTAACGGGAGAGCAGGCAATTGGACCCAGATTGGCCTCGCTCCATGATTTTCCTTTTCTGGGTCAAACATTGGCGACCATCGCTTCAATAGAACTGGTGTCATCTCGATGTGCCAGTATTGCGTGAGGACCCAGTCTACCTGGTCTGGATGAGCGAAAATCAGAGCAAACCAACCCCTGGAAAGCGAGAGGATACCCCAAATTTGCGCTGTCCGCTTTCAAAGGCATATTGGGGAGTAATTTTGGCCTCTCACCCTTCCAACTAACACCGTGCTCTCCGTGAGGGCCGCTTGAGCCATAGAGATTCCTTCTCCGAAGATTAACCACCTGTCCCTTTCTCTGATTTTTGAATTCCTTGATTTTTTTGGATGTTTTGGCCGCACTTTAGCTGCTTGCTCTCCTTCCTCAAGGCCAATGTCTTCTGAATCAGAACGATTTCCTTCCGAAGCGTGGTCTAGTCTGGGAATGCCAATGAAGTAGCCTGAAGGAGGGGCTGAGCTAACTGGTTGGAATGCTGTATAGAAGGGGGCAGTCTCGAGGATTCCTACTTGTTCAGGCATCAATCCTTGTGCTGTTTGACCCAAGTTACTTGGTCCTTCTCCTAAAACACTCGCACAACCTTGGGTAATTGTTGTTGCTGGGAAGGTCGGTGACCATATGTTGAGGTCCGACGGGGAAGGAATGGGTAGGAAGGGTAACTGTGGGCATTCTTCCGAGATGAATATTCCTTCCGTAACTGTCGGGGGTGGAGTCGATTCTAGGGTCTGTGGAGGGACCGCCATATCTTCCATTTGAGTTATAACTGCCTCAACCCCTGTGACCGGTAAACTGGCTATCACCGGCGTAGTCAAAGTTGGAGCCGGTTGGGAGAAATTGACCCAAATATCCTCAACAACAAGGGAGTCAGAAGTGTAGTCAAGTAGCTGTTCATCCATCCGGGAGCCAGCTGCCCAAGAAAACAGTGTGCCGTTCCGCTGCATCTTCCTGTTGGGGTTACACTTGCCCAAGACCGTCGTTCTTGGCAAAACGCCCTTGTGCTCTGCTTCAAACCCTCTTGCAAAAAACGGATTTTGCTTTGACACAAAAAAGACAAGGGTTTATTTTAATGCTCCTGCTAGACTGACCCACAGTCCCGTAAGCTTTCAGCCGAAAACTTGTGACCTCAGAAGTCCACCCTTGGTTGCAATGTGGAAACTGTAGTTAGAGTATGAAGACAGGAGGTAAACCCAAAAATAGTGGTTTGTAAAGTACCCCCTTCAAGTGTAACCAATGTCACTCAAGCCGCAAACTGTGGAAATAAAAAACCCCTGCAGAGCGAGTACTCTAACCGTGAGCACCCCCAAATGCCGCAAAACTATCATAAAACAGTTTGTGATTGTTTCAGGTGCTCTAAACCAAAGCTATGATTATGTAACATAACTTTTATCTTTTTTGAAATCTTTAAACCTATAACAACACCCTTGCGACATGAATTGAATTGCTAGTTGAAATGTCCTACAAACTTAAAACTGTAGTTTCAATTTCTCCATGCACATGTGCATGGATTTAGATGCATGGACTATTTCAATCTTACAAACAGTAAAAAAGTCTTTTTCTAAATTCTTAGACCTAGTATTGAAAGTTTGGAAATGAAAAGTTCTAAGTTATGCTGACAGAAGCGAGACACAAAATCATTAGCCAGAGAAATCAATGTTATCAGAACTAGATTATTTTTGGTTAAACTAGCCTGAACCAATCGGTTAGGGGTCTGTATTGGTTCTATTGAATGTTCCACACTGGAAATGGCTGGTTCCATACTGGAATTGGTGATAAATGTCAAAACTGACTGGTTCTGTACAGAACCGTCCAACTCCATTCTGTCAAAGCCATATAGCTGGTGATGGGGATGACTTGAATATTTAAAAAAAATTCGATAAAACATAAAAAGGTTGAACATGAAAACCTAACCTGAGGCCCACCCTAATGCTATTTAAAGAGCTCCCCACCCTCCATTTGACTCACAATTCATTGCAGCAATTTGGAAATTTTGAGCTGAGTATCTTGGGTTGATTTGGAGAGTTTGAGAACATCTTTGTTGATGTATTTTGGTTCAGATATGGATTGTACTTGGCGCTATTTTGGTTATATGCACCCTTGCTTGCTACATACATGAAAAACTTTTCATATTTGTGTATGATGGCTTGGATTCATATGGATGCACATGAATTTGTAATTTTTCCAAAAGTTGAATATTTTATCTATTTTTTGGTTGACTGGTTTTGTGGCCCAATTCTGTTTTCGGTTTTTGTTTAGTTTTGATTTCTGTTGTCGGTCAGTTCAATGATTGTTTCAATTTTGATATCATTGAGAGGAATTAATTGGATATTTTACAACTGTTTGAAATGGATGAAGAAAGTCTCCAAAATTTTGAAATAAACTAGAAAAACAAGCCACTGAAAAAATAGACCTCAAGTTGGGTAAAATAAATTCCAGCAAGGATAAGATGTTATTATAATGTTTACAGCAAGGCTGGGAAGATGATGTCATCATATTTATCAGGAAGGATGAGAAGATGTCAAGGTAACGACAGTAAATGACAAATATGATGGTATGAAACTTTCTTGCTATCTTTCTAGCCCACGTAGCCTTACAAGTAGAGAATTGCTTACATAAGAATAAATTCTTATCACCTAAAGAGTGGGACCCAACGCTCCATGAGAAGCATTCATCTCAATTTGGTGAATCGGGTGACACAGAATATTGAAAAACATCAGCTTATGACTGAATTTTAGAAAATAACACCAATCATTGTGCCCTAGCCAACCAATAAACTATCACTACTGCAGTAAAATGAACCAATGCAGTTTTAGGAATAATATACAAAGATTCCCAAATACTAAGTGTCTCAATCAATCATTGTGGGGCACAAGAAGTAATTCAATGAATTAGTTAATTAGTAAAATATAAAATTTTGTACCTTTTTTTTGTGTCCCCTGTATTTTCTCTGCAATTAGTAGTTGTGCTTTTGCTTTCTCACATGTATTTGTTTATGCTTAATCTAAGTCACATATGACACTGACACTGGGACAGACGGACATGAGTTTTGGGCATGTAGACCATTGAAATGGGATATATATATATATATTTGTTGGTTAGACCTATGAAGTTTTTTGTTTTTATTTATTTATTTATTTTTCATTTAGTTTTTGTCTATGTGGTTCACAGACCCCAAAGATTGGTGACCGCTGTGTCCACAGAATATTTGTATTGGGAAGATACACCAGAAGAGATCACTTCTTGCTGGCTCAACCACAAAGGTCGTTATGCAATCTGCAGGTACCAAGCAATAATCTCACACAACAGTGTCCAGGTTTTGCTGACATCTTATTAAAATCTTTTATTTCTCCCCATGTAGGTTGACCATACCAATGTAAGGTTCCATTGTTCAAAAGTTTAGGGCCTCCTTGGTGCAACCATGCATGTCATATTCAGTGACTATGGCATACTCTGAGGTCGATTCAGTAATAAATTTTGTGCATCAATAAAGTTTTGGCATTTTCTGGGTAAGCTACAGCACCAACACCACAACTATTATGAATGACCTAGTCAAGTCTCAAGGGGGAGCCTCTTTTGTCTCATCACTATATTAATCCATGAAATGGTGGAGAGCCTAACAACCTTCTCTTTTAATCACTCAAGCTAGACCAAATTGACAAGCTGTGTTCCTACCTAACCAAACATTTGTCATGTTTTTGCTTCCTCATAAAAAGAGATCAGTCTAGGGTTTCTCCTGATGCAAAATGTGCCTCTCAGAAGACTATGTTAACACCTTGTTTCAAGAGATTAACCCACTGGCCTTTGTTCTGTGGTGACTTTCCAAACCCAACAGCTCCTCCATAAGATTACTCATGTATTGAATCTAAAACCTTTTAACTATGGCTAATTGGTTAGCACGTGCAATTTGCAAGGAAGGGTCATAGTTTCAGGTTTGAACCATTTAGTCAAGTTTAAAGCTTAGATGGCAGTTTCATACTTCAAGTTAGACTATCTTTTGACATATGTGATATAACTGACCTAGTCCATTTTTATGTCACTACTACAGCAATCCATGAAATGTGCATGCAAGGCCTAATATCAATGCTTAACTTGGCTTCCATAGTAAATGCTTTTTCTTTCTCACATATATTTGTTTATGCTCAATCTAAGTCACACATGACACTAACCCTGGGACAGACGGACATGAGTTTTGGGCATGTTCACCATTGAAATGGGACGTATATATATATATATATATATATATATATATATTCTGGTTAGACCTATGTTTTTTTTGTTGTTGTTGTAAATTTATTTATTTTTCATTTGGTTTATGTCTATGTGGTTCACAGACCCCGGAAATCGGAGACCGCTATGTATATTATATTGGTAAGATCCACCTGAAGGGATCACTTCTTGCTGGCTCAACCACAGACATCGTTGTGCAATCTGCAGTTACCAAGCAATAATCTCACACAATAGTGTCTAGGTTTTGCTGGCATCTTATTAAAATCTTTTGTTTCTCCCCATGTAGGTTGATGATACCAATGTAAGGTTCCATTGTTCAAAAGTTTAGGGCCTCCTTGGTACAAACATGCATGTCATATTCAGTGACTATGGCATATTCTGAGGTCGATTCAGTAATAAATTTTGTGCATAAATAGAGTTTTGGCATTTTCTGGCTAAGTTAAGGCACCAACACCACAACTGTTATGAATGACCTAGTTAAGTCTCAAGGGGGAGCCTCTTTTGTCTCATCACTATATCAATCCATGAAATTGTAGAGAGCCTAACCACCTTCTCTTTTAATCACTCAAGCTAGACCAAATTGACAAGCTGTATTCCTACCTAACCAAACATTTGTCATGTTTTTGCTTCCTCATAAAAAGAGATCAGTCTAGGGTTTCTCCTGATGCAAAATGTGCCTCTTAGAAGACTATGTTAACACCTTGTTTCAGGAGATTAACCCACTGGCCTTTGTTCTGTGGTGACTTTCCAAACCTCCTGATGCAGAATGTGCCTCTCGGAAGACTATGTTAACACCTTGTTTCAGGAGATTAACCCACTGGCCTTTGTTCTGTGGTGACTTTCCAAACCTCCTGATGCAAAATGTGCCTCTCGGAAGACTATGTTAACACCTTATTTCAGGAGATTAACCCACTGGCCTTCGTTCTGTGGTGACTTTCCAAACACAACAACTACTCCATAAGATTACTCTCGTATTGAATTTAAAACCTTTTAAATATGGTTAATTGGTAGCACATGCAATTTGCAAAGAAGGGTCATAGTTTCAGGTTTGGACCATTTAATCAGGTTTATAGATTAGATCGCAGTTTCATACTCTGAGTTAGACTATCTTTGACATATATGATATAACTGACCTAGTCCATTTTTATGACACTACTACGGCAATCCATGAAATCTGCATGCAAGGTCTAATATCAATGCTTAACTTGGATTCCACATTTGAATGGACTTCCCAAAAGATTGCATTCTGTTTATATAATGATGCTTCATGCATTTCTAGTAAAAACTAAGGGCTAGATGCCAAAGGTGTTTGTCTGATGTTGCTTATGAATGCATAGATAAGATTGGTGTATTTAATATATTCTCATTGCAATACTGAATGCTGGATCTAACTCTTCAATGGTCCATGGATTGAGTTTTAACTCGTTGAGATCTTTGTTTCTATGGAATGGAGCTCAGTAGCAGCATAACCCTTCAAGTGCTATTATTGATTAAGTTTTGTACCTCTTGAATTGGAATTGGGTTAGGTCGCTACATAGCAACTTTGAGTTTTCTTCCAAGTCTAGGTACTTGTCAATGATTTCTAGCACATATGCAAGCTTTGAAAGTGTGAGATTGCACACGAATAAACTCCTAGGATCAATACCCATTTCATTATAAGGACTTCTCTTACATTGATGTCACAGTGTCAGCAAGGACATTTGTAGATATCTTGACACAAAGAAACAAGAAATCAAATTCCCCTAGAATGCACTTAACTTTCCATATGCCCAAAAGCAGAGACAATAGCTAAGCTGGAATCTGATCCAGGAAAATGCCCCATATTATCATCCTATGCTTAGTAATGCTTACAAGGAAATGGGTTGGGTATGTGTTTAGTTTAAAGTCTATACAATAAAAAAGAAAGAATCTAAAGGTAGCCCAAGCAACGAAACAAGATATCAGTTTACCATGTGAATCTAATAATATAGCATGTGTGGACTCATCTTGATATTGCTGCCTTGATTTTACTGGTTGTTTCACTTGTCAAAGTGAAGGATATTCCCTTCGATTATGTGTAATCAATGGGCCAGGATCTTGAGCACTAAGGAATCAGATGAACTTGCCGCTGATTTTATCTCACTAGAGGTAGCACTGGTTTATTCTAGCTGTGTAGGTGTCATTTGATGAGGTTGCAACTTTACACATATTACAAAAATATGTCAATGTATGGAAAGATCTTCTGTGTTCCTGGTGGTAAAGGGAGTAAAACTCCATTAGCACCAGAAGACACAGGTACAATAGACAATGAAGATGACCAGTTTTTCTGTCTTACTGATGCAGAGACCCAGTTGTTACCATAGAAGTTCAGCGGCTAATTTAAGACTTCTGATTACAATAACACTTTCATCATGATCTCTATAAGGTAGTAACTAATAATCCTTTGCCTTGTTAAGTGAGGAAGCAAGAGAGATCAAGTCCTGAAGTACTTTGAGAATTGTAGCACTAGACATTTGACTTGAAAGAAGCATGGCTTCTGCCTCAGCAAAAACAATGGAGTTCACACACTGCAACCTTGATCAACCTTTTTTATAGCATTTGGCAATTTGGTAATGAAAAGATGTCAATGGGGAGGTGCCAATTTCACTAACTTAATCAATACATCTACATGATGAGAATATACAAGGTCTGACAAACCTTCACATGCCAGCAAGGATGATAACAATCTAAAGTCTGTTCCAGGAACACTGAGCGGCATTGTTCATAAAATGCCATGTCTCACCTCCACACAAGCGCAGAACCAAATCATCACCGTGGTGTATGCCTGTGCTGAAGAAGCCACAACTTCACATCAAGATGCTCCCTAAATAGATGTGCTAATACCTTCCGTTCATCCAATGAAGGTGGGTTGGCCCTCGGAGTTGTTTTGAGATTTCATGAAGAGAAGACCGCTACTTTGCCTCTGAATTGAGGATCATTCAGCCTAGTGGGAATGGAGAAATATTGAGGAGGTATAGGAATGAGTTTTTCTATTGGGTTTTGATGTTTAGAACAATCAGATGATATGTGTTCTCCAAAACATAAGTAGAAACAGGCCTGTCTGGGAGACTGCCTTTCAAAAATTCACAAGGTATTATTTCTATATGTTAGGAAGTACATCCTCAGGTGCTCGAGAATAAATAATAGCAAGGTTAGTTGGATAAGCAGGTCTAATTTACAGAATCTCACTCAGATCTCTACTAGTATCATTTCCGTGATTTAAATAATGAATGGAGCATTCTTAATACTCTCATTCACTTAACATAAAAGTGACTACAGTGGCCAGAGAATAATATCCCATGACTCTCATCATCATGCCATATGTGCCTAGGTCTAATTGGGAAAACACATATATTTTCTTATAACTAATTTAGCATGGTAGTCATTGCAAGTTATGGGATATGGTCACTACCCTGGTATTGAAAGGAGTACAGTTTGTTCACCTTAATTGCACAAATATCAATGCATATGCATATTTCAAAGTTTAAGCTCACATGGTTGCAAGTTGTAACTATTGCGCAGGGATATATATATATATATATATATATATATATATATTAGGAATTCTAAGCCCATGAGTACATGATCATCCTTGCTATAGAGTAGAGATTAATAATGTATATACATGTTATGATTCTACTACCATGAGTCTGCTTTATGTGATCCAACCATAACACTAATAACCTTCCATATGGGGTGTTTCATAATTTCTAGGCAAGTTAGTAAGTCAGCATTATACATCGAACCCATCATACTATTATCAGTAGTCTATGAACCATCAGCTTAAATTTAATCCAACACGAGTAAACCATGCTCAAGCATTTAGTGATCATAACAATAGGTTATATAACATGAAATTTCATGGCATATGCTAAATGGGATAGATACTTATCTTGGAGTATGGACTGACAACTGAGTCTGAGACTCTAGCTCTCCACCCAATCTTAGATTGGGCTACATTATGGTCTTTCTTGCAATCCAAGACTCCAATCACCCTTGAGCCAGATTCCAGAGCATGAGTGAGGGATTTGCTCAAAGGATTAAAACCAAATCCGCCAGTTGAAACCAATGTTTTAAAACTCCGACTCCGACTTCGACTCGGCCGAGGGTCGACTACGACTGCGACTCCGACTCGGTATCAACTCGGCCGGCTCGATTTCAATGACTCGGTCATTGTAAAAAATACATTAAATATTTATTTTTTATAAAAACACATAATTTTAAAGATTTTCATTCATGTTTCCAAACACAGAACATTAGAATATAGATAGAAGACAACATATGATCAAAGTAGGCTCATGAATATATCCATTATATCAAAATGGCACCCAATGCATTGTCCAATAGATACAGGATGATGATATAGAGATCAAAACAAAAACACATAACCAAGGAGGCTAGAAATGGCCTCTACAACAAAAGTCTGTGACCAGTACTATTGGCTACTGCTAGAGTTGCCAACATCATCTGGCTCAGTGTTACTTGGAAGTTGGGAGCAGGAGTGAAAGTGGGGAGCGAGAGCGAAAACGGGAGCGGGAGCGACATTTTCAGAAGCTCCTGGTTTGGGAGCGAATCCGAGAGGAGTTCGACAACCAATGTCACTAACATCAAGGTACATAGAGGGATTGGTGCTCTTGATTAAATATGAGTTCTATACCCTAATACATGACAAAATTCAATGGAAACATTGCAATCCTCCAATCCTGAAATCCTGAAAAACTGATAAGTCTCCTGGATTTTGAATGAAATCTAAAATTCTACTTTCTCCATATGAAATCCAATGAGGCCGAAACCACTCTCAAACATCCTGAGTCATTTCATGGTAATGTTAAAAATTTAAGTAAAAGGATGAAAATGAAGATTAAGGAGAATGTCACTTTTACTTTAAGAATTTAACATTACCATGAAATTTGAATAGCATATGAATAGTAGAGAGCATTTGAGTGTGTTAAATAGGTTTGGGAGGGGGAAATGGACCCCAAATAACATTTAACTAATTCATAAAATACATTGGAGTTCAAACCAATCAGCAAACACTTCTAAATTTCATTAAAAAAATGTCAAATCGCTGTTTTGATGGGGTTACAGGCCACTAGTTATGACTCGGCCGAGTCAATACAGAAACGGCCGAGTTGGCCGAGTCAGCCATGACTTGGCCGAGTCCAATGAGTCATGGCTGACTCGGCCTACTGAACCGTTTCCTCCACCGAGTCACATTTCTGGGCAATGAAACGGATCAACTCGGCCGAATTTTAAAACTATGGTTGAAACATGGGTTCCAGATGTCCAACTACTTCCACACATTATCTGAGACACGAAAGTCAGATTGTGCACAGGGACCTTCAAAGATGTCAATGGTGTAACAAGGCAACTTATTTATTAGCTTCTTATGAGCTATCGTGCTCAACTCCTTTCTTCTTCTACTTTGTGTTTTTTGACTTAGTTCAACCACTGTGTCAAGGCAGATCTCTGGGAATGCACTCTCATAGTGTAGCTCCCTCCAACGATGCTAGAATTCCTCGTCACTATTCACTCCAGCTTGTACTCTTTGCTCACACTAGGGATGCATGAATTGTCTACTTAGATCTTGGGTGAGCTCTGCTGCTGTCCTCAACCAAACTTTCAAATGCCCTCCCAGGTTATCTGCATCCTCTTGACGCTCCAACTTGTGTGATGTTTAGTCACCTTTGTTGAAAAGTGTAACTAGGTTCGGTCTTCATAATGATATGTGTAATTGTGATTTTATGAAAAGTAGAAAATAAAATTATCTATGTAAGTACTTGAATAATGGGTTTTATGATCAAGGGATTTTATTTTAGTTAAGGTTCCCATTGTGAACCTTTAGGTATTGTTATCTAGTCATAAAAGTCAAATTGAGTCAATGTCATGTATGAAGGACCCTTCTTGGGCATGTTACATTTGTGTATGAGTATTTACATGTATAAGAAGGTCCTCCAAGATCAAGCAAATGCACCTCCTACAAGTCGCCTACAAGATTGAATAAATAATCTTCACAAAAGGACATGTTAGCTCACCCTCTCTCAAGTCAGCCTAATTGACTGGGAAACAACTATAAATAGGAAGCTCAGCCTCATTCTAAAAGGCAAAATTTCGATGAAGAAATCAGTCTGAAATAAAGATATGCAAAGTTCACTTAGAAGGAAGCCTAATCATTAGCGAAAAAGGGAGAGAAGTAGAGCGAAGTCTTTGGCATCATTTGGATATGTTTTTGGGTCACTTTGATCTCACACGTGCGAAGAAAAGGGACTGTCCTTGTTGCAGAAGAAGCTGAAATATTGTAGTCACATTAGAAGGTTAAGTTAAGGAAGAAGCAAGGGTGTATCTCAAGCTGAGTTGACAAAGAAGTAGCCTCCACATAAAGCAAAGGAAATTAAGGTTACAATCTTGATGATTCACACGTGCTAGGGTTTCTGAAGTAAGCCAAGTACAGTAGAAAGTCGAAGTCTAAGGAGCAGCTGAGAAGGAAAGAAGAATTAATAGTTTGACCATCATTGACTCAAGGAAGGAAAGGGTCAAGCTCATAAGCTTTGTGTATTGGTCTTAGAGGGCTCTTGGTCAAGGGTCTAGGTTTTGTATTCGTCAATTGAAGTCTCTATAAGAAAGAAGAATTTGTTTGGATTTTCCTCTGAAGTGGGAGAGGTTTTGGCCCTGTTTGATAGCCTATATTCTGTGTCTCTTGTCTCTTTATGGTTTATGCATTGGTAACTGTTTGATGAATAACACTATAATAACATAATTAAAAGAAGATGCTATTATAAGAAGTAAAAAGCATTCAAAAGTAGTTATCAATAGAAGATAAATCACTTAATCTTGATGCTCTAGATTTCACAACACGTTTTTCCCCAACATTGTCAAGGGCTCTCGACGCTGTTTGTTCACCATTTAGACCCTTGTCAAACTTTTCCCAAGCTTCTTCGAAGGATTTCCTCTTCTGTTTACGACACAATGTCCTCTACCATTGCTGTTTATTCTCAATTTCTCTTAGGAGCTCACTACCTCCACCCTTTGCGCTGCTTCTCTCTTTCCCGTGTCCTCTCAACACTCCAAATTGTGTGTTGTTCCCCCTTGTCTCCTTGAATTTTCTGTTGTTACAACAGGTGGCCAACAATCCTATGTGCACCTAGTCACAAACTAGTTCCCTGCTACATGGCCAAATTTCCATTGGTCTTGTTGTCCCGTGTTCAATAACTCAAAGGCATACTCTTGTCCTCATCCTTAGCTAATATTTTTACAACATGTCCCTTGTGCACACTTGTCAGCCTCCATGGATGTTATCAAGCAATCAATATCCTAGACATTATTATTTAAATTAATTTACAATGCTTATAATAAATGGGAAAGGTAACGGGTGTTAAAGGCAAAGTGCATGTATGTGTATATGTTTTGGGACCAGAGTATCGATGTGCATATGCTTTTATATGTTTTGAGGCTAAAAAATCTGGTGTTGCAAATATGATATTTCATGCACACCAATAAACGCATTAACACTATAGACCAAATAAGATGAAAAGAGTATGGGGGGGTAAGACCCAATGTGCATACAGAGCGGGTTTCATATAACATAATAATTATGATAAAAGTGCATTGGCTTCTCAAAAAAGTCCATGACATGACTTGAGGGGTGCTAGGTGTCAAAAAAGAGACATGCAAATAAAAGTATGTGTGTGGGAGCTACTAAGGGTTAAAGTTATTATGTGCTTATTTGTGCTAAAGGAAATCTAACATTCGTTAGATTTCTTTCATCTTACAATGTTGTTATTAGCAATGCACTTGTGTTTATGATAGAATGAAATCTAGGATGTGTTAGATTTCTTTTGCTTGATAATGTTGTTGTTGGCAATAGGCTTGTCCTTTTTCTAAAAGTAAATATAACACATGTTAGATTTTTTTCACCTTACATTGTTTTTATGTGCTTGTGTTTGAGCTAGAAGGAAACTTAACATGCACTAGATTTCTTTCACAATGCAATGTTGTGGTTGGAAATTTGGTTGTTTGTGCTAGAAGGAAATATGCTAATATTCTTTGACCTTGCAATGTTGTTATTGGAATTTTGCATGTGATTGTCTTAGAAGAAAATTTAGCACATGCTAGATTTCTTTTATTGCAATATTGTTATTGGCAATATGTTTCAATTTGTGCTAGAATAAATATAGTGTGCTATATTTCTTTAACCCTACAATGTTGTTATGTTCTTGTGTTTGTGCTAGAAGGAAATCTAGCACGGGTTAGATTTCTTTCATCCTGTAATGTGCTTGTAATTTTGTTAGAAAGAAATCTAGCATGCACTAGATTTCCTTGCCCTGTAATGTTGTTGTCAACATGGTTGTGTTTGTGCTAGAAGTAAATCTAGCATGCACTAGAATTCTTTCACCTTACAATGTTTGTGTCTGCTTGTGTTTATACTAGAAGGAAATCTAAAACACATAAGATTTCTTTCACCTTGCAATGTTGTTATTGGCGATGTGCTTATCTTTGGGCTAGAAGGAAATTTTGCATGCACTAGATTTATTTCACAATGAAATGTTGTTGGAAATATGGTTGCTTGTGCTAGAAGGAATCTAGCATGTGTTTTGTTTCCTTCAGCTTGCAATCTGCTTGTCTTTGTGATAGAAATGAATCTAGCATGCACTAGATTGCTTTAGTCCTACAATGTTGTTATGTGCTTGTGTTTGTGCTAGAAGGAAATATAAGATGCGCTAGATTTCTTTCAAATTGAAATGTGCTTGTGTTTGTGTTGGAAGAAAATTTAGCATAGGCTAGATTTCTTATACTCTACAATGTTGTTGTTTCAACGTGCTTGTATTTGTGGTAGACATAAATCTAGCATTTGCTATATTTCTCACTCTATAATGTTACTATGTGCTTGTGCTTGCGCTAACAGGAAATCTAACACGTTAGATTTTCTTTTACCTTGCAATGTTGTTATTGCTAACATGTTTTTGTTTGGGCTAAAAGGAAATCTAGCTTGTGCTAGATTTGTTTTGTCCTGTAATGTTGTCATTGGAAATATTTATATGTTTGTTTTAGAAGTAAATATAATGCAAACTAAATTTTTCTCACCCTACAATGTTGTTATGTGATTATGTTTGCATTAGAAGGAAATATACTATGCATTATATTTCTTTCACCTTGTAATGTTGTTATTTGCAACGTGCTTGTGTTTTTGATAGGAGTAAATCTAGCATGTGTTAGATTTGTTTTGTCTAGTAATGTTGTTGTTGGCAATATGTTTGTGAATTTGTGCTAGAAGGAAATCTAGTACGTGTTATATTTTTTCACAATGCAATATTAATTTTGACAATACAGTTATTTGTGTTAGAAGGAAATCAAATGCCTTGCATTGTTTTTATTTCGCAATGTGTTTCTGTCTATGTTGGAAGAAAATTTAGCATGCACTAGGTTTCTTGCAGTGTTGTTGTTGACAATACGCTTGTGTTTGTGATAGAAGTAAATCTAGCATATACTAGATTTCTGACACCTTGAAATGTTGTTATGCGCTTGTGTTTATGATAGAATGAAATATAGCACACATTAGATTTCTTTCACCTTACAAAGTTATTATTCGCAATGCGTTTTTGTTTGTGCTAGAAGAAAATCTTGTGGGTGCTAGATTCCTTTTGCCTTATAATGATGCTATTGGTAATATGCTCGTGTTTGTTCTAGAAGTAAATCCAACATGTATTAGGTTTCTTCAGCCATACAATAGTGCTATTTACTTATGTTTGTGCTATAAGGAAATATAGCATGTGCTAGATCTTTTACCCTGTAATTTCGTTGTTGACAACATATTTGTGTTTGTGATAGAAGTAAATCTAGCACATGTTAGATTTCTTTCAGCTACCAACGTTATGAGTTTGTTTGTTTGTTTTTTATTAGCAATGTGCTTGTGTTTGTACTAGAAATAAATCTAACATCTGCTACATTTAATTTTCTTTGCAATATTGTCGTTGGAAACATGTTGTATTTTTGTTAAACGTAATTCTAGCACATGTTAGATTTATTTCATCTTACAATGTTGTTATGTGTTTGCTTTAATGCTAAAATGAAATTTAACGTGCAATACATTTATTTCACCTTGTAATGTTTTTATTGGCAATGTGCTTGTGTTGGTGATAGAGGGTAATATAGAATGTTTTTTTTCACAATGCAATGTTGTCGTTGGCAACATGCTTATGATTGTACCATATCCCATTCTTAGACCACATATTCCATATGAAGGGCCTTCTAATAATTTGAGGGTTTAACATTTTTTATATTGTAACAACAGTCTATGTAGGTATGGACTAAAACCTCATTGTCTCTAAAAAGCAAGGTCAATTTTCATAAGCATGGTGATGCCTTAGGAAGGATTATTATTGCAATGTTTTTATTGACAATGTGTTTGTGTTTGTGCTAGAAGGAAATTTAGCATGCACTAGACTTACTTTACAATGCAATGTTGTTGTTGGGAATCTTCTTTTATGCGATAGAAGGGAGTCTAACATGTGTTACATTTCCATTGCCTTGCAATATTTTTAATGTCAACATGCTTGTGTTTGTGCTAGAAGGAAATCTAGCTTGTGTTAGATTTTTTTTTGGTTTGCAATGTTTTTCTTGGAAATATGCATGTGTTTGTGCTAAAAATAATTCTAACATGTGCTAGATTTATTTCACAATACAATGCTTTTGTTGACAATATCCATGTGTCTGTGATAGAAAGAAATCTAGGATGCAAATATTGATTTTTCTTTGCAACATTCTTGTTGGCAATATGCTTGTGTTTCTGCGATAAGTAATTCTATCATATTCTATATTTCTTTTACCTTGCAATGTTGTTGTGTGTTTGTCTTTGTGCTAGATGAAGATCTAGAAGAAAATCTAATGATCACAATACTTAATGTTCTTTCATTGTATTTTGCTTTTATGGTTTCTAAAACAAGCTAAGACTATACACCGACTATAAAAGATAAATTTTGTCTAAATATGATGTTGTAGTTTCTACAGTGGTTTTTATTTATTCACAATGGAATGTCTTTTGGAATTTCTTATGCTTGTGCTAGAAGGAAAGCTAATAGGTGCTAGCTTGCCTATAGTCATGATTAAAAGAATATAACAAATTATTTGGGGTTGCCTTTTTTCTAATCAACACCATGATTAGCTATTATTGTGAGTTCTACACTTGTTATTGTTCTTGTTCATTTTGTTACACAAAAAATGATGTGTGTAGTTATAGTATTTATAAATTCATACTTTCTTCAATAATTCGAAATTGTGATAATAGCTTTTTTTTTTTTTTTTGAAACCATGGACTATGAAGCTAGTGAGAATTCAAAGGAAGCATCTAAGGAAAAAAGAAGTTGAAGAAACACGACACCAAAATCTTTAAATGGTACAACAATTTTAAAATTAGTTTATACTTTGTTACAATGGTTAGACATTATGCTAATAAATGGATGTTGATTAGTTTATATTTATTATTTTATCAGATCAATGATAAAATGCTGTGCTCCTTCTTCGATTGTCCATTTACAATTTTTTCTGATAAAAAAATTCTCATTAGGGGATTTTTGAGGTCTAAAATGGGCTTTCTAAGGAAATTATAACATAACAATGTAAATAATAAAATAAGATTAGATTACATCATCAAATTTCAGAGGGAAAATAGACAAAACTATGTTTTCAACTCGTATTTTCAACTTATCTTCATATGGGTTTACTCTAATTTCTAGTGGAAACACTCGATGGATGTAGAATTTGACTCCCCATCCAAGGAGTATCCATGTTGCATACTTTCGATGTAGTGCTACAAGAAAAATGAGAAATACATGAAAAACGTGATTGTAATCACGTTTTTTCATGTATTTCTCATTTTTCGTGTGGTAGAGTCCATCGAAAGTATGCAACATGGGTACTCCTTAGATGAAGAATTAAAGTTTGCATCCAACGAGTACTCTTGTTTGAAATTTGAATAAAAACTTAGGGATATAAGTTGAAAATACGAGTTGAAAAAATAGTTTTATTATTTTATTATTTTTTAATCTTTGTACTTTTTTACTCCAAAAATGGTGAATCACCCCCCATGGTTAACATCATCATCTTGAATCCTATTGGTTCTTATAAAGTTTATTTTGGTTGTGCATTTTTCTTAGGAGGCCCATTTTAGACCTAAAAATCCTCCCCTAATGTATAACTTGATCAACCTATTTGGGATAAATGGGACACTGTTTTTAACTGTTATCAACTAGGCACATTAAAGTGTTCTCCAAGCCAACTTGATTTTGAGAACTACAAGAGAAATAGTTTACACAGTTTGACAACAGCTACTCTTCGACCCCTTCAGGGATTGATCATGGAAGAAATTGCTTCAGTAGTAAATAAGCTATTGGATGCAACCATTTGGTTTTCTATTCCACTTAATCATCCAATAGATGCCTTAAAATTAAAAGATTATTGTTCTAAATTGAAAACCAACAGAACAATATTGGATGCAATGGTTACATATTGTCAAAGTCACGATGAGAAATTGAATGAGAAGACTCTTACTAAATTCAACATTCTTGAGCATTATGATATTTTCCAATTTTTGCAACACGGTGAAGGGGTCTACTTATGTAAAAGGAACATGTAATACAAAGATAGAGTCTCTTGCTCAGCAAGCATGTGGAGTCCTTGATAGAATGATAAATGGATCAACAAGTGTTCAATAGGTTGACAACAATTTTGAATTTGGTTATCATTTTGGGGGCCCTAATCTTTTGTCAACACTTTTGCACCTTTTTCCAATGTCAGTTGCAACCAATTTTACATACTGACCTTGTTGTTCTGGATACACTGGCTTTGAAAAAAGGACCATTCCAGAAGGGATATTATATTGAATATTTTCGACTTCTTATTGAAAAAAAATGTGATGAATGACTTTACTACACTTCTCTTGGTAGAACTTTGGTTTTGTAATAATGTATGTGAGTCTTTGGAAATTGTCATAAAGAACTCCAAGTTCAACTATAAAGTTTCTTATTATTTCCTATTTCATAAAGAACTCCAAGTTAATATGTATATTTCTTATTATTTATAAAAATTTTTGCAATGATTTTGTTGTATTGATTTTTTTTTTAATCTAAAATGTGTATGCGTGTGCGTGTTCTTAAATTAATTGTTTGCCTTTTAAATTATCTTTTGTTGTATCAATTTGTATGACCTTATATTTTTTGAAATATATAGGAATTGCTAGTTATATTATTATGTATATTTCTTATTATTTATAATTTTTTTTGCAATGACTTTGTTGTATCGATTTTTTTTTTTTTGGGTTTACTTTAAAATTTAAAATGTGTGTGTGTGCTTGTGTTCTTAAATGAATTGTTTGCCTTTTAAATTATCTTACATGAACAATCGAGACATGTTATTTTTAATGACTTTTGTTTACTTATATGCATCAATAATCATATATAAATGTGAAATATAAGTTTTGAAATAGAACTCTTTGCAAACAAAGGTGTAATTCTTACTGTTACACAGTGATTTGTCACTGTCTCCCTGTCAGTCTCCCTACTGTGTCATGAACTCCATTTGATCATGCTCCTGCTCCCTAATCTGGCCAAATGACCCACTTTGCCAAAGTTTATTTGATCAGCGCGACTGTTATTAAAATAACCGCGTTGACTGGCGGCTGATAGTACAACTGATGCGCTGCCAGCGCGGAAGCACACGAGTTTTCCGCGCTGTTCGAATTTCATGAGCCAGCGCACCACATCTTTGTATTAAGCCGCGCTGACACCCCCTGCTCCGTTATCCAGATGCGCTGTCAGCGCTCCAGTTCAGTTATACACCCGCGCTGATCCAGTTTGGGCGAATTTGTTCTAACAGCCAGCCTTCCAGATAACTCCAGACTTTGTTGTTGGCCTTGTGAGTATCGCCCTCCCTTCTATGGCATGTATGTTCGTCATTTGAAACCACCTTCCTTGAAGATAAGCTCATCCTCCCACCATTCATGGAGACTCCTTCTCCTATTTAAACGTCTATAATTACCATGAGCAGCTAGTTTGGATTGTGTGGAGTTTATAGTGCTCAGATTGCTGCTACTAGTAGGTAGTTGGTGTGATAAGTGTGGAATTGCTAGATAGCTTAAGGAAGGTTGTGAAGTGTTGCTTGTGTGAGAGAGAGTTCTTGTCTTGGGAGATCTATCTCTAAGGGTGAATGCTTAAGAGATTTGCTGGCTGGACCCTCTTGAGAAGGATTCGACGTCAGAACATTTGGTTGTACTCTTCTTTGTTATTGATTAATAATAGATGACTACTATTATGGTTCCATTCTCATTTGTCTTTGTAATGGTTAATGTGAATTACGTCCTTTCTGACTGATGTATAATTGCTTTTATTAGATTTCACGCTTGTGTTTGTCTTTCTCTTCGTGTGTGCAGGTGTCTATCCGCGGAGATCGTGGAGGATCGTGACCGGCCAGAGCGAAGGAGCGAGAGCGGCATCTCTTCATCAAACAATAGCGTTGGAATCCAAGTAGGTGTCCATTGCCTACCTTTTACTTGCAATTAGGAACTTGCATAGTAGCATTGACTGATTGTTGCTAGACCCGTTTTGGGCTAGTAGGGATCGCCTCTATCCGTAGAGGGGATTTATCTCTCCAACAATTTGGCGACTCCGTTGGGGAGCTGGCCTTTGTCTCTTTTTGTTCGTTCTCGTTTTGAGTTTGATTGTTCCTCTCTTTTCAAAGATCAGGGGTTAGTCCTCTGCTTTTAACCTTCCTGGTTCAATCTGGGAGGTGCCTTAATTGTTTAAAGAGTTATTGCCTTGGTTTGGGAGCTTTTGGCTTGTTTGTGCTTGTTTTTTAGCCTCAGCGCGGTTTATATCAAAACAGTCGCGCTGACAGCGCATAGCTGTCTCTTTGACTCTGTGGTCATCGCGCTTGTACACGAAACAGTCGCGACGATTCTGAAAAACGAACCAGCGCGACTAAGCCGTGTGCTTCCGCGCTGACAGCGCTTTGTTGCTACGCGTGACCTCTGGTCAGCGCATTGTTGCTGAGTTCTACCCGCGCTGATCCTGTAGAATTCAATTTGTTTCAAATTTGCCTCCTGAGCCTGTTGGTTTGACTGCCCCTTACTCTTTCCACTTGGTTTATGACTTGTTTTTCATTGTTTGAACTGTGAAACACTTGCTTGCGAAGTCTTGTCGGGCGGATCTTGTTTTGTGTCCGGTGACCTAGTGTTATCATCCCGTTTTCGCTGGATTGATTTTGTTTCATCACTCGTTCACGAAGATTCGTTACTACTTGCCTTTGCTTTTGCGAAAACCTTCCTCTTTTACTTTCTTTGCTTGGTTGTTTAGGTGATTGTCCTCAAACCAGTCCTTGGATTGTTTCGATTACTTCTCACCACCCAGACATAGATTACAATTGCTTGGGTTCAACTGGCTCTTTTCACGCTTGTTGTGTTTTTCATTGAGTGATTTTGTTTCTCTTTACTCGGTGTTGCTGTCTCTCAAAATTCATTTTAAATGCATTGTGCCATTGAAAAAGAAATCAGACTAATATCTTTTGCATTCAATAGTTAAATGGGAAAAAGAGCATTTCATTGATTCGCGTTCTCAAAAGAAAAGTCTCATTGCTTTGCCATTAGCTGCATTAGATTGTTTGATTGTTTGAGTTCATTTTGTTTGATTGAAAACTCTTAACCCTTTCTTAATTAGAATTCATCGAACGAAATGGTGTTCTTTGGCATATAGTTTGCATCTAGGTAATTGTGAGAGATCACACAATAAGGCTTGAAACCAAAACTTAAACTCAAGATCAACCATAAAATAAACTGAATAAACCTAAAAACGCATTGGAACTTAACGCAAACATCTAGAGGTCTAGGTTAGAGACGTGTTCCGGCGTCTTTAAACATAGTCACTATTGTTTCACATTACGGTTGGGTGATTCCTCCTTCTGTGACTCGATAGTGGTCTAACACGGACTGTGCTCCCACGTACCGTCGCGTATATAGGGAGACCCCACTAGGCTTTTATCCTTGATCCATAGGAAGCCGAGTCTGCCGCCTTGTGAACCGTAACGCACCGAACACAACATTCAGGAAGATTGACTGCAGTACGGAAAGTCCTTGGTTCTCATACGATTGCCGAGGTGTATAAGCAGTTTTACGGATTGCTTGGTAAACCCTTTGCCTAGAGTCTCCAGAGCAGTCACTTTTGATCCTTTTCGGACTCCTTAAAAAGAAAAGGTGCCAGTGAGCGTCTTGTCACTTCGTGCTCATTAAACATTCGAAGGAGACTAGAGTCATCTTTTCATCCTTTTCTCGACTCTTGAAACATGAAAAGGTCAAGTTTAGTTCCTGTGTTTTAAAAATTTATTCGGCCGCGATAACATTACCTGATTAGATCTTGTGTGCGTTAGCTTGAGTAGGGTCTTTATCGTTAGTTTCCTTTAGGTTTTGTGTGGGGTTTGGCATCCTGGCTGACTCGTCAACTCCCGGTCCAAGTGATCAAGGTTCTCCATCTTTTGTTGCTCCTGAGGTACCAGTTGTAAGCGATACTCTTCCTGTTATCCCGAGTATCCAGCCTATCAACGTACGTGCCCCGGGCGACGAGGATTACGAAGAAGATTGGAACCCTATCTGGGAGCCGGACGAAGACGATTTTCCTGTTACTCCTCCCGGTATGTCGTCTTCGATGTCCACTTCCCATATGGATGAGACATCTCCCAGTGCAAGTGAGACACCTGTGGTGTCGAATATTGACACTCCCATTCCAGCTACTTCTCCACTCCCTCCACGATATCAGTCGATGAGGGATAGAATAGCTGCCAGGAATCCTTCTACGACTATATGGGATCCTAGTGTCATTGCCACCACGGAACCCTTTGTTTCACAACCCCATAATACACCTGTTACCTCGGTTCCCACGAATCCAACCGTTTGTGTGGCATACTCGACTCCGGTCGTCAGTGCCGTGACAGCGTCTTCGTCCACGAACAATGGTGCTGGTCCTTCTCACAGTCAAGTGAGTAATGGCCAGCCGAAACTTTCATCTGGAGTCGTCGATCCTGCACAGAGTGCTCAACCCTCTTCTGGTCCTGTTCCAGGAGGGGGGCCGTATGATGCCCAGGGGCAACCCATTGTGGACCCGAATTACCAAGGTCCACTCTTTTATTATGATTCTACTGGTCAGTACCTCCAGTTCGCTCAATCCGCGCCTCTTCAACATTTCGTTGAAGTCTCGGTACCGTTATCCATCACTTGGGACGCCAGTACTCATTCTTTTCATGGGGGCAGAGCAATCCCTGGGCAGCCTCAAGGACCACCTAATCAAGGCCAACCACCTTATGTGCAAGCCCCCCAAGGGCAACCACTTTATGGCCAGTCTTACCCAGGACAATCTGGGGGCCTGCAAGGACAATCCTATCAGAGTCAACCTTCTGGTTACCCAGGGCAACCTGGTACCCAGCAAGGTTACCCGGCTGGACAACCAGGACAGCCTTACATCCAACAAGGCCAACCTGGTCTCCAGCAGGGTTACCCCTCTGGACAAGCTGGGCAAGCTTATAATCCTCAAGGTCAACCAGCAGTCCAACAGGGGTATCCTCTTGGGCAGGGGGGGCAACCCTACGTACAACAGGGCCAACCTACTGCTCAGTCTGGTCATCTTTCTAGGCAAGGGGGGCAACTCTACGTACAGCAGGGCCAACCCACTGCTCAGCCTGTGCACCCTTCCAGGCAAATGGGCCAACCTTCTATACAGCAAGGCCAATCCACTGCTTAGCCTGTGCACCCTTCCGGGCAGATGAGCCAGCCTTCTATGTAGCAAGGCCAACCCACTGTCCGCCCTAATCATCCATCTGGACAGGCTGGCCAACCTCAAGGTCAACCAGCCGTCCAGCCTGCTCGACCATCTGTTCCGCAAGGACAACCCTTGGTGGTTCACGGACAACCTGGCACCCAACAAGTACGTCCTTCTGGGCAAACAGGTCCATCCCAAACCCAACCAGGCCAACCTTCCGGCCAGATGATCCAAGCCCAACCAGTTCAAGGACATTATTCTGGGCCCCAAACTCAAATGGGTTATCAAATGCAAGGCGGGCCACGACCCCAACCTTCTTACCAAACGCAACCTTCTTATCAGGCTCAGTATGGAGCTCAGCAAATGTATGGCTACCAGCAACCCCAGGGGCAAACTTAGTTTACCCCTTATCAAAATTATCAACAGATGCAGGTCACTCCTTACCAAAATTATCAGTATGCTGCACCTGCAGGTCAAATTGCTAATACATGGGGTGCTGGGGGGCAGACCCAGGGACAACTGTCCACATGTGGACAAAATCCGTATGGACAGAACTCCTACGGGCAAGGTACCTATGGGCCAGGTCCTTTCGGGCGGGTCCATCTGGACAGAGTTCATGGGGGCAACCACCACCTGGTTGGAACCCTAGTACTGCCTCGAATCCGCAGCCACAAATGTCCTTTAACCCTCAGTTGCCTTTCTTAGCGACGTTGGAACTTCCAGATGTGTCCAAGTTGATGAATGATCCCATTCTGCATAATCCGTATTGGCCACCAGTTCCGACTAAAATACCCGGTGATTGTCCAAAATTTGATGGCAAAGCTGGTGAGGATCCTCAAGCCCATGTCATGACCTATCACCTTTGGTGTTCATCGAACTCATGGCTTGATGACTCTATCCGACTCCGCCTCTTTCAGAGAACTCTCACTGGTTCAGCCGCTAAGTGGTATATTGAGCTGAATCGCGGCACGTTTCAAGATTTCAACTCGCTGGCTATGGCGTTCTTAACTCATTTTCAGTTACCCATTCGGTACGAGACAGGGACACATCTCCTCACGTCTCTTAAACAGGATACGGCTATGCATATATCTGATCATATACATGAATGGAGAAGGCGTCGTCGCTTGATCAAATTCTGGATTCCTGATCAACTCCTGACCGATTGGTTCACGACTTCCTTTGTCCCCGCAATTGCGCGGGACATCGCCATGGGAGCTTGTGTAACTGAAGAGCAAGCGATCGCGCGTGCTCAGTACCTCGACTTAGTGTACTCTCAGTCGGGTACTTTATATGATTATTTGCCAGACGCCCCGAGGCCCGGATAGTCCAAGGCTCCGCCAAAACCATCTGTTGATGGAGTCATTGGCTCTGTAAACTCATCGTCGAAGAAATCGGCCGCGAACCCTGGAAAGCAAAAACAGAACGCTTCTAATGGAAATGCTTCCCAGGGCCAATCTAATTCTGGGAGTACCTCCGAGGTAAACGTCGTTCAGTCCACCGCGGCGGATAAATCCTCAAAAGGGAAAAAGAAAGGGAAAGCTAAAGATAAATCCGGAGAGCCCAAGCAGGATCCCCCTAAACCTCCCTCCGAGGAAGGAGCTAAACGAAAACCTAAGTATCCTTGTCTCATCTGTGATGAGGATCACTACACTAAGGACTGCCCAAGGCGGTCCAAAGTTAGTCGACTTTTGAAAGGTGCTCCTGGGCCTCCTGCTGTGCTTAAAGAGCCTTTCCCTTCCCAGCAGACTCAAATGGTGGCAGACCCATCTCAACCCTCTTCCTCGTTCGGTTCTCAAGTGTTCATGGCTGGAACGATTCCCATCCATGTTTCAACTCGAGCAAAAGACTATCCATCTCATGCCGGGAAAGAGCCGGAGGTTCCCTCCAGCGCTCCTCCGTCCAGTTCTGGTCCTCTCCACATCGAACGGCCCAGCACTGAGACGATCCCCCGACCCCCTCCAAAAGGTGTACTCAGGAAGTCGTCTTATAACCCTAATGCTCGTGCTGCCCAGCATTATAGCATTGTTGAGGACTTAGCTCAGGCTCCGTCTGCTATGTCCGCGTTAGAAGTCCTCCAGAGCTGCCCCTCCCAGAGGAAGTCCTTGCTATCAGCTATTGGTGGCATCGACCCAGCAGATTCAGATTTGATTTCTTTTGACCTCGAGGGTTTTACACAGAGACTGCCTCACCAAGTCGCTTTCCTTATACAGGTCATCATCAATAGCAAAACGATCCATCGTACGGTTATTGGTGAAGGTGCCTCAACCTGCATCATGTCTGTTGCTTGCTGGAAGGCTATTGGTTCTCCTGCTTTGAGTTAGTCTCCTACGACGTTAGAAGCCTTCGATGGAAGAGAATCTCGTCCCTATGGTATCCTCCAACGTTTGCCCATCTCTTTAGAAGGGAAGACGGTAGAAGTGGAGGTCGAAGTTGTTGACGCCAATCTCACCTACAACCTCCTTCTCGGACGTAGCTGGACATACGCCATGCAAGCCGTGGCTTCCTCCCTGTTCCGTGTCATTCGTTTCCCTCACCAGGGGAAAATTGTCACAGTGGACCAACGCTCTTTTTTCGCTTCTTCTTCTGAAGGTAATGTGCCATTTGTGGAGCATACCTCCAAGTCATTAGAGAGTGTGGGTGCCGGACTTTTCAAAGATCCCGCATTAATGGGAGTTTTTCCCCTCCCACCTCCAAATCTCGCCCCTATCAACATGATATCAGTACGTTCTGATCCGTGGGTTCTTCGTCCCGCTAATCAGGAAGACTCTTGGGGTGATATGATGCCGTTGAGTCCTGCCGAGCTCAACTACGTCGAGATTGTCGCTGCATCGGCTCCCCCTGCTGAACCTGCTCTTCCGAGCAGTGTTCCCGATTCATATGATCGTTTCCCTTGGCTAGGAGATGAGGCTACTTTGGATCCATTGAAGGAAATATTTCCCTCCGATGAAGCCATCATAGAGACCATGTCTCTCGAAGAGCTCCCTTGGTCAGATCACCACCATCGCTCTTCGTTTCTCCCTCCACATTCGGAAATGGTCGCATGTCTCGAGCGGTTTGCTTCGTGTGTCCCATCCCCGCCCCTCCAAACACCTATTCAGCTGTATCAAGTGTCTTCTGAGGGCAATATGGGTAACATCACGCAAACCCAACCCATCGACATCTCTGTCAAACCAGGGATTGTCGAATACATTTACATTGGAGTCACGTGTACTCCTGAGGAGGTTCAACTCTATACTGCTCTATTTCGCGAATTCCGTGATGTCTTCGCATGGTCCTACGAGGAAATGCCCGGCATCGACCCTAGTATCGTGGTGCACGAAATACCGACATACCCAGGGGCTAAGCCTGTCCGTCAGCGCCTACGCCCAGTGCACCCTCGAAAGGCTGCAGCCATCAAGGCCGAAGTCGAAAAGCTTCTTAAAGCCGGTTTCATTTACCCCATTCCCCTTACGGATTGGGTGTCTAATATAGTCCCTGTGAATAAAAAGCAGGGCACTATCCGGGTCTGTGTTGACTACCGCGATATCAATCGTGCCTGTCCGAAGGATAACTTCCCTACGCCCTTCATCGATCAGCTTATTGATGAATGCGCAGGAAGTGAAATTTACTCGTTCATGGACGGCTTCTCTGGCTATAACCAGATCAACATAGCCCCTGTAGACTAGCATAAGACAGTTTTTATTTGTCCTTGGGGCACCTTTGCCTATAAGAAGCTCCCTTTCGGTCTCAAGAATGCCGGCGCCACTTTCCAACGTGCAATGTCTTACGCCTTTCATGATATTCGTCACATTGTACAACCATACCTGGATGACCTTCCGGCTCATTCAGTCAAGCGTCAGGACCATCCCTCTCATCTTCGTGAAATTTTTCTCCGCTGTCGACACTACCGTATCCGACTCAATCCTCATAAGTGTGTCTTCTGCGTAGAATCAGGTCGACTGCTCGGGTTCATCGTCTCCTGAGAAGGCATCCGTCTGGATCCCCTCAAAGTCGAGGCCATCTTGAATCTTCCTCCCCCTGCCTCTTTGCAGCAATTGCAGAGCTTGCAGGGCAAAGCTAATTTCCTTAGACGATTCATTCCGAATTATGCCGAGGTGGCTAAGGGTTTCACACGGTTATTAAAGCGAGACACACCCTTTCGCTGGGATGCTATCGCTCAGGAATCTTTCGAGCGACTCAAGGACCTCCTTGTCTCGGCTCCGCTCTTAAGACCTCCGAACTACCACCGTGATTATACTCTCTATCTAGCTGCCGCTGACACCACCATCGGCATGGTTCTAGTGCAGGATGATGATGACAGCAACGAGCACGTTATCTATTACCTTAGTCGCAACCTTCTGGATACGGAAACTCGCTACGCGTATGTCGAGAAGTTGGCATTGGCAGCTGTTTGCGCCGTCCAACGTTTCCGGCACTATATCCTGTTGCGCACCACGACCGTGATTTCTGAATGCAACCCCATGACCTACATTTTGTCGCGTCAGCTACTGGGGGGCAAATACTCGAAATGGATCGTAATCCTCCAAGAGTTCGACTTGGAATTTACTGCTGCCAAGTCTAAGAAGTCTCTGGTCTTTGCTGAATTGCTCTGTTCCTTGCCATCTCATTCTGCACCATCTCGTTCGGAGGAGCATATCCCGGATGAAACATTGTTTCTCATCAGCACCCTCGACCCGTGGTATGGGGACATCATAGTATATTTGCAGACGTCTTCCTTCCGTCCCAATGTATCGAAAGACGCTCGACGGCGGATTCGTCACCAATCTCAACCCTATCGCATTCTTGGCGATACCCTGTACCGCCTCGGCGCTGATTCTGTTCTCCGCCGATGTTTGACTCTCGAGGAGGCTGAGCGGGTGTTGAATGACTGCCACTCCGGTGCTTGTGGCGGCCACATGTCCGGATATGCTACCGCCCAGAAAATTCTCCGTGCTGGTTATTTCTGGCCTTACATCTTCAAAGATTGCATCCTGGCCGTCCGTGCATGCCATGAATGCCAGGTTTACCACCAGAAAATGCGTGCACCTCCTGCACCACTGCACCCTGTTGTTACCGTAGGTCCATTTGCCAAATGGGGCATCGATTATACGTCCTGTAACCCTCGTTCGGCCGGGGGGCATGGGTATATCATCGTCGCCGTGGATTATTTCACCAAATGGGCCGAAGCGATGCCTACATTGAACGAAGATGGTTACACAGCGGCGCAGTTTTTGTTTAATCATGTCATTACTCGATTCGGAGTCCCTCAGGCTATCGTCACGGATCACGGAAAACATTTCCGTAATCACATGATGACGGAACTAACGACCCAACTAGGCTTGCGTCAAGATAGTTCGACGCCGTACTACCCTCAATCCAACGGTCAAGTTGAAGCTGTGAACAAAGTTTTGATCACAATGCTCCAACGTACCGTTGGTACACACAAGTCTAATTGGCATCTGATGCTGTTCCCTGCCTTGTGGGCCTACCGGACCTCTGTGAAGGACGCCACCGGTTTCACTCCTTTTCAGCTAGTTTATGGACTGGAGGCCACCCTTCCTATTGAATGTGAGATTCCTTCGTTAAAGTTAGCTGTCGAGTTGCTTCCCAACACCACTCCGGTGGAGGAACGACTTCTTTATCTAGAGCGGCTAGACGAGACCCGTCGCTTAGCTTCTCTAGCTATTGAAGCGCAGAAGAAAAGGGTTAAGGCTCATTTCGACAATACCATTCAACCTCGTTCCTTTGTTGAGGGAGATCTAGTACTGCTCTACGATCAGGCTAAGGATAAGCTAGGGGCAGGCAAACTCGAATCTATGTGGCTAGGCCCCTATATCGTGAAGAGAGTTTTGCAGAGGGGCGCATATGAGTTGATTGATTACGAAGGAAACCTCTCGACAAGCCCCGCAACGAGCTTTATTTGAAAAAATACGATGCATGATTTCGTGCACCTAGCTTGTACATACGCGTGTTTTAGTGTGTTATGTGTGCATGATTTCACGTTTTGCTTTGGTGTGAAGGCGTGTTTGCCTCTTATTGTGTTTTCTGCTTCTTGTGCAGATGTCTAGTGCACCTTATGTTGGTTTCGCTGATGGCGCCTGCCGTAGTACTTGCAATTTGTCTTCTGCGGCGTGGGCGATCTATGATCCTCACGGAGAGTTGCTAGACCTTCAAGGCGTGTGCTTGGGTCGTACCACTAACAATGTTGCCGAATACAGTGCTGTAATTGAGTTACTGGCCGAAGCAGTTGATCTCGGCATTCATGCAATGGTGGTGAACCTGGACTCTCAGCTTGTCGTCCATCAACTCAATGGGCGATATTCCGTCAGGGACCAACGCATTCTGAGGTTGTATCTACGTGTAAGATTGTTAGAAAGGAATTTTGATTACATCACATATCAACATATTCCGAGACGATTAAACACGTTAACTGATGCATTGGCGAATCATGTGTTAGACAGGCATTTGCGAAACAGATAAACATCATACAAGAAGACATAGAAAGCATAATAAGACCATAGAATAAGCATATGTATATAAAATAATCTTTTTCCAAGCATAGTTTGCATGTGTGCTTTTAAGCTTGCATAAAAATTAAAATACATGGGTCGTGTGTTGTGCAACTGATACATTAGATTACATTTGTATTAAACATTTGCATAGCATATAAAAAACATCATCATATGTGAAAAGATCCATCCAATATATATATATATATATATATATATATCGCGGCGCACCAAGGCACTCAAAAAATAAGTGTATATGTCTAAAGTAAAGCCGGTGTCCTCAGTACATCTGAGACATATGTCTCTCAAAAAACATCAGTGGAAATAAAACCTAGATGACTACTGAGCTGGGTTATGCTCTCTGTAGCATACAGCTGCCCGTGCCACCCGCCTCAAAAGGCGGTGCATCCTGGGTTCCACCCCCACTGTGTGGATCTGAGAGGCTATGGGGACCTCCTCGATCCCCTGGTAATCTGGCACCCCCGCCAGTAAACCCTCGAGGTTGTGTGCCACAGTCTCCGTCGTATCGACTCCCGGAGGAGCCAGGGCCAGGACTCCAGCACCTTGCCCCTCTCTCCGTGCCTCTGGGGCTAAACCAATGGGTCTCACGGGTCCCACATCTGCACACCATAACATTTATCAAGGCATGTACATGAAAAATAAAAAAAAACATTAAAAACATTAAAAAGAGATTAAGTGTCATACCTCCATCGTCCCAATGCTCTCCCGCGGGCAGTGGCATGTCGGGGTCGCCGCGGAAGTCCATACCAGCATATGGCCAGTCCTCTACGAAAATGACCTGCCGATCCAGCCATTCTCGAAAATACACACCCCAAGCCACTGGGCGGCCGCCACCTCCGCGCGGCATGACATGGCCCCATCGACTGGCCCTCGTCTCCCGGGGACCTCTGGGTGGATCCACAACCATGTCCTGTAGCTGTAGGGCCGGCACCCGCTCCAGCATGAGCGGAAGTAAGAGCGACCCATAAGCAAACTGCTTCGACTCTCCGCGTCGACAGTTGCTCAGTTGCCTCTTCATGCTGGTCGTTACTGCTGCTGCCCAGTTAAAAATGGTGGGCTGTAAACACTCGAGAGCCAGTAGTAGATGGGTCTTTGAGGCCTCATGATTGGCCAAAGAGCCCGCTGCCCGGGTCACCATGAAGAGTATGGTGCGAAGGACGATGTCGTCCACCGTCGGAATGCCCACCTTCCCGCTCCGTGTTTTACGTGCCTGTGGGCACACTCGAGCCATGAGCATGTCAAGGGTCTCGCCACTGGGCCGTTGCCCCTCCAGGATGGGCATCTCGCCCCGGCGTGACAATCCAGTCAAAAAATAAATATCCGTGGAATCAAACTCAATGTCTCGGCCACGGATTGTGAATTTTCCGTCAACTGGGTTCCAAGCTCTGATTAAGAGCTCGAGGAGATCAGGTTGCGCCCTCAGGCGCGGAGTGAGGAAGAATTTAAGGAACCCACATGCCCGCATTGCATTTCGGCACTCCGCATTGGCATAAGCGGCTATATCTTCGTTATCGTGAGCTCTCTCTTGCCAAACAAATGCCATTGTGTCCTGCAAGACCATAGAAAAATATTAGGACCCTGACCGTTGAAGTTTGTACGTTCAATTTTTTAAAAATCAAATTTCACGGCGTCAGCGCGACTGTTTTTAAAACAGTCGCGCTGATAATGGCGCCCCAGTGTTTTTTTCCTTGGGTCAGCGCGGAAGCACACGTGTTTTCCGCGCTGACCCGGGTGGTGGTGTGTGTAAAATAAATCGATCAGCGCGGACCCGATGAGGAAATCCGCGCTGACCGAGAGCGCATTGGAGCTCAAAGAATTTGCCCAAAGGGCCACTTCCCACCGTGGAATTGCTCCAAAAAAGACTCAAAATAAAGCGCAGGGGGAGGAGAACCTACCTGGAACAAGCTGCCGGATGAATGGTGCCCGCACGGGATGGAATTCGCTCCGTCAACCTCGCAGCTCCACAACGTTCTCCACGGCTCAAAATGGTAACAATGGTAAAAAATTTCTTTTACCCCCCTATTTATGGTAAAAAATTCATAATTCATTATAATTTCTCATAAATGTGGGTTTTTTGTCATGTTTACCATGTATTTTATATCAATGTCGCTTTGCTATGTGTTTAATGCATGTTTTAAGATGTTTTTAACATATCGAACGGGTTTATGCGGGTAGTTTCCTTGTGCAGGTCCTCGTAACCAGCGGGGTCGTGACGATTCTATATACACTTGGTCCCAAAAAATGTCGTCTTCAAGCTTTTTTCCGACGTAAACCAAGAAAAGATTGCCGGGTTCCCTCTCGACTCGTTGAAAGGAACGAGGGGCGATTGCTTTTTAAGCTCTTTTTTCGACCGTTTAACTTAAAAAGATTGCCAGGTGTTTGTCGTTTCACACTCGTTATTGGTTCCAAAACGACGTGCTTTCGACCGCTTTTTTACTTTTTCGGGTCGAAGTCACTACTTATGAAAAGTACTCCTCGATCATACTGGTCGGGCGGTTCTTTCGAGCATCGTTTTATACTTTTTCGGGCTCGGGAGACACAACTTTACGAAAAAGGACCCCCCTGGAGTTTTCTTTTTCGCTGTCTTTTCAGACTCTCTAAACAGGAAAAGACGCCGAGCTCCTCCTTTGTCAGGCTCGTTAAAACCTCATGACATCGGACACTGTCGAAATGACGCTCTCCAAGCATATGCTATCCCCGTCAAGCTTGTCATCCAAAAATAATCGGGGTACCTGCCAGAAATGGTGGGGAAAATGGAACTGTAATAATGGTCGTGTCGGCAGTATGTCGCTCTTGAACATGGCACTCGTCTGCATTCATGTCTGGGTGGGGATTTCTCATCTTGTTTCACACTAGCCTCCGTGGGTTTGGGTTACCCTGTTTTGACCTCTCATCTACTCATTGCCTTGTCACCATGACCGCTGCTCATTTGATGTCAAATACTGCCAAATCCGCTGTCGTGCCGCCGATATGTTCAAGAGAAGTTGACCTCTGCAAGCTTACCACCTCCCTCTGATGTCTCACACAAAATATTTTCCTCTGTCTCGTGTCGATGATGTGGGAAACATTATGGCCCACCTTCGATCAAGGTTACTTCCTGTCGACTTCAGCTCATTATCCAGGAAAGTGACCTAGAGACTCCCTTCAGGTGCCTTAGAGCCTGCATGCCTCAATGGCAGGTTCTTCGTGTTCGACGCGGGGTTTTCATCATTGGCCTCCGATCGAATGATTCTGCGGGTGTTCGACACCAGCTCATTGATTCACACGCCGCGGATTGTACCTATGAATACCTTGAGGACCATTGTCATTATTGGTGGTACCTCTCGCGTTTGTTAACAGTTTTCATCACTCACTGGTAATCAGACGATGTTCATGCATGTTCGACTTCAGCTCATGTATTCACATGCTTGAACTTGTACTTCGTTCGGGTTGGGATGGAGCGCAAGACCCTGGTTTTTGTCTGCTGCAAACCAGGTTGCGATTTTGTGGCTTGTTATTGCATGACTCGTTGATGGATGGCTGCGCCCATACCCGAGTCTTTTAGGATGGCTGCGACCATACCTTATTATCATCATGGTCTCTTCAGCTGGGTGGCTGCGTCCATACCACGAACCTTCTTCTTATGTCTTTTGGATGGCTGCGCCCATGCCTAGACTACATGTAATCGAGATATCAGTTGTACGTGCAGGTCCTTCCTGGTGGTGTTCCAGTTCAGCGAGTTTGTAAAGCATTTCACCCCTCCCACTCTCTCGGGCTTCATGCTTTAGGGGGCAATCTGTTACACAGTAATTTGTCACTGTCTCCCTGTCAGTCTCCCTACTGTGTCATGAACTCCATTTGATCATGCTCCTGCTCCCTAATCTGGCCAAATGACCCACTTTGCCAAAGTTTATTTGATCAGCGCGACTGTTATTAAAATAACCGCGCTGACTGGCGGCTGATAGTACAACTGATGCGCTGCCAGCGCGGAAGCACACGGGTTTTCCGCGCTGGTCGAATTTCATGAGCCAGCGCACCACATCTTTGTATTAAGCCGCGCTGACACCGCCTGCTCCGTTATCCAGATGCGCTGTCAGCGCTCCAGTTCAGTTATACACCCGCGCTGATCCAGTTTGGGCGAATTTGTTCTAACAGCCAGCCTTCCAGATAACTCCAGACTTGGTTGTTGGCCTTGTGAGTATCGCCCTCCCTTCTATGGCATGTCTGTTCGTCATTTGAAACCACCTTCCTTGAAGATAAGCTCATCCTCCCACCATTCATGGAGACTCCTTCTCCTATTTAAACCTCTACCATTACCATGAGCAGCTAGTTTGGATTGTGTGGAGTTTATAGTGCTCAGATTGCTGCTACTAGTAGGTAGTTGGTGTGATAAGTGTGGAATTGCTAGATAGCTTAAGGAAGGTTGTGAAGTGTTGCTTGTGTGAGAGAGAGTTCTTGTCTTGGGAGATCTATCTCTAAGGGTGAATGCTTAAGAGACTTGCTGGCTGGACCCTCTTGAGAAGGATTCGACGTCAGAACATTTGGTTGTACTCTTCTCTGTTATTGATTAATAATAGATGACTACTATTATGGTTCCATTCTCATTTGTCTTTGTAATGGTTAATGTGAATTACGTCCTTTCTGACTGACGTATAATCGCTTTTATTAGATTTCACGCTTGTGTTTGTCTTTCTCTTCGTGTGTGCAGGTGTCTATCCGCAGAGATCGTGACCGGCCAGAGCGAAGGAGCGAGAGCGACATCTCTTCATCAAACAATAGCGTTGGAATCCAAGTAGGTGTCCATTGCCTACCTTTTACTTGCAATTAGGAACTTGCATAGTAGCATTGACTGATTGTTGCTAGACCCGTTCTGGGCTAGTAGGGATCGCCTCTATCCGTAGAGGGGATTTACCTCTCCAACACTTACTAAAGAAATTATAATAATTTACCTGATAAATGCTATGTGCACTATTCACTATTCACAATTCATTATTTACTATTAAGGATAATGAAAAATGTGCCATAGGTGAATGATTTGAACTTTTTGAAGCATAAAATATGTGATTTTTCAATTCATAATTTTCATAAATTTATATGCTTAAATCAATTGATGGTTGTAGCTGCAATCATATCATATTGAAAATCAACGAGGCACAAAGTCAGTTATTCATTGTTTACATATAAAATGCATTAAAATGAGTGCATAAATATGGTTTGTAATTTTTGGGATAAAAATATATTGTAAATAGTTTTGCATTTATTAAAAAACATATAATTAATGATAATGATTGCTAAGTGGACTATCAAGGTTTGGTTAAACACTATCATGGATGAATTATGTCTTTGAACTGTACGCCATCTAATTTTATTACTTAAAGTTAATTTTTTGTAAATTTGTATTTTAAATAAATTGAAATCATATCATATGAGCTAGAATTATATTGATTTGTACTTAGTTATGTCCATTAATATGAGTGTATAAATGTGATATATAAAAGCCATATTCTATGATGCATTTCTTCCAAAAATAAGTCTTATAATTTCTAGATAATAAGTATGAAGTGTGTTAGCCTCACTCTCACGTGATGAAAACAATCCCAAGTCCAAAACATTTTAATTAATTAAAATCAAGAAAGTTGGATTTAATCCTATCTTTCTAGATTGAGTTTGTTCCTTATGGTTAGGAGTCAGTTTAGGCCTAGTTGGTTGAGAGATTCTTTCAAACTAGTTAGACTTCTAGATTAGTGTTTGGTTGAGAGATTTCCTCAACCATAGTGTCCAAGATAGACGTACTATCTTGAGACAAACTTCGTCATGTATTTATTTGTACTATTACCATTATTTTTATATTGCATTGCATTACATTGAGAGTATGAAGAATATAATACAGTGAAGCTCAAGCCTTTTCTACCTTGTCTGGTTTTTTATGTTTTTAATGTATGTTTATTGTAAATCATTTATTGTGGCATCAAAGCCATATGGACCTTGGCTTTGCCTCCCTTATAAGAGTGTAGAAAATATTTGTGCTTTAGAATAGATTTTCTGCAAATCGTTGTGAGTTTTGGTGTGAAGATAAAACGATGTGTTGCATTATTTGATATCTTTGAATTCTAAAATCATGGAGAATCATTGCCAGAAAAGTGAAAGAGCAATGAAGAGTTTGTAGGAATGATGAGGAAGGCATCACGACAATACTCACGAGAAAGGCTTTCACATTGAGGGTTTCCCTCGGTATTCAATGATGATATCCTTTTTTACGTGCAACAATTGTTAATTTCTGGATATAGGGCGTATCTCAAGCTGTTAATTTTATGATTTGTTCGATGCATACATACTATTTGAAGATTCATATTACTTATCGCTGCTCAAAGGAATTGCGAAAAGGATGCCAAAAGCATGAAGAGTGAAAAAGCGATTAGTGTTACCATGTTTGCTTGTTGCTAAGTGAAGTCAATTGAGATATCAATGGGCACTGGTATTTGGTGTGGTGACACCCTATAACTTGGAGGTTGCACTTCAGAACTTTATGGGTCATAACACTGAAAGAGACTTGATGCGTCTTGGGTAAATTAAGAGGCCCTTGAAAAGTGGACGATTTCAAAGGCTCATGGATTAGGCTTGCACTTTAAGCAAATCTTAAATGTGCATGGAATTGTGTATTGTTATTGGTAGTATTGGGGGAGAGTCAAATTTGGTGCAAAAATCTGATCTCTAAAACGCTGGAGAAGCCCAATAACAAGTATTCTCCATTGACACGAAAAAGGAAAAACAATAGAAAAAATCTTAAATCAAGTTTTTATTTTCTTTAATTTCTAAAGATAATTATTTTCATGTCTGGTGAAAAGCATCTTGGTGATATTGTTGCAAATTATAGAATATGTGTTAAACAAAAGAGGGTGTAGTGAAGGGTATAGTTTCTGCATTGGTGGAGTGGTGGAGAAGAGGAGACCTGCAGAAGGACCGAACACAATGGAAGGAATGCTGGAAGAGTTGTTATCACTGTATACCTTGCTCTCTATTCAAAACTGTGGAACTAGTGCGCGTTTAAAAAAAAGGAACTAGCATTTGCGTGGAGTATTTGTGTCTTCAACAAGTTATTTTATGGTGCGTAATTGATCTCTCAAACCAATTATATGCATAAGCATATCATGGGGTGTGCTTTATAATTTTTACATTCACACTTGAAACGTTAGCTCATTTTTTATAAAGTGATTTGAAAGTTTAAAAAGGAACTATTTTTTAAGTAACTTCATAAAGTTTTAATAATATTTTAATGGAAAGTATGATCATAAAGTGTTTTAGGGAGCTTTGGGAGAAATAAGGTTATGAACGCAGTTTTTTAAAGATTTGTAATCATGATAAAGTTAATGGAGCAATAAGGGTATGTTTTAATATTTTGGAGTGAAGTGATTTTTGTACATTTTGGAGAGATAAGGAGTATTTATAATTCTTTATGTAATGGAGTAATAAGTGATTTTGTGGAGTCATAAGATGTATATATTGTAAATTTGGAGTGATAAGGGAATATTTTTAAAAGAAAAAGCCATTGTTGTAATTCAAAGTAATTTTTTATTTTGAGAAAGATTGAGTCAGTGAACATCTAGGGTTTTGAAGACAATTTGCCTCCAAGGAGTTCTCAAACTTTGTGCTTGAGAAATTTCAGTGAAGATGTTGTAAAGATGAAAGGTTGATGTACTCAAATACTTAATAAAGACATATTTTTTGTGGTGTTGCAGTAT
The DNA here is from genome assembly GCA_031772625.1 of Pinus tabuliformis. NCBI lineage: Eukaryota > Viridiplantae > Streptophyta > Pinopsida > Pinales > Pinaceae > Pinus > Pinus tabuliformis. The sequence continues at coordinate 718,604,629 of CM062805.1, forward strand.
CCTAGATCTGCCCGAAATTGAATAAGGGTATCTTAGGAACACCTTGTGTAGTGCATGATTTTTGATGTTGCTTATTTTTTGTGTCTAGTTTTGACACTAAAATTATTTTATCTAACACACACAAGGATTTTAAAGCAAGTGAATGAAACAAGCACATTAATCAAAGCACTTGAAATTAAGAAGTTGCAACGAGCATTCAATCAAGCACAAACAATCACATGCATTTGCGCAACTACAACACATAATCAAAGTTGGAAACATCAGCATTCTACATCAACAAGCAAATTCACGCAAGGAAATCAAGTTAATGTAACTACAAACTCATGCATTTCAAAAGACTACATCAACATTCCAATGACAATTGGTCATTCTGCAACTTGCAAAATCATAATTTGTAAGTTAACTTGTAAACAAATTCAAATAACATTGAAAAGGTGCATTCTCGGTCGAAACCGACACCCAAATTGTGAATTTATAGGAGGTAAAGTGAGTCAATTCTCCTCAATTGAGTAAATTAAGTGAGTCAATTCTCTTCAAGTGAGTCAATATCATTTGAGCTTGTCATTGTAAACATTGGGTGCATTTTCGGTGGTATCCGACACCCTCATCCTTGTACAAAATTTAAGCGAGTGTGAAGTTAATTAAAGCAAATCAAGCGAGCGTGAAATTGATTAAAGCAAGTTCAAGCGAGCGTGTCAAAGATCAACATGGGTAAAGGAGGAAAACGTCTTCAAAGTGTAGAACTGGTGATTAAAGATTTGAAAGATTGCAATCATGAGTTACAAAACACAGATGAAATACTAGAATGGAAGTCGAAGCAAAATCAATGCTTAATCAATCAAATGACCAGTACATTAGAAGCAACAAAAGACTTTCAATTTGAGCTCGAAGTCAAAGAAAAACTCATTCATGCACTTCAAGTTAAGTTAAGTGAAAAGCACGATTTACTAGATGAACAATGTGTAGAGAAGACAGATGCAAGTTGTGACACAGAAGACTTCATCACAACAACAAATGAAAGTTGTAATACAAGTGATCTTATTTAGCATATTAATGAAGGTTGCAACACAAATGATCTAAGCAAACAAGTTGATATAAGTTGTGTGACACAAGTGATCTCATCCAATCAGTTGTACTACTAAATGATGCAACAAGTAGTACCAAAGATCAAATTCATAATTTTGATGCAGCATGTCAAATAGATGAACCTTTAATGATTGATGCTCAGTGTGACACAGAGGGTTTAATAAATCGAGGACAGAATGTTAGTAGCAACAACAAGTATGCACAACAACAACAAGATAGTCTTTCCAAGAAAGTGCAAACCTTGGGAAGAAATCTCTTTCAACAAAGATCGACATGGCCTAGGATACAACAAAGAAAACACTTTGTTTGTTCCGGATTTCTCAAAGCTAGTCCAGTTTGTAAGTGCTGGTTTTCTAGACAATGATCAGAATATGGTTAAGTGTAACCATTGTAAACAAAATGGACATGTGCAGAGTAAATGCTTTGACCTCCATCCTTGTCACCATTATGGCAAGAAAAATCATTCATCTGAAAGATGTTGGAAGAGAAATCAACCACCCAGAGTGAAGATCAATTATGCATGGATTGATCCTTGGAAGTGGTCATCTACAGTCAAACAGTTGTCTATGTGTTACTGAAGGATTCAGTTTCACATGAAGACTAATTCTGCAATAAAATGAAGATGGTAAAACTCTCCTACATCTGAAGGGGGGGAGTTCAAATATCAATTGCAAATAATTGTCTCTCCTTTCAGCTAACAATGGGGGGAAATGATAATGGAATTGAAGTAGGTTGTCACACTGAAAGTCTCTACAACATTAGAAAAATCATATAGTGGGAAGTCTTCATCAAATTAGCGAGTGGGCATCCACATTATCCAGTGGGCATCAAAAAAGTATCCAATCGGCATCATTAACAAATTCGCTAGTGGGCAATCAACAATTTTTTCCATCGTTAACATCAAGTAGCTAGTGGGCAGTTTCGCATTAACAAATTCGCCACTTGGCATTCAACAACAAAAGCAACAGTGAGCAGTTTTCAACAAACCATAATGACCAGTTTTGACATCAGCAAATTCGCTAGTGGGCATTCAAGAACAAAAGCAACAGTGAGCAGTTTTGACATCAACAAATTTGCTAGTGGGCGTTCTCAATATTTTGCCAGTAGACAAAGCAAATTCGCCAGTGGGCGTCATCAACATTTTGTCAAAAGACAAAGGACGCTGATTGAAGGACAGATGGATCCTTTTGCAGCTTGGCACGTGATGGAGTCGTTAAGCAAATTTTACGCCAGTGGGCGTCATCAACATTTTGTCAAAAGACAAAGGATGCTGATTGAAGGATAGATGGATATTTTTGTAGCTTGGCACGTGATGGAGTCGTCAAGCAAATTTTAGAGATGAATCAGACTTGCATCAGATTCATGTTCTCTTCAGATTGGAGTTTTTCTAGCGTCTGACTTTGACGATTTTTAAAGCAGTGTTTTTTTAGGATCAACAGTTTGAGCATGAGAACTTGGAAGATGGTTCCTGGTTCTTATTTTGGACTTATGATTGAGGGGGGCAATGTTAGCCTCACTCTCATGTGATGAAAACAATTCTAAGTCCAAAACAATTTAATTAATTAAAATCAAGAAAGTTGGATTTAATCCTACATTTCTAGATTAAGTTTGTTCCTCATGGTTAGGAGTCAGTTTAGGCCTAGTTGGTTGAGAGATTCTCTTCAATTAGTTAGACTCCTAGATTAGTGTTTGGTTGAGAGATTTCCTCAACCATAGTGTCCAAGATAGACGTACTATCTTGAGACAAACTTCCTCATGTATTTATTTGTACTATTATCATTATTTGTACATTGCATTGCATTACATTGAAATTGTGAAGAATATAATACAGTGAGGCTCAGGCCTTTTCCGCCATGTTTGATTTTTTATGTTTTTAATGTATGCTTAATGTAAATCCTTTAAAGTGGACACTTTAGGTTACTGGGCGATGGCACATAGGTGAATACTAGTTAAATTGTAGGGCATTCGATTTTTAATCTATAATTCTATCACTTAATCTATTAAGAGTATTAATTTCGTATTGTATTGTTTTGAAACAAAACTCTATGTCAAACAAAATTATCTTCTTAATAAAACATGGAATAATTAATTAACAATGTGTTAAGTGGACCATCTAGACTCATTAAAAACATGGGTAAAAAATGGTTGTATTTAAACTTTTTTACCATAAAACATTGATTTTCCCATCCATATTAACATTTTGTCATTTTAAATTCTTAAATAGTTTATTTGTGGTTTAAATAATTTCATAGAATACAATAGGACTTGAATTCTATTTGGTTATATGGATTGATAGAAGTTTATAAATGTGATGCATTTTTTAAATGTAGCTCTTAATATATATAAACAAATTATAATTAATTGATAATGAGTTCTAAGTGGTCTATATAAAACCATTTATCTCCTTTTATTTTCCTATCATGAGTTTAATAAAAATGTATAAATGCGACATTGTTTTTAAAAAAAAACTCCATGTAAAATTAAATGTTTTTCCGAACAACAGATGGACTAATTAATTGGTAATGAATGTTAAGTAGATTGTTCAAGTTCATTCATGATACCGGTCATAAATACATGTAATTAAACTTTTTGCAGCATACAACATTTGATTTTCCCACCCCTATTAACATTTGGTAAATTTCAATTCTTAAATAAATTATTTGTAATTGAAATAATCTCATAGAAGCCAACAAGACAAGTATGTATTAAATTCTATTTAGTATGTATGTATGTATACATGCAATTTGTTTTTGAGATAAAGTTTTTAATGCAAGTAAAAATATATTTTTTAGAAAATTAATAATTTAAAATCAAATTGTTGATGAGTTCTAACTGGTTTATTCTATTTTGAATTGACAACTTTTTCTAACTATGCATTCTTAAATCAATTATTTTTATATGTAATCATGTCATATAAGTCAGTTAGTCAAGAAACCATTAATTGATTTTTATTTAACTATCATGTGGTTTAATATGAATGTATAAATGTGACATTGCTATTTCTAGAATAATAATCCATGTAAAAAATGCATTTTCTAATAAAACATGGATTAATGAATTCACAATGAACATTAAGCAAACTATTTAAGCTCATTCAATAGATGAGCCACAAATGAATGTCTTTAATTTTTTTTCACCATATGACATGATTTTCCCATCAAGTTTAACATTTTGTAAATTTCAATTCTTAAAGAAACTATTTGTACTTAAAATAATCTCATATAATCCAACAAGTCTTGGAAGTTATTTATTCAATTCCATTTAGTTATATGTATTGATATAAGTTTATAAATGTAGTTTATTTTTTAAATAAAGCTCTTAATGTAAGTAAATATATATCTTTTACAAAACTAATTAGAATTAATTGATAATGAGCTTAAAGTGGTTTATTCAAACTATATGAAAAATCAAGTGTCATAGATGAATGTCTTTTAATACATATTTAATCTTCAAAATCAATATCTTAACGATAATTTATATGTATTTACATTAAATATTTAATAATTAAAGAACACGAGGACTTATATTAATTTACTAAAATCCATGAGTTATGTTTCACAGTTATTTTTTCCCCTTTAAAAAATCTTTTCATTTTCTCCTCTTAGTGAAAGTAATGTTCAATCAGGGTTTTCCATACAACGAAGACTAGTATTTACATGCATTGAGACTATTATTGGTTTTGACAATGTTTACAAGGAGATATCAATATCCACATTACCATCAACTGTACTAATCTTTGAAAACCCTTGCCTCCACTACTTACAAGAGACCACTAATTCTTGTTTACTTCAATTTGTGACACTGTCCATCATAATGGAACGACTTGAATACCCATTTAAGAAATATCATTTGATGTACTTGGCTTTGAGTGGAGATAGATCAATGGTGCCTAACCTTCTTGAAATAACTAGATCAACAATGCCTAACTTTTATAATGGATCCCTGGATGCTACGAAGATGAATGATCACCCTTTCATTAGTGCTTCATAAAGGCCAGAAGGGACCATAGGAAAATTGAGCACAAAAACATTTTATGAAGTTTTTAGTAGAATAGTTTCAATGGAACGCAAGGAACACACATCCTTGCCATTTACACTAAGATCCTCACATCACCATCATTTAATCAATAAATCCACCGTAGGTTGTGGGGAAGGGGGTTAGAGTCATCAGAGACAAATTCAAACATCGAGGAATCTAGTCCATTATCCATAACTATAATATCTTCATTGGATGTTAGACATGCTAAAATTATTTTTATGTTGAATTAAGTTAATATGGCGATTTACAATAGAATGAATGTTGTTGAAGGCCTTGTAATAGAAAACTTTCAAATTTAATGAAATATGTGTTTCTTCTTTTGTTATAGGATCTTCATATATCTCAGGAGGTTCACCTATAGGTTTTTCTGGATCACTGCCACCAAATAAGAAAGAAGGGTGACTCAGTGATGTGGTGGGGGTGTTGGGTAGGAATTTTCCGGTATTGTCTCTGTTTCTACGAGGTATGAAAATAGAATATTTTTGTTTTTTTTTTTTTTTTTTTTTTTTTGTGCTTGTACCTGCAAAACTGAAATAGATTGAATTGCAACTAGCTAAAATCTATCTTGCTGAAATGATAATGCGGAATTGAAATGAAAGCAGGAAAGGACTAATCTATTTTGTTGAAATGAAATTGCAGGAATGAAATGCTAGGCTACACTTGCAGAATTGAAATTGCGAAATTGAAATGCTAATCTACGCTTGCAGAATTGAAATGCTAATCTACGAGAGCAGGAAATGTCTAATCTACTTTTGCAAGAATGAAATTGCAGAATGGAAATGAAATAAATTACTTAGCAGAAGGTTGTAGTAGAAAATAGAAGAAAAACAGCGATCACAAATACTCTAACGCTTCCTCGGCAATAGCGCCAAAATGAATGTTGGGCTACAGTATTGCAGCAATAATGTTGCAACTCCTAGGGCTCCCTTCTTTACTTTTATCAACCCGGTAGTTCGTAACAAACTTGGAAGCGACAGTGCTATATGCACAAGTACTAGTTCTTGCCGCAACTGTCACTGAATCAGTTGGCACAAGTCCGCTAGGAACTTAAGCCAATTTCTATGAGATCTCAGAAGAAGCTTTTAATAGTGATGGATGAAAGTTAATTCAAAGGAAGCTAGTCTACTTGTAGAAAGAAGCTGAAAGTGAAAAAGGAACGCAAACCCTAGCAAACCCTAGTTCTACAGACCAACCCTATAGGTGCAAGTAAAAGGATGAAAGCTACAGAAATGGATGCCATTGACTTCTAGAAAGGTAGAATGCATGTGACTAATCTACTTCTGAAGAGAAATATGAAGAAAACATCTTTTTGCATTTTTGAGTAATTTGTCAGAATTATTTTGCATGTGCTTTACCTGTTGTTGATTGTGCAGACGTTGATTGGCGAAAGGAAATGGAGTAGGCGCTTGCAGGAGGTTGGGAAGGTCAGTAGAGGGCCTAAGGGGTCCCTAGCACCCTTCGAGAGAGTTTCACAGTGCTCGGATCTCAAGAAACCGCTTTCGTGAGCTTCTACAGGAAGTATGCAGGGGTTCTACAAGATGTTCTGTGGCTTCTACAAGACATTTCTACAGGATGTTCCGAAAGGGAATTTTGAAGAGCTGATGGTGGAAAAAATGTGAAGAAGTGGGTATGGAGGTGAGATGAGGGTATGATGAGGTCTAGGACTTGGCGAACGAAGTGGGGGAGTGATAAGGATGGCTAGATTTGTTCAAGGAGGGTTAAAGCAGTGTTGCACAAAAATATGGAAATTAGGTCAAAGTGAGGGAATGTGGCAAGTGTGAGGCAAGAATCAGAGTTGGAGGGCGGAGCAGGCGGTATTGATGGAGTAGGGGTAGGCAAAGAGGTATCACAGGTGCTCTGCAAGTTATTTTCCAAACTATTCAATCAAAGACTCGGAAAAACCAAAGACCTAGCTACTTTAACCTAATCTGACCTGAATATTAGCAAAGAAAATGAACAACAGTTTATTGCAATGAAATCATGTGAAATAGCTATGCAAACTAAGCAATCATGAACCTGAACATGTAACCACAACTGGTATCAACTTCTACAAATGAGAATTTAACACTAACAATTGCACGATGAAGCAAAGACAGTGTTTTCGCTGGCAGCAAGGACACCTTGGTCTCAGCTCATGGTTCCACAGAGGGAGAGGTGAGATCAGGGGTGCTTGATGGCCTTTTTCTGAAGATATTCTCTGTTATTAACCTCTCAAATCAATCTGAACATGAAAATCCTTTTTAATCATCAACAATGACCTAGGTAACCAAGTAAGACTGTAATATACTTAACATAAATTATTTTGCAAAGACATTAAAAACATATAACAGTACAAGAAGGAGGCCTTGCCACTTGGGTTGGGCCCAATCCCAAGAGCTACAGGCTCCTACGAAAGAGCTCAGAACTGATGCCAAATGAAACTACTTTCCATTATTCAAAAATAACCATGTCACAAAGAAAGTTGTACAACAGAAACTACAAAATGAGTTGAGAAACTAGCAGCACTATAGTGCAAAATACAACTGCTCAAAAAGTAACCTATGAAGGCTGGAAGCCTTCCTATTTATGCACTACGAGGGTCTCCAACAACCCTCCTTAACTCGAGGGGCTTAGCTGCTTGAACTGCCAGTGATCAGTCACTTTACACAAAATTTCTCGGCTGCCTTTGGGAATCCTTTTCGGTGGCCTGCTGAGCTCTGAGTTGAGGGTGGAGAATTCGAGGAAGGGGCCATTTAGTGCAGGAGACACCCTTCCTACGAATCCTCACCCTTGTTCCTTCATGCTTGGTTGTCTTCTGGCTCATAAATGCTTGGCCTTGGTCCAAAATTTGTCCAAAAATCTACAATAACCACGTGTTAGCCTTCTTGGTCAAGTGACTATCCTTATTCGTTCAACTAACATAAATATACTAAAAAAACATGCATAAACTATTGAAAATGGTGGATCGATGAAGAACAATAAGCAAAATGAGCCCAATAAGTTACCTATTTTTGGGGCTCATCACCAATAACTAATTAATTTTTATTAATTAATTTTTATTTAAATATGGTAATAACCGATTATGCTCTCATGTCCATATCCCTTGGTCCAGTCCGGTTAGTCACTTTCCCAGTCAAATATAGTCTTTAGCCATTCTAGCCGACCAATTCAATATAGTTGTGCCATTGGATGTTGCTCTATCAATTTAACATGCAACTTAGATCTGAATCTTCAACTTGTTGGTTTGAAACATGTCGACAAATGCATTGGAATGTGATTTACGCCGAAAAATCTTCTCAAAAAAACTATTAACTATTTTTAGTATGAATTTAATTAATTTATTACTTGTTAGTATATCTATCTTAACCCTGGATTTATTAAGTGGTGAGTAGAAGACTTTAGTGTGGAAGCAATATTATATCACTTATGTTCATATTGGGTGATATAGATTGAGGAAAAAATGACATAATATATTGGGGAATATATATAGGGGTAACTTTTTTACATTGAATAGTACAAAAAATGGAGCTCAAGGTTAATGAAAAAATATAAAGGGGTATAAAAAATGTTAATGAAAAATAGATACCTATAATATCTAGTGAAAGTAGGTGAAGATGTATTGGGTTAGCATTGATAGGGAGTTTACTAATGTGATTTTTAGGGGTATTTTCAAATATGTAGTCGAATTAGGGGTATTTTTTTAGTATACCACAAACCACGTGATATGTCAGAGATTCATTGAGTGAAACTCACTCAAATGGTGGTGGTGGTGGTTATAGGGATCAAATATTTAAATATGCAAATCTTTTTTTTAAATGGAAAATTTAAGGGAAGATTTGCACTTCAAAAATATTTATTCTTCTTGGCTCTTGGTAAATTCAAAGAGGCATTTATGCTGATTTTGAGCAACATCTAATAAAATGTTATATATATATAATCTTGGAGAATAAGGATAATATTAAAAATATTATTACCTCAAGATTTAATGATAAATTATGGGATGATAGGGATGTAGAGGGAGAAATGAAGCTAAGATATTATAAGGAGGTGATCAACTCCACCCTTGCTAACCATAATTATCTTTTTGTATTTACTAGTTCTAAAAAGAAAATTCTCATGAACTTCGAAGTCAAAGCAAGTGTTGATCTATTCCCAAACACCCTCGGATGAAAGAATTTGTCACCATTCTGATACTAAGAGGATTGAATATCAAAAAAACTCTCTTAGATTGTTCGTCTCTTACTCACATTTTATCTCATTTCCAAAACATTTTTCACACCACCAACAATCTTGAATTGTTAAGTCAGCAAAGCCGTAGTGGGAGCGCTTCTTTCCATTCTTTTTGATCATATAAATAAACTATTAAAGAGACCAAAATTAATCTATTACTTTATTAAGGTCTCATAGACTACATTGGTATTAATTTCATCATCATGATCATCATCATATATTCTTTTGTTTTATATATTATATACATAGTTGACATTGAAATATTTGATTTATGATTCACATTCTACACAATAAGATGTTAATACATGCCTCAATCATATTTAAAAGTAGAAAACATATATCCATAGGAATCTCTCTCTACATATATATAATTATTTTTTCCATAAATATATCTTGAAGTATTCGCCACACACATATAATTATATTTATTTTTTGTTATTAGTATTTCAAATGTTACTTATCCACTCCAAAATGAACGAATTACAAATATAGAATAAGAATTCTCTCTATATAAAATTCATATATATATATATATATGCTTTATTTAATATATACATAAACGATATTGAAATATTTTACTTATGGTTCATGTCTCATATAATAAAATGTTAGTACATGCCCCAAATCATATTTTGAAGTAGAAAACATATATCTATAAGAATATTTTTCTATATTACTATTATTATTATTATGATGTCAACAACATATTAAAAAATGAATGAATTACAAATTTCCATAAAAGAAAAAACATATTTTAACTATTAATTTTACATAGAATCTCTCAACTCCATGTTAAGTAGTGAAAGAATTACATATCTCTTCAATATTAAAATTATTTTTTCTTTACTTCCAATTACTTTATCTCTATATAAGGTGGATGTAAAATTAAGGTGGAAAATAAAGTATTTTATGTTAGAAGAAATGCTTACATTAGAATTGGTTTGTTAGTTTGGATTAGGTTCTTGGAGATTGTTGAGATATTCTTTCAGCCAAAATCTCCTAATTTAAAATTATTTGGATCTATTTCCAACTATATAAATGTATCACATTTTTTTATTGGAACAGATGTAATACTTTATTGTATATTCAACCATATCTTTTGTCTTGGTATCAAAGTTTATAGTTTTGGGTTTACTCCTTACTAGAGGGCCCAAAAGAATGTGAAAGGTTTTTTTAAATCTATTGTTGCAGGTAGGAAAGTTTCCAAGATCTGTCATCACATGAATATGACTACATGTTGTTTGTGTCCAACCCCATTCATCCTGCCCTAAAAACTTGAAGAGCAGAGGATGTCGTGGCCTTACTTGAAAGTTTCAGATTCAAGAGATTATGAGTGAATAATAGGTTTTTGAGCTTTCATATGTTAAGACCTCATATTTTCTACATGGTCATCTAGGTTATTAGTTGAAACTGGATAGATTTAGAAAACGAGAGTTATATTGTATGCATGCTGTGTGTGTAAGTTCTCATCAATCCAGTCAAAATTTGAAGGGAGTCACACCAGGTGAGAGTTTGCTTGAGAAGCATTGACCCACACATACAGATCGTTTGAAAATGTTGAAGCCTAAGCATAAGGCTTGGATCCATCTATCCTAAAGCGTGTTGATCAAGCTTGAAGTTACCTGGATGTTTGAGCACCCATCCTATCTACATTGAAGCAACCAAAAGTAATTCAAATTGTTACAAGATAGCTCTGCTATGAGTAACATCTCAACTAGTGCAATTGTTTTGTCAGAGTCTTCGTGCATTATTGGCGTCAATTTCACCACCACCATCTTGATTAGATCGAGAGGGATTAAAAACAAGTAGTGCTTCTTTACTTCGTTGTGAAATCTGAGATCTATTGTTGTGAGGCGCTGCTGTAAGAATTCCCTATGGCCACTAGATGTAGAGCTAAAATTGGACAAGGAAAACGAGATGCTGCTCTATAATTTGAACCATCAATTTTAGTTAAGTGACCAAGCTAGTTTTACAACACAGATAAGACATAAAGAGACAAGTTAAATGAATTGTTGAAATATGTTTTTTGAAACACATTTTTAGTGTTGTTCCTGCCACAAAGAAGTTACGCCTCCCTTGTTATTGCATAAGGTAATTGTTTTAAATTAGTTTCCTTTTAACATAAAGCATGTATCATTTGAAACATTTAATGGCCTTAACGTACATACTGGAATTTAAAGATTCAAATGCATTTGATGCATAAAAAATTATGGAGTTTAGTAAAGGGAACAAAACCATCACTTAAAGACAGTAAACAATTAATTGAATGGGAGAGAAGGGAGGATAAAGCTAATTCCATAATTAGAGTGTCTCTTAGATTCATAGCTATACATCATGTACTTAAAAAAATATTTGCAGAAATATGGGAACAATTAAGATATTTGTTGAAAAATTTGTGAATGTAATTTTTTCCTTGAAATTATAGTTGTTAAAATTTAAAATGCATGATGAAACATCCCCATATACTCACATAAATGATTTAAATTCCCTTTTAAGGCAGTTGTTAAAAATTGGCTCTAAAGTAAAGGATAAAGATGCAAAGAAAATCTTGTTAAATAGTTTATCTTCAAAATATGACAATGTTATTTTTTAGCTAAATCAATTATCCTCACGAATACTAGATGAAATGATAACACCTCACGAATACTAGATGAAATGATAGCAACACTTATAGCAAAAAAAATTAGGATGAAAGCAAAAGATGGATAAGTAGAAGTCAATTCACAAGTTGAACATGTATTATTTTCCAAGGGAAGAATAAATAAAAATATGAGTTGAGATGAATGCTTCTACCGTGGAAGACATGGGGATATAACATTAAATTGTAAATTTTTTTGCCAAAGATCTTGAAAAAGGAACAATAAAAAAACCTACCTACGTAGCTAACTATGAAGACCCACTAGATGATGTCTTTGAAGAATCACTAGATTATAGAAGTGATAATGAATTCAAGGTAGAGTTTGTCACACTTTTTAAACTAGTGGTTCTTATTGTATGTGGTGTCACAAGAAAACATCACTAGTTTAATTTTTTCTATAGTCTATTATATTTTTTGTTCTTGGAGGATGCGGTCATTGAAGAAAAACAACTATAGGTTATGTGATTTGTTGTATGTTTTGAGTGTCTAAAAAAACGTCACTTTGTAAGAGCGATTGTTGGATACATTCAATATCTAGAAAGCATTCCTATATAATTGGTGAATAAAGCAGACTATGTCTTCATCACATGGGAGTTTGTCAATAGAATGATTCAGTATCAAGGCTAATTTCTTAAAAAAATTACTAGTTGAAAATATGCTGTGTCAGTGCTACAAATATTTCAATGATGGTTAGAGACATTTTTGTCTTAAATGGGTTAATTGTTAAGCTCAAAGCTGTGGTGGAGAAAGAGTGTAGTTTGTGAGATGCTAAAGTGGGGAAGGTGCTAACGATAAACAAATCAGATATACATCAATGTCATAGTTTCAATATTGTAATTTGTTATTATAATATTGTTATTTGTAATGTAAGCATTAAGGGAGGGTGTTAATTAGAATTGGTTTGTTGGTTTGGATTGAGTTGTTCGAGATTGTTGAGATATTTTCTCAACCATGGCCTCCTAATTTAGAATTGGTTGGATCTAGTTCCAACTATATAAATTTATCACATTTTTTATTGGAATAGATGGAATAGTTTATTGTGTGCGTAATTAAGAAGTGAAGGAATTACATATATCATTAATGTTTAAAAGATTTTTTTTTTTTTTTAATTTTTAATTTTAATTTCAATTACTTTATCTCTATAATTTGCATATAAAATTAAGGTGGAAAATGAAGTATTTATTTATGGAAAATATTGATTTTTTTGTTATTATTATTATTTTTATTTTATTTTGTCGTTGTAAGTATTACTTTATTATTTTAAATGTAACGTTACATGACAACATCTCCTTCATGTTGGGCTAGAAAGTGCTTCTCAATGTGTGTGTGTGTGTGTGTTGAATTTTTTTATTTTGAGGCCATTGTTAATCACATTTACATTTCACAATATTGTGATTTATTATTATTATTTTGAGGCCATCATTTTGTTGATTTGTACAATCTTAAAACATTAAAAGAAATATTCAAGTCTTGTGTTCGATTTTTTTTTTTAAATGTTATAGAGAATGAAAATATTAATGAAATATTATCATTTATATAATATGTATTAAATTATGACATCCCTTGTGCGTTACTTTCCCTTATAAACATTGAAAATAATTCCTTGTAATTATGTAACCATAAATTAAAATGATTGAGAGAAAGGGACAGATTGCATTTCTTGAGGAATTAATTACTTTAAATATTAGTCATGGGTTGGCTAGTTGGAATTAAATGAGTTGCATGTGTAATAAATTAACTAAAAATTAAAGGACATGCCCATATTTCTTTTGCGCATAATAGCGAGAAAGGACAAGAAACTGAAGGAAAGGATGCATTGTGTTGTCCAAGAAGGATCATTTGCATGGATCCTAAAAAGGAAGAATGATTAGCCTGTCAAAGTGTGCAGGAAACATGAGATATTACTTGTTCTTGATTGAGGATTGACTCAATCATCACAAGGAATAGGAGTAAAAGGGAGGCCTAAAGGATTTCAGTGATCAAAATTATTCGCTGCGAGGGAAGAGAAGGATATGAGGATTGAGAGAATTTGGCGAGAAGACAACCTTTGATGAAAACAAAATTGAGAAACCCATTAGGCTTGCTGGAAAGGAATCACATGAAAGCTATGATGATAGTACAACAAAGAAACCCATAAGGATTGCTAGTTGATAATCTTAGAGAAGCTTTGATGATAACACAACTGAGAAACATAGTCACAAAGTAAGCTCAATTGGTTTCTGGCTGATAATCATAGAGTAAGCTCAATTGATATTTGAGCAAGGAAACCTAGAAGACTTAGTTGTTGGTAATCACTGAGCAATGGTTATGCCTTATAGGTCTGATAAATCAATTGGAAACTATGCAGGGTTACAACTTTTGAGTGGTGGAGACACTAAGGGCTAGTAAGATGATAACATCTAATGGTAGTTTTGTAAGGTTAGGTTGAGAACACAGGTGAAATTTTCACTGAGAAGCTACTAGCGAGTACACTTTTATTCCTTCAGAGGTAACACAACTGATAAAACCTTCTTACCATTAACATTATCTCTCTCTCCACAATTGAATTGAGACTCTCTATGTCTAAATTCCTAGAGATGTTGGGATGTTTTGTTATAAGTCCCTCTACATAAAAGGAAGTGTTCCCTTCCTTATGTGAAATTGTTGAATAGTTGGTGGATGAAGGTTTTGTAGCCTTGAGGCACCCTATTTCAACTGATGATATTGGTTTAATTTCATGAGTAGATGATGGTTTTATAAGAATGAAGTGGTTCAATATCTTTATTTTATTAATTTGATAGCTAGTGGGTGAAAGTGGTGTATCTTTGAACACCATGTTTTAGTTGATATCGTTGCTTTGATGATCTCAAAGCACTCCTCCTCGTGCTTTGGTATCTGGCTTAAGGGTGACAATTGTAAGAAATATTGCAACTTATCTAAGGTTATATGGAGAGTTATAGGTCTAATCTCAATTGTCAAATCTTTCATTATAAGATAAGAGTTTCTTATTACTTATGTTCTAGAGAATGTTATATGAATATTTACTGGGTTATTTAAATACCATTTTGAATACATGGAACATTTGTTTCATGGAGGATTGGGAAATGTTATATTCTATGTATTATCTAAGGAATGAGTTGAATTCTTATGTTTTTTCAATGCCTATGTTATGCTGAGGAATGTTGACTTCAGTGTACATGTGTAATGCTAACCTCTGTGCAATTGATGAGGAATGGTTAATTCTTATATGGTTTGAGATTGTTCTTCAACTTGACTATCAACTTAGATAGAGGTTTCAACTACCCTTGTTAGTGAATGTAAGTCAAATAATATGGTTCATTCAACTAGTATTGTTAGTTAATGTAAGCCAACTGGTTTGGTTCATTCGATTGATTTTATCTACCCGATGTAAGTCGACTATTTTGGGTCATTTCGACTAATATTTATAGTTGATTTGAACTTAACTAGGAATGTAACAAATTACACATATAACCATAAATACAGAAATGCGATAGAAATAACACTTCATTTCATTAATATTAGAATACTGGAATATGCTTACAAATAGAATGGAAATAAAAAAGCTCGCATGATGGTATCTTATCTTTGAGGAAGAGATGTGGCGGCTACATGTCTCTGAGCGGTGTTACAATGAGGCTCAAAGGGATATTTATTGTTGAGAAATAGTGGAAATCCCTAAACATCCTAAACCCTAACCCTAGGGGATGAATCACCAAAATTGTGGGGCTCGTTTGGGTAAATTGGTACATCAAATTCCCAAGGTCATAACTTTGGAATACAATCTCTGTTTGCTTATCATAATACCTTGTTTTGAAGATTTCGAAGAGGAGGCCAAAACAACTAGCTAGCTAGTTTGGGACATTTTTCGGTCTCTCCATTTTCCCTACAAATGTCGTTTAGGGCCTCAAAATGGCTCTCGAAGTTGAGGACCTGAAAAACTACCAAAAGTAGTAAATTGTGATACCATTAAAGAAACCAAAAAACTGAAAGAGATAATGTTGGGGGTCCAAGTGGTAGGCAGGTGGCCAACAATATCCACCTGGATCATTCATCTCCCCTTAGGAGGTAATGGTCCACATTGCATTGAGTGCCTCCATGAGATGCAAAAACTTCTACTGAACTTAGTCCCTGGTGAGCCACTTTCCTTGGTGAAGGAGTTGGCCACCCTTGAAAATCGATATAGTTGGATCCTCTACTAGCGAGTGTTCTTGATTTATGCATCTGTGATATGATCATTTGTGGCCTGTTCCATGCAGTCTGGGTTTAGCTCTGTTGGTGTGACTTGTTCTGCAACATTGGATGTGTCCATTAATGGTGGAAAGTATGGCTGAAGGCAGTCTACATTGAACACTAGGTGTAGACCAATGAATGGTGGAATTCTAAGATCAAAGGAATTGTCCCCTATAGCCTTGGTGATTGAGTATGGCACATATCGAAGTGGGTGAAGCTTACAATGCAATCTAGCCAGGCGCTCCTTTTGCAAATGTAACCAAACTTTGTTGCCCACCTCCAACTTGTGTGACTTGCAATGTTGATCATGACGTTGCTTATACTTAACATTGGCTATGTCTAATATATCATGGACCTTCTAGTATATGCATTGAATGTGCTCAGTGAAGTTGTTAGCACTGTCGGCTTTGGATTGGACATGAGCCAAATCTACCTTAGTAGCTGCAAATGGTATGGTCAAATCAATGGGACATAATGGATAAAAGACCAACCTTATCTGAAATGGGATGTGGTCCATTCACCTGGAGAGCTCTATTTTAGTTGTGCTGGACATAGGGGAGGATTTCATCCCATGTGTGTGAATGCTTCAAGTTGTACATGCGCAGAATGTGTATGACCACTCTGTTGACGACTTTTGTTTAGCCATTAGTTTGGGGATAGAAAGACATGGAATTAGCGAGTTTGGTATCCAACATTGACTAGAGACTTGACAAAAATGCACTTAGGAATCATTCGTCCCAATCAGAGACAATGGACTGAGGGATCTCAAAATGTACCCACACTCGCTGAAAGAATAACTTAGTAGGAGCCTCCATTATGATACTCTTCTTGCATACCACCATAATATCCATGCTAGAGAATCTATCGAGGACCACAAAAACATAGTCATTTCCATGCTTAGTAGAAGGAAGGCTCGACATGAATCCATGGAAATCGATTCCTAAGGTTGACTAGGAGTAGGCATTGGAGTATATAGGCTCATATTCTTGATGGATGGTTTGGAAATGACGCATGTAGTGAAGGATTTAATAGACCTTCCAACATCTTGATGAAGGTTTGGTCAATAAAACTACTTTTGCAATACTACCATTGTTTTCTCTACTTTGAAATGTCCAACGGCCCAACTATAATGCACCTCCCAAATCACCTTCGCACGCTCACTTGAAGGAACACAGATGTTCCGTAGGTGGCATAATAGTGTATCCTGGAGGTGAAAATTTTGAACTTTCTTACCTTTCGGGAGTTTATGGTATGTGTTGTTGACTTCTGGATCACTCTCATAAGGATGCAACCACCTTGAAGTCTCGTACCCATAGGAGTCAAGCACAATGATCAACACCATGAATGGTGGTCGGTTGAGGTAGTTTGTAACATTATTGGTGTTTTCCTTCTTGTACTTAATGTTCAAATGAAATCCTTGTAGGAATGTGAACCATTTATAATGGTAATCATTCTGCAACTTCCCTAGTGTCTGTATGAACTACAGGGGTCAGTGGTCTGTGTGGATGACCATTTCCTTCCCCAGAATGTAATTCTTCCATTGACGACATGCCTTCACAATGGAATACATTTCTTTGTGGTAAGTGGGATAATTTTATAATGTGTCTGAAAGTGTCTCACTATGGTAATCCATTGGATGCCCTTACTGAGTAAGAACTGCACCAATAGCATAGTTAGAGGCGTTTGTCTCAATCCCAAATGGTTGATGCAGGTTTGGTAATGTGAGCATAGTGCAGAGCAGAGGCGATAATTCAACTCAGAAAATGCCTTTTGTTGGGTTCCAGACCAAAAAAACTTTTCTTTCGCACTTCCCTTGGTGACTTGACTTAAAGGCCAAGTGATATGAGAGAACCGCAACATGAACCTTTGGTAGAAATTGGAAAGACACAGAAAGTTCTGGAGCTATGTTAGAGAGTGATTGGGGTTGGCCAATCCCAAATGACCGGTATCTTGGCTGGGTCCACATGCACACCATGCTCATCAATGATGTGCCTAAGATGTTGAACCTTGGTCATGCCAAAAGTGCATTTCTCCAAATTGGCACACAATTTGTGTTGTCAGAGGGTTTGAAGGACTTGTCGAATACGGTGGAGGTGCTCTTCCCAACTTTGGCTAAAGATCCAGATGTCATCTAAACGCACCACCATGAATGCATTTGTAAAGGGTCACAAGATTTCATCCATCAATCTCATGAAGGTTAGCAGGCAATTCATCAATCCGAAAGGCATGACAAACCATTCGAAAAGTCCGTCCTTCAATTTGAAGGCAATATTCTACACATAGGAGTGTTCGATATCACCTGGTGATAACCAGACTTCAAGTAAACCTTACTGAAATATTTTTCCGCCTTGAGCTTGTCTAGATGTCATCAATCTGTGGGATTCAGTGCCTATTCTGGACAATGATCTTGTTGAGTGATCGATAGTCAATACAAAATCTCCAGGTCCCGTCCTTCTTTTGTACCAACACAATCGGAATCCCACAGGGTGATGAGCTTGGCCTGATGTTCCCTTTCTGCAACAGCTCCTGAATCTGCCTCTTGATCTCATCATTCTCCAGAATGGAGTGTTGATAGATCGTTACATTGGGTAGCAGCGTGCCTAGGATCAAATTGACGGAATGCTTGACCTAAAATTGTAGAATTATCCATGTATGTGAGGCGAAGGAGCCCTTTCTAGAAGTCCTAGCCACAAGCTTCTTCTTGCCGTGAGGGAGAATCATAAGGAAAACAAATTTCCTAGTCTGGGAAATTATCTTACTGCATTTCTTTCTAGTGATCAAAGAGATGACAATAGGCATGGCTAACTCTGGTATCTTGTACAACTTATTTCCCAAAGTAATAATCACAGAGTGAGGTCTAGACTCATATACAACATGTTGCTTCCAAAAGTATGGTTTTCCTAATAATACATCACAAACTTCAAGAGAAGAAACATCAGACAGTACCTCATCCGTGAAGGGCTTGATTTTTTAGGGAAGGCGACACTGTTGGATGACGCGGAGATCTCGTCCTTGGTGAAGCCACCCAATGGTGTATGCTTGTGGATGTGTTATCATGAGTAGGCCCAACCACTTCACGATCTCTACTAAAATCAAGTTCTTTTGGCTCCCGTTGTCGGCAATGAACTGCAGCGGAGATCCTTTCACCCACATATGTGAGTGGAAGAGGCGTTCCCCCTCCTCTGGATCTTCAGGCTCGTTCTTCTCGATATTTGTGGTGGCCACAGTGGCACTGGGCTCTGCATCAATGATCTGCTTCCCTTTTTTATTCCCCTTGTCAAGTTCTGACTTAGAGTCAGAACATGCATCTGATTAAGAAGCCTTTAGCTTGACCACCAGTGACTTCTTGGCCCGACACTCACTTGTGTTGTGAGTGGAGCTCTTATGGAACTCACACCATTTTCCCATGTCCTTCTTTGTCTTCGCGGCATTTTTCTTTGCGTGTGGGACTAGTGGGTTGTCTTGGGTCTTCCTGCCTTGGCTTTGGCCTTTGCTCTATGGTTTGGGGGCACTTTTTCCTTGCTCTGGATTTGCAGATCCAAAGTATTCCTTCTCTGTTTAAAATTATTCTCATTCTTGACAGCATTTCAATATGTCGTGCCGAGCAAGGATATGTCTAGGAACTCCACCGCATCCTAATTGTACTTGTGTAGAATGTCATGATACTTGATTACCAAATGCCGCTCAGAATTCTTGATACCCAACTTCGTTTAGAGGGTATGGAAAACATTTGTGAACTCTGGAACATATTTGTCCCTTCCCTGCCATAGTGTGTTCCACTTTATGTAATTATCTTCATAGCTCCCGACAAGGTAATATTGTTCCTTGATAGCATCTCAGAAAGAATCCCAAGTGGGTGCAGATGAAAACAATGAGGATTTCCTCTCGTCCTTTTGTTCATATTAGGTTTCCCACCAATCCTTCACGTGTGGGGTGGCTTTGGGAAGTGAAATAGTAATCTTTTCTCGATTGGAAAATTCATGAACTAAAAAATATCCTTCCAACATATTCAACAATTTACCTATGATGTCTACATCTATCTGGCCCTCAAATGCAGGAATATCGAAGTTGACTTGTACCCTAAAAGGAGTGGTGCCTCCAGAGTGGCTGATGGATGAAGATGTGTCACCTATGTGTAGTTGTTGAAGGATTTGGGCAAAGTTATACTTCATCATGTTTCTCTATCACTCGACGGCTTCCTCGACGAATATTTTGAAAGGATCTCATGCCCCCTCATCTTTATTTTCTTCCACCATGGGAGGTCATCGGGTTTACGAGGCTATTCTTACAAAGGTTTAACTAGATCGAGCCCTAACTCTTTATACCCTGATCTTGTTGGAGATATGCAAAGAAAAACAGAGAAATAACATACCATTGATCCGAACTTAAACAGGAACATAAAAAATTACACATACAATAATAAATACATAAATGAAGCAAAAATAACAATTCATTTCATTAATATCAGAATATTGAAATATTCTTACAAAAAGAATGGAAATAAACTTGATTGGGCAAAGGTATCTTATGTCTTAGAAGAGATGTGGTGGCTACATGGCACTGAATGGTGTTACAATGAGGCTCAAAGGGCTATTTATTATTGAGAAACAATGAGGCTCGAATATCTTCTAAATGGTAGAAGAGAAAGAAACATAGTAAAGACCAACATAAGTAGATCCATATATCACAAAAAGCAACGCAATCATAGGAGAACTTCTGATGCAACCGTAGCCTCTTGATCAGTCCACATCACCGTTGAATTTCCTAAAAAGCTTTAAGATCATAATTCCATATGAGTGCCCGGTCTTGCTAATCACAAAAAAATATGATTGAATTTATAAACTCTTGTCGACCCTAGCCTCACCTTCTTCTCCATAATTCGGTATACAAGTTTAAAATCCTTTGAAATTTTAACAATAAAAATCACATAAATGAGATAAGAAAAGTAACTTTCAAACGTATCCGTACAACTCGGAGTTATCAAATGTTGCAATTTTATCTTCATATGCGGACGACATGTTTTATGCTTCCAATTGTAGCAAAAACCTCCAAATCCAAATCAACAGAAGAATATCTCAATTAAAGCTCGAGTGAACCCAAATCTGATATAATAAATACACGTTAAAAATATAATCTAATTGATAGGGCAGCAAATAATTGAATATCATAGCAGGGTATGGAATCTGCTACGAAATCATAAAGAGAAGAGAAAGAGCGAACTCAGTCCCAAACCTGGCAAAGGAGAATAGTCGTGTCCCAAACCTAGCAAAAGAGAACAACAATGGGAAAATAAATTTTAATAGGTCCATTTAGATTTTAGAGTAGCCACCAAATTAAATTTTAATGGGTAGTAAAATCTTATAAAGCAATTTCTATGGTCCCTTAGTTTTTCATTAAGTTTTATTTTTATTTGAGCAAAAGGAGGTCATCTCATGTAGAAGTTATATCTAATGATGTTGAAGATAAGTGATAATGTTAGTCTAATTAAGGCATCAATAAAAATTATATGAGGCTTTTCTAATATAAGTATGTTTATATATAAGGAGGGAAAATGGATCTGAGATTTATACATAAGAGAAATATCTATCAATTTTTAAAGAGGTGAAAAATATGTTTAAATTTGTAAATAATGTTATCAATAAAATTAAATAGCTATAGTTAGTTCATTATTTTTGAGGAAGTTTACTTAGAGCTTAAAAATACCATATTAGAAGCTAGTTATAGCTTAGAAGGCCTTTACATGTGTTGTTAAGAGATACATAGGATAAATTTTGACTAAAGGAAATAAGGGGTACAATAAGATCAATGTATAGCACCTACGCAAATCACCAAGAATATACCCAAACCATCAAGATGACACATTTCTATGAGCAAAATTATGAAATGCCATGGAACAACTCATATTAAAACTACAACCAAAGCATCAAGAGTTAGAACAAAGTGTTTAAGTGAACACAATAAAAATAGTACACATTGGACATAATATCATATACACATGGATCATACATATCCAGCTAAATTTGGTAGCTAAGGGAACCTCTTCCTACACCTAGTGTCCTAGATGGTTAAGGCAAGGTGTGATCAAACCAACGGTACATACATGAATTACATATGGATTTGTATACCTTAGATGGAAAATGATCAATGTGACAGGAATCATAGGGGTTGTGATGACAATCTGTAATCTTAGTTAACAATGGTATGTTCTATGCTTAGCACATTTACTTCAATGTTCCTTAAGCAACCCAATAACAATTTCAATTTAGATTTCCACTAGCAATCACATTAACCATTAATCAAATTAACAGTAAAAATAGATAGAACATAAAAAAATATGCAGAAGACAAGCGCAGACAAGAGGACACTAGATTTGGTAGATGCTAGGGAAAATATCCAATGTTGGGAAAACCCTTTAGTCAATTCTTCTTATTATTATATCAAAATTTTAGTAGAGAGAGTACAAAACTCAAATTGATTTGCCCAATTAAAAGTCAAAACAACCGTATCAATTTATGTTGTGAAACTTCAACCCTAACCAAAAAGTTAATGTTGGTCAAATCAATAATAAATCATCCTCAAAATAGATGGGTCTTCCCCAGTCAAAATCGACCTAGTCAGGAGGTCAAAGTCAACCTAAAATAGCTCGGTCAAACTCAGTGAAAGGAGAGAGAAAAAATGTTATAATTTTCTGTGGTCAAATTGAAGTCAACCATGATAATGACCCATCAAAATTTTGACAAAGGCAATAGACCATCCCTTGAATATCATAATAAATGGGGGCATCTACATATGTTGTGATCCTTTAATTTTATCTTGGGTATATGGAAAATCTCTCATATGTTATTAAGAAGAGGAAGGTCATTATGATTAGTTTCAACTTGATGCAATTGTAAACCCACTTTGAACATACTAAGGGGGATTCGAAGGACAACATCTGGTGCTCTTGTGCATATGTGGTTAAACAAAAAGGCCCCCTTTCATTTTCATGAAGTGTCCATGGTATAAATCCATGTTAGATTCGAGACGCTGAAAAGATGAAGTCTACGTACATTGAATGTATTGTTTATAAATAGCCTCTCTAACAACCTGACACAAACATACAATGATGTCATTTACATTGGAGCTAGTGTAAATCACTTGAATTGTGTTACAAATTTAATCGCTCCCCCATAAAAATGTGTCATGTTTCCTTTTTAATGATGATTCAGTCCTATTGGAGAACACCCTCACAATGTAAAAGGAATTTAAAGATGATGTAACTTTAATAGTTCACCACATTCACCACCTAGCTCACCACTCATGGCTAATTTAAGGCTATTTCAAGCATTGATGTGGATAATATCATTTTATTTTCTCTTATGTATATTATTCTACATTGACACAATTGAGTTTAGCAGTTAAGGACTTAAGATTTAGGGGGTTTCGGTGTCAGTGGTTAAGGCGTTAGCAGTTAAGCTGTTTAGGTGGTGAAGGGTTAGGGGTTAAGGGTCACAAGTTAAGATGATAAGGAGTTATGGCTTAGGAGTTGGTTCATGGATTATAGGTTAGGGGTTACTATTGTCTTGAGATTTAATGAGTCAAGGGGTTTATGGGTTATGAGTTGTGAGTGTAGGGGTTAAGGGATTATGGATTGGGGGTTAAGGGGATATGGAATTTAGTGGTTGTGGGTTAAGGCCTTATGGTTTGTGATAATTGGACTCCTATTCCCCTTATCACCACTTTTCGAGGTTCCCCTATCAATTTCTCTTGCTGCCTTCCCTCTAGGTCCCCTGGACCCTATGAAATTAAGTCATAAGCCCCTTTCTCATTCTATAATGCTACGATTATAGATCTTAGTAAACCATGTTTTTACCTCGACTTCTACCATCCATGCTACCCTTGTGCCCACTTGCCCCATTCAATACACCGAAACATACCTCCCCACAACCCTTTTGTTCATACCATTCAACATTTCCTAATGTTATGAACCCCCAAATTTGGTCCCAATGCCACTACAACTACACCCTTGGGCCCCCTTGGCTAAAGGATTAAACACATTAAGGGTTATGGGATGTGATAAGGGAGCCCCTAATCCCCTTATCACAACTAGAAATAGGTTCATGAACACCATCAATATCTATTGGAGGTATTGCAATGAAAGCAATAATGAATACAACAGTTGTGGTCAATAAGACAGGGATCATTAGGATGTTACCATCCAATTTAATGTCGATGGTTTTCAGTGCTAGTGATCAAGTCACATAAAAGACCACATAAAGTTTTGCTTTGGGACACCTCTAGGACTCAATAATTAATCCAAAGTGAGAGGATTCATTGCTAAGGTGACAATGGCAACAACCTTGAGTTGACGCAAAGTGACACTTTGTGAGCCTTGCAACTAGGGTGTTGGTTTCATCATCAACAAGAGGCACAATTGACAAGTGGCAACATATCACATTTAGGTCACTTGGTCACAAATCTTTATGCATGCCTTTTCCGCTGAGGGTACCTTTCACATTTCTCAAGGCAAAAATTACATATTTGGATGAATTTTGGATACATTGTCACATTCCACTAGCTTCATGCATGAAGAGGATCTCCCATCCTTTAAGAATATTTTGGAGGATTTCATGGCCGCATCATTAAGGGTCACATATATAAAAGAACACCATATCCAAGAATAAGAAAATTGGTATTTGTATCATATGGTGTAAAGGAGAAGGACATAAGTGAATATTACTCCCTTTAGAAACATAAAAAAGCTTGTTTATGCCCTCTTTCTAGAGAAGAGGAGATATCTTGTGACAAAAATCCCAAATCGCCAACAAAGGAAGACTCAGGTAAGGGTTTACTTCTTTCACACATTGAGAGACATTCATGTATTTTAAGGTGTGCTTTATTGCTAAGTTCACATATTCGGAAGCACAATTTCACAAGTGAAAATAGGATGTTCTTAAGAAGAGGAAGGTCATTATGATTAGTTTCAAATCCACATGAATGTAAACTCACTTTGAATGCACCAAGGGGGGTCTGAAGGAAAACATCCAATTCTCTAGTTGTGTGCATGTGGTTAAACAAAAAAGCCCCCTTTCATTTACATGAAGTGTTCCTGGTACAAATCCATGTTAGAGTTGAGACGCTGAAGAGATCAAGTCTAAGTACATTGAATGTATTGTCTATAAATAACCTCTCTAACAACTAGACACAAACATACAATGATGTCATTTACATTAGAGTTGGTGTAAATCACTTGAATTGTGTTACGACTTTAATCATTCCCCACAAAAGTGTGTCATGCTTCCTTGTGATGATGATTCAACCCTATTGGAGAACAACCTCACAATGTAATTGGAATTTAAACATGATGTAACTTTAATAATGCCCCACATTCACCCCCTCGCTCACCACTCATGGCTAATTTAAGGCTATTTCAAGCATTGAAGTGGATAATATAATTTTATTTGATCTTATGTATATTATTTGACATTGACACAATTGAGTTCAGTGGTTAGGGACTTAAGATTTAGTGTATTTAGGTGTTAGTGGTTAAGGGGTTAGCATTTATGGTGTTTAGGTGGTTAAGGATTAGGGGTTAAGGGTCACAAGTTAAGAGGATAAGGAGTTATGGCTTATGATTTGGTTCATGGATTATAGGTTATGGGTTAGTGTCTTAAGATTTAATGAGTCAAGGGAGTTATGGGTTATGAGTTGTGAGTACAAGGGTTAAGGGATTATGGATTCAGGGTTAAGAGGATAGGGAATTTAGTGGTTATTGATGAGTCTAATCATTGGGTAATTATATGGACCTTAATTCACCTCCTAGCTTAGTCAAATCAACTATTCTCATAACTTATTGCATACTTTTGATTATATTTTGTTTATGAGATTAGTTAGAGTTGGATATTTTACTTTGTGGTTTAATGTGCATTTAATGTAGGATTAAAGGAGAAAAGCAAGGAATTTTGGCAAATACCAAGGTGAAAAATTGAATGGGATAAGGGAGATGGATTATAGGAGGTAAATCCTCCTCATTTACTACCCCTCCATTCAAATATTCCTCCATCAGCTCGGAGTGCAAACAGCCAAATCATAAGGACTAGAAGGCAGTCGAGCAAGTGAAAGACAAAGCACCAGTTTATCTCGAGTTTGGGAGCCGAGCCTCCCTGATTTTAAGAAATTCATTGGAGA
This sequence comes from Pinus tabuliformis, assembly GCA_031772625.1. Lineage (NCBI taxonomy): Eukaryota > Viridiplantae > Streptophyta > Pinopsida > Pinales > Pinaceae > Pinus > Pinus tabuliformis. Next base: position 718,630,997 of record CM062805.1, read on the forward strand.
CCTGAGATGTATAAGTAGAGAGGCCTAGGACCTCAGTAGGATTCAGATTTTTGATTATAAAACTCTACTCTATTTTTTGAGCTGCAAGACTTGTGACAGTTCTTTTGATGTAATTTGTTGTTTTGGTAATAAAAATGTGTTTTGTTTTGAGCCATAAATGAGTTAACTCAGAGGGCTGAAGCTCTTTGGTTAGGGCCCAACCCTAGTAGCCAAGGCTCCTCTTTATTGTACATGTATTCTTAGTGTAGATTCATAGCTTAGTTGTTAGTTTCATTAGTAGATGCATTTCCATTACAAGTAATTTACATCAGATTGGTTATATGATAGTTTGCTTCCATGTGTGCCTTCTTTCAAGTAGCAGGTTAACAAGGACAAAAAGGATCACCACAAGGTTTTTAGCAAGTGTCTCGGCCTCACTTCCTCCCTCTGGGACGATGACTTGAGGAAAGGACCCTTTAGTAGCCCCAAAAACACAGATTTCTAGTTCTTTTATGAGCTTTGGAGTTTGTTGTCTTTAATTCAGTAGTTGGTTAATGTTGCAAGGAAGATTTCATTGTCATCCTTTTCCATCTCCATTTCTGTAATAAGATCTCACTCATGCTTTCATTCCCTTCAAAAACTTTCTTCATGCATAATATAGGAAATTGATTCATGCTTTTCTAGTTTATGAAAAATGTATCTTGTTGCATAGTTCTTTTTGGAAGACACACATGTTTTATGCAGAGCAGGTACCTCAGGAGGAGACCAAGACTTCATAACCAGCAACCACCTTCCACTTCATCCACCTTAGCCATCCCTTGTTTCACCATCACCCTCACTAGTTTTTCATCATTTTTCATTGAAATTTTCCTAAACACATTAATCGAATCTAGCCATCTCTTATCTTGGATATTGACCCCTGAGTGCTCCTCGACCTTCTAACACTCCATTCCACCCAGCACACATCTTTCCTAAGCTTCCCAACACCTCCAACACCTCACAATTATCTCTCAGATGTATCCTGTAGGTTTCTTGTAATTCCTACAGGATCATCTCGTACGTTTATAATACATCCTGTAGGTTTTCCTGAAACGACCTGTTTTGAGGCAGAATTGATGGGAAACCTCTAGGAAGTCACAAAATCCTCCTAGGACCCCTCTGCACCATCCAACCACTCCATAAGCCTTCTAGCCATCCTCAAACACCTTCCTTCCACCTGTCACATCCACAGAACAATTAGTTTGCATACTTGATTTTGCCTGAGAAACCAAAAAAAATTAAAATAAATTTAGTTTAGTTTCTTTGCTTGCACATTAGTATGGTTTTATTCTTTTTACTTTTGCAACTTAGATAGTAGAATTTGTTTATTGTTGATTTAGCAATTCTGCTTAGCATAGCTTCTTAAATGGTTAACTAGGGTATGGTGTGGTTTAGCATTACATGTTGGCATTTTCCATTACTGCAATAGAGTAACTCTCTTAGAGTAGATTTGCCCTTCTTCGATCAAGGAATCAAGCTTCCTCTGACTTTATAGAAGTCTGGGTTGGAAACCCATTGGTCTCTCGCTAGCTAAACAATGACAACAGGTAGAACCATCACTTTTACTTGTTCATACATCATTGTCACCTCCAAGTTTGTATGAACCTTGGGTTGATAAGTAAAGTTGGTAGCCTAGGAGTTGCAGCATCCTTGCTGCAATACTGGCGCTCATCATTTTTTGGTGCCGTTATTGGGGAGGTGTCTGACTAGAATGTGACTACTTATTTCTTTTCTTCTATTTCTTGTCTTCAATATTATGCCATTAGTTTATTTCTGCAAAAGTAATCTAGTTGTTTGCTTTCTTTCAATTTTCATTATATGCTTTCCTTTCCATTCTGCAAGTAGGATTTCAATTCAGCAAGTATCTTTTTCATTCTGTCAGTAATTTTCATTCAATCAACAATTTCAATTCTATAAGTACTTTCCAAGTTTTAAAAAGAATACAAAACCAACCCAAAAATATTTCCTTTCATGCCTCGTAGGAATTTTTTTTTCCAACTTCCCCCACTGCATCCAATAACCAATCTTCTCTATTCTTTGGTGGATGTGAACTAGAGGAACCCTTAGGTGAGCAACATAACATATTTGAAGAACCTACAGGGGAAGAAGAGGAAGAGGAACCCATTCCTACTGAGCCAATGGCTGAAAACCGAAATGATAGGGGGCATAGAGAGAGAGTTGAGGGTGCCTTCCCCAATAGAGAAACCAATGGGGACACTAAGATGAAAAATATAAGCTCTTGTGCCCTACCTCATTTCCATGGCCTAACCACAGAAGACCCCGCCACTTCCCTGTTTTTGTTTGTTTTATATGCCGAACCTATGACAATACCAATTATGAGAAAAAGTTAAAACTATTTCCATCTATCCTCAAGGATGCAGTATTGCGCTGGTTCATGGGCTTACCTGGAGATAGCATCACAACTTGGGCTCTGATGCAGCAGGCCTTTAACAAAAAATATTGGGACTATTTTCGGTCAAAGGATACTAAAGAAGAAATTTTCAGGATGACCATAGACCATGATGAATCCTTAGAAGACTAAGAAGAAAGATTGCAACTCAGTTACAAAAGGGCTCGGTGAACACTTGACCTGGGGTCACTAAAGATGGTCCTGCATAGGGGAGTAAGAGAAGATCTTCTGGATACCTTACATTTGTTAGCAGGAGGAGATATCTACCAACTACCCTATGATGATATCAAGATTGTCTTTAGAAACCATTCTAGGGCAGCTAGGAAAAAGGGTAGGGGTAGTCAACCTATGGCCAGTACATCATCTTCCAACTCATCCATCAAGGGTGAAATTGGAAACATGATGGAAGATTTCAAAAGTGAGATGTTGCAAACCCTTTCCTTGCAACTGGACACCATGAACATTAAAATGAAAAAGGAGTAAGCAAAGAGAGCCTTGGCCATCTTCTGTCCTAGATGCACCAGGAGGCATCCTAGGAATGAAGGTCTGTTGAACTCTATTGAATTTTTCTCAGTCTATAAGGAAAACCACTCCATAGACAAGTGCCCATCTTTACCCAAACTCAAAGCTGTATATCAAGGAGCTAAAGGGGTCTATGAGAAGCTTTGCTACATTAACCAATGTTGGGTTGTGTTATATTCTTTCCACGTAGTTAATAGGGGGTTTGAAGGGCACCCGTTTGGTTTTGGACCATATGTTAGGCGGACCCACCTATGGTTTTGTGCATGATTTTCGCACATGTTTTTTGGACGCGATGGTTTTCGGTCCATGGTATTGGACGCGATGGTTTTCGGTCCATGGTATTGGATGCTTCAGCATGTATAAATATGTATTGTAACATTGAAAGGAACATAATGAAAAATCAAGCTGGTAGTCTCGGTTTTGGGATCCAGGGAAAAATCTCTGTGCATATGTGTTTTATGGGTTGTGCTCTCGCATTGTTTATTTTCTTTGTTTAAGAATTCGTATGCAGGTAATTTCTGTACAGGGTTAAAACATACATTTGGTATCAGAGCTGTTTTGGCTTCAAGGGGACACCTTTGTTGCTGAGGGGTTTTGCTCGGGCCTGTGGTAGACCTTGTTCAGTGGTAGATCTGCGAGATCGATTCTGGTGGTGAAAGAAGATGGCGAGCAGTGGAAAGATAGAGATTGAGAAGTTCAATGGTCAGAATTTTGAGTTGTGGAAACTCAAGATGGAGGATCTGTTGGTGGATAAAGATCAATGGATCGCGGTAGATCCGGGTACTAAACCATCGGGAATGACCGATGAAGAATGGAAGAAGTTGGATCGGAAGGCAAAGAGCACAATACGATTGTGTGTCTCAGATTCAGTATTGCTGAATGTATCAGGGGAAGCTACGGCAAAGGCTTTGTGGGTCAAGTTAGGGACTTTGTACCAATCTAAGTCTCTGGTGAATAAACTGTTCCTGCGGAAAAAGCTGTATAACCTGAGGATGAAAGATGGAGACTCGGTGACAGAGCATCTGAATGCGTTTAATACTGTGGTAAGTCAGTTATTATCTGTTGATATTAAAATTTTAGATGAAGATAAGTGCATCAGTCTGTTGTGTTCTCTACCAGATTCGTGGGATAGTATGGTTATTGCAATAGGTAGCAATGCAACTGCTTTGCAGTTTGATGAAATAGTCTCAGCCTTGCTAACGGAGGAGATGAGACGGAAAAATATGGACAACCAGAATGGTGATGCCTTGTCTGTACGAGGACGGTCCCAGAACAGAAACAAAAATAAGTCATCGAGTGGGAGATCTAAATCTCCAGGAAAACCTACAAAGGTGGTGTGCTGGAAATGCGGAAAGGAAGGGCACTTCAGAAGGGATTGTAAATCTAAAGCTCCTGATAAAGGAAAGGGATCTGATGATGCTCCTTCTACAAAGGCGAAAACCACCTCAGATGAAGGTGGGGATGTGTACTTGGCTTCTTCAAGTACACATGTAGATTATGAGGCATGGTTGATTGACTCAAGTGCATCCTTTCACTTCACTCCCCATAGAGAGTGGTTCTGCGAGTATGAGAAATACGATGGTGGTGATGTCTTCTTAGGAGATGACAGGAAGGATAGAATCATTGGTCGGGGAAAAGTAAAGTTGAAGTTGCAAGGTGGAAGGGTTAGAACACTTCCGGGTGTTCTACATATTCCTGCATTGGCCAGAAATCTGATTTCTGTAAGCAAGTTGGATGATGCAGGTGTAAAGACGGTGTTCGAGAAAGATACCTGCAAGATGGTTCGAGGAGCACTGATATTAATGCGGGGAGTTCGGATTGGAACTCTGTACAAGCTGCAAGGTAGCACTATTGTTGATGGGTGCAATAGTTCTATGGTTCCTGAAAATGGAGTAGAGAATCTAGTGGTCTCTAGAGAGAAGACCATGTTGTGGCATCAAAGGCTTGGACATATTGGAGAGAAGGGCCTTCAAATACTTCATGGTAAAGGTATGGTAGAAGGTATTAATAATAGCTCTCTGGATTTTGATTTCTGTGAAAATTGTGTATATGGGAAGCAGAATCGGGTGAGTTTTCCCTCTGGTGGTAAGAGGACGAAATAGATATTAGAGCTTGTGCAAAGTGATGTGTTTGGACTTGTGAAGGTTCCATCACTGGGTAAGTCTGTGTACTATGTATCATTCATAGATGACTTCTCAAGGAATACATGGATATATTTTCTTAAGAAGAAATCTGAAGTCTTTGACAGGTTTAAAGAATTTAAGGCTCTGGTGGAAAATCAGACAGAGAAGAAGATAAAGGTGCTGAGGACAGATAATGGTGGAGAATTTTGCAGCAAGGAATTTGAATAATTTTGTAAGAAGTGTGGTATAGCACGGCAGAAGACTACTCCATATACACCTCAGCAAAATGGAGTCGCAGAAAGAATGAACAAGACGTTGATGGGAAGGGAAAGAAGCATGCTCAGTGGTGCCGGGTTAGGACAGGAATTCTGGGCAGAGGCGGTGGATACTGCATGTTACCTGATCAACAGATCACCTTCATCAACGTTGGAGGATAAGACTCCACAAGAAGTATGGACTGGTAAGAAACCCTCTCTTTCACATCTAAGGGTATTTGGATGTGATGCATATGTACATGTTCCAAAGGAGAAACGAACCAAGTTGGATAGTAAATCTGAAAAGTGCATCTTTATTGGGTATAAGGATGGTTTAAAGGGTTATAAGCTTTGGAACCCAGTCACACGGAAGGTTGTGTACAGCCGAGATGTGTTGTTCAGAGAGTTAAAAGCTGTTATTCAACATGAAGTCCAACCAAAGGAACCTGAGAAGATAGAGTTTGAGCCAAAGGAGGAAGAATCAGACTCTGCAGCAGAGGAGGAATCAGAAGATGAAGAGCCACAAACTCCGGCTGTGAGAAGATCAGTTCGAGAAAGAAGGCAGCCAGAAAGGTATAGTCCATCTGCTTTCAGTTCAAATTTTGCTTTGTCTGTTACTGATAATGATCCCAGAACTGTGAAGGAAGCAGTGGATTCAGAGGATGGAAAACTCTGGAAAGAGGCCATGGTCGATGAAATGGCATCTTTGCACAAAAATGAGGCTTGGGATCTGGTGGAGTTGCCGGCTGGAAGGAAACCCATTGGCAGCAAATGGGTGTTCAAGAAGAAGACAAATGCAGAAGGAAAGGTGGATAAATACAAAGCTCGGTTGGTAGCAAAAGGTTATTCCCAGGTGCCGGGAATTGATTTTGGTGATATTTTTTCTCATGTTGCCAAGGTAACTTCTATTAGATTACTTTTATCTGTTGCTGCTGCTTTTGATTTTGAGGTAGAACAGATGGATGTGAAGACAACATTTCTTCACGGGGATTTGGAAGAGGAAATCTACATGAAGCAACCTGAAGGCTTTGCGGTGAAGGGTAAGAAAGAACTGGTATGCAAGTTAAAGAAGTCTCTGTATGGGTTAAAACAGTCACCAAGGATGTGGTATCAGAAATTTGATACATTTATACGGGGACTTGGCTTCACCAGAAGCAAAGCAGATCATTGTGTGTATTTTAAATTAATTGGTGACCGTATTATTTATCTGGTCTTGTATGTGGATGATATGTTGCTGGTTGGAAATGACAAAGAAATTATCCAGGATTTGAAGACCCAATTGTCCTCCAAATTCGACATGAAAGATCTTGGTGCTGCAAACTATATTTTGGGGATGGAAATTAAAAGAGATCGGTCAAAGAGGAAGCTCTGGTTAAACCAGAGGAAGTATGTCGAGACAATACTCCAGAGGTTTAATATGCAGGATAGTAAACCAGCGAAGGTTCCTATTCCTGTAGGTGTGAGGTTATCTGCTGAACAGTGTCCCAAGACACAAGAAGAGGAAGAGGACATGTCCCATGTTCCATATGCAAGTGCAGTGGGTAGCCTGATGTATGCAATGGTCTGTACTAGACCAGATATTGCACATGCAGTGGGAGTATTGAGCAGGTTTATGTCAAAACCGTGGAAGGAGCACTGGACAACAGTGAAGCGGGTTTTCAGGTATTTGCGTGGCACTAGTGATTATGGTTTGTGCTACCAAGGAAGACCAGGATTGGACAAAGTGTTGGATATTCATGGCTTTGTTGATGCAGACTGGGCTGGAGATCTGGATCAGAGAAGATCTACAAGTGGGTATGTGTTTAACCTATTTGGAGGTGCAGTCAGTTGGATGAGTAAGAAACAATCTGTAGTGGCACTATCAACTACAGAGGCAGAATACATGGCAGCCACTCATGCAAGCAAGGAAGCAGTTTGGTTGCAGAGATTGTGTTCAAGTATGGGGTTAGTACAGGGAGCTATAAGAATAGACTGTGACAGCCAAAGTGCAATTTTCTTGGCAAAGAACCCTGCTTATCATTCAAAGACAAAGCACATTGATGTTCAATATCACTTTGTGAGGGATATGATAGAAGACAGAAAGGTGTTGCTGGTAAAGGTGGACACTTTGAAGAATACTACAGATGCATTGACAAAATTTGTGAACTCTGAGAAGTTCTCTTGGTGTAGAGAAGCAATGGGAATCTCAGGGCTGAAAAAATGACTAAGCTCTCCTGTGGCCCCCTGTGGAAAGAAAACAACAAGTGGGAGATTGTTGGGTTGTGTTATATTCTTTCCACGTAGTTAATAGGGGGTTTGAAGGGCACCCGTAACCCCACTTTATGGGGTCCGGGGCAGCGTCCCGGAAAATTTTGGTTTTGGACCATATGTTAGGCGGACCCACCTATGGTTTTGTGCATGATTTTCGCACATGTTTTTTGGATGCGATGGTTTTCGGTCCATGGTATTGGATGCTTCGGCATGTATAAATATGTATTGTAACATTGAAAGGAACATAATGAAAAATCAAGCTGGTAGTCCCGGTTTTGGGATCCAGGGAAAAATATCTGTGCATATGTGTTTTATGGGTTATGCTCTCGCATTGTTTATTTTCTTTGTTTAAGAATTTGTATGCAGGTAATTTCTGTACAGGGTTAAAACCTACAACCAAAAGAGACCTCCTGGGCCTAGACCATACCAACAGGGCATGCAAGGGTCATCCCATGCATATTACAACCCCAACCAAATCATAGCTATACCTTCTTGGGGACCCCCTACTCATCCTTCTTGGTCTACATTCCCTCCTTGGTCGTATGCATCTTAGTATCATTACCAGCTAGCCAGCTAGTCATTTCAACCTTATGCTCTGACACAACCTTAGTAGAATACACCACTCTAGGGGTAGAGGCCCCAATACAATAATGCTCCAACTCTATTGCCTCCACCACCTGCCCAACCACAGCTCCTACACTCTGCTCCACCCAGGCAACCCCATATGTCTGCCCAACCAAATATGAACCCGAACAATAGGCAAGCTCAACAAGTATACAATGGAGAGACATCATATCCAACTTATGCTGTGGAAATCCGAGAGATTAACCTCAGATCGGGAAGATTTCCCATAGATAACCAACCTCCCCCTCCACCTAAGGATGTTGAGGAATAAACAGAGGAAAGAAACCTTAAATTAAATCCACCCTTTCATAAGAGATTAGCCCAACCACTCCAGTCTACCCCACAAGAGACTGAACTTCTGGGAGAATTGAAAAATCTATGTGTAAAGATCCCTCTTCTTTAGGCAATAAACGATGTTCCCATTTACAATAAGTTGATTAAGGATATGTGCTTCAAGAATCCAGGGAGGTGAAAAAAGGATGCCCCTACCATTAATGTCATTGGGCAGTTGTCCGACTTAAATCTGGGTAGGTAATATGTCAAAAATATTTGGACCATAGAAGCCCTGTATTAGATGTGCACATCATTGGCACCATTGTCCCACACACTCTGGTCAATCTTGGGGTTGCCATTAATGTGATGACGAAGGACACCATGCTTAAGCTCAACCTCAAAGGTTCATTGAGGAATACCACAATAGTTCTGAAACTTGCAGCTCGTTCCACAGTAACCCCTAAGGGAATTGTGGAGGATGTGATGGTCTCCATTGACTCCTGGGAGTACCCTGCATATTTCCTAGTTCTCCAGCCTAAGGCTAAGCTTACTGGTTATCCTCTCATCCTTGGGAGGCCAAGGTTGGCAATTGTCGATGCTTACATTAGCTACATAGATGGGAATATGACCATCAGGAATGGGCATATGTCCAAGTAGTTAGTCCTATACTCTCCTGCTCAACCTTCTCTAGAGCATGATTTACCTTTATGGTTGGAGGAGGAGGAAGAAGATGAATTTTATTCCTCCCAACTTTATGCTTTGGAAGCAACCATAGGAGGAGGACAAAAAGATGGGGATGACTTGATTAAACACCTACTCCAAAGTCCAACTCCCAGTTCATTACCTTTAGAAGAAGTAGTAAAGGAAACCCAGAACAATGTTATGAAACCAACTCACAAAAAGATAGAAAAGATAGATCAACGCCTTATAATTCAGCCTCTTCACAGGGGAAACCTCCTTTACATTACACAAATGAAGAATTCCTGGATGATTCAAATGACAAAACCTCCTTTCTATATATAGGAGTCTAAGGGGTCACAATATAACCAAGCTGACCTAACAATAATAATATAAAGGCACAAAAATAACAATAGAGGGATTTTATGGGGCATAGTAATAACAATATGGGGACAATAAGGGCACAACAATACTAATAAGGGATACAACTACAATAGTAATGGGGGAATCACTAGTATTATAGGGACCCAACATGCCCCTATCATTCAAAAAAGTGTTGTCCTCAATGCTTGAGTAGTTTTGGATGCTTAAATTCTCATCCTCCCATGTGGAATCTTTAGTGGATAAGTTCTTACACTTGACAAGATACTTCGAAATTGATTGATTTCGTAGCTGTTGAGTTCTTGTTTCTATAATTTCTTCTGGTTCCAATATAATTTTTCCTTCCTCGTCAAGTTTTGGCAATATTGTTTGAACTGGGAGCTTGTTGCCTATAACCTTCTTTAAACATTAAACATAGAAAACTGGGTGTACTCGAGAAGCTGTAGGAAGATCCAATTTGTATGCCATAGTACCAATCTTTTCCAACACCTTGTACGGACCATAATACTTTGGTGATAATTTATTATCCTTTTTAGCTTGCTTGAGGGACATTTGTTTATATGGTTGTAGCCGTAGGAGTACCCAGTCACCTACATCAAAAATTCTTTCGCTGTGATGTTGATCTGCCTATTGTTTCATTCTATTCTGCGCCAACACGAGGTTATCCTTTAAGAGTTGGAGAACTTGTTGTTGATGCTCGATGTGATGTTCCACTGCTTGAACCTTAGATTTTTTTTTAATATGATGTGATGGATGATGGCTGATATCCATAAAGTGCCATAAATGGGGTCATTTTTGTTGCAGTATGGAAGGAAGTGTTATACCACCATTCAGCGAGAGGCAACCATTTGACCCATTATGTCTGTTTATCAGATACAAAGCAACGAAGATATCCTTCCAAACATTTGTTTACTATCTCAGTTTGCCCATCAGATTGAGGATGATAAGATGAGCTATGAGCTAACTGAGTACCAAGACAAGAAAATAATTGTTGGGTAGGTAAATCCCCTCTGCGGACAGAGGCGATCCCACTAGCCTAAAACAGAACTAGCCACAATCAAATCACGCTGCCACGCAAGTTCCTAGTTGTACATTAAAGGTGAATTAAGAAGACCAACCTGGAATCCAACGCTATAGTTGAAGCAGAGTTGGTATTCCTGCTTCCTCGCTTCGGCAGGTCACAATCCTTGCGATCCTTGCAAACGGACACCTGCACATGCAAAGGAAGAAACAAAGACAAGCATAAAATCCACCAAGGCACAACTATATTTCAGTCAGAAAGGAAATAAATCAAACACCACTATAATAGGCAATGAGATTGGAACTATAACAACAGTCGTTCATTAATAAATAATAGACAGGAAAAGTTACAACCAAGGTTCTGACGTTGAACCTCTCCTCTGGCTGGGCGAGCAACTATATGTGTCTTGCAATGTACCTCCTCTTCGGCAGCATAACCTCTCTATGCTTCACTATCACTCACGACAAGCATAATCACAACTAGCATTCCTCCAAGAATTAAAAACTAGCTTGTCTGATGCATGAGGACAGATATTTATAGATGGAGAAAGGAGACAGATTCGATGAACCAGGACACCCATTGTGGATTGGCATTATCCCTAAAAAGCCACTGTGGATAGATGTCGAGGATAGATGATGACTATCGACCTCTATTAGATGGATTTTTCCCTCAAAAGACTTCGTGATCTGAAAGGCAAAAAACAGACGGGCGTGCTTTTAGCAAAAATCATTACCAAACTGGGCTGGCGCGGGTATTGTTCTATGACAGAGCGCCAATGGTCGCACCCTCTTTTGAGGATCTCAGCTATTGGCGTGGGTAAGATACTTGTGGACCTGCGCCAATGGAAAAAGAGTACTTTTCAGGGAGTGGGTAAGATACTTGTGGACCTGCGCCAATGGAAAAAGAGTACTTTTCAGGGAGAATTTGCAGAAGTTGTCTTCAGGGAACATGAAGTACATACTCAGGGGAACTTAATGCAAGTGTTTCTGGGTTATGTCACTGCTCACAAGTCCCAGAATTCGTCCTCCAATGTACGGGAACGGGGCGATAGGGACGGTGACCAATGGTGACAAATTACTATGTAACAGATGCCCCCTAAAGCATGAAGTCCGAGAGGGAAAGAGAGGGTGAAATGCTTTATAGGAACACACAAGAACACATATAGCTGCCGCCGAGGATCTGCATTGAGAGACACGACTGATAGTTCAATTACATGATGTACGTGGTATGGTCGCAGCCATCCATAAGAGAGTACATAAACAATCTAGATCCATAGTATGGACGCAGCCATTTGGTTAGGATCAATGAATTGACTCAGGTATGGTCGCAGCCATCCAGTGAATGAGTCATGTATCAAGAATCACGCCTGGATTACAACAGACACAATCCAGGGTCTTGCGCTCCATCTCGACCCGAACAAGAGTACAGGTTCAAGCATGCGAATATATGAGCTGAAGTCGAGCATGCATGAACATCGTCTGATTACCAGTCAATAATGGAAACTGTTAACAGACGCGAGAGGTACCACCAATAATGACAATGGTCCTCAAGGTACTATAGGTACAATCTACGGCGTGCAAATTAATGAGCTGGCGTCGAACACCCGTAGAATCATTCGATCGGAGGCCAATGATGAAAACCTCACGTCGAACACGAAGAACCTGCCATTGAGGCATGCAGGCTCCAAGGCACCGGAAGGGAGTCTCTAGATCAGCTTCCTGGATAATGAGCTGAAGTCGACAGGAAGTGACCTTGATCGAAGGTGAGCCATAATGTTTCTCACATCATCGACACGAGACAGAGAGATAATATTGTGAATCAAGATCATGTGAACTATCAGATAGAGGTTGTTTCTTTTCAGAGGTCAACTTCTCTTGAACATATCGGCGGCACGATAGTGGAATTGGCAGTATTTGACATCGATGGATCAAAGGTCATGATGACGAGGCAATGAGTAGATGAGAGGTCAAATAGGGTACCCAAGTCCATGGAAGCAAGTGAAAAATATGAGATGAGATATCCCCACCCTGGACATGAAAGCAGAGAAGTGCCATGTTCAAGAGCGACATACTGCCGACACGACGGTAACTATGGTTCCTTTTTCCCCCGCCATTTCTGGCGAGTACCCCAATTATTTTTAACAAGCTTGATGGGGATAGCATATGCTTGTGGTACGTCATTTCGACAAAATCCGATGTCATCAGGTTTTAACGAGTCTGACAAAGGAAGAAGAACTCGACGTCTTTTCGTGTTTAGAGAGTTTGAAAAGACAGCAGAAAATGAAACTCCAGGGGTGTCCTTTTTCGTAAAGTTGTGTCTCTCGGGCCCGAAAAAGTATAAAATAATGCCCGAGAGAACCGCTCGACCATTACGATTGAGGAGTACTATGCTAGGATCAATGCCGGGCATTTCTTCGTAGGACCATGCGAAAACATCACGAAATTCGCGAAAGAGGTTGGAGTAAAGTTGAATCTCCTCAGAAGTACAAGTGAATCCTATATGAATATGCTCAACAATCCCTGGTTTGACAGAGATGTCGATGGGTTGGGTTTGCGTAATATTTGCCATATTCCCTTCAGAAGACACCTGATCAATCTGAATAGGTGTTTGCAGGGGGAGACAAGGAGCAAATCGTACAAGGCAAGTGAGAATATCCTGAGGGGCAAGTAGAAATGAGGAACGATGGTGAGAATCATGCCAAGGAGGTTCCTCTAGAGACATGGTCTCAATAATGGCTTCATCGGACGAGAATGTTTCTTTCAAAGCATCCGAAGGAGTCTCATCTACAAACCCTGAGGATAGATCGAAAGAATCGGAAAAGGGAGCCATTGCAGCAATAATCTCAACGTAGTTGAGTTCGGCAGGACTCAACGGCATTTTGTCGCCCCAAGAATCTACTTGGTCAATGGGAGGGATGATCCACGGAACAGAACAAGTAGTGATCATATTAACAGAGGCGACGTTAGGAGGTGGGAGCGGAAAAACACCCATAAGGGCAGGATCTTTAAAAAGTCCGGCCCCCAAACTCTCGGATAATTTCGGAGTATGCTCCACAAAAGGGATGTTACCTTCAGAAGAAGAAGTGAAAAAAGATAGCTGGTCCATGGTAACAATCTTCCCTTGATGAGGGAAACGGATGATACAAAACAGCGATGAAGCAACAACTTTCATCGCATAGATCCAGCTACGCCCGAGAAGGAGGTTGTAGGTAAGAGTGGCATCAATGACTTCAACCTCCATCTCGACCGTCTTCCCTTCTAAAGTAATGGGCAAATGTTGGAGTATACCATAAGGACGAGAGGCTCTTCCATCAAAGGCTTCCAAGGTTGTGGGAGACTGACTCAAGGTAGGAGACCCAATAGCTTTCCAACAGGCGACAGACATGATGCAAGTTGAAGCACCTTCATCGATGACCGTACGGTGAATCGTTTTGGAATCAATGATAACCTGTATAAGGAAAGCGACTTGAGGAGGCAGTTTCTGCGTATGGCGTTCCAAGTCAAAATTAATTAGATCCGAATCTGCCGGGTCTATGCTACCAATAGCAGATAGCAAGGACTTCCTCTAAGAAGGGCAGCTCTGGAGAACTTCTAAAGCGGACATAGCAGACGGAGTCTGCGCTAAGTCCTCAACGATATTGTAGTGCTGGGCAGCACGAGCATTAGGGTTGTAAGAAGATTTCCGGAGTACTCCTTTTGGAGGGGGTCGAATAGGCGTCTCAGTTGTAGGTCTCTCAATATGGAGGGGACCCGAACTGAACGGAGGAGCACTAGAGGGTATCTCAAGCTCCTTCCCGGTAGATGGCGGATAATCTTTTGTTCGAGTATTGATATTGATGGGTATCGTTCCAGCCATAAATACTTGAGAACCAAAGGAAGAGGGAGGCTGAGAGGGGTCATCCACCATTTGAGTTTTTTGAGTTTGCTGTGAGGGAAAGGGTTCTTTAAGCACCACAGGAGTCCCGGGAGCGCCTTTCAACAAACGACTAACTTCGGACCGCCTAGGGCAGTCCTTTGTATAGTGATCCTCATCACAGATAAGACACGGATACTTGGGTTTGCGTTTGGCACCCTCCTCGGGCGGGGTGTTAGGGGCTTCCTGCTTGGTTTGATCTGGCTTATTCTTCGGTTTCCCTTTCCTCTTTGCTTTCGAGGCTTTGTCTGCCGTGGTGGATTGGACGGTATTGACTTCGGAAGTAACATTTGAAGTGGGTATTACCTGGGAGGTGGTTTCATTTGAAACAAACGGTTTTTGTTTCCCAGGTTTCGCGGAATTTTTCTTTGAGGATGAACTAACAGTACCAATAATACCCTCAACAGTTGGTGTTGGTGGGGCTTTGGATGTTCCTGGTCTAGGGGCATCGAGTAAATAGTCATACAAGGTACCTGACTGAGAATAAACCAAGTCAAGGTACTGAGCTCACGCGATAGCTTGCTCTTCAGTGACACACGCTCCCATAGCGATATCCCGAGCTATTGGAGGCACGAACGAAGTCGTAAACCAATCAGTAAGCAGCTGGTCGGGGATCCAAAATTTGATCATACGTCTACGCCGTCTCCATTCATGGATATGATCAGAGATATGCGTAGCCATCGTTTGTTTCAAAGATGTGAGGAGGTGTGTACCCGTTTCACATCGAACGGGCAACTGAAAATGAGTGAGAAATGCCATAGCCAAGGAGTTAAAATCCTGAAAGGATCCGCGATTGAGTTCGATATACCACTTAGCGGCAGAGCCGGTGAGAGTCCTTTGAAAAAGACGCAGCCGAATGAAATCATCAAGTCATGAATTGGATGAGCACCAAAGGTGATAAGTCATGACATGAGCTTGTGGGTCCTCATTAGGCTTACCATCGAATTTTGGACAGTCACCGGGAATCTTTGTTGGAACCGGAGGCCAATATGGATTATGCAGGATAGGATCATTGGTCAATTTAGAGACGTCCGGTAATTCTAAAGTCGCTAAGAAGGGTAATTGAGGATTAAAGGACATCTGAGGCTGCTGTTGGGATGGAGCACCAGGGTTCCAACCCACTGGCGGATGCCCCCAAGGGCTGGGTTCAGACGGATTTGGCCCCATAGGGTTTTGTCCGTAAGGATTTAAGTTTTGCCCCCCGGCATTCCACGGATTACCAAATGGTCCCGCAGAAGCACCATATGGTTGCGAATAATAGGGATTCGTCTGCGGTTGTTGGTAATTTTGATACGGGGCAAACATAGGTTGCCCTTGAGGTTGCTGGTAACCATAGGGTAGCTGGGCTCCAACGTGAGGCGGAGGAGTTGGCGGAATTTGATAAGGCGGCTGGACTCCAAATGGAGGCGGAGGAGTAGTCGGAAGTTGATACGTTGGCTGGGTTTGAAACCATGCTTGCGGTTGAAACCCCGACGGTTGTTGGGGTCCAGCCTGGGGCGAAAAACCAGATTGAGCAGGACCAGAAGGATGTCCTGTAGGTTGGGCTATCTGGCCGGAAGGATAACCTTGTTGATATTGTGGTTGACCTCCTTGTCCTAACTGCTGGGATTGGAGCTGTTGTCACGTAGCTGAAGGTTTTCCTAAGGAACCAGATGGCTGAATGGGCTGGGCCGTTGGTTGGCCTAACTGGATTTGAGGCTGACCGGCTTGCCCAGAAAGTTGATTATACTGGACGGTAGGCTGACCATGTGGTTGAATAGCTGGTCCAGATATTGAAGCATACTGGACATTGGGTTGGTTTAGGTTAACAGTTTGTTGACCAATTTGTCCAGTGGGATAACCTTGCTGGGGACCAGGTTGGGCTGTTTGAACAGACGACTGACCTGAGTTCCCGGAAGGTTGCACAAAAGAAGAGGAAAAGGGAGCACCAGTAGCGAAAGGGTTTCCACGAAAGGATTGCCCTTGTTGGTCTTGAGGGGGTTGTCTTGGAGACTGTGCAGATGAAACTTGACCACCATGGAAAGAGGTGGAGGTCCAATCAATTGACAATGGAACTGATACCTCATCAACCGGTTGGGATGACAAATATGGATCATATGGCCCCTGTATGGGGACATTTGCCATGGGATCAAAAAATCCAAACAAGAAAACCGAAGGACGACTAAAAATAGGAGTCGAAGAGGCCGCATAGACCGTTGGAGCGGTTGTGAATGAGGTAACAGCTGGACTGCGACTTTGCAGAGTAACAGGCTCCGTAGTAGGAAGAGTGTGTGGTGACCAAATGGAACCCGAAAAAGGGGTTCCAGAGGGCATAGTATCTCTTAAAGCTTTGTAACCTGGTGGGAAATCTGTAGTAGTAGGTGTAGTAGTAGTAGGTGTACTACTAACATGTATAGGGTCCGCCGAGGTGGGAATTTCACCGCTCGTCGCAACGGACTCATCGGTCGTTGTAGGGGACAAATCATCCATGTCAGAGGAAAAAGGTGGGACTGACACACGAGGAGAAGTATAGTCCCAAAAAGGTACACTGTCCTCAGAAGGTTCCCACGTAGGGTTCCAATGAAACTGGTAAGTCTCGTCGCCCGGGGCACGAGAACTAAGTGGTTGTATACTTGGGACCACAGGAAGACTCACAACCGGTATCTCGGCAGAAAAAGAAATTGGTAATTCCGCCAGGATGAAACTTCGCAAACCGAAGGAATCTACCGAGACAACCCCTACTCAAACTAACGCACACCAAAATTTAATTGGGTAGACGTTGTCGTAGCCAGATAAATTTTAAGACGCAAAGACACGACTTGACCTTTTCATGTTTTAAGAGTCGAGAAAAGGACAAAAGATGACTCTAGTCTCCTTCGAATATTTAATGAGCACGAAGTGACAAGACGCTCACAGGCACCTTTTTTTTTAGGGAGTCCGAAAAGGATCAAAAGTGACTTCTCTGGAAAACTAGGCAAGAGGTTTACCAAACAATCCGTAAAACTGCTTATACACCTCGGCAATCAGATGAAAACCAAGGACTTCCCATACTGCAGTCAATCTTCCCGAATGCTGTGTTCAGTGCATTACGGCTTGTAAGGCGGCAGACTCAGCTTCCTATGGATAAAAGGTTTTAATCCTATAGGGGTCCCCCAATATATACGTGACGGTACGTGGGGGCACAGTCCGTATTGGCACTTATCGTTTCACCGTGGAGGAATCACCCAACCACTCAACGTTAAGCTACCAGGTTTAAAGACGCCGGAACACGTCTCTAACCTAGACCTCTAGAATGTTTGCTTTAGGTTCCAATGCGTTGTTATGTTCATTGAGTTTATTTTAAAGTTTATCTTCAATTATGTTTCAGTTTTTTGGTCCTACCGCATGTGATATCTCAAAAGCTTCTTAGATGCAAACTACATGCCAAAAATATACCATTTCATTCGATGAATTCTATCTACAGAAGGGTTGCGATCTTTACACAAACAAAATGATCACTCAGCAAACAACAAAGATCCTAATGCAACTAATAACAAGAAATGAAAATTTTTCTTTTCCTTTAAGATGGCATGATGCATGTAAACAAATCTTAAGAGATATTCACAAGTATACACAATCCAAGTTCAATCAATGAAATAGAACCAATCCTGAAACACCAAAATGAACTATCCAAGCAAGGAAAAACACAAAGACTTTCAATGAACCATGTAATCTAAGTTCAAATGAAGTCGAGCAAAATCCAAAGAAGCTAGAAGTGAATCACCCAAAGCATAGAAGACCAAGCTTTAACAATCACTAGATAGGTGCAGAACACAACCAACAAGTTGACTGGAAAATCAAAAGACCGAAACTTCCCACAGAAGGCTAGACATGCGAAGCCACTAGATGTTCTAGAGCTGAGACGAAAATCAATAGAAATCAGCAAACAACTGAAGGATAAAGGCCAGAACCAGTCAAACAGAGGTTCAACACACTTCCAGAGGCTGTAAAAGATATAAAAAGATAAAAATCTGGGTCGAAAGAGTTTCCAACCGACACACAGGCAAAATTCACAGGGCTGGCGCGACTGTCAGCCTGCAACTTGCGCTACCAAAAGATTGGCGCGAGTTGCTGTTGGGCAACATGCGCCAACTGGCGCGACTGTCAGAACAAAAACCGCGCCAACTAAGCTTGCCGGCTAAAAAAATAAATAACACGACCCCAGGTCGGGCCGACAGTGCTCAGATGGATCAAACAGTAAATAACAATCTCAAAACTGACCCAGGAAGCTCATGCACTCAAGCAAGCAAGAGAAAATTAACATGCAAGACAAATTCCAAATAGCTTCTCCCCAGCGGAGTCGCCAAATTGTTGGGTAGGTAAATCCCCTCTGCGGACAGAGGCGATCCCACTAGCCTAAAACAGAACTAGCCACAATCAAATCACGCTGCCACGCAAGTTCCTAGTTGTACATTAAAGGTGAATTAAGAAGACCAACCTGGAATCCAACGCTATAGTTGAAGCAGAGTTGGTATTCCCGCTTCCTCGCTTCGGCAGGTCACAATCCTTGCGATCCTTGCAAACGGACACCTGCACATGCAAAGGAAGAAACAAAGACAAGCATAAAATCCACCAAGGCACAACTATATTTCAGTCAGAAAGGAAATAAATCAAACACCACTATAATAGACAATGAGATTGGAACTATAACAGCAGTCGTTCATTAATAAATAATAGACAGGAAAAGTTACAACCAAGGTTCTGACGTTGAACCTCTCCTCTGGCTGGGTGAGCAACTATATGTGTCTTGCAATGTACCTCCTCTTCGGCAGCATAACCTGTCTATGCTTCACTATCACTCACGACAAGCATAATCACAACTAGCATTCCTCCAAGAATTAAAAACTAGCTTGTCTGATGCATGAGGACAGATATTTATAGATGGAGAAAGGAGACAGATTCGATGAACCAGGACACCCATTGTGGATTGGCATTATCCCTAAAAAGCCACTGTGGATAGATGTCGAGGATAGATGATGACTCTCGACCTCTATTAGATGGATTTTTCCCTCAAAAGACTTCGTGATCTGAAAGGAAAAAAACAGACGGGCGTGCTTTTAGCAAAAATCATTACCAAACTGGGCTGGCGCGGGTATTGTTCTGTGACAGAGCGCCAATGGTCGCGCCCTCTTTTGAGGATCTCAGCTATTGGCGCGGGTAAGATACTTGTGGACCTGCGCCAATGGAAAAAGAGTACTTTTCAGGGAGAATTTGCAGAAGGTGTCTTCAGGGAACATGAAGTACATACTCAGGGGAACTTAATGCAAGTGTTTCTGGGTTATGTCACTGCTCACAGGTCCCGAAATTCGTCCTCCAATGTACGGGAGCGGGGCGATAGGGACGGTGACCAATGGTGACAAATTACTATGTAACAATAATTTTGTCCAAAAATTTCTAGTGAAAATGGGATCTCTGTCATTTACAATAATCTTCGGGTTTCCATGTAGCTTTTGAATTGTTTCCATAAATGCAGTAGCAACTGTACTAGCTTTAAATAGATGTGATAATGCACAAAAATGTGCATACCTGGTAAGTCTGTCAATTACCACCACGATGACACTCTTTCCTTCAGACTTGGGTAAATTTATGATAAAATCCATTGAAACCTCTTCCCAACGTTGGCTTGGAATGGATAAAGGTTGTAATAGACCTGGGGTGTTAATTGTTTCAACTTTATTTTGTTGGAAAACCAAACATTCTAGCACAACCTTTTGAATATCCGATTTAAGGTCAACCCAAAAAACTCCTTCTTAACCCTGTGGTATGTTTTTAAAAATCCTGAGTGCCCTCCCAAGAGAGAAGTGTGCAATTCCATAAGAATATTTTATTTGAGTTGGGAATTCTTACAGAGGTATAACCGAAATTTGTACCATAACGAATCATTTTTCCAGCTAAATGTATCAGATGTATTGGAATCTTGTTGTAACTTTCGAATAAGTGCCCCCACTTCTTTGTTATTCTTCCATTCCTCGCTTGCTTCATTTATCCAATCTGGTTAGATAATAGGAATGGATCATAACAATGATTCCACATCCTCATCCTTTCTTGAGAGTGCATCTTCCACAACATTTTGCTTCCCTTTTTTGTAGATTATTTCAAAGTCATAACCCAACATCTTTGTGACCCATTTTTGTTTCTCTTCAGAGGATAATCTTTGTTCTAAAAAGTATTGAAGGCTATCATGATCCGTTTTTACCTTGAAGTGTCTTCCCATTAGGTAGGGTTGCCATTTCTTAAGTGCATGTAATATTGCCAACATTTCCTTCTCATAAATAGCTTTGTGTAAATACTTTCCCTTGATTGGATGACTTTCAAAAGTAATGGGTCTTTCATATTGCATTAAAACAACACCAATTCCATTTCTTGAAGCATCACATTCCACAATCAAGGTTTTTGTGAAGTCTGGTGCAACTAAGACCGGTGCTTGGCACATTTCCTCTTTAAGATGTTCGAAGGCCCTTGTTGCTTCTGGAGTCCATGAAAATGCATCTTTCTTCAATAATGTTGTTAGAGGTGCTGCTATTCTCCCATAATTCTTAACAAACTTGCGATAATACCTTGTCAACCTGAGAAATCCTCACAGATGTTTTATGGATGTGGGGATTTTCCATTCCTTAATGGCTTTAATTTTTCTAGGGTCTACCTTAACACCTTCATGATATACAATATGACCCAGATATTCCACCTCTTGTACTCCAAAGAAATATTTGGAACTTTTTGCATATAATTGTTTCTCCTCCAATAGTTGTAGCACCCTATCAACATGTTCAACATGATCCTTCCAAGACTTGTTGTAGATTAGTGTATCATAAAAAATACTAACACAAATTTTCTAAGGAAGGGTTTGAAAATGGAATTCATCAAACCTTTAAATGTAGAAGGTGCATTGGTAAGGCCAAAAGGAATGACCAAAAATTCATAATGACCGTTGTGAGTTCTAAATGCTTTTTTCGGAATGTCTTCAATCTTCATTCTGATTTGATGATATCCCGAACGAAGATCGAACTTGGTGAAGTAAATTGATCCATGCAATTCATCCAATAATTCGTCAATGACAGGAATGGGAAATTTATCTTTAATAGTGAGCTTGTTGAGCTCACTATAATCCGGACACATGCACCATGATCCATCCTTCTTGTGCACCAATACTACTAGAGCAGAGAAAGAACTGTGACTAGGTTGAATTATACCAGCCTCTAGCATTTCTGCAACCATACGTTTAATTTCACTCTTTTGGACATCAGGATATCTATACAACCTGATGTTTGGAGGAACACTTCCTGGAATCAAATGAATAGCATGATCTTGATCACAAATAGGTGGGAGACCTTTGGGAGTCTCAAATACCTTGGAATGATTATCCAAGACTTTTTGGAGATCTAGAGAAATAGGTGATTTCGATGTGGAGACATCTAGCGAACATAATTGTGCAATTACATCTCATTGTTCCTTTTTTAGAAGCTTTTTCATACCGTTAGAGCTGATTATCTTTCCTAGTTTCCGTTCAATACCCCTTAATTCCACTTCCTTTCCATCCACAGAAAATTTCATGAAATGTTCTTGAAAATTAAAAGCTATTGTACCCAAGAATTGTAGCCATTGGACTCCTAGTACAACATCAGAACCTCCCATTGGAATGGAAAGCATTGGGCCATTCAATATATCTTCTCCCATGGATAGCTTGATATTATGGCACTTTCCAGAGCAATTTATGGTTCCTCCACTTGCAACCATTACTTGACACTCTGGTGCTGGATATAGGAAGCAATTCAATTCTTTTGCTATCTTACAATGAACAAAATTGTGGGTACTTCCTGAATCAATCAACACTATTACCTTTTTCTTCTTGATATGTCCTTCTATCTTGATAGTTTGAGGAGTGATAATTCCATCCAATGCATTACAAGATATGGTCGGATTCATTTCTTCTTTATCTAGGGTTTGTTTCTAGAGTATATCCTCTTCTTTTGACATTTCTTGTTCCTTTTCTTCCTCCTCTTCACAATCTATGTAGAATAATTTCTTCTTGACACACTTATGACCTTTAGTGTATTTGCTATCACAAATGTAACAAAGCCCTTTTTCTCTTTTTTCTTCCAATTGTTGTGGTGTCAATTTTATAGGTTGTGGAAGACTAGGGGCAACAACACTTCCATCTTTATAGTTGTGAGTAGTAGGCTTCCTAGTTGCCATAATTTTGCTTTCCATTTTTCTTGCTAACATGAATGCCTTCTCCAATGAATTATGTTCCCAAAGGCGAACGTCATGTTGGATATTATCCTTTAAAGTCCCTATGAACATATCAATCCTATGCTCCTCTGGAATATCTTTTACCCTTACGTTCAATTTTTGGAAGTCTTCAATGTGCTCCATCATCGAACCCTTTTGTTTGAGACTTATCAATTGGCTAAAAAAGGTGTTGCTTTTTGTATCCTCATAATGTGTTGTCAATTCTTCCGTAAAAATTGCCCAAGTGACAATTTGTTTACGAGAGCAAAGCCATCGATACCATACAAACTGAATTGGTTCCAAATATAAAGTTGCAATACGTACATTTTGTGTGTTTTGCACATTATTGAGATCAAAAAATTGCTCCATCTGTAGTATCCATGTTGCGGGATCTTTGCCATCAAACTTCCTCATATCGATTTTTGGATTATGGTGGGTCTTCAATCCAACATTAGAGTCTATTAAATCATGATTAACATTTCTTTTGTTCTCATCATGAGTTTCCTTTACTACCCTTTCACCATTAGTGACCACTTCTTGTAGCAACTTATTCAAATTTATCTTCAATTCTTCCATGTTATCGTCCATGCCATTCATATTAGCTTCCATCTTAGCATCCATGCTATTAATTTTAGCTTCCATATTAGCATCCACACCATTAGTCTTAGCTTCCACAACATTCACCTTGGCTTCATTTACCTTTACTGAGAGTGAAATTTGTTGTGCTTGGTCTTGTAATTTTGATATATCATGTTGCATTTCTTCCTCTTCTTCACGAGTCATGCTAGAGCTTTCAGGTTGCTTACTAGGTGTTTCCATTTTCTTTCTTCGGGGCATTAATTAATGCTAATAATTATTCACTATATTGAATCTGATGTATCTATGTAATTTCAAATCATACAATTATGAAATTGCGACCTGCAGTAGCCCTCTGCGTCCTCTTTCCAATGCCACCAGTCTGATCAAATTTAGATTCTCCAAGAAAGAGTTATGCACAATCTCCCAAGATGACCTGATTATATACCTTTTCAGAAGAGCGAACTTGGATGGAGTGCCACGTGTCACTGTTTTGACCCTCGGGTCTAAAAAATAGATACATGAAACTATAGTCCATCCTCTTTCTATAAATTCTTATGAAATTGCAATTTGATGCTCAAAACAAAAGTTATGATTCTTTTCCAAAGGTCACCTGTTTGGAATGTAATTCAGGTGTCTGCAAAAGGCCAACTTCCTTTGATCATATCTCCACAAATATTGCATGAAAAGCTCTAAAATTCAGACCCTAGGTTCAGTGCAATTTCATCTCAAATGGGTTTTTTGTTTCGCTTATGAAGCATCGTAGAAAAAAATTTATAGCGAAAATGCCATGATGACCCATTTGAAAAAGCAAAACCCTAGAATCCAAATCTCTGATACCAAATGTTATGAAACCAGCTCACAAAAAGATAGAAAAGATAGAACAATGCCTTAGAATTCAACCTCTTTGAGGGGGCAACCTCCTTTACATTACACAAATGAACAATTCTTGGATGATTCAAATGACAAAACCTCCTTTCTATATATAGGAGTCTAAGGGTTCACAATATAACCAAGCCGATCTAAAAATAATAATATAAAGGCACAAAAATAACAATAGAGGGATTTTATGGGGCACAATAATAACAATATGGGGACAATAGGAGCACAACAATATTAATTAGGGATACAACTACAATAGTAATGGGGGAATCACTAGTATTATAGGGACCCAACAAACAATCATCCAATTGGCTTATGCTTGGCTGATTCCAACCCACTCCATGTCAAAACCATAGAATTCGACTTAGAGAGAACCTTAAAAATCAATCCATCTCTTTCTGCGCTTGAAGAGCAGAAGTTATGCAACATGTTAAAGGAAAATCTAGAAGCCTCCGCCTGGAGTTACAAGGAAATGAAGAGATTACACCCATCAGTGTGTACTCACCACATATACATCAAAGAAGGTTTCAAGCTATTTTGACAACCATAATGGAGGATGAATCCAGCTCTTAAAGATATAGTCAAAGGAGAACTGCAAAAAGTGCTAGATGCAGGACTCATTTACCCTATCTCCGACAGTGAGTCGGTCTCTCCTCTGGCGTTAGTTCCCAAGAAAAATGGTAAGTGGAGGATTTGTGTCGATTATAGGGAGTTGAACAAATCCACAAAGAAGGATCATT
Organism: Pinus tabuliformis; assembly: GCA_031772625.1. Taxonomy (NCBI): domain Eukaryota; kingdom Viridiplantae; phylum Streptophyta; class Pinopsida; order Pinales; family Pinaceae; genus Pinus; species Pinus tabuliformis. Next base: position 718,655,908 of record CM062805.1, read on the forward strand.
TTCCGCTACCCTTCATTGACCAAGTGCTACATGGCCTAGCAGGAAAAAAGTTTTTCTCTTTCCTATATGGATTCAGTGGGAACAACCAAATCCAGATCTGCCTAGAAGACTAGGATAAGACCACATTCACATATCCTTGAGGTGCTTTTTCCTATAGGGTCCTTCCTTTTGGCCTATGTAATGCTCCTGCCACTTTCTAGAGAGAAATCTTGAGTATTTTCACCGAATTAGTCCATGATGCGGTGGAGATTTATATGGATGATTTTAAACCTTATGGCTCTGATTTTCAAGAAGCCCTGTCTAACCTAGGAAAAGTACTACATAAGTGCATTGAAATGAACCTGTCTCTCATCCCTAAAAAATGTGAATTCTTAATGACTGTGGGGATCGTGCTAGGTCATTCAATATCTTAGCAAGGACTACAGGTGGACCCAAACAAAATAGCCATCATCCAAAGGGTCCCACCTCCTGGAAAGCAGAGAGATGTCAGAAGTTTCCTATGGTTAGCTAGATACTACCGAAGGTTCATAAATGACTTTAGCTAGTTGGCCTCTCCTTCATTTGGTTTTTTGACCAAAGATTCTGAGTTTATATGGTCAAAAAGCTGTCAAGAGGCCTTAGAAATTCTAAAGGATAAGTTAACCACTGCACCAATTCTTTGACGACCAAACAGGGCCCTCCCCTTTCATATTCATGTTAATGCCTCACATAAAGCCATAGAAGCAGCCCTAGGTTAGATAGATGAGAAACTCCCTTATGCTATCTATTTTATTAGTAAGAACTTATCAAAGGCTGAACTAAATTATATAGTGACCGAAAAGGAATTCATGGTTCTTGTGAATTCATTGAACAAATTTAGGCATTACATTACAGGCTATCAAACATTTGTGCATACTGACCATGCTGCAATCAAATATTAATGAACAAACTAGATGTGAATGCTCGAATTATAAGATGGTTACTTTTATTACAATAGTTTGATCTAACCATTGTTGATAATCCTGGTAAGGAAAATGTTTGTGTAGACTTTTTATCTAGGGTAAATTTGCCTATAGGTGAAGAAGGAATGGTGGATGACCACTTATTGGATGAGCACTTATTTGCTATTTGAGTTCTCTCTCCATGGTTTTATGATATAGCAAACTATTTGGTATCATCACAGTTCCCACCAAACTTGTACTCCGAAGAAAAGAGTAAGATAGTCAAGAAAAGTGCCCCCTTCACTTGGATTGGGGGCAATCTTTTCAAACTTGGCCTAGATCAAATCTTGAGAAGGTGTGTCAGGGAAGAGGAAGTCTTTGACATCCTTCTGACCTATCATGATGGGCCTTGTGGAGGTCACTTTGCAGCAAAGAGGAAAGCATTCAAAATGTTAAAAGAAGGCTATCATTGGCCCACTATTCATTAGGATGTAAAAAAATACACTAGTCAGTGTGATTAGTGCCAGAGGATGGGAAGGCCTACTCCAAGAGATGAAATTCCTTTGCAACATCAAGTGACTTTCAAGCCATTTTACAAGTGGGGCATGGACTTCATTGGGCATATTTACCCTCCTTCAAAGCAAAAACAATACATTATTGTATGCACTGATTATTGGACTAAGTGGGCTGAAACCAATTCAATTAAGGCAACAACAGAAGAGAAGGCAGTTGAGTTCCTAATGGAGAATATATTCTACAAATTTGGGTACCCTAGAGAGCTGGTCACAAACCAAAGCAGCCAATTTACCTCCAACATGATCGAAGACTTGCTCAGCCATCACAAGATCAAGCATAGGACCTCCACTCCCTATTATCCACAAGCTAATGGGCAATAAAAGGTGACCAACAAAGCACTGGAGTGCATCTTAACCAAGGTGGTGAGCAGCAATGGGAAGGATTGGGAAGAAAGGCTAGTTGAGGCCACCTGGGCCTATAATACCATATGGAAGAGCACCACTTGATTCACACCCTGTGAGCTGGTCTATGGGAAAAAGGCCCTTCTATCCATTGAATTTGAATATAACAGATTAAGGATGGCCACCCAACTAGATTTGGATCTCAGTAGTGAACAGAAAGAGAGATTGTTCCAATTGAATGGCTTGGATGAATTCAGAATCCAAGCCTTCCTACATACAGAGGTAGTTCAACTTTAGAGGAAGATCTGGCATGATAAAAATATCAAGGAGAAGCAATTTCAGGAAGGTGATTAGCCATTGTTATATGATTCTAGGTATAAGGACTTCAAGGGAAAGTTAAGGACAAGATGGCTTTGACCTTATGTTGTGTAGAGATGCCATGATAATGGTTCAGTGCAAGTCAGAACCATAGTTGAAGAAGCCATTCCTTTTCTTGTTAATGGACACTGATTGAAAATGTGCAAGAGACCTTTATCAAAACAAGAGTTCATTGATGATATCAATAAGACAATGATGATAGTGGATCAAGTTCCAGATCCTCCCTCATCAAATCACTTAGAAAAAAGAAAAAAGAATAAGGACTCAGGTGAAAGCCTCCATGAGGTGCCCGAGTCCCATCCTTGGGTTGAAAACCTCTTGGGGCGGCCCAGTGATGACAAAAAGAAAACAAAAATAAAAAGAAAAAGAGAATAAGAAGATCCCTTGGTGAAAACCTTCCTTGAGGTGCCTAGGACAAACAACTAGGGTGAAAACCTCTTTGAGGCAGCATAGTTGTTTCTCTCTCTCTCTCTCTCTCTCTCTTTCTATATATATATATATATATAAATTATTTTTCATGAAAATTCCATTCGCAGGTGGGCGAGAAGGACAATTAAGGAGAAAAAGAGGATCCTAAGGAGACCCTTGCCACTCAAATATTCATTTTTTCGCTCCTTACCATGCATCACTCCATCATTTTTGTCATTTTTCCACTCCATTGCTTTGATTTATACAATGACTATGTTTTCTACAGGATCCCCTAAAAACCTATAGGATGATCCTATAGAAACTACAGTGACCCAAAAATCCTACAGGAAGCAATCTGAAGGAAAATGATGGACTTGTTAGGTCCCTAAAATCCACCCTCTCCATGATCTAGCACCTCACCTCATCCACCATCATCATCCTTGCACTCATCATTCAAAAAAAAGATCAGTTTCAATAGTTTTTTTCAGTATTTAAAGAAAAAGGAAACATCGAGGAGTAAAAAGCATCACCTGAGTATCATTTACTCTCCACACTCCCACTTCTTCTTTCCATCCATGTAGCCATCCTCACAACCCCAGCAAGAAAAATTATTAAATAATTTCGAGGGAGAAGCAGCTACAGGACATCCTATAGGAAATCCTGTAGCAGCCTATCCCAAAGAATGCCAATCACACCAACAACAAGTCTTCACCAGGATGATCCAGGAGCTCCAAAGCAGCAGCACCAGATCTTCAACCACAGATACCTGCAAAAATAGAGAAACCATTAGCACACAACAAGAGGAGGAAGAAGAATGGTACGCAACAAATATACACAACAACACCTTCAGTCTTTGACAACTGTAGCATAGAATTGAAACCATAGGTAAGTATCCTGCTCGCTCTCTCATATGCATCATGTAGACAAAAATTGTAAGGGTTATGAGATAGTTGGTTTATAATTAGTCATCACATGCACAACCGGGTGTCCTCTCACACATGGCTACGGTCAACTCAAAGACGGAGAAGGAGTAGGACAAAAAGTAGTTAAACTACGGATTTATGAGGTGGGAGCTGATTACGATGAGTGGGAAATGATGAGGTGGTAGTGGGGACCAACGGTCCAAAAATCGAAACGTACCTTTGCTTCCAACACACCACCTCACCCCGAATCACCATAAGAGGAAATAAAACATCGTTCCCGTGAATTCATGCATTTCACCTCCTTGAAACTCCCTCACTAAAGTTGCTCTCATAGCCTAGGCCACACACCGGAAGCAAAGATCCATCATTCAATGAACAAGAATTCGTACATGATACATAGAGACTATCTACAGGATTGGTAGAGAAGAGTTCAAAAGGGATATCACGGGAGTTGGCGACTGCAACTAGTCTAAAGAGGTAGGCTCTAAAATGACATTTCCCTTTGCAAGTAAATGAACCAAGGATACTCTAAATTTGAGTGAATTTAGTAACTTTGTAAAGGGAATTAAATACACAGTCAACTCTGTTTTGCTCCTGCATTTGAAAAAGTTGTTTCAACCCTCTCATTTTCTCCTCAAGCTTCATCGCAAAATGACAGGAGGGTTTAATAGGAGAGAGCCCACAAACACTGTGAGAATCCAACAACACCCCCAAGTGCTTGAAATCTTCACAAGACATAATTGGATGGGGTTTTTCGAAAAATTTAGAGGGTATGATGATGAGGTGGCTCAAGAATTTTCTCTCTCTCACTCCACACACTAGAATACATGCCACTATTGTAATAAGGGGCCTCACTATATATCTCACCCTTGATCTCATCGGCAAGGTCACCACACTTCCCCTAGGAGTCCCATGGAGAAAAGAAGACAAAGGAGATAGCCAGGTTGCCAAAAGAAAATTATTTTTATAAGGTGAGGAACGCACTGAGGATAAAAATGGAGTAAGGAGGGATAGTCTGCCATATCCATGGAGTGAGGTAGGCTACCAACTAATCAAATGCATCTCATGTGAGGGTAGATATAGTGTTGTCTGTGGCTATCATTTCAGGATCCTTGAAGAACTAAGATTTGGAGTAGAAACACCCCCTCACCAAAGGCTCAACATACCATATTTCTTGCTTCAATCACTCATAGACTCAAGCACCAAATTGAAGGTGTAGAATTCCCAACAATTAGCTCACCATGGGTTGATTAGGATCCTCATTGAAGATGCCCTACAAAACCTCAAAACCCCTATTGAAAATAACAACAACAAATGATAAAAATAGAATCCAGAATATTCCAATTTTAATTTGTCCTTGAATTAAAATTCAAATTTAGTCTTACCAGCTACTTGAAAAATAATTAATTATTTCATCTTGAGTTAATTAGTTGGAGAAATTCAAGTTAGAAGTCTTTCTAAAGTCATGCAATAGTTTTCTCTTAAATTTAGGAGATTATCCCTTAATTAAGGAGGTAATATTGAGTTATATTTGAGTTGTAATTAGTTAGCTCAGTTTACTAGGTTAAGTCCAGTTAAATTAGTTCCAAAATGTTTGAGGAACTAATTGTGAGTTATCAGTCAGTTGATGCATGCATGCATTCAACCAGTGTACTCCAGATAACCGAAGATTCCCTTGTCAGAAACTCATGCATATATATTCAGAGAAAGAACCAGTTGAGATAAATGTCAATGACAGGTTACTATCAGTTGCATGTGTTTTCCTATAAAGGAAACTCATCCATGTAGTCAAGGGAAGGTTCCTTGAGGATTGTGTAGTTCTGATAATGTGTTAGAGCAGTGTTACACTGGGTGAAGGAGAAAATCCCATAGGTAACTGCGCAAGGAAATGGGGGGATTGGAGGGAAAAGAGGAAGGATTGTGAGAAGTTTTGTTTGCGGGTGATCATCTAGGAGGATTGTACTGAGAGCTGGCTAGCTGTGAGAACTAAGGCTTTATATAATTTTGATGTATTTCCACCTTGTATGATAATACAAATAGTGGTGTTTTTAGCTGAGCCTTTCCCCAAATTATTTTGATGTGTATTGTGCACTGATTCTTCTTCTTCTGGTTATATGTGTTCAACTCTGATTCATCTCGATCTTTAAGCTTTCGCAAGTTTGATAGCAGTAGTAGATTATAGTATTTTTCTTTGGTATATTGCATCATCAACTTAATCTACAATCAACTTTTCTACATAGATCACAGAGGTATATTTGTAGAGAATTTGCAGGAAATTCTACATGGTATTAGAGCTAGTTGATATATAGGGAAATTTCTACATGGTATTAGAGCCTAGTTTATCGGAACTGTGAATAGTATATGGAGAAGAGAATTCGAAGTTTGAAGTTCGGGGTTGCAGGTGCAAATTGAATTCATATCATACTTCAAGGTTGGCCAATGGCGTTCTATGACTTGAGACTCGAGTATGACTTGGAAGGTAGCTTGAATTACATAGCATGGAAAGATTTCATGGAGGCTAGATTAGAAGACAACGGCTTAAAGGATTTCATTGATCAAGAAATCCCAAAGCCAAGTTCAACTAATGCACAAGAGTTGGTTGAGTGGAAGAAATGTGTGGCGAGGGCGAGACCGATCATCCTTGAGAGAGTTCAAGACCATATTGTCTCGAGTCTTCATGGGAAGGATACTCCATATTCAATGTGGAAGACATTGAAGGACCTCTACCAAAACAATAGTGACCAAAGGAAATTGGAGCTCAAGGATAAGCTTCGAAGAATCAAGATCAAGAACAATGATATTATTTCCACATATCTGAACAAGCTCACCACTTGCAGAGATGAGCGTGGTAGTGTGGGAATAACTACTACCGATGATGATATGGTGAGCCTCACTCTCCTTGGCCTTCCAAAGAGCTGGAATAGCTACCAGGACTCTATGATTGGAAGGGAGAAACTACCAGATTGAGAACGACTATGGTCGAATCTCATGCAAGAGGAGATCAGGAGGAGCACATGAGATGGTTTTTCTTTTTTTTGCTAATGCAAGAGTTGTGCCTTCTATTTCAAATAACCAAAAGGAGGAAATTACATATAATACAAACAACCAGAGGCTGAACCATTTAGCCTAAGGTTTTACTCCCTAACCCAAAGGTTGAAGTAATCAGAGACCCATACAACAGAGAGAAAAAAAGAAAAAGATGAGTAGCCTGCTCGGACCCACCAACATGCATGCCGTATCATAGCCATTGATTATCCTCACCCGATCCAATAGTGGAGGATCATATCGCATGGACAAAAAGCTCAGAGAATTACTACCCGATGAGGGCGCTATTCTCTCTCCAACCTTGGCCATGTGTAGAGTGGTGAGTGGAATCGCTCTTAACTCAAAAAAACTACTCCTGAATTTATGGGTGCGCGATATACCATAAACCACCCCATGGCTGGTATTGACACCACGGGTAGTAATGCCTCACTTGGACCCACCAACAAGCACGCCGTATCATAGCCGTCGATTATCCTTGCCCGATCCAATGGTGGAGGATCATATCGCATGATCAAAAAGCTCAGAGAATTACTGCCCGATGAGGGTGGTATTCTCTCTCCTGCCTTGGCCACATGTAGAGTGGTGAGTGGAATTGCTCTCAACTCAAAAAAACTGCTCCCGGCTTTAAGGGTGCGCGATATACCATAAACCACCCCATGGCCAGTATTGACACCACAGGTAGTAATTCAGAGGGTTTCATGTCGGCTGAGAAAGCCGAGACTGTGGTCCTTCACAACACCTCTGCTCCTCATTTTCTTGATCCCCAGGAAGAAGGAACTCATCTTACCACCCTTGATATTCGTCATCCGAGCCTCCGAGAATTGCTGGCTGCCAAGCAACTTCCACCTAAGACCCCTATGATCATGCTTTCCTGGGCTGAGAAAGCTGGCAGAGACCTGCATCCCTATTGCAAAAACCCCTCTGAAACACCACTTCATATTGGATCCATATCAGCTAGACCCAATCTCTGCAGCTGATGACCTACTCTGTTTCGATAGAGTGAACGGTCCTCATCCGCTTGAATGAAAAAATTCTCCCTCAAACTGCGCTATGGCATCTCTTGCCATCTGAACTTGACACTACTTTTGGTGCAGAGAACCCCTTTATTAGCCAGAATATCTGCCAATTTATTGGCCGTCCTTCGCACATGAGAGAAGCTTACAGTTCTCAAGTGCGAAAGGTGGACCTATATCCTTTGAAAGACCTAAATTGGCCTCTAGTGTCTTGAGACCTTTTTCGGCGCCAAACCACAACAGATTCTCTTGACCGAATTGATGATTAGCTCAGAGTCAGCTTCAATGATGATGTTTTGAAGATTGTCCTACTTGAGGATATCTAGACTTTGTTCTAGTGCTATTAGCTCTACCATATTATTTGTGGCTCTTCCGAGATAGCAATGAAAAATAAAATGGGTGGATCCGTTTTCATCCCTTAACACCCCACCATAACCAGCAGTACCCATATTGCCTTTAGAGGCTCCATCTATGTTGAATTTCATAAAACCCTGAGGGGGAGGATGCCAAAAGTCTTTTTCAGTGACCAGTTTCTTGAGCTTCATGTCCATTCCCTAAGGAATAAGATCTTGCATACCCAATTGAAGAAGTATTTGCATATCAGCATCTGAAGGGGGATTTTTTGGGTAAATTTGCAATAAAGTTTCCACCGTCTCCTTGATCTGACTTAAGATCTGAATCATGATTATCTTGTAGGAACTTTTTTTGTGTTTGAAGATTCTATTGTTCCTTTATTTCCATGCCTTCCATATTATGAAGCTTAGAGTTAAAGCCCAAGATTTGTTGATTATTTCACGATTAGAAAAGTTTCCTCTCCAGTTATTAAGGGTATTGGTGATGCTCCCTCTGTCCCCGTCTGTCGTTTTGAAAATGAAGGCAAAAGCATCCCACAAGTTGGAGGTGAATATGCAGGTGTTGAGTAGGTGCTCCATCGTTTCCTCTTGAGACTCACAAAGCTGGCATCTAGAAGGTCCCAGAACACCCCTCTTCCTAATGTTCTCCCAAGTAAGAATTTTCTTATGATGTACCAACCACATGAAAAGTTTGGTTTTCATCCATCCTTGATGTCTCCATAGGTTCTGCCAAACCCTATCTGGTTCATTAGAATCAAGCTCCAGGACTAAGCACTTTGCCTCCTTAAGATTAAAGGTGCCTTCATTATTATTGCCCCATCTAAGTTGGTCATGATCCTCTGATACCAGTATTTTCCTTTGGTCCAACATTGTTAGAAGTGCATCGACTTTTACTTTCAAGGGGCAGTCATCCCTGTACTCCATATTCTTCCAGGTACGCCATTTTCCTTCACTGCTAGTCTGATCCCAAAAATATTTTACCCTAAGTAGTCCTTTGGTGTCAGTATCATTCTTGAGCTCCACAAAGTCCTCTCTTAGCAGTATAGGTTCTTGTTGCCATTTATCCTCCCAAAACAAAGCTAGATCTCCTGCTCTGATTTCCCAGAAACTATTTTTTTGAACTATGCTTCTATTTTCCCACACTTTATTCTAGATGTAGGAGCCTTGTTGAGATTGCAACAAGATGATGGAGCTTAGTGAAAAGAGTCGCCTTCACTAAGTGGGCCTGCATGCTATTTTTGGCGCAAGTCTATTTTTAGACATATGGATCATGTCTATGGATTGCAGGTTGCTGTTTATGGATGATTGATCAAGTTGGGAAAAAATAGATGGACTTCTATTTTTGATGAAAGTGTGAGTGATCATAGTGTGAGTGATAAAAGTCTATTTTTAGACTGGCTGTCAAAAATAGAAAAGTCAAATATTATTATCTCACAATAATATTTGGACTATAAACTTAATCTTATTCTCTTGGAGCACTTCAGTTTGAGCTACAGAGGTGGCACATGCAGCTGTCAGAAGGAAATAGGCTTTTCTTATGAGTCAGTTGAGTTGTTGCATGCATGACTTCAGTTAGAACTCAATCAGTTGAGTTTGGTGGAGTTGATTGTCGAGTTGATGGAGTTGTGTTCAGTTTAGCTTTGTTAAACTGGTTGTATTTAGTCTAACTGGCAAATAGACTAGAGATGAGTTGGGTGAATTAGTTATTAATTAATTCACAAGTTATTAACTCATAATACAACTAATGAATACATCAGTTAACTCAGTTGCATGTCAGTTCATGTTCAGTTCAACAGGGACAGGTGGTAGAGAATCAGATTGCTATCAGTTGTGACTATAGTTGTGCACCAGATCTTGCACAATCAAGGGATTGAGTATGCAAATGAGTTTGCTCACGTATTGGCCCACATTATAGCTTGTGCTCACATCCAACAAAGAGTGAGTGACTATTTTGCAGGTGAAAAACGAGTTTGGTGAGCCATTCTCATCAGTTCTTGAGCAGGTATTGAGCAGTGGAGGCAGGCAAGCAGTGGAAGAGATTTGGAGATCAGATCTGAGCTGTATTGTGTGTAACAGAGGTGGAGATACTTGTGAGAAGTATCATGCTGTGTAATGTTACATGACTCAATCATTAATATACAGATAGTTGGGGTTTTTAGCGAGATGCTTTCCCGGGATACATACTGTGTTAATGAGTTTGATTGATGCTTCTATGTGTGCCTGTGAATGTTTCTGCTTCTGTAAATTGATGATCAACATAGAGGAGATTATGCATTATACATGTTCCGCTTAAAATTGTATGATCATGATAATCTCTGTGAATATGTGTTAAATTATTCAAAATTTCTACATGGTATCAGAGCGAGCTAGATAATTGTTGAAAAAATTTCTACATGGTATCGGAGTTGTTGATCATCAGATCTACTATTCAGGAAGTGTTTACATTCTATTTCTTCAGGCAGAGTCTGTAATCGGGCCAGGTAGCCTCTGGATTCATCCTTTCTTTGGAAGGTGAGATATCCAGTGAATGCCCATACAGTCAATCTCTGTATGAGAAATATTGTGTTCTCACGAATCTTAGATCGGAAGCAGTTGAGTTGGTAGCTGGTGGAATTCGAATTTGCAGCAGTGTTGATGAAATGTCTTTCAAAAGATTGCAAATGTTATTCCAAAGCAAGAGCGACCTGGTGCTCAAGGATAAACTCAGTAACAATAAAGGTGAGAATGGATCTTCATCAAAGGTATCTGATGAAGAGAATTGTGCTTTGGCTGCCAAAGCAAAGAAAGGGAAGAGCAAGAAAGCTTCTCAGTCTGGTGCGAAAGGAAAGAAGCAGGATATGTCCAAGGTGAAGTGTTTTCACTGTCACTAGCACGGACACTATGCTACAAATTGTCCGCAGAAGAAGAAGAACAAGCAAGCTGCTGGATCTGCAGGGGGAGAGGCCTTAGCTTCTCAATTTGAGCTTGATTTTTCATTGATCGCATGCTTGGTTTCAAGTGTGATGGGATCAGTGTGGTTCTTGGACAGTGGTGCGTCTTTTCACATGACGGGAGATAGAGATTTGTTCTCTGATCTAAAGGAAAAAGATCTTGGAGTGCACATCGAGATGGGCGATGATGGTAGATACAGTGCGACTGGTATCGGTACCATTTCCTTTGAGAGGGAGTCTGGTAAACCCTTTGTATTGAAGGAAGTCATGCATGTTCCAGGATTGAAGAAGAATCTCATCTCAGTGGCGATGTTAGAAGACAAGGGGTATGATGTTGTTTTCAGCGAGGGAAAGGCCTTCCTGCACAGCAAGACAACTGGTGAGACCCGGAAGATAGGGGTTCGAGTGAGGAACCTTTATCAGTTGCTTGTAGATGGATGCACAACAATGGCAGGCAAGGCAGAAGGATTGGTGAGCCGGGATGATGGCGAGTTGTGGCACAAGAGATTGGGTCTCCTTCACCATGGAGCCTTGAAGATACTGCAGCAGATCACTACAGGGATTCCTAAAGGCACACTTGCGCAGTCAGATCAGTGCAAGGGGTGTACTTTGGGGAAGTTTGTGAAAGCCACCTTTCACGAGAAGGATAGTCGCACCACGACGGTCCTTGAGAGAATTCAAACAGACGTGTGTGGACCTTTCTCAGTTGCTTCGACAACAAAACACAGGTATTATGTGATTTTTGTTGATGATTTCTCTCGTAAGTGCTGGATCTTCTTCATGTAGAAGAAGAGCGAGACATATTCAAAGTTCTGTGAATTCAAAGCACTGGTTGAGAAGGAGTCAGGGAAGAAGGTGAAGGCTCTTAGGAGCGATAATGGTGGTGAATACATCTCGGACGAGTTCAAGGATTTCTGCAAAACAGAAGGGATTCGTAGAGAGCTCATAGCTCCCCATAACCCACAACAGAATGGGGTAGCTGAGCAGAAGAACAGAACGATTGTGGGTGCTGCACGGGCAATGTTGCATGATCAGGGCCTACCCCTTCACTTGTGGGCGGAAGCATGCAATACAACAGTTTATGTGCAGAACTGTTGTCCTCATAGGATACTTGGCATGAGTACACCTGAGGAGACTTATTCTGGTAAGAAGCCTGATCTTTCTCATTTGAGGATTTTTGGTGCTAACGTTTACATGCATGTGACGAAGGATGCCAGGAAGAAGTTGGAGCCGACCGCAGAGGTTGGGATATTTGTGGGGTACACTGATACGCCCCACAACTATCATGTGTATTTGCCAGACAGTGGTAAAACTGTTGTGCGACGGGATATAAAATTTTAGGAGGAGAAAGCCATGAAGTGTTCGCTTGAGAGGGAGCTACACTTGCATGCAGATGAGGAGCTATTAGTTCCTAAGGATGAGCTTCAGGACGTGGATTAGCCACAGGACGAGGTTCATGGAGTGGAAGAGACCACTCATGCAGCGCCAACCATCAGAGGGCGAAAGCGCTTGACAGAAGCTGAGCGACTGGCTCAAGATGTAGAGAAAGTTGTAGGACCACCTACAGCCCAACACAGGCAGAGACAGTCACCTGATCTGTACACTGGATACATGGCTCTTATGAGCAAGTGTGTTGTGACTGAGCCATCCTCTTTCGAGGAAGCTGTGGAGGATCCCGCATGGGTAGACGCCATGGTGGAAGGGTATGATTCTATTGTCAGAAACAGTGCATGGGAGATTGTTCCTAGACCGGAAGGGAAATCAGTGGTGGGTTCGAGATGGATCTACAAAGTCAAGCAGGCAGCTGACGGGAGTGTGGAGAAGTGCAAGGCAAGATTTGTTGCCCGAGGCTTTTCACAAATTGAGGGGATCGATACCTATCGCAAGGTATTCTTCCATACAGATGATTCTTGCTCTCTCAGCGCAGATGGGATGGCACATTCATCAGATGGATGTGAAGACTGTGTTCCTCAACTTAGTCATTGAGGAGGAGGTGTACATTGAGCAACCCGAAGGCTTTGAAGTCTTCAGCAGCGAGTCGCATGTGTGCAGGCTCAAGAGAGCGCTGTATGGGTTGAAGCAAGCACCACGTGCTTGGTACACACGGATAGACAACTATTTCACAGGACTTGGATTCTCCAAGAGCGAGGCGGATCCGAACCTATACCAGATTGTGGTGGAGGGTAAGTTTCTTATCATTGTACTGTATGTTGATGATTTGATTCTAACGGGTGATGAGCTGTTGATACTGTCATGCAAGAAGGATCTTGCTACAGAGTTTGAGATGAAGGATTTGGGCCTCCTTCACTATTTCCTGGGATTGGAAATATGGCAGCGCAGTGGTGGACTGTTTGTTTCTCAGGGCAAGTATGCTCGGGAGATACTGGAGAAGTTCAACATGCATGGCTGCAAGCCTGTTGATACCCCTCTTCCTAGAGGTTGGAGGAAGGAGGATGCCACTTCGGGAGAAGAAGTGGATGCCACTGTTTATCGACAGTTGGTGGGGTCGCTGATGTATTTGGTCAATACACGACCTGATATATGCTATGCAGTTAACCAGCTTTCACAAGCTATGGTTAAGCCTACCAAGCTCTTATAGAAGGCGGGCAAGCATGTATTGCGCTACTTGAGAGGCACATCGGGATATGGTTTGTGGTACAGACAGGAGGATGAGGTGAAGCTATGTGGCTTCACGGATGCAGATTGGGCAGGGAGCCCAACAGACAGAAAGAGCACATCAGGAGGGGTCTTCAGTATTGGATCAACAGCAGTTTCTTGGTACAGCAGGAAACAGAGATCCGTGGCACTCAGTTTAGCGGAGGCCGAGTATATGGCAGCAAGTTTGGCTGCATGCGAAGCTATATGGATGAGGAAGATCCTAGTTGGTTTGTTCGGTTCTCATTTGGATCGTACTGTGATTTACTGTGATAACCAGAGTTGCATTAAACTCTCGGCTAATCATGTATTTCATGATAGATCTAAACATATTGACATCAGGTACCATCATATCAGAGATTGTGTGCAGCGGAGGATCATGTTACTTTCGTACATTCCAACGGAGGATCAGGATGCTGATATTCTGACGAAGGCTCTCACCAGGAGCAAATTCGAGTACCACCGAGGCAGGATAGGGGTTGTTGATAATCCATATCTTGTCGAGAGGGAGTGTTGAGATTGCAACAAGATGATGGAGCTTAGTGAAAAGAGTCGCCTTCACTAAGTGGGCCCGCAGGCTATTTTTGGCGCAAGTCTATTTTTAGACTATGTCTATTTTTAGACATATGGATCATGTCTATGGATTGCAGGTTGCTGTTTATGGATGATTGATCAAGTTGGGAAAACATAGATGGACTTCTATTTTTGATGAAAGTGTGAGTGATCACAGTGTGAGTGATCAAAGTCTATTTTTAGACTGGCTGTCAAAAATAGAAAAGTCAAATATTATTATCTCACAATAATATTTGGACTATAAACTTAATCTTATTCTCTTGGAGCACTTCAGTTTGAGCTAAAGAGGTGGCACATGCAGCTGTCAGAAGGAAATACGCTTTTCTTATGAGTCAGTTGAGTTGTTGCATGCATGACTTCAGTTAGAACTCAATCAGTTGAGTTTGGTGGAGTTGATTGTGGAGTTCATGGAGTTGTGTTCAGTTTAGCTTTGTTAAACTGGTTGTATTTAGTCTAACTGGCAAATAGACTAGAGATGAGTTGGGTGAATTAGTTATTAATTAATTCACAAGTTATTAACTCATAATACAACTAATGAATACATCAGTTAACTCAGTTGCATGTCAGTGCATGTTCAGTTCAACAGGGACAGGTGGTAGAGAATCAGATTGCTATCAGTTGTGACTATAGTTGTGCACCAGATCTTGCACAATCAAGGGATTGAGTATGCCAATGAGTTTTCTCACGTATTGGCCCACATTATAGCTTGTGCTCACGTCCAACAAAGAGTGAGTGACTATTTTGCAGGTGAAAAACGAGTTTGGTGAGCCATTCTCATCAGTTCTCGAGCAGGTATTGAGCAGTGGAGGAAGGCAAGCAGTGGAAGAGATTTGGAGATCAGATCTGAGCTGTATTGTGTGTAAGAGAGGTGGAGATACTTGTGAGAAGTATCATGCTATGTAATGTTACATGACTCAATCATTAATATACAGATAGTTGGGGTTTTTAGCGAGATGCTTTCTCCGGGATACATACTGTGTTAATGAGTTTGATTGATGCTTCTATGTGTGCCTGTGAATGTTTATGCTTCTGTAAATTGATGATCAACGTAGAGGAGATTATGTATTATACATGTTCCGCTTAAAATTGTATGATCAGGATAATCTCTGTGAATATGTGTTAAATTATTCAAAATTTCTACAAGCCTTTTATGATGCCAGACATCCTTATAGGTCACTGTCTTTCCAATTACTAGCATATTTCTCCTTCCAAATACGAGCCCACTCTGCCTCTGGATCTTTAACCCATCTCCACCATAATTTATCCCCTAAAACTTTGTTTAGCACTTCTGGGCCATCCAAACCAAGACCTTTGTGGTTTTTAGGTCTGCAAATAGTATCCCAGGCTACCAAGGCCCATTTCTTTTTCGCCTCCCCCTTACCCTAGAGAAAGTCTCTTTGAATGATTTTAAATTGATGCAAGATTCCTTTTGGGGCTGGAAGGGCTGAAAGCATGTAGGTGTGGATTGATTGAAGGACAACTTTTGTAAGCACCAGTCGGCCTGCCAAGTTCAAAGATCTAATGGTCCATTTCTTGGTCTTGTCCTGAATCTTGTTAATCACTGGCTCCAAGATACTCTTCTGCAGAGTTTTGTTAGTTAGTGGAACTCCCAAGTATTTGGAAGGCACCACATCTCTTTGAAATCCTAGAATTCTGGAGATATTCCTTTGAATAGAAATATTAGTATTAAAGAAGAAGATCTTAGATTTGGAGAGGCTTACCTCTGTACCAGCTGCCATGGCAAAGTCACTTAGGATTTGTTTATATGCTAGCACCTCTTTGACCATGGGGATGCCCTGAAGCATAGTATCATCTACAAATTGCTAATGGGTCAAAGCTTGTCTAGTCTCGGAGAGTCTGAGACCCTGGATAGTACCCACTTATTTAGCATGCTTAATAGATCGACCAAGTCCTTCCATCATGAGGATAAAGAGAAAGGGGGAGAGAGGATCTCCCTGCCTGAGGCCTCTTGAAGGTTTAAAATTTTTAGATGGAGAACCATTAACCAGAATTGAAAAACTAGAAGAAGTCACCAGGGCCATGACCCACTTGACCCAGTTGTGGTCAAATCCGAAGGCTAGAAGGACCTTCCTGATGTAGATCCAATTCAGTTTATCATAAGCCTTGGCTAGGTCTAGTTGCACGATCATTCCCGCCATCTTATTACTTACCAAAGAATGCACCACCTCATGAGCTTGGATAATGTTATTTAGAATTTGTCTGCCCTCAACATAACCTGTTTTCTCCATAGAAACTAGAGTGGGGAGAAGGGGTTTGAGTCTATTGGAAATTAGTTTGGATATTTTCTTGTACACCACATTGCACAAGGCTATGGATCTAAATCTTTCTGGAGTCAGGGCATTGTCCTACTTGGGGATTAGAGAAATGAAAGATGTATTGAGCACCTTCAGAATGGTTCTACTCATTCTAGAGTCCTCCACTACATCCAGAATATCTTGCTTGACAATGTTCCAGCAAGATTTAAAAAAATCAACATTGAAACCATCAGGGCTAGGCACTTTTCCATTCTGCATTTCTTTGATAACCTCACTAACCTCATCTTCATTCACCAGCCTATTGAGATTGTAATTATCTTCCCTTGTTACTAACTTAGGAATGTGCTTCGTGAAGTCCCTAATAAAATGAGCTCTGTCTAAGATGGTCTCCTCTACGATACTTTGAAAGTGCTGAACCAACACAGCTTCTATGTCTTTATGGGTATTAAGTAATTGACCTTCATAGTCCTTGATCATTGAGATCCTATTATGCGACCTGTTCTCCATAGTGGATATGTGGAAAAACCTTGTGTTTCTCTCCCGTTCTTTTAGCCATTGAACCCTTGATTTTTGTCTCCAAAATATCTCCTCTTGTTTACATAGATTCTTCCAGTCCCGCTGAAGCTTGGTGGCTTGATCTTTCCTTGCCCTATCAAAGCCATCTGTGATGAGGGCTTGATTGAGTTCCTGCATTTTACCTTCGACAGCTTTTGTCACTTCAAAAATATTGCCAAACTCATTCTTGTTCCAATCTTTGATCCTGAGCTTGATATGTTTCAGTCGTTTGTGTAGTAGAAACATTGTCGTACCTTGAATCTGGAAATCGTCTGTTAACCATTTAGCAATGTTGCTAAAAATCTGGGTTGGTGAGCCAGATATTCTCAATTTTAAAAGGTCTATTCTTAGGGGTGTCAATGCCCTGAACCTCAAGTTGGATGGGCCAATGATTCAAGCCACCAAAGGGGAGAATTCTCACTATCATATCCATGCCTATGAGCATGAGGTCCTCTGAGATAAGGAATTTGTCTAGCTTTGAGGCTACTTGAGACTCTCCTCATGTCTTATAGTTCCATGTAAAGAGGCCATTACTCATATCTGTGTCAACTAGCTTCATGTTGTCAAGAAAATTTTGAAATTCTATAGAGTCTTTGCTTAACATTCTGGTCCCACCTTTTTTCTCCATAAGGGATTTGATCATGTTAAAGTCCCCTCCCATTATCCATGGTATTTCTACGTGTCTATCTCTTAGTTCCCCAAGAGAATCTAAAAGCCTAAGTTTATCATCAGGTCTTTGAGGCCCATAAACATTTGTAATTAAATACATCTCCATGTCTCCCATAGGCTGAATAACCTCTGATAACTAATTCCTAGATGCCTCAGCATCTTATATGCCAATCTTTTGGGGGTTCCAAAGAGTAAGGATACCTCCTACTGTTTTGTCTACTTTGACTTCTAGAAACTCATATTTATTGAGCCATCTGCTGTGTATCTCCTTTATTTTTTGAATGGAACATTTAGTTTCCTAGATAAAGATCATGTCCGGAGCTTCTTGTTTCATTCTATTGTTGAGTAACCTTTGTTTCCTTTTACTTCCTAGACCTCTGATATTCCAAGATGTTAGCTTCATTATGAAAGATTTGTAAAGGAGTAGCTGGTTAGATCTTTCATCTTACCTGAATCTATCATTAGTTTTCCACATTCCATCAATAACTCATTTAGTTTTTTCCTACCCCTTTTCCTTCCTGGATTCTTAGGAGCTAGTCCAAGTGTGGTTTTATAATTTTCACCCCTTCGTTGCCCTGCCTCTTTGTGTGTATTTGTCCTTCCAGCTTGTTAGTCTGGGTTATCCATAGGAACAACTGCTGCACTCTATTAAACTCTTCTTGAGGTAATGAGTCCACCCCTCCCGTGGTCCCCTGTTTCAAGAAACCTTCCAGATCTAGGTGTTCTCTGTCAAGAATATCCTGCAGTTCATGATCCTCCATTTCCATCTCACTCGGGGTCATTTCTTGGTCCCTTTCCAGTTCCTCGTTGTTCAGCATAGTCCCTTTCTGTTTATAAGTATCCTATGTTTTCACACTATTTTCTTCCTTATCTTTCTCTCCTTGGCTTTCCTCCATTTCCTGATCTACCTTTGTTGCCTCTTCCTCTTCTTCTAATACTTGGAACCTGTTCGGACTGGCCTGTTGCCCCTCTATTTGATTTTTCTTGGGTCCCCTTTTACCCCCCTTTCCTCTATACCCCATTTTTTGAAATCTTTCTGTATATTTTCACTAAGGTAGCTTTACTTTTGGTCTCTATTTTACTAAGAGGTAAATCTCTAAATAGGTGCCCATGTTCGTGGCACTTTTGACATTTGAAAGTAATATGTTCATAATCCACAGCTTGCATGCATTCTCCATCAAAAACTTCCAGGATGACCTCATATGGTAGAGCTCCAGAGAGATCCATATCCACACATATTCGAGTGAAGGAAGTGTATTTTCCCCTTCTGGTAGCCTTAGAGGATTTGACAAAACACCCTAGTTTATTTCATATTGCAGAGAAAGATTTAGCTTGCCAGTAATCTAGGGGTAGGGAATAGAGTCTTACCCATACTAGGTCTGAAGTGAAAGTCTCGCGTTCCAGTATGAAATTCATCATCCAAGGTCTCACATAAAGGCCTGTAGCTGAATAGAAGTAGGGCCCTCCTTCAAACACCCTGTCTTTGTCCTCTATATTTGTGAAGACTACCATGAAGAAACCTTTTGATCCAAGATGTAGGTCTATGCCTCCTTTAGGTTTCTAGTGGTATTCAATCCACACCTGCAGCACCTTCTCACTGGGCCATAATCCCATGAATTTACAAATGATAGCATAGGTCCACATGTGATCCCTGTGTGCCTGCAGTGCAGGAAATTTTTAAACTACTCTGGGTGTGACCTCAGCCTTAGGCTTACATGGACCCTTTTGCGTTTTGATTTATGCTTCTTGTTTTTTGTCCTCTTCCTCATTTCCTTTTAAACTGTTGTCCTCCCTTGAATTGGTCAAGTCCTGCGCCTCGTCAATGTTCCTTTTCCCTTCTCCTGAAAGACTTCTAGCCATCTCCAATGGTTTCTTACCTCGACTGGCTACTGCTTGTCTATAGGAGGGAGCGGAGCTCCCCCATTTGTGCCCCTCCATGGCGTTCAACTCCTGAATATTCTTGAAACACTAGTTCTTACCAGTTCCGCTCTTAGCCGCTCTGGTTCTGGTTTGTGGAGTCACATGAGATGGTTTTTCATCCAAGGATGATGATGAAGAAAATATGGCCTTAGCAAGTAATGCAAGGAAAGGGAATGGGAAGGTGTCCCATTATGAATCAAATTCTTCTCATGGAGGGAAGAAGGTTGACAAGTCTAAAGTGAGATGCTTCCATTGTCACGATATGGGTCATTATGCGACTAATTCCCATCGAAGTAGTCCAAGAAGGGATCCTCAGAAGGATCGGAAGGTGAGGCATTAGCCTCACAGTTCGAAATGGACTTTACCCTCATCGTATGCATGGTGTCACCTATGATGGGTTATGGTTGGTATCTTGACATTGAAGCCTCATTCCACATGACCGGCGATAAAAGTTTATTCATTACCGTGGAGGAGAAAGACCTCAAGATGCACATAGAGATGGGTGACGATGAAAGGTATAGTGTTTTAGGAGTGGGCATGGTTTCTTTTCAGAGGAAGCATGGAGCTCCTATCACCTTGACAGTTGTGAAGTATGTACCTGGACTGAAGAAGAACTTGGTATCAATCGCAATGTTGGAGGACAAAGGCTACGATGTTGTCTTCAGTAAAGGAAAGGCGTTTATTAGACACATCATCACGAGATAGGTGAAACATACCAATTCATGAGTTAAGAATATGTATGCTCTTGAGGTTCAAGATCCATGAAAAGCCTTGAGGATCAAGGCAAATGTTAGAGACTTGGTGGGGTAGAGGGAGAGTAACTTACCTCTCAGCATGAAGAACTAGAAGAAGTCTCAGACAATTGTGGAGGAGCCACAATTGGAGAAGTGGGCAGAGGGATCACATACATCCATACCTCTAGGTATGAGGTAGGGTGATGTGAAGTGATAGTCTCATGAAGACTGAAATTGGGCAGGGTCCATTGAGAGGTTTTATCTCATGGATCATACCTTGCTACGGGAGCCCAAAATACATAGTAGCAGGAGGAATCGGTGGGATTGATGCAGTCAAAGATCAAAGTGACAGAGGCTAGAGTAATAAGATACTAAAGAGCGTAGAGAAGGATTGAAAACAGTGCAGAAAGGAAGAGTCAGCCGAAGCACAAAGTTTCAGTTGACAGAGGCAATAGTAGTCAGATACTTTGATGACAAATGCATCATACCGATTTAGGTTGGATGTTTTTTGTTTCTAGAGTTGCTGGAGCAGCAACACTTGAGAGAAGTGTTGCATGCATAACATTCCAAAGGTTTAGGATAGAGATCGAGTTGAATTCCTTTCTTGTTGAGAGGGAGTGTTGAAAATAGCAACAAGAAATCATAAAAATAGAATCCAAAATATTCCAATTCTAATTTGTCCTTGAATTAAAATTGTGAATTATAATTCGAATTTAGTCTCACTAGTTGCTTCAAAAATAATTAATTAATTCATCTTGAATTAATTAGTTAGAGAAATTCAAGTTAGAAGTCTTGCTGAAGTCATGCAATAGTTATCCCTCAAAATTAAGGAGATTATCCCTTAATTAAGGAGATAAGATTGAATTATATTCGAGTTGTAACTAGTTAGTCAGTTTACTCAGTTAATTCCAGTTAAATTAGTTCCAAATTGTTTGAGGAACTAATTGTGAGTTATCAGTTAGTTGATGCATGCATGCACTCAACCAATGTACTCTAGATAACTGAAGATTCCCTCATCAGAAACTCATGCATGTCTATTCTGAGAAATATACAGTTGAGCTAAATGTCAAGGATAGGTTACTATCAGTTGCATGTGCTTTCCTATAAAGGAAACTCATCCATGTAGTCAACGGAAGGTTCCTTGAGGATTGTGTAGTTCTGACAGTGGGTTAGAGTACTATGTGAGAGCAGTGTTACATTGTGTGAAGGAGTTTATCCCAGAGGTAACTGTGCAAGGAAATAGGAGGCTTGGAGGGCAGAGAGGAAGGATTGTGAGAAGCTTCATTTGCCTGTGAGAATCCAGGAGGATTGTACTGAGAGTTGGATAACTATGAGAGCTAAGGATTTGTACAATTCTGATGTATTTCCACCTTGTATGATAATACAGATAGTGGGGTTTTTAGCTGAGGCTCTCCCAAAAGTATTTTGATGTGTATTGTTCATTGATTCTTCTTCTTTTGGTTATATGTGTTCATCTCTGATTCAACTCGATCTTTAAGCTTCCTCAAGTTTGATAGTAGAAGTATATTATAGTATTTTTCTTTGGTATATTGCATTATCAAGTTAACATACAGTTAGATTTTCTACATAGATCAAAAAGGTAGATTTGTAAAGAATTTGCAGGAAATTCTACAACCCCTATAACATGGTCAGTTTTCAGAGACATGCTATCAAAGGACGACATCAAAGCTCTCACTTAAGATGTTAGTCCTACTGCCGGTGAAGAGGAATTAAAATGGGAAGAGGAAGACACAGAAGGAGATGAGGATGAGATGGATGAAGAAGCAACTGACATAGAGGAATAGGATGAAGATGAAGAAGAAGAGGGAGAAGAGAAGGAGGGCGATGAAGAAACAAAGGAGGAAATTAAAGAGGAAACTGATAGAGATGATGAAGATCTACAAGAAGAAGAAGACATGAAATATAGAGAGGAAGAAGGAAATAAAACAGAGGGAACAGAACACAAGGAGGAGTCACCTAGGGTGTCTCTAGAGGCCACTGAGATAGAGGCAACATCTGCCCTCATTTCTCTTAACACCCCAATCAGGTAAAAAGGAAAAAAGCTATAGGCAGACCCCACTATATTTGAGGACAAGAAAGGGCACAAGAATAAGACAGGGGAAGCCACAAACATCAACCAAAATTCCTATTGATATTGAAGATTACCGTACACAAAAAGACAAAATGCCTTCCCCTAAGTCCCCTATCACCTATGTAAGGAGGCCTACTACTATATCAACTTCCTCAATGGGTAAGGCAATCCTACAGGATCCACAGAACAATCTACAAGAAGCAAAAACAATCTTACAGGATACTCTATTGAATCTACAGGAGGCACAGAAATTGGAAAGGAAGGTAGGGGAGCAACAAGAAGCTAAAGAGGAGGACCCAGAGAGAAAATAACCCAGCCCCCAACCTAACATGGACTCCTATTATTGATTTATTAAAGGAGATAGGGTCATACCTAAAATTTTTTCCATCCCATTGTTCTTCGAGCTTGAGAAGGAGAGGGTCAAAACTCACCGATGGATGCAGATCACCAAATGGAAGGGGGTAGAAGACATTGGGCACATAAAAGATAAACTCAAAGAAATGGGTAGAGAACTAAGTGGCTTAAGGGACAAAGAAGCTATAATGAGAAATCAACTAGAGATAGAAAATGCATGGGTGAGGGGACAACTACAGGAAAGAGAGAACCAACTAGCATGTATGGCCAGCCTCTTCTTGGAGGAAATCCAGTGTAGGATGCCAGCTAAATTGTATGCTCTGTACCTCAAAGAAAAATGGCTACAGTTTCATATTAAGACACTAGCACAGAGGGGAACCATGCCATTTCAGGACTATAGGCAGTTTATTGATCTTTGTGATCAGAGTACACTAGAGGATAGGGCCAAAATGGCTGAGTTTTATTTACACAACATGGTCCTCACAGACATGAATGTATGGGACCCCAATGCCAAGCTAGGAGATCTATAATTAATGGCTTTGGCATCATGAATAAACCATGGGGAGTCAAGGGCTGCAGAGATGAAAAGGATATTTACAAGGGAGCAAAATGAACCTCTTTTGATTAGAGTTGAACAATAAAATCTCATGACCATCATTAGTACCCATAATTTGATTGCAAATGACCCTTAGATGGCACCTAGATATCTTGTTGCCCAGGAGCAAGCAATTTCACATTTTGAGGACATGTTTAGGTTGCTAGGAGATGATAGTATACATAATTTCCTAACAAGATGGAAAACAATGCCATACAACCTAAAGATAAGAGAATATCACTCCCCTCAAGGGTTAAGAGAGGCACTCAACATGACACCTTTGTATAAGAAATCTATGCAAAGGTTGAAGGTCAATTGGATAGGCCTCAAACTCACTCCACCACTACTCTTAGGGATGCTAGAAGGGAGAAAAGAAGAAGAAGAAAAGAGGCAGTGAGAAGAGGTAGAAAAGAAATCAGGATTCTATGAACAAGAAGAGGAGACCATAGCAGAGGCATGGGATGTCAGAGAGGCTACTAGAGCCATGAAGGATAGGGATATTGCCTAAGTTGCTCAGAGGATGAGAAACACTTTCAGTATGGAGTGATGATGAGCCTCATCTTTTGGCAATTATATGGTCCTTAATTCACCTCCTAGATTAGTCAAACGAACTATTCTCATAACTTATTGCATACTTTTGATTATATTTTTTTATGAGATGAGTTAGAGTTGGATATTTTGCTTTGTGGTCTAATGTGCATTTAATACAAGATTAAAGGAGAAAATAAAGGAATTTTGGCAAAGACTAAGGTCAAAACTCGAATTGGACAAGGGAGAGGGATTATAGGACGTAAATCCTCCTCATTTACTACCCCTCCATTCAAATATTCCTCCATCAGCTCGGAGTGCAAATAGCCAAATCACGAGGACTAGAAGGAAATCGAGAAAATGAAAGACAAAGCACCAATTTATCTTGAGTTTTGCAGCCAAGCCTCCTTAATTTTAAGGAAGTCATTGGAGACTTGAGATGTATAAGTAGAGAGGACTAGGACCTTAGTTGGATTCATATTTTTTCTTGTAAAACTCTACTCTATTTTTCGAGCTGCAAGACTTGTGACAATTTTTTTGATGTAATTTATTGTTTTGGTAATAAAAATGAGTTTCGTTTTGAGCCAGCATTGAGTTAACTCAAAGCGCTGAAGCTCCTGGGTTAGGGCCCAAGCCTAGCATCCAAGGCTCTTCTTTATTGTACATGTATGCTTAGTGTATATTCATAGCTTAGTTGTTAGTTTGCTTAGTAGATGCATTTCGATTACAAGTAGTGTAGATCAGATTGGTTGTGTGATAGTTTGTAGCAGGTTATGTTGGCTTGTTGGGGCTTGACCCAAGTTTATAAGTGATTTAGCCAAACAAATTCTGAAACTACCGGCCCTTTCGGCAACAGTTCGCGGTGCATAGACTAAGGTCTCACCCAAGGTAGTATGGGAGGGTGCTGGAACCAGGTTTCCGCACCCTAGGGATGTCTTCATGAAGTTTAGGAAGTTCGTGAACCGAATTCGCGCACTTGTGCTTCTCTCTCAGCTATCTGTCCTTTGCAACTTGTGCAATTTCTTCCACACAGCTCTATAAAGAGCGCGAAGAGGTTCTATCTAGATCCTTTATCCTTACTATGCTATTAGTATAGATCTTGAGTTAATTATGTGTACCCAATATTCTCATTAACCATTCAACATTCATAACAAGTGCACGCAATCATAAAACATTAAAGAGATGCATAAATATAACAAAAGCATAGACACAGAATATTCCAAAATCAACTTATCTTTTATTAATTCTTTGTACAAGTACAATCCCAACTCCACCCTATGCACTCAACTGCAGGGGTCCATGCACATAGCTGTGGAATCTACTAGGCCTTTTCGCACATAGCTGCAGAGCCTCTTCCTACTACTACAATCCAAGACTTTGAATTATAGACTCAGAGTAAATATCTCATCCCCAAAACACATATCCAAACTAAGACTTCACTTTACACTTAGAGCCTCACTCTATTTATGCACTCCATGGTCCATGAACCATGGGTTGGCCGACATACTATTCTTTAAATTACATTATTTTATGGCGGGCAACCCTAGACTCTCGTGCTTTCTGTCTGCCTTTGGCAGGGTCTTTACATTGCACTTGACCAAAATTCAGGATTGATGTCCCAAAAACCTACTATGGGGGGCTCCACTACCCAACAAGCCCCTAACACAATCATCGTGACTCGTCCTCGAGTCACTTTGCTAGCATGGTGATCTTCGTGTGATGTCCATCTTGCTGTGCCTGTGCTACGTGAATATCCATAGCGCACTGCTCTTCCATCCGTTGGATCCATTCTGCTCACTCGCCCGAATACTCATTGTCAGGGTCACATCCCTGTCTCAAATCACACATCGCTTTCATTTTTGCGAGTTTTCCTTCAATGTAGACCATGATGAGGAAGGAATCATTAATCCAAGGCTGGACGCATGCTTTCAATACTGCCTCTTTTTGGCATGCTGCGTTCACTTGTTCCTTCAATGCCATTTCCTGTTGTAACTTTGCGAGCCGCTGAGTTAGGACCATTGTCTACGCCATCTCACACATGCTATCATATTGCATTTGAAGCTCTCGCGCTTCTGTTTCCAACCATTGTATGGTTGGGTCCTCCTGTAAGGTTGTGAGGACCCTGAAGGATTCTTCCAACAACGTGGTGCAACTCTGCACTGCTTGTTCAATTTCTTCCAACCCATTTTAGATATTGCCAACACGCTGATATAGAACTTCTGTGGGTGTAAAGGGCTGCGCCTTTAACCGTAGTTTAGCAATTTGTAGGTTGAGGTCCATCTGGATCCTCGTAGCATCCTCCTTTGCCTTGCAGAATCCACTGGCCAATTTATGGATCTATATTCCTACTGACAGATCTGTCGCAATTTCCAATCTTGGGACATGGAAACATGCTTCCTCTACGATCTACTCCAATTTTTGGTTCTGAGCCACCACTTCATCATGTTGTAGGCTAAGCTGTTCGATGTTGATTCATTGTTCACTTAGCGTTTGCACTGCACATCACTCCATAGCATGGAGTTCTATCGTCGCTCCGACCTGTAGCTGGTATAAAATATCCCGTGAAAGGGCAGCCAAGTTTAGGCCAAGTCCTTGATCCATCCTACCACGGCTCTATCCTCCATGTTGTCTGCTGTTAGTGATCCTTCTAGCAGCACGACGGTGTTGGCCATTTCGGCCTGCAACAACTGCTTTGTTGTCGATGCTCCCATGGCACCATAGCCAGCTACCATTCCTTCTTGTGGGAGTTGCACTTGAAGTCCCTCCAGTTGTGCCCTGAGTGCCCCCAACACATTCTACTACTCTGTCATTTCTTCTTGGACCACCTCCCTAGTGACCTTGTGAACTATGTTTTCGATGTCGCATAAATCACCCTTTGTTAGTGTAATAGGCTCCCCATCCAATTTGGAAGCCTTGGTCTTTCTCTATCACCTTGTTTGCTCTGTCCTGCGCTAATGTTTCAATTGTGTAGAGGTGGTGCTTGGGTCCACGCTTTCTGTCGTATTGTTTGTCGTATGTCCTATGGTTAGGTCTGGTCCTCTTTTCTCCTGTGTCGTGGTGGCCCCAGCTATTGTTATTGTTCTGGCGGCCTTGGTCTATTCTACAACGGCCTTTACTACCTCACGGGAAGCACTTACCTCCTCGGCTAACTACTCGTTCCACTTTTATTGTGCCAGCAGCTTTGCGACATCCTTTTATCGTTGTATCACTACCTCATCGCACACTGCCATGTCCGAGGCATGCCATTAGGGTAGCCATGAGTCGAGCACCATGAAAACAACGTTATCAATTGCGATGAATGGGAGTTTGGTCCAGTTCTGCTCCGGATCCTTCTGTGCCTTGATATACACATTGTGCATATCCACCTTAAAGTCTGTAAAGCTCCGCAGATTATCCTATACCATGGGGGATAGGCATGGTAATTTATGAAATCACATCTGTATGCTTGCCTCCATGAGTATCCAGAAGATCTTGATCTCGCAGATGCACGTGGCATGCCATGTCACCCAGAGCGATGCGTATTTTTCTGCCTCTGGCAAGTCTTGGTCAAGGGGAGGAAACTGAGTGTCCTCTGGCAATTCCCCTGCAACTAACAAGATGGATAAGAGCAACCACGTGTAGTGGAAGGCCTTACCCCGCTCCTGAGCCTCCTTGCAGTTCATCAGGAACTCCTCGGAAAGGAACTGTGCCTAGTTGAACTGTACCCCCTTAGTGCATTATTTGGCCAGCGTGATGACCGTTGCTGGTACCTCGTTGCCATGGCATTTTCTCATCACTTTTCCTACCAGCAGCTGAGTGGCTATGTGCACCTCTTTATCTTGAATGCTAGTAATCACATAGCCCCTCTGCTTCTTCTCCAACTTGTATTTATTATTCATGGCTTCTGCGAATGCCAAGTGTCTGCTTTGGCCAACTATTTCTACAAGGTCCCTTCCCATACAGGGAAGGTTTGAAATTCTATGAATCAACTCCGCCATAATTGGAATCAACTCCTCCAGCCACAAGCACCCCTCATGCACTAGGAAAACCAGTTGCCTGATGACGAATATTGTGATTGGTGCCCGGTGAAAATGTGGAATCCATAGTAGGTGGAGTAGCACAGCCTCCTCCACCCCACGCAGCCATTTCCATGGCTGTAGCGCTGTAACTACCCCTCCTTGATTTGTTTCATAAGTTGGCTAGTCTCCAAATGTGGGAACTTTTCGCTGTCTGCGAGGTCCCAATCTTCAAATTTCATCATGGGTAAGCGGCCTAGGACTGAACCCTCAAACAAAATTCCATCTGGGAGGAGTGGGGTTTCATGTGCGTTCTCAATGGTATCCACATCCTTGGGCACTTTTGCTTTCCCTTTCCATGGGGGGACATATTTGGGCAGTTTTGCTGCAACACGCACTAGTTGAATGTCTTCCTCCACTTCTTTGTCTGGTTCAATTTCTTCTACAAAGGCCTAAGGATCCTCCTCCTCATCATCTGTCTCAATATTAACTGTCTTGCCCTTATCTTCCATAGTCATTTTACCGAACCGTGGATTTCGTGGAGACATATGAACATGTCCTACTGCATGTGGATCCTTTCTGGGCCTCGGCGTCCGCGGCGATTTAGGGATTTCGAGTGCATCCCCTGCTGATGGAGTAGAGCTCTGCGCGACTCCCTTGGTTGTCGACATCATTCTAATCATGGAATCCTGTGTCTCTTTCGGTAATGTTTTAAACCATGGACTTGCCCTCTATATGTTTTAACCTCGTACAAAAATTACCTGCATACGAATTCTAAATCACAAAAAAATAAACAATGCGAGAGCATAACACATAAAACACATATACACAGAGATTTTCCCCTGGATCCCAAAACCGGGACTACTAGCTTGATTTTTCATTATATTCCTTTCAATGTTACAATACATATTTATACATGCCGAAGCATCCAATACCATGGACCGAAAACCATCGCGTTCAAAACCATGGACCGAAAACCATAGGTAGGTTCGCCCAACCTAATATAGGGTCCAATTTTTTTTTTTCCCGGGGCGCTGCCCCGGACCCCATAGAGGGGGGCTACCCGCCCCCCTCAAACCCCCCTGTGATCCCCATGCTGCGCAATCGGCACAACAAAGGGGGGACTCTACCCCCCCTCTAACCCCCTGGTTCACTACGTGGGTTAGTCATGGAAAGAATATAACACAACCCAACAATCTCCCGCTTGTTGTTTTCTTTCCACAGGGGGCCACAGGAGAGCTTAGTCATTTTTCAGCCCTGAAATGCCCATTGTTTCTCTACACCAAGAGAAATTCTCAGAGCTCACAAATTTTGTCAATGCATCTGCAGTATTCTTCAAAGTGTCCACCTTTACCAGCAACACCTTTTTGTCTTCTATCATATCCCTCACAAAGTGATACTGAACATCAATGTGCTTTGTCTTTGAATGATAAGCAGGGTTCTTTGCCAAGAAAATTGCACTTTGGCTGTCACAGTCTATTCTTATAGCTCCCTGTACTAACCCCATACTTGAACACAATCTCTGCAACCAAACTCTTTCCTTGCTTGCATGAGTGGCTGCCATGTATTCTGCCTCTGTAGTTGATAATGCCACTACAGATTGTTTCTTACTCATCCAACTGACTGCACCTCCAAATAGGTTAAACACATACCCACTTGTAGATCTTCTCTGATCCAGACCTCCAACCCAGTCTGCATCAACAAAGCCACGAATATCCAACACTCTGTCCAATCCTGGTCTTCCTTGGTAGCACAAACCATAATCAATAGTGCCACGCAAATACCTGAAAACCCGCTTCACTGCTGTCTAGTGCTACTTCCCTGGTTTTGACATAAACCTGCTCAATACTCCCACTGCATGTGTAATGTTTGGTCTAGTACAGACCATTGCATACATCAGGCTACCGACTGCACTTGCATATGGAACACGGGACATGTCCTCTTCCTCTTCTTGTGTCTTGGGACACTGATCAGCAGATAACCTCACACCTACAGGAATAGGAACCTTCACCGATTTACTATCCTGCATATTAAACCTCTGCAGTATTGTCTCGACATACTTCCTCTAGTTTAACCAGAGCTTCCTCTTTGCCCGATCTCTTTTAATTTCCATGCCCAAAATATAATTTGCAGCACCAAGATCTTTCATGTCGAATTTGGAGGACAATTGGGTCTTCAAATCCTGGATAATTTCTTTGTCATTTCCAACCAGCAACATGTCATCCACATACAAGACCAGATAAATAACACGGTCACCAATTAATTTAAAATACACACAGTGATCTGCTTTGCTTCTGGTGAAGTCAAGTCCCCGTATAAATGTATCAAATTTCTGATACCACATCCTTGGTGACTGTTTTAACCCATACAGAGACTTCTTTAACTTGCATACCAGTTCTTTCTTACCCTTCACCGCAAAGCCTTCAAGTTGCTTCATGTAGATTTCCTCTTCCGAATCCCCATGAAGAAATGCTGTCTTCACATCCATCTGTTCTACCTCAAAATCAAAAGCAAAAACAATGATAAAAGTAACCTAATAGAAGTTACCTTGGCAACAGGAGAAAAGATATCAACAAAATCAATTCATGGCACCTGGGAATAACCTTTTTCTACCAACCGAGCTTTGTATTTCTCCACCTTCTCATCTACATTTGTCTTCTTTTTGAACACCCATTTGCTGCCAATGGGTTTCCTTCCAGCCGGCAACTCCACCAGATCCCAAGCCTCATTTTTGTGCAAAGATGCCATTTCATCGACCATGGCCTCTTTCTAGAGTTTTCCATCCTCTGAATCTACTGCTTCCTTCACAGTTCTGGGATCATCATCAGTAATAGACAAAGAAAAATTTGAACAGAAAGCAGAAGGACTATACCTTTCTGGCTGCCTTCTTTCTCGAACTGATCTTCTCATAGCCGGAGTTTGTGGCTCTTCATCTTCTGATTCCTCCTCTGCTGCAGAGTCTGATTCTTCCTCCTTTAGCTCAAACTCTATCTTCTCAGGTTCCTTTGGTTGGACTTCATGTTTAATAACATCTTTTACCTCTCTAAACACCACATCTCGGCTGTACACAACCTTTCGTGTGATTGGGTTCCAAAGCTTATAACCCTTTAAACCATCGTTATACCCAATAAAGATGCACTTTTCAGATTTACTATCCAACTTGGTTCGTTTCTCCTTTGGAACATGTACATATGCATCACATCCAAATACCCTGAGATGTGAAAGAGATGGTTTCTTACCAGTCCATACTTCTTGTGGAGTCTTATCCTCCAACACTGATGAAGGTGACTTGTTGACCAAGTAACATGCAATATCCACCGCCTCTGTCCAGAATTCCTGTCCTAACCTGGCACCACTTATCATGCTTCTTGCCCTTTCCATCAATGTCTTGTTCATTCGTTTTGCAACTCCATTTTGCTGAGGTGTATATGGAGTAGTCTTCTGCCGTGTTATACCACACTTCTTACAGAATTCTTCAAATTCCTTGCTGCAAAACTCTCCACCATTATCTGTCCTCAACACCTTTATCTTCTTCTCTGTCTGATTTTCCACCAGTGCCTTAAATTCTTTAAACCTATCAAAGACTTCAGATTTCTTCTTAAGGAAATATATCCATGTATTCCTTGAGAAGTCATTTATAAATGATACATAGTACATAGACTTACCCAGTGATGGAACCTTCACAGGTCCAAACACATCATTGTGCACAAGCTCTAATATCTGTTTCGCCCTCTTAGCACTAGAGGGGAAACTCACCCGATTCTGCCTCCCATATACCAATTTTCGCAAAAATCAAAATCCAGAGAGTTATTACTCATACCTTATACCATACCTTTACCATGAAGTATTCGAAGGCCCTTCTCTCCAATATGTCCAAGTCTTTGATGCCACAGCATGGTCTTCTCTCCAGAGACCACTAGATTTTCAGCTCCACTTTCAGGAACCACAGAACTGTTGCACCCATCAACAACAGTGCTACCTTGCAGCTTGTACAAAGTTCCAGTCCGAACTCCCCGCATCAATACCAGTGCTCCTCGAACCATCTTGTAGGTATCCTTCTCGAACACTATTTTTACACTTGCATCATCCAACTTGCTTATAGAAATCAGATTTCTGGCCAATGCAGGAATATGCAGAAGACCCGGAAGTGTTCTAACCCTTCCACCTTGCAGCTTCAACTTTACTTTTCCGCGACCAATGATTCTAGCCTTCCTATTATCTCCTAAGAATACATCACCGCCATTGTATTTCTCATACTCGCAGAACCACTCTCTATGGGGAGCGAAGTGAAAGGATGCACCTGAGTCAATCAACCATGCCTCATGATCTACATGTGTACTTAAAGAAGCCAAGTACACATCCCCACCTTCATCTGAGGTGGTTTTCACCTCTGCAAAAGGAGCATCATCTGATCCCTTTCCTTTATCAGGAGCTTTAGATTTATAGTCCCTTTTGAAGTGCCCTTCTTTTCCGCATTTCCAGCACACCACCTTTACAGGTTTTCCTGGAGATTTAGATCTCCCTCTAGATTTAGATCTCCCACTCGATGACTTATTTTTTTTCTATTCTGGGACCGTCCTCGTACAGGAAAGGCATCACCATTCTGGCTCTCCATATTTTTCCGTCTCATCTCCTCCGTCAGCAAGGCTGAGACTATTTCATCAAACTGCAAAGCAGTTGCATTGCTACCTATTTCAATAACCAGACTATCCCACAAATCTGGTAGAGAACACAACAAACTGATGCACTTATCTTCATCTGAAATTTTAATATCAATAGACGCTAACTAACTTACCACAGTATTAAATGCTTTCAGATGCTCTGTCACCGAGTCTCCATCTTTCATCCTTGGGTTATACAACTTTTTCCGCATGAATAGTTTATTCACCAGAGACTTAGATTGGTACAAAGTCCCTAACTTGTCCCAAAAATCCTTTGCCGTAGCTTCCCCTGATACATTCAACAATATTGAATCTGAGACACACAATCGTATTGTGCTCTTTACCTTCTAATCCAACTTCTTCCATTCTTCATCGGTCACTCCCGTTGGTTTAGTACCTGGATCTACCGCGATCCACTGATCTTTATCCACCAACAGATCCTCCATCTTGATTTTCCACAACTCAAAACTCTGACCATTGAACTTCTCGATCTCTATCTTTCCGCTGCTCGCCATATTCTTTCATCACCAGAATCGGTCTTCCAGATCTCCCACTGAACAGGGTCTTCCACAGGCCTGAGCGAAATCCCTCAGCAACAAAGGCGTCCCCTTGAAGCCAAAACAACTCCGATACCAAATGTAGGTTTTAACCCTGTACAGAAATTACCTGCATATGAATTCTAAATCACAGAAAAATAAACAATGCGAGAGCATAACACATAAAACACATATACACAGAGATTTTCCCCTGGATCCCAAAAATGGGACTACCAGCTTGATTTTTCATTATATTCCTTTCAATGTTACAATACATATTTATACATGCCGAAGCATCCAATACCATGGAACGAAAACCATCCGTCCAAAACCATGGACCAAAAACCATAGGTAGGTTCGCCCAATCGGCGCAACGAAGGGGGGGCTCCACCCCCCTTCTAACCCCCGGGTTCACTACGTGGGTTAGTCGTGGAAAGAATATAACACAACCCAACACCCTCACAGCCTCCAAATATGTTAGGTTCATCCCCAATTGATAGCACAACAATTGGATTCTCAAAATGCCAAGTTTTGTTTGGTGGAGAGCCAGCTGTTATTTATAGGCCTTTTTGAATTCAAATTCAACCATTCCCCCCTTATTTAGCTCATTAATGTGAGATTGGCGGCAATTAGCCTCAAATCTAGTTCTGACTTTGTGTCTTAATTGCCCGCCACCCGCTCCTCATTGCCTTAAATTGGCCATCTTGTCATGAACAGTGACTTCAACGGTCACTTCCCAACCTACCCATGCAGCAGCGCAACCCCTTGTGCGCGGACGCGACCCATGTGTCATACTAATCTTGTGCGCAACCTCCTTGTTGCGTAGCGCCCATACAGACACTTTTATAGTCTTGCGCTCTCTTTCAACTTCTTAGAGCGCCGAGACTGTGCTTCCTATAGATAGTCAGGTGGTCGCACCACCAGTGGGGGGCTTCAAGTCACCTTCCATCCCGGTCTGCAAGCCTTCCTTAGCTACCCTCACGCCAGTCAACACCTCGTGTTCTTCCTTAGACGGTGCACTCCCCTGGTTACTTTGTCTGATAAGGTGCGGTCACAACCATGGTAGCAGAGCCATAAATTCTCGGTGACTATATTCTAATGTGAGGGTATGGCTGCCCGTATCTTGTCTTGTCCTTCTGTCGACGGGACATGTTTGCGCTATTTAGATTTTCAGTTTTCTAATTTCCATGTTGATTAACATGCTTTTCTTCTTTAGTTGTACTTGCTCTTCCTCGAGTTCGCAAAGCTCAAGGTTCCATCACCGAAGGGCTTCTTGAATCTGCATATGTTTGTCCTCGTGTGGCTGCATAATCCCTTCGTTCTGGTCTTTGCGTGTTGTCTTGACTGTGGGTGTTGTTTTAGGGGTATTCTTCTATACTCTTATGGTTTCGTCTCTTCTTGCCAGTGTTGGGATCAATTTCATGCTCCGATTTTCACTTATGGCCCTGTAGGCCCATCGAACCGCTGGTACACGTAGGTCCTAGTCAGTTCATCTCACCTGGTAAACTCTATTCATGATTTCACATAGCTTTTTGAATGATCCGATGTGGGATATTTGTGGTGAGCATTGCTTTTCCTGCTGCTGCATCTAGTTTTGATTTTTGATCCTTAGTCTGAAATATGCTTGCACAACACACGTCTGCACAAGGTGAGCGCGCAAGCTTCTATGTCTTGGTTGTCGTGCTCCTATTCGATGTTGGGGACTTCCAAACCATAAGGGAATCCATCTTCTACATTCGTGCCAGTTTCCAATGGTCTCCTGATGTGCACTCCACCATCGTGTGGGTGTTGTGCACAATGCCCATTCTAGCGCACCGTATCACTGTTGTTTCGATACCGCACTTTCAAATTTGTCTAAGAATTCATCCACCGTTGCTATCCCATCATATGTTGGTAGTTCCCTTGCTTTTGTCGTCACGCACCATAGTGATCTAATCATCATGTTGCAATTCAGCATTGTCACTTCGTGCAACCGGTTCTACCAGTGTTCTACTTCTTCATCCTAATCTGAAGTATAGGAACTATCGCGTTCCAATGAGATTCTCCCATCTACAGTCGGGTTCACCCGATCCTAGTCTTGCGCCATTATCTAGTAAATACAATCTAGATCATCATTGCTTTCATCGCCGCACAATGGTTCAGTGTAACGCGCTTCCTCAGCTGGGTCTAGTGAAACTACCACACGTAGGGATTTTGCTTCTTCATGTTAATGACTCCATTCATATCAGTCGCCCAATCTATTCCTAGCAACGTGGGATAAGGACTGCTATCATCAACAATCTCTATTACTTCAAAGCTCGTCTATATGCTCGCGCCTTCGATATCAACTATTACCCCTTGCATCCTTCCCATGGGAAAAATCTTCTATTGGTTCACCATTCATAATTGAAAAGGAGCCCACTGTAACATGAGCCTACCCATACGTTCCCATGTCTGCTTCGGTAATACATTCGTGTCTGAACACAGGTCTAGGATTATCTGATCCATTTCATATTCACCAATCTATGCCATCAATCTCATTTCCCTCCCGGTGCGCAATGCATGCTTTCCCAGTTTTCGAACTACGCATGGTTCCCCTAACCTCGCGCACCTAGTGATCAACTCCTGTAGTCCCTTAACTGCCTTATTGTCACATAGCAGTTTCATTCATGTCTCTAAAAGGGTAGTAAGCATAGAAGGATCCATTCCTGGCTTTAGTTGATCCTTACTACATGAAGTAGAGGCTTCTGTGAAGCTCTTATTTGCTTCCATGAACGTCTCCTTTGCGCGTTCTATGTCAAACTCAGGTTCTTTTGTATGAGCCTTGCGAACCCACATATCCTCCTCGGGCTACTTCCCCTTATCTTCCCCTGTGGTCGCACTACTTTTGAGAACCATATTCACATTTGGGTCTGCTTCACGCAGTTCAGATCTCATCATTTGTATATTTTGAGTCAGAGTAGGCTAGAGTACCCCTTTTTCGCGCATCTGTGCGACCAACGTAGGACAATCTACTACTTCATGATCAAACTGAGCACAATATGAACATGATACTTTCATTGGGTTGGTACAATCACAAGCATAGTGCCCTGGTCCTCCATAATTGTAACAAATTAACTATCCATGGCCCCTTCCTGTCTCCATTCCTCCTCGTCCTCGACATCGCCCTTGAAATCCAACGCAGGACATCCCCGCAGCTGGGTCGAGGCCTTGTGTTTCTGTTTGCATTTTATAGGCTAGCATCCAATCCATCATTAACTCATAGCTGCGACAAGTACACTCGTCGTGGCCTACTGTCATGTAGAAATTACAAAACAACTGTTGGGGAGTCTGTGTATACTTCTGCAACAAATGACAACTATCCCTCGTGTGCTTTCCCCTTATCCGACAAATCGTGCACCATAGCGCGGGTGCTACACTAGGCCCTGTCTATGCCTCTGGTCTCAATAGCATTGGCCCCCCTCCTACCAAATAGTTTGTGAATACTGGACAGTGGTATTTGTCATGGGCCTGACCTTTGCATTTTATGCACCACACTTCCTCGCGTGCCTCCGACCGCGGTGCCCTATTCTACTTAAAGCTCTACATTTCTAGGTAGATATTCTGTAGATGCACATGGATTTGTTGAACTCCTAACCTCGATCTTGTATCGGTGTTTCATATAGCCTCATCGCCATTTCCAATGCTTCGGTCTAGGTTGAAATCTTTTGCAGTGACAGTGCCATCCTCAGGTGTGGTGTCAAAGATGCCACAAACCATGCGTGGTGCTGCACATCCTTTAATGTCATATTAGCCTCACGGATCGTACTCTTTAGCCACTGATCCAGATCCCATGGTGTCTCGCCTGGAAGCATCTTGATCTCTTTAAATCTGATGATTTATGTCTCTGATTTTGGCTGGCTAAATTCTCTATTCGGCGCATTCTGGATCTCTGCTATTCCTGCATTTGGGTGATCTTTAGAGTGCTTGATATACCATGTTAGCGCGTGATCCTATAGTGTGCTCACCAATGTGGTCTTCTTAATGTTGTCATCCGTGACCCCTTGTGCTTCCCACACTGCTCTTACCACAAACCAGAACTGATCCAGATCCTCATTCCCTACTCCTCTGAATATGGGTAGCTTGATCACGCTTGCCATGCTAAACTGCAGGGTTAGTGGGGGTGGAGTGGGTGAAGATGGGGGAGAAGACGGTGACACAGGTGGTGACATGGGTGGAGGTGGTAACTGCGGAATGCGATGTCTTATCAAACTGACCGCACTTCTCGGAGAGACTCGTGAAAGCTCTTCCTTGCTCTCTCATGAAGGTGAAATTAAGGGACTGTTTCCTAATTCCCTGCTATCTCTATAGATCTTTCCACTCCGCGTCGCTCCAAACATCAATGTATTTGCATCACCCGTTTTTCACATAACATCATCTTAATCTAGGTTTTCAGGGATTTAATATACTTACCTTGTGGTCCCTTGAGAAAATATTGCTCTGCTTCACTGTAGTTCACGGTCGTGTCTATGGCAAACTCAGTGAAAAATCCCCTGATTATCCAGTTGAGCCAATGGTTCACAGCTCACGCAATATTATCTTCTGATGCCTCTAGTATGTGCACTAATTCTGGGGTCAACACTATCGGTTGGTCAAGCTTATACCTTCCCTGGCTATCGGCTAACCTCGCAATCCACTCATACAGTTCGGAAGGAAAGGACATGAAGAAGATCTCATGGATTTCTGTATATACGTAGTGATCCAGCTACCTTTTCTCGGATATCCGTGGAGTCCAGTTTTCCTGTGTCACGAACTCGTGAAGCTTCTTGTCCAACCACTGTTCAATTTCCTTCTTTGTAGGGTTCCAATGGCACTACATCAGACATCACTTTGGAAGATCCCAGTCTCGGAAATAGAACCATTTTTTGGCTTGTTGGGGCCTGACCCAGGTTCAGAAGTGATTTAGCCAAACAAATATTGAAACTACCGGCCCTTTCGGCAACAGTCTACGGTGCGTGGACTGAGGTCTCACCTGAGGTAGTATAGGAGGGTGTTGGAACCAGGTTTTCGCACCCTAGGGATGTCTTGATGAATTTAGGAAGTTCGCGAACCAAATTCACGCACTTGCGCTATGCTGCACAGCTGTCTGTCCTTTGCAAATTGTGTAATTGCTTCTACGTAGCTCTGTAAAGAGCGTGAAGAGGTGCTATCTAGATCCTTTATCCTTACTGTGCTATTAGTATAGATATTGAATTAATTATGTGTATCCAATATTCTCATTAACCATTCAACATTCATAACAAGTGCGCGCAATCATAAAACGTTAAAGAGATGCATAAATATAACAAAAGCATAGACACAAAATATTCCAGAATCAACTTATATTTTATTAATTCTTTGTCCAAGTACAATCCCAATTCCGCCCTACGCACTTAGCTGCAGGGGTCCACGCACATAGCTGCGGACTCTACCAGGTGCGCACATAGTTGTAGAGCCTCTTCCTACTATTACAACCCAAGACTCGGACTTACAGACTCAGAGTGAATATCTCATCCCCAAAAGACATCTCCAAACTAAGACTTCACTTTACACTTAGAGCCTCGCTCTATTTATACACTCCCACGGTCCACGGACTGT
Organism: Pinus tabuliformis; assembly: GCA_031772625.1. Lineage (NCBI taxonomy): Eukaryota > Viridiplantae > Streptophyta > Pinopsida > Pinales > Pinaceae > Pinus > Pinus tabuliformis. Next base: position 718,694,533 of record CM062805.1, read on the forward strand.
GAGTACGCTAACATACCATACATTAAATTACATTATTTTAGGGTGGAAAACCATAGACTCTCACGCTCCATGCCCACCTTTCATGGGGTCTTTACATTGCACTTGACCAAAATTAGGGCTTCATGCCCTAAAAACCTGCTATGGGGGATCTGCTGCCCAACAGGTTAGCAAGGAGAAAAAGGATCACTATAAGGTTTTCAGCAGGTGTCTCAGCCTCACTTCCTCCTGGTGGGACCATGACTTGAGGAAGGGACCCTTCAACAGCCCCAAAAACACAGATTTGTAGTTCTTTTATGAGCTTTGGAGTTTGTTTCCTTTAATTCAGTAGTTGTTTAATGTTGCAAGGTAGATTTCATTGTCATCCTTTTCCATCTCCATTTCTGCAATAAGATCTCACTCATGCTTTCATTCCCTTCCACCACTTTCTTCATGCATAACATAGGCAGTTGATTCATCCTTTTCTAGTTTATGAAAAATGTATCCTATTGCATAGTTCTTTTTGGAAGACACACATGTGTTATGTAGAGAAGGTACCTTGGAGGAGACTAAGACTTCATAACTAGCAGCCACCTTCCACTTCATCCACCTTAGCCATCCCTTGTTTCACCATCACCCTCACTAGTTTTTTTTATCATTTTCATTGAAATTTCCCTAAACACATTGAGCAAATCTAGCCATCTCTTATCTTGGATATTGACTCCTAAGTGCTCCTAGACCTTCTAACACTCCATTCCACCCATCACACACCTTTCTTAAGCTTCCCAACATCTCCAACACCTCACAATTAGCTCTTAATTGTATTCTATAGGTTTTGTGTAATTTCTACAGGATCATCCTGTAGGTTTCTGGTACATGTTGTAGGTTTTCTTGAAATGGCCTATTTTGAGGCCGAATTGATGGGAAAGCTATAGGAAATCACAAAAATCCTCCTAGGACCCCTCCACATCATTCAACCACTCCATAAAACTTCTAGCCATCCTCAAACACCTTCCATCCACCTGTCGCATCCACAGAACAATTAGTTTTCATACTTGATTTTGCCCGAGAACCCAAAAAAAATGAAAACAAATTTAGTTTAGTTTCTTTTCTTTCACATTAGTATGTTTGATTCTTTTTAATTCTGCAACTTAGATAGTAGAATTTTTTTATTGTTGATTTAGCTATTCTACATAGCATAGCTTCTTAAATGGTTAACTAGGGCATGGTGTGGTTTAGCATTGCATGTTGGCCTTTTCCATTACTGCAGTAGAGTAACTCTCTTAGAGTAGATTTTCCCTTCTTCCATCAAAGAATCAAGCTTCTTCTGACTCTATAGAAGTTTGGCTTGGAACCCCAATGGTCTCTCACCAGCTAAGCAGTGATAATAGGTAGAACCAACACTTTTACTTCTGCATATAGCATTGTCACCTCCAAGTTTGTACGAACCCCAGGTTGATAAGTAAAGTTGGTAGCTTGGGAGTTGCAACATCCTTGCTGCAATACCGGTGCTCATCAATTATGGGTTAAGGGATTATGGTTTATGATTATTGGACTCCTAATTCGTTTATCACCACTTTTGGGAGTTCCCCTATCAATTCCTCTTTCTACCTTCCCTCTAAGTCCACTGGACCCTATGAAATTAAGTGCTAAGCCCCCTTCCCATTCTCTAAAGCTATGATTATATATATTAGTAAACCACGATTTTACCTCTGACATATACCACCCACGCTACCCTTGTGTCCCCTTGCCCCATTCAATACACCATAACATACCCCCCCACAACCTTTTGGGTCATGCTATTCCACTTTTCCTAGTGTTATGAACCCCAAAATTTGGTCCCAATGCCCCTACAACTACACCCTTATGCCCCCTTGGCTAAGGTATTAGACACATTAGGGTTTATGGGATGTGATAAGGGAGCCCATAATCCCCTTATCACAATGAGAAATAGGCTCATGAACACCATTAATATCTAATAGAGGTGTTGCGATGAAAGCAATAATGAATACAAAAGTTCTAGTCAATAGGATAGGGATCATAAAGATGTTAAATCATCCAACGTAAATATGGTTTTCAATGCTAGTGATCTAGTCACATAAAAGACCCCTTAAGAGACATGCATGTATTTTAAGGTGTTCTTTATTGTTGAGTTCACATATTTGGAAGCACAATTGCACAAGTGGAAACATCTCACATTTGGGCCATTTGGCTAAAAATTTGTATGCATGTTTTCTATTGAGGGTATCATTCACATTCCCCAAGGCACAAATCAAATATTTGGAGGTATCTTGGATGACTTGTCACATTCCACTAGCTTCATGAATGAATAAAAACTCCCATCAGCTAAGAATGTTTTGGAGTGTTTTCATGGCATAGTCAAGGGTCACATTTACAAAAAAAGAATGTTTAAGTCAAGAAAATGACTATTGACGCTCACATCACATGTGACACAAATGAGAGGAACGAAGGTGAAGAGTGCTCCATTTTGAAATATCTAGAACAACTTGTGTATGTCCTATTTCCAAAGAAGATAAGATATTTTTGATTTGAGGCTTCTGTTTGGTCAATTTAGTGTGTCATAAATTGCTATATAAATTGTCAATCCAGGAGTCGTAAACTGCTGAAGTGAAGTGCACTGTATATGCAAGATTCCAATTTCTTATTTCCTTGTCGTTTTTGGATTTATCTTTGGTTGATTCCCTAATTTGAGATGGCAAAAGTCAAGTATGGATATAAGTGTTCAAGACAATGGTGACCTCTAAAATAATTTCCAAACTTCAAAATTCTCAAAAAGGTTTTAAAACTTGCAGTGATGAAATCAATTCTTAAGAGAAAATAAAAATGTACCAAACAGTGAGCTAGTGACAATGAAGCCCAGTATCCTTGCTGCTGTATAAAAAGAGAAAAAAACTGAACTCAAAGCAATTCAAAAACTGTAAGCAAAGTAAACTAAATCATACTACTTCAACTCATATTCTGACCCCTCACCATTCGACTCGCTCTGGCTATAGGAGGTAATCATAAACAAATTGAGTAATCTGATATCTAAATTGCATAAAATAAAACTAAGATCAAACCACACATTCATACTTCAATCCCTTTCCATTCGACTTGCTCTGGCTATAGGAGGTAATTGAAAATGACATGAGTAATCTAATCACTAACTTGCAGAAAAGTAAACTAAATCATATTACATCAACTCATATTCTGACCCCTCACCATTCGACTCGCTCTGGCTATAGGAGGTAACCATAAACAAATTGAGTAATCTGATATCTAAATTGCATAAAAGTAAATGAGCAAAACAAAACTGAAAGAAATAACAGTGCTGGAATTAGAACTCAAAAAATAAATCAGCAGAAGGACAAGATGATTTCATGTCATTAGTCATTAAAAAGCTATGTGCAATTTCCCGGGCTGTCTATAAGAACCTGAAAGAAAAACACTGATCAGTTAACAGTCATTAGAAAGCATAAAGAAACTATGGACAACAACTATCATGAATACCAAAAACTGTGTAAAATATACAAGAAAACGATTATGGCATCAGTGACATAAAGGAAGAAAGCAAGAAATTATACAACAATTACAGAACCTTGGTGTACAGGGGCCCTCTGCAACCTCGGCCAATCAGCAATCAGTCACAAATTGAACTTAAGAACACTGTATTCTCATATATTAAAATGCAGTCATAATATAAAGATAGAGCACGACACAGTGGGATCGTAAAATAGTGAAAATTACATATACCAAGCTAACTAATATGTGTATGATAACGCGTTATTTATAACTGATGATGATACATCTACTTCCTAAATTCTGCGCTAGTAAACAGATACGTGAATAACCACGTCCGGAGATCTAACAATATGGTAGCTGTGACAATTAAATCCAAGGAGTGGTGGCTATTAGATTTTGTTCATGGAGCAGTCCACAGGTGTTAGCACACCTCCTGAGATTGAGGAATTTTCCACGCAAGTCTTCACATGGTGAAAAACAGAGTCTTGCCACCGCAAAACTCTTAGGTTGACCACCGCTTTGACTGTCCTTGACCATGGCCTTTTGTGAGTGATTCGGCTGAACTAAGGGGACACGTTCCATGTCCACATCATTTGTAGCTTGCCCATGTGGTCAGATTCTCTAGTAGACACCTGTAACATAGACTTCAACAAAAAGGCTGCAGAAAGTTGAGCTGGCTGTGGAAACTGACAAAATTCTGTAGCTGATTGAGCAAAAATCTAGATCAAACAGCAGTCACAAGACATAGTTAGGAAACCATTTTATAAGCTCTTTTTAAACTAATATGTAATGATTTGACAACTTGGTGGTTCAAGTAACTGGAAAAGAAGGCTAAAAAGGTGTATAGGGAAGATGCAAGTTTGGGACTCAACATACCCCCATTGTGAAGGTGTTGCATGTCCTCATGCAACCAAAATTTTAGTCATTCCCCTTTAGTCCATATGTTCTGAAGCCTCTGCTAGTACATCCAATCCTCTTCTCTTCTTTCTTGCTGCTATCACCATCCTGGGTTTCTTTATCAAACATCTGAATTTGAGATTGATTAATTCCCTGCTCAACTTTCTGCACTTTTTCTTTAATTTCTTGTTCTTCTTTTGCCATAGTCCCAAATGTAGCATAGTATTGTCATGAATGGTTTTGTCCACTTTGCTCTGCTCCTTTAGTGTTTCATTTTCTTGTTTAATGTGCCTGTTTAGAACCTCTAATTCAAACACTTCTTGTTTTGAGGATTGGACTTGTGCATCTTATGTTATGTGGGGCAGAGTGGACGATGTACTCGGGCCTGCAGCTGTCTTTTCTAAGGATTCGAGGTAATCATACAATTCCTGCTAACTTGGATCTATTTCAGGTGTTTTCCTTGGACTGACTTCAAAGTCTTGTTGAGGAGGAGGACTGCTTTCTAATTTTGGCCGAGAAGGGCTTACATCAACATCTGGAGGGCTGCTTTCAATATTTGGTTGAGGATGAGGTGGACTACGACCAACTGGAGGTTTCTCGGGTGTTTCCCCACCCAAGTCGATGAAGTGGGGTCCTTTTACTTGTGTTTTCCTCCACTTTCCTCTAAGCCTGTACTTCTTCTTAAATACTGTGGGCTAGTACCCCCTTCTTCCATGCTCTGTTTCCCTTTTTCTTTCTTCTTAGCTGTAGCAGCTTGTTTTTGAAGATGCACTAATATATCAGACAATGTTTGATAGTATTCCTCTATAGATGGCTCTGGTGATTGGTAGACTTCTTCTATGTTCCTTTTTTCCTTTCAATTTCCTTTGTTTTCTGTCCTTAGTTCTTTTCTCCTTTTCTTTTTGACCAACTTCTTTAGTTTTGCTAATAGGAGAGTCTTAGATTATGGCACTCTTTTCTTTTCTCTTAATCCTTCTTGGTGTCTTTGGTGTACTGCTTTCAGGTGCCTCAGATGGCTCTTGAAAGTAATTTCTTACTAAGAACCATTCCCAGGTATCTTTGTTTTTCTTCAGTTGGTCTTCAATGAGAATCCTCACAAGTCCATGATAATATAAATGAGGTTCTATGTCTCCTATGTTCTTTTGGACTGTGGTGCTCATATTTTTCAAACTCAGCAGTAAGAAATAAGACAGATTAAGGGTTTAGCTCTCTAATAAGTTCATCAATAACTTAGCATGATACATGTACATTGCTCCAAAGCGTCCTTCGCAAGTGATAAAATTTTGAATGATTAACAGTAAGCTGGCCCATTCTTCTTTTAGTGCATGAACATGAATTCCTTTCGTAAATACAGTAACGTCCATACCTGGGTTATGTAATATGATTCTCCATGTCTGCTCGTCCACACTTTTGTTTTTAAACCAACGCTCACCTTCCTAGGGCAAGTCTGTGGCAGCTGCTATTGATGCTTCAGTGACCGTGAGCTTCAGGTCTCCAATTTCTACCATCTGGCCGTTGAAAGACCGTGAAAAGACTTTTGTTACCTCCTTATTGTGGCCTTTAAATTTTTGAATTTTTGAATGAAGCGTAGCCATTTTGTTTTCTTCAGCAAATCTTTTACTTGAGGGTAACCTTCTAAATACTTAGGTCTTTCCGGTTCTGTCCTTAATAATCGTCCCATCCTTTCCTCTGTTTTGAAATTCAACTTCTTGTGAGGGTTTAGCAGAGGTAAGATGGTTAGGTTGCAGGGTTTATGGCCAAAAAAACATAGTGGCTGCAATTGGAAGATGGGTAACAGGTAACGGGAGTGTTCAAGAATTGCAAGCGGAAACAGAGGATGAGCAGCTGAGGTGAGTTCACAAAATGAAGTGCAGACATATGTGAACGAGGTGGCTTTAACAAAATGGCACGGTAGTGAAGTGAAGTCAGAATTTTGAATTAAACGGTTACGTACGAGATGTTACACGTTTATGGAATGGCTGCGAAAAATGCGGTGAAAAGGAGCTGTAATGAAATGGGTCACATCTCATGATTACAAGTGGAGTATGAAAGTGCAGTCATCTACGAGTTAAACCCGAAAATTAATCATGAGACCGTTTAGGGAATAAATGCATGGTTTATGGAATAATGTCATGGAATGGTAATGGGTAATGGAGCTATCGTGATAATCATTGCACATAATGGAGCTTTAAGGTTTAATAACTATGCAAAATTGTGCCTTTGATTGCTATTTGAAAGAAATTTTTGCTCATACCTTGGAATCCTTGTCGTTTGTTGTCCATTAGCCTTTAATCAACTGCTCCTTTTTGATGTCTGTAGATGCTCCATGTCTTCATAGCATATGCTCAGTCATACCTGCATTTTTATGATTATTGCACTAACATTTTGACTGTAAATTTGAAAAACAGAGTTGTGGCTGCGGAAACTGCTTCTGGCTGCGGAAACTTATTCCAGCTGCGGAAACTGACACAACATCCACTTGGCTGAATAAATATAGTTAGATAATAACTAACTGAATGGAAATGGTCATGAAAGAGACATTTATTGATGAAATGGATGAGATGGAGTGAGATGAAGTGGGGTGGAGTGAAATGACAATGAAATGGAGATGGAGTGGGATGGAAATGAAGTGAAGTGAAAATGGGAAAGGGGGATAATTTTTTTTTTGGAAAATGTAGAGTGTCAGGTGTCCCTGATTTTCACTCTACATTTTCTTTATAAGACTGCCAATCAGTGATTGGTTTTCAAGCTTATATAATTATTTTATTTATTTTTTATTTTTTTAACTAAAAGAAACAAAGGCTAGGCTGGTGGGGAAGAATGATTCTTCACCAGCCTTATTGCAGAATTCTCTTGAAACATTTTGACAAATTCCTCTTTTGAGAGTGGCTTATGATAAATTTTCAATCTGTGGCCATTCACAATAAGAGGAGTTTGAAATTCATCAATGGTCTTGATTCTTACCGCTCCATTGCTAAAGACTTTGTCAATCTCATATGGCCCAAGCCAATGGGTCTGAAATTTACCTTTGAAGTCTTTAAACTTGGAATCAAATAGTAATGCCTGATCTCCCTCTTGAAACTTTTTATCTTTGATGTATCTGTCATGCCACTTAGCTCTTTGATGTTGAACTAGATCAGTTCTTAGGATTGCTTCTTGTCTGATCTCATCTAGCTCATTCAGCTGCTCCATTCTGTGCTTTTGGGCTTCTGATGGATCCATCCCCAACTGAACTACCATCTTCAAAGTTTTGACTTGAAACTTAATGGGGAGCATGACTTCTTTCCCATAAACAAGTTCATAGGGAGAATCTCTTGTTGTATTCCTCCTTGTAGTTCTGTAGGCCCATAAGGCTTCAGGAAGCCTTTCTACCCAATCTCCTCTATGTAGATGAACATTTTTGGTGATGATGCTTTCAATAACTTTGTTTGTAGATTCCACTTGGCCATTTGCTTGCGGATAGTAAGGAGTAGATTTTTTGTGCTTGATTTTGTATTCTTCCTTCAGCTTCTCCATCATGTTGGATGTAAATTGACTTCCCTGATCTATCACAATTTCCCTTGGGACACCAAAGCGAGTAAAAATACCCTCATAAAGAAAATTAACAACTGAATTTTCAGTAGCAGAAAGTAATGCTTTGGCTTATACCATTTAGTGACATAATCAGTGCATACCAATATATACTTCTTCTGTTTAGATGGTGGATTAATGGGTCCAATGAAATCTAAAACCCATTTTTCAAAGGGTTCGATGAGTACCTGTGGTTGTAATGGCATTTCCTTTGAAAGAGTTGGTTTCCCTACTCTTTGGCAGCTGTCACACCTTCTGACATATTCTTTTGTATATTTGAAGAGGGAAGGCCAATAATACCCTAAAGAAAGGATTTGATAGGCCGTCCTTTTGTCAGCAAAGTGTCCACCGCATGGTTCATCATGACATTCTTTGAGGATGTCAGGCATTTCATCTTCTCGAACATATCTTCTGATCACACAATATGGCCCTATTTTAAACAATTCGTTAGAAATCCATGAATATTTTGAACTCTCTCGAATAATTCTTCTTTTGTCACTAATAAATAAATGTGGAGGTAGCTTCCCTGTAACCAAATAGTTAGCAATATCTGTATACCAAGGAGTCTTAGTAGTTACTGCAAATAAATATTCATCTGGAAACTTATCCTTTACAGGAGAATCTTCGTTAGTATTTTGGATCCTAGACAAGAAATCAGCTACCGTATTTTGTTTCCCTAGTCTATCCAACACAGTAATATTGAATTCCTGTAAAATTAAGAGCCATCTTGTAACTATGCCATTAGTATCAGGTTTGTTCATTAGATATCTAATCGCAGAATGATCAGTATGGACAAAAGTTTTATAGCTTGTTATATAATGTCTAAAATTATTGATTGCATGAACAACAGCTAAGAACTCTTTTTCAGTCACAGTATAGTTCAACTCAGTGGGAGTCAAATTTTTACTGGTATAGTAAATGGCATAAGGAACTAAATCCTTTTGACCCAGCACAGCTCCTAGAGCTGTATCTGAAGCATCTATAGATATATGGAAAATAAGTTTCCAATTTGGTCCTCCCAAAATGGGTGCTTCAGATATTCTTACTTTCAAAGTTTCAAATGTTGATTGACAATCAAGATCCCATTTGAATTCACAGTCTTTTGTAAGTAATTTGAAGAGTGGAGATGCTATTTTGGTGAAGTTTTCTATAAATATTCTATAGTACCCAGTAAATCCCAGAAAACTTCTAACATCTTTTTGACAATTTGGAATAGGCAACTTGGAGATGACTTCAACTTTTGATCTATCAACTTTAATCCCATCCCCTGAAATATGATGTCCCAAAACAATACCTTCAGTAAACATCATAAAGCATTTTTCATGACTTAATGAAAGGTTTGTTTCTTTACATCTTATAAGGACTTTTTCCAAATTCTCTAATGCCTTTTCAAATGAATCACCATAAACTGTAAAATCATCCATATAAACCTCTACACAATCATGGATTAGATCAGAAAAAATTCCTAGTACTTCCCTTTGAAATGTTGCGGGTGCATTACATAATCCAAAAGGAAACACTCGGTAAGCAAAAGTTTCCCATGGATAGGTAAATGTGGTCTTATCTTGATCTTCAGGTGCTACCTGAATTTGATTATAGCCACTAAAACCATCCAAAAATGAAAAGTACTTTTTGCCTGCTAGAGTATCTAATATCTGATCGATAAAGGGTAAAGGAAAGTGATCCTTCAAAGTTGCTTTATTCAATTCCCTGTAATCAATGCATACCCTCCATTTACCATTCTTTTTAGGTACTATAAACAAAGGAGAAACCCGTCGACTATCTGAAATTGGATAAATGAAGTTTACATTGAGTAGTTTTTGGAGCTCTTCTTTCACTATCTCCCTAAGGTTTGGATTCATCATTCTCTGAGGTTGTCTGATTGGTCTACTATTTTCCTCGATGTAGATGTGATGAATGCAAGTCTTAGGGTCAATACCTTTCATATTAGTATACTCCCATGCAAATGCAGTAGAATATTTTTGCAAGATTTTGGTTAGCTCTCCCTGTTGTGATTTTTCCAAGTTTTTGTTGATATTCAATGTTTTACCTGTAAAGATCTTAATGGCGGAACTACCAAATTCTTCCATAGAGTAAAGAGACATTTGTCTAGATGATAGATACTCAATGTCAGAATCTAACTGAAATTGTGTGTGGTCATATTATGAAGATGTTTCAAAATTTTCTAATGTGTTTAGAATTGACTATCTTCACTGATTTCAGAAATGGTAAAGACAGGTTGTATAGTGTCCTCATCATTGACCCATTCATTATCTCCTACTTCTGTAATTGCTTTTGCTGGAGGGTACAGATTGAATTTCTTTGTCGAATTACCATAAGAAATATACATATCCCCATATCTACAATTGATAAAAGCATCAGCTGTGGCTAGCCAAGGTCCTCCTAAGATGAGTGGGTGCCCTCCTAGATTACTCTTGGGAGTTAAAATCATGAAATCTATTGGATATTCCCAAGAATCTAAGGAGACTGAAATGTCTTCTAATACACCATCTGGTTTGATAATTGATCGATCTGCAAGTTGCAGTAAAGTAGGTGTAAAAAGAAGATTAGGAAGTTTTAGCTGTTCCATAGTATGTCTACTCATAATGTTGATAGCAGCCCCTAAATCAATCAAAGTATTTGGAATTTCTACCCCATTGATATGTGTTTTGACAATTGGACTACTGGGATCTACATACTTCTGCATGGTAATTTTTCCCATCATGATATCTACAATTTTTCCTACCTGGTGTATTCTTCTTGTATCTCTTGGTTTCCTTCCTGGTCTTTGAGACTCAACTCCTTTATTGTTTTTGCTAGAATAGGAATTTCTCTAATGGTTTGTAACAAGGGAATCTTGATACAGACATTCTTAATTCATCTAGGAAATCATAGTTAGGCAACAAGATTTGTTTTTCCACTCCTTTATCAATTTGTAATCTTTCAGGAAAAGGAGGTGTGGATGAAGATGCAGGTTGCTCAACTATAGGAGTTATGGGGGTTGACTCTTTTTATTTTTATTTTTGAGTGCTTGGGTTTTGAAGAGATGCTTCAGAACCTTTATTAGCTTCAAGAGAATCTTCCTCAGAAATGCTTTGCTTTTGAGCATCTATAGAAGGCTTGTCTAAAACTCTACCAGATCTGAGTTGTACATCATTGAGAGGAACAATCATATAGGTAGGAAATTGTTGTCCTTCTACCATGTAAGCATTTTGAGGGTTTTTATTATTGGGGTTTGGCAATGGCTGGCAAGGTAGTTGATTTGTCTTTTGTTGGAATGGAAGCAAGAGTTGGGAATTTGGATTCTGTTGAGAAGGTTGTTGTTGTTGTGGAAATGGCAATGAAAGTTATGGATTTTGATTTGGAAGTTGTGGAGCTTGTTGATTTTGAAAAGATGGAGGATATTGATAAAATTGAGCAAATCTCCCATAAGGATTTTGCATACCTTGTACCCATGATTGAAATGGATTTTGAGGTTGGGACCAAAGTTGTTGCCAAGGATTCCAATTTGGTGGGGGTTGAAAGTTCGTGGGGTTGTTAAACCCTTGATTTTGTTGCCCCTGCCAAGGTCTCCTTGAAACAAAACAGGGAGACTCAATTGAATTTGGGTCTTCTTGAAATACAGCTTTGAGCCCAGGAATTGAAGGACAATCCTTGGTCTCATGGCTTTCTGAACAAATCACACATGTTTCTACAACTTTTGCATCCAAGGGGCATTCCCTTAGAGCATGTCTCTTCCTACATTTCAGACAAAAGATGGCTAAAGCTTCAGCTTCTGCTTTCTGCTTGTTTTGTATCTTAAGGGTGTCTAGTTGCTCACTAAGACTCCCTAAAATATCAGTTTTGAACTCATCAAGCATGTTGCCAATCTCAGCCCTACTTACTAATCCAGTCGCAGATTTTTTTGCTCTAATGAGAGAAGGATCTCTAGGCCCTTTTCCAGTTTTAGATTTTCCCCTTGAGAGATGGACACATAGCTCTGCTATATCATGAAGTGGAAGTTGAGATATATCTCTTTTTCCCATCATGTTCAAAATATCTATCCATTCATCTCTAATGGCTTTTAATAGAAGGGATTTCAAGGTTTCCTCATCTAAGTTATTCATTTTTGCTCTTTTCAGGTTGTATTGAAATCTTTCAAGTAAATCCTCCAAGTTTTCATCTTCTTTTTGCACCATTTTGAATACCTCATCCTTATGATTGGTGGGCATACAATAGTCCAGGTATCTATCCAAAAATGTTTGTTTCATATCATTCCAAGTTCTAATAGATTGAGTGACTAATCCCATGAACCATTTTAGAGCAGATCCCTTCAATGTTGAAGGAAACAATTTGAGCTTTTGAGAGTATTCCATATAATCATAAGTTCGGCACACGACTTCAAACTCAAATAGAAATGTTTCAGGATCCTCACTTCGCAACCCATAAAATTTTGGGAGGACAGATGGTGAGATGTTTTTCATTTTTGTTCGAGATTCCTCATCAACTATATGAAATCCAAGTGAGTTATCTCCATCCCTATTTCCCCTATTGTTACCTCTACCTCCTCCATTGTTTCCTCCTCCTCTACCTCTACCTCCTCCAAATCCGTTTACTACTTCCTCTGTCATGATAGTTTCCTCAGAGATTTCAGAGTCCTCTGGTTCTTCTACTAATGGCGAACGAGGAGGAATTTCTCCCTCTTCTTCTTCAGGTGATTCTACTTCCTCAACTACAATGTGTTTTCCTGTAGAAGTAAAGAAAGGGTCTTTTCCTAACTCAGATTCGGTGGATAGTGTGGGAGAGTCTCCTAATTCAGCTACTGCCTCTTGAATTCCAGGAATCCTAAGGCTAGGAGTGTGAGTTGGAGATGATGGAGGTGTATCTTGTCTATACCTTGAAGTATATGGAGTTGTAATAATCGAACTCTTAGCCCTAGCTATAAACCTTTCCCTAGAATCTCTTGCTCTATGCATGTCATTTTTTTTATTTTTCTTCAAGTCGGGCTAATAATTCTCTTTCTGATCTTCCAGGTCACTCTAGGTGCAAGAAGAGAGCATACTCAAGAAATTATTAAACCAATAACTCTCTTTTCTGATCCTCCAGATCACGCTAGGTGCAAGAGGAGAGCATACTTTGAGAAGTTATCAATTTTTACCTTGAAATTTTCTTGTTTTTTTTTTAATAAATTGGCTACCTAGTTTCACTTCCCCAGCAACGGCGCCAAAATGTTTGGTCAATTTAGTGTGTCCTAAATTGGTATATAAATTTTCAATCCGGGAGTCGTAAATTGCTGAAGTGAAGTGCACTGTATATGCAAGATAACCAATTTCTTACTTCTTTGTCATTTTTGATTTTTGGTTTGTTTTTGGGTTTATCTTTGGTTGATTCCCTAATGTGAGATGGCAAAAGTTGAGTATGGATATAAGTGTTCAAGGCAATGGTGACCTCTAAAATAATTTCCAAACTTCAAAATTCTCAAAAAGGTTTTAAAACTTGCAGTGATGAAATCAATTCCTAAGAGAAAATAAAAATGTACCAAACAGTGAGCTAGTGACAATGAAGCCCAGTATCCTTGTTGCTGTATAAAAAGAGAAAAAAACTGAACTCAAAGCAATTCAAAAACTGTAAGCAAAGTAAACTAAATCATACTACTTCAACTCATATTCTGACCCCTCACCATTCGACTCGCTCTGGCTAGAGGAGGTAATCATAAACAAATTGAGTAATCTAATATCTAAATTGCATAAAATAAAACTAAGATCAAACTATACATTCATACTTCAATACCTCACCATTCGACTTGCTCTGGGTATAGGAGGTAACTGAAAATGACATGAGTAATCTAATCACTAACTTGCAGAAAAGTAAACTAAATCATATTACATCAACTCATATTCTGACCCCTCACCATTCGACTCGCTCTGGCTATAGGAGGTAATCATAAACAAATTGAGTAATCTGATATCTAAATTGCATAAAAGTAAATGAGCAAAACAAAACTGAAAGAAATAACAGTGCTTGAATTAGAACTCAGAAAATAAATCAGCAGAAGGACAAGAGGATTTCATGTCATTAGTCATTAAAAACCTATGTGCAATTGCCCGGGCTGTCTATAAGAACCTGAAAGAAAAACACTGATCAGTTAACAGTCATTAGAAAGCATAAAAGAAACTATGGGCAACAACTATCATGAATACCAAAAAACTGTGTAATATATACAAGCAAACGATTATGGCATCAATGACATAAAGGAAGAAAGCAAGAAACTATATAGCAATTACAGAACCTTGGTGTACAGGGGCCCTCTGCAACCTCAGCCAATCAACAATCAGTCAAAAATTGAACTTAAGAACACTGTCTTCTCATATATTAAAATGCAGTCATAATATAAAGATAGAGCACGACATAGTGGGCTTGTAAAACAGTCAAAATTACACATACCAAGCTAACTAATATGCGTATGATAACACGTTATTTATAACTGAGGATGATACAACTACTTTCTAAATTCTGCGCTAGTAAACAGACACGTGAATAACCACGTCCGGAGATCTAGCAATATGGTAGCCATGAAAATTAAATCCAAGGAGTGGTGGCTGTTAGATTTGGTTCACGGAGAATTTTCCACGCAAGTCTTCACGTGGTGAAAAACAGAGTCCTGCCACCACAAAACTCTTAGGTTGACCATCGCTTTGACTGTCCTTGACCATGGCCTTTTGTGAGTGATTCAACTGAGCCAAGGGGAAACGTTCCATGTACACATCATTTGTAGCTTGCCCATGTGGCTGGATTCTTCAATAGACACCTGTTAGACACCTGTAACATAGACTTCAACAAAAAGGCTGCGGAAACTGACAAGATTTCGCAGCTGACTGAGCAAAAATCTAGATCAAACAACAGTCACAAGACATAGTTAGGAAACCATTTTATAAGCTCTTTTTAAACTAATATGCAATGATTTGACAGCTTGGTGGTTCAAGTAACTGGAAAAGAAGGCTAAAAAGGTGTATAGGGAAGATGCAAGTTTGGGACTCAACAACTTCTACGATCTATATTTTGTGTAGTGTTGTCTTTGAGAGTCATCACATTTAGGTTTGTTGGAATTGACGTTTCGAACCAATATCTGTGGTTCATCATCAGGAATTACATGCGTGAGTGAATAAATCATAACTCGATAGGTTTTAATAGGTTCAGATAAGGTTGGGATGGGAGTGAATGTTAGCCGACAGTTTGGATAATGATATAGTTCATTTTAGTTTTTAATAACTATGTATATAATTAATTGGTTTATTAAATTTTATGATTTTAATGGTTTGTGTTTATTTAGTTTATTTGGTAAATGAATTTTATGTAGATTGGGTTATGCTTAAATGAGAAATTATAGTTTATTAAATTTATGATTTTAATGATTTGTGTTTATTTAATTTATTTGGTAAATGAATGTTATTTAGATTGGATTATGCTTAAATGAGAAAATGTTAATTAATATAAGTTTAATATTATGTAAAAGATTAATATTATTGATAAATTATTTATGTTTTAAATAAAAGCAATTTGTGTTTTTAAATTAAATACAATTTTATGTTTTAAATTAAATGAGATTTTTTTTTTTTTTTTTTTTTTTTAAATTAAAAATTCTATGTGAATAATGCCACAATTATAAATTTCATTATATTCTAATAGAAATTTAGTATTATGCCCTAGAATCATCTTATTAATAATCCAAAAAATGAATATTATCTTTTAAATTCAATGAATTATTGTTATAGAATAAATTACCTTTTTTATCTTTTAATGTAGATGTGAATGAAGATTAAATGTTTAAAATTTTTATTATATCTTTGTATGAATAAGAAATTGTTATATATATATATATATATATATATATATATATATATATATATATAGATGAATGTGAATATTAAAATAGTAGTTATGATAAGATATATTGAGACAAAGGGCACAAATTGTCGTCAAAAGAGGACCATGCATTGGATCACATGGACTTTGGTTTTTCCTCATTAGGTAGACCATTTTTATTAGGATTTAGATTTCCCACTTATATTTTTAGGAGTTTCCTACCATTTTTTTATCATCATCTTATTTAAATTGAAAATAAAACTCATTCTTATTAAATGAAATTAGGATTTAGATTTCCCACCGATATTTTTATGGGTTTCTTGCCATTTTATTAGGACTATTTTGTTTAAATTGAGAATATAACTCATTTCCTATTCAATGAAATTAGGATTTAGATTTCTCACCATTTTTATTAGGATTTAGATTTCCCACCAATATTTTTAGGGTTTCTTACCAAAAAAATTTAGGACTATTTTTTTTTAAAATCGAGAATATAACTCCTTCATATTCAATTTTGAAATTAAGATTTAGATTTCCCACCATTTCTATTAGGATGTAAATTTACCACCAATATTTTTAGGGTTTCTTACCATTTTGTTTAAGAACTATTTTATTTAAATTGACAATAGAGCTCCTTCCTATTCAATGAAATTTTCTTTGAAAATGCCTTGGAGTATTTTTGTTGAAGTTGTTTTAAGACATGTTGGAGTCTCTTTTTTGGAGTGGCTTTTCCATAGAAGAAGCAAGTTTACCATAAATTAGAGTTGAAGTTATTTGAAGACGTGTTGGAGTCTCTTTGTTGGAGTTTCTTTTCCATAGATGTAGTAAGTTTACCATCAATTAGAAAGCCATGCATACGAGGAGTGGAAATGAGAAGAGGTAAATTTATATTTTATAATCATGAATTATTTGAAGTTTTTTTTTGTGACTTTAGATCAATTTTAACATTAAGTTTATTAAAAAAATAAATCTATATTTTAAAACAATGAATTGTTTGTAGTTCATTTATATGATTTTAAATAGATCTCATTTGCTTCCCCTGAGTTGATGCTCTTTTGCATTGCGCTTTTACCTAATCACTATGTTCTCATCATATCTCTCGAACATCACACCCATTTGAGATGAAATTGTTATAGGAGATGAATGGGGATGAAATGAAAACACCCACTCAATTTTAGCTCAACATGATGCACGGTTTTCACAAAATGAATTATCATCATCTACAACCATTTTGGGGTTTTCTCGTGATTTGTGACTCTGATTGGGCTGAAATTTGTTTTAGAGGTGAATTATGATGATATTAATTTTCTGTAAACATTTCAGCCCATTTGGAGTTACCATTTGGAAGATATACCCAAAATAAAATTTCTCCAGGAGAGTTGTTGCACTTTTGAATCTATTTTATCATCATTTTCAAAAGATATTTATGACCAAATAGAGATGAATTTTGGAAAACAAAATGATTTTTTTGTTAACCATATAACCAATCACAATAACCCCCTTCATTTTTTTCACAGGTGTTATGGTTAAAGATATACGAGTTTGTCTTCCTTACTGCTCTTTTTGTTGCGCTTCTTAACAGTCAGTGTTGGAATCAAGTTTGAGGAGGCTAAAATGATGTTTTTTCATGGTTTAAAGGCTCCAGGGTGTAGTGGACATCTCTAAGTTTCTTCACAGGTCTTCAGCAACCCTCAAAACCTCATTCAAGTCATCAAAATTTCAGGTCAACTATTTGTCGTGCTTCTGCCAGGATTTGTTGCGTTTCTGTGTGACCAACTTCAAGCTTGAATTATGAGCAAATGTGAAAGTATTTTTTAAAAAGGGAGGATTTTTTGTTAATGTGATAGGACGTGTTAGGGAGTGCTAGGGAAACACAAGGGAGCACTAGGTAATATTAGTGAATGCAAATGAACAAATAAGCGTTTGTGATAGGAAGTGTCAGTGAGATACATGTGTTTTGAGGGAGTAACAAGGTATGGGAGGCAGTGCTAAGGCATGTTAGAGGCCAGGGAAACATGCCAAGATGTGCTAGGTGCTAGGGTGTACCAATGCATGCTAGTGAGTGTTATGGAGTGCCAAGGAAACAAAAGGGATCACTAGTTTCAAATACATGGAAATGAATGAATAAGAGTGTGTGACAGGGAGTGTTAGTGAGTTCTAGGTGTGGTAAGGAGGGAGAAACAATATATGTTAGGTAGTGCTAAGGAATTCTAGAGTGCCAAGGAAACATACCAAGATGTGCCATGAGCCACGACGTGTGAAAGTGTGCCAACGAATGTTAGGGAGTGCCACAAAAACACAAGGGAGAACTAGTTCAAAATGCATGGAAATAAAGAGATAAGAGTGTGTGATAGGGAGTGTCAATGAGTTCCAAGTGTTCTAAGGAGGGAGTGACAAGGTTATATGCTAAGCAATGCCAAGGCATTCTAGAGTTCCGGGGCATGTCAGAGAGTGTTAGGGTGTGCTAGGGAGTGCAAAGCATGCCAAGAAATGTAGGGGATGCTAACACACGCCACATAGGGCTAAGGGATTGTTAGATGTGCCATGTGTTATGGCATGTCAAGATGTACACTGTGTTTTTTAGTTGTTTTATGGCCATGAACCTTGAATTGGTAACTTGTTAAGTGGGATGAGTTGATATTGGACATGAGTAGCCTAAGATGTGTTATAGGTAGTTATTAGGTGAACAAGGCATAGTCTAGTTGTAGTAACTATAACTTGGTTAAGTTGTTGTAGTCGGGGCAGGACTTGGTTGGGTTCCGACCAAGTCTATAAAAAAGTAAGGGTAGTTGTGAGGGCATGATAGCTAAGGAGTGTCAGGGCACGCCAGGGAATGAAAAGGTGTGCTAACACATGGCAGACAATGCCAATGGATGGTGATGAGTGTTAGGGAGAGTTAAGGGAATACAAGGTAGAACGAGGTCAAAATGCTTGGAAATAAACAAATAAGAGTGTGTGCCAAGGAGTGTCAGTGAATTTCAGGTGTCCCAAGGATGAAGTGTTTTATGAGATGTTCAGAATATGACTTGCAGGAGTCAAGACTATGGTTGTGGTAAGGCGTGGACAAAGCAGTTTTAGACATAGGGAGACTTTGGGTTGGGCACAATATTGTTTTGCTAATGAATTGGTTGGGTTCCCAAGTCGCAAAAAAAGTAAGGTTTATCTATGAAGGTGTTAGATTTAGTGAGTTCAGTATGTCACCAGTGATCAAATATGCTCTCACAATGCGTTGTTAGGGTGGCAGGTCAATTTTTTTTCATTTCAGTGAGTCTTCAAATAAAAATTTGGTCACTGGCTAGTGTGTCTAAGACTATTTCCACTCTCTCCAGAATTTCATATGTCAGTCACTTTCATCGCCCAGTTGAGTCTACCATCATGAAAACATCATTAATATCAATTCATTCACATCATCATGGCCTCCATTCAGCTCAGTATCACCATTAGGTCATTAGGGTTAAGGTCAGAAAATCAGTCATTTCATGTATAAATCTGACACATGAGGAGTAACAATAGGTAATTTTATTCAATAACACTTGATTTCAAATGTAATTTATGTTTTTAGATTTAATATTGTTCCTAAGGTTCTAAAGTTACAAGAAGAGGTCCTAAGGCTACAAAACTAAAAAAGAAAGTGAATTGGTGAGGTCGGCCATCCTACCTCATTAATCACTTAGACACCAAAAGAAAATGGAGAAGCTCATTCACACTCATTTGCACTTTTCTACCATCCTAGCATTGAGCTCCTCCCTCTCCTTTGCAAAAAATTGTGATTCCATAGCCCTCAGTGGAAAAAATTGACTCTCGTTGCTCACAGAGAGCCTTCATTGCGCATCTGGATAGCACGTTGCGCATCGGGAGCCTTCACTGCGCATGGGGCAGAGTTGTGAAAAATTATTGTTTGACCACCAAAATTCATTTTTTAAAGCTCCTCTTCAGTCATTTCATCCTCCAGGCTCTATAAAAAGTATGTTTAATGATTTTTATGTCCTCCTTTGCCTCATATGTCAAGAAAATGATCAAATACTTCTTCTAGGGTTTACATGATTTTCATGGTTTGATCCTCAAATGATGAGTTATTGTCCTAAACCATAGATTCCTTGTCCCTACACCTTAGTTTGCAGCTAATACACCATTTCCATCCATCACAAAGTCTTATCCCCTCATTTTCTATCATTTTCCTCTAAACCCTAACCTACCATATCTCCTTCTAGGATAGGCACGTGTTTTGGATTTTTCCACCCCCTCCCCTCACTCATTTCCCAAAATTACTTTTTCCCCTACTCGCTGACATCATCTCCTACCCTCCTAAATTTCCTTACAAATTTAGGCAACTCCTAAGTCCATCATACCACTTAATTCTCTCACAACAACAAATTTCACTGTTTTTGCTTGCCTTTCACCTAGGGTTTGAAGTATGGAACCTCACTCATCACCATCAGAGAAGAGGAAGTAAAACAAGGGGGAAAGACACTGAGGTTTGAGCCCTCTAATTGCAATGAAATCACCTCCTCCAAATTTGTCATTAAATGCTTTGAAGATGTCAATTGTTTAGGGTTTTGTCAAAGAGTGCAGGAAGTAGGTTACCATGAGCATCTCACAGGTACATTTTCCATCACCTTGAAGGAAGACAAGATCACCATTACAAGGACTGATTTCATGTTTTCAGTGGATGCCATCTCTCAAGCTACAGGCATACCAAACCATGGTGAAAGTTGGTTCGAAGGCATGAACCTAGACCTAGAAGGGTACAAACCCTAGTTGAAATCACAATACAAAGGAGCTCACTCATATTTTATCCCGTTGAGATACTTGTTGGAGACATATGCACCATTGATGAAGGCTGTCATGACATTCTTCATATTTGAGGGAAAATTTTCTAAGCTATATCAATACCACATAAGACTTCTCATGCACTTTAGAGCTGAAAAATCTCTAAATTTGTCCAGCTACTTGTATAGGAGCCTAACCAAAATGTTCGAACGGGTGAAATTGAAAGGCAAAGTGCATTACCCTAGTGTCACTTACCATAGCCTGATAAAGGTTATAGTACTCAATCATTTGAAATAGAAGAACATGACATGGGACACCTTCACTAAGGTAGCCTTGAAAACGCATATAACCACTTCACCAAGCCAACACCAAACCATGTCAATACAACCCATGGAGGTGGGGTCATCAAGAAAACATGACGAGGTTTCCGAGAAACCTAGGCCCGAGGTGACCAAGACATATAAGAGAGGTATAAGCCTTATGTTTTCTCCTCAAATTGAAGAAGTATTCTCATATCATGGAGCTCAAGGACAATTTGGGAAGGGAAAAATTCATCATTTCATTCCTTGAGCAAGAAAACAGTGAACTTAAGGCAAAACATCTAGTCATCGAGAAAGAGAAATTCAAAGCCAAGAAACAAGAGATGAAAGGCAAGGCAGTGGTGGACCATGAGGACACTAAGTAGCATGAAGGACATGTGGCAAGGAAGATACCAAGGAAAATGGGTCTTAGGAAGGCACTTCAGAGGGAAAGAGAACAAAAGCCACCAATGGAAGAATTGACATTTGAAGAGAGGATTTCCATGGAAATAAATGAGGACAAGGAGATTTTTCTTGAGAAAGTCAATTTCCAGCTTGAGAATATCCTTGGAAATTCCAACAGGGATAACAAGTTGCAAAAGAAAAGGGCCATCCATTATTACACAAGGAATCAGGTTGCCAAGGTCAAAATCAAGCAGTTGAAGGAAAAACTCAAGGAAAACCTAATCAACCAAGAGGAGAAGGGTAAGTTATATTTTCTTTTTGATGCATCCATGATTGCATAAAATACCTCATCAGACATCTCTAGAAAAGTTTTTGGATGATTTGGAGAAAAGTTTGTGTTTTGGTGCAAACTTGCAATTTTTTGGCAATTTTCTGTCTAGGAGCGCAGCGAGCTCACGCTGTGCTTCTTCCTTAGGGCTCCAAATGATGGAAAATTAGAATTTTTAGAAATTGTATGAGCCCCTCTGAAAACCCATTTTCCCACTTTCCTAGTCTGGGGATCATTTTTTGCGAAATTTGCAAAAAAGAGGTCAAAAATCACCTTTTTGCCCCTTTTTTCCCATTTCGCTGCACACCTGGAGACACCTTGGGATAATGGCCATATCTCAGCCAAAATGGGTCATTTGCAGTGCAAAAATACTATAAAGACATCTACACTCTCACATGTTTCTAGAAAAGGCTTTAGATTGGTATTTGGATGTCAGAAAGGGACTACAAAATGGCCTCTGACAGCTTGATGCACACTTGGAAATTTCTGAGATTTGTCTAAAATTTTCATTGTGTAATTTTTTGTAATTCCTAGTTTGAGATTGGTGAAAGTCAAAAGGTGAAGTATATGAACATGAGGGGTAAAATTAAATGTAAATAATGGGTGGTTAGTCTTTGTAATCTGTTTTGATGTAAATTTGACCTCGTTTATGAGAGAGGTTGTAGTCAAAGTTAATTGTAGAAGTTGTTTTTAACTTCCCTAGACATTAGGGTTTAGTTATATCACCTCATGGAATAGTTCCTAGAGTAATGGATTTGACCCCTAAGAGTGGGGAGATGCTTTTTTGGTCTTTATGTATCAGTTTCTTAGTGATATAACAAGTTGGATTTCAGAGGAGAGAACTATTGTAGCTCGTACTTGGACATTTTCTGGAAATCAAAGGACACAGTTTGCAACTATTATCTAGGAATTCATGTGTAGTAAGCTTGTGATGTTATTTTTTATTTGTTATAGCTTTATATGAAAGATATTCATCTTCTCTTTCCATTCATCAATTCTTCAATGGTTTTCCTGACAGTTTATAAACAAAATTCTTTGCATAAAGCTTTGTTTTGATGGAAAAATCATTATGTGTTTCTTTCTTGCTTAGCAAACTCATGTTTCATGCTCATTAATACTTTTTTCTTCTTCTAAACACTAATCTACACCAAAAAACCCTAAGATCCATCACAAAAGTAATTCTACCTTTCTCCTTTATATCTTTATTGTTTTAACCCTTTGATCCTCTGACCCAACTACCTGGTTTTTCTCCCTTATCTAGCAACAAAATCCTAAATTTTTCCAAAACCCACCTGAGCCTGGATATCTAGCCTAAAATCCTTTACATTCTAGTCATCTCCTAGCCGCGATTTCATAGAGAGAGCCCTCTTTGGTTTGGTAGGGCTAGCTACCAAACTAAAAGCTTGGTCTATGGTTGCCTCCATCGATCGCCTCATCAACTTCGGACATTGTGGAGGATAAGAGAAGACATGACACTTAGGAAGTGCCAAGGTGTTCTAGTGAATGTAAGGTTCCCAAGTCATGGAAAAATGTAATGCTAGTTGTGAGGTCATGACTGCCAAGTTGTGTTAGGGAATGCTAGGGCATGCTAACATGTGCCAGATAGTACAAAGACATGTTAAACAATATAAGATGTGTCAAGTGCTAAGGCATGCCAAGATGTACAAGGGTGTGACAAAACCTGCCAGGGATTATCAAGGCAACAAAAGGGAGGAAATTTCTACAAGGAAATGAGCACATAATAGGGTTAATAGGTCATTAATTTACCATTTCCATGAGGGGCATGCTAGGCACACCAACACTAGGTGCCAATAGGTGTCAAGTGCCAAGTGTCAATGCATTCTAAGTGTCAAATATTCCTCTCTTTCTTCTCATATAGTTTCCAATAACTGATCTTAAATAAATTTAATATAAAACCATGTCAAAGCATACCAATCCATCTAGACACATGCCAAACATGCTAAGAATTTCCAAGTGCCAACATGTGCCAAGTGCCAATATGTGTCAGGGAGTGTGATGCATGCTATGAAGTGGTAGAACATATCGAAGAGTGCTAAGGTGTGATAGAGAGTGCCAATGCATGCTGAGGAGTGTTAGGGAGTAATAGGACAACACAAGGGAGAACTAGGTCAAAATGAATGGAAGTGAATGAATATGAGGGTGTGTCAAGGAGTGTCAATGAGTTCTAGCTGTCATGCCAAGGAGGGAGTGAGAAGGTATGCTAGGCATGGGTAAGGCATGCCAAGGAATATCAGGGAATTTCAAGAAGTGCTAGAGTGTGGCAGGTAGTTCCGAGGTGTGCTAACATGTGCCAAATAGTGCCAAGGCATGCCAGGTGCTAAGACATGCTAGGAGGTACATGGTGCTAGAGTATGCCAATATGCGTCAAGGAGTTTCAAGGAAACAAAAGGAATAACCAAGCTAAAATGCAAGGAAATGAACACATAAGAGGGTTAATAAGTCAGGACTTTATCTTTTTCAAAAGGGGCATGCTAGGCACACTTATAATATGTTCCAATACACGCCAAGTGCCAATGTGTGCCAAGTGCTAATGTTTTTCAATGAAATATTATGCTACGATGTTTCAGGGCATGCTAGGAACTACAAGTCATGCCAACGGATGATAGGGGAGTGTTATGCTATGATATGGCATGCCAACATGTGCTTGGGTGTCTTACTCATTGAAAGATGTTATACTTACAAAGATGTTCCAAGACATGTGAGGTGCCAAGGAATGTTAGTTTACTATTCCAAAGCATGTTAAGGTGTACCATGAGTGTTGAGGATTGCTAGGTCTCTCTCATTAATAGAATTGACGGAGCTTGATTATGTATTAAATAATATAGTTCCTGCACACACTAGTGGAACTTTATTTAAAGGAAATTTGCTAGATAATAAAACTAATAGAGATTAATCATGTGTTGGCTCATAGGAAAATTATATTCTTATGACTCATTGACTATTATAACCACTATGACCTTGGACACATAATGAAAAATACTCCACAACAATGGTCTTAAATTATTTTTTTTAACAAAAAATATAGTAATCGGTACATAGCATCATCAAAAATTCATTGGAATGATCAATTATGATGAGCATATTTTGACCATCACCAAAAGTAACCAAAACGAGAATCAGTGAGAGTCATTAAAAGATCATCACTAGAAGTGTCACCAAAGAGAGAATTAGTGATGGGCCTTTAACGACCCTCACCAAAAGTGTCACCAAAGAGAGAATTATTGATGGGCCTTTAATGATCCTCACCAAAAGTGTCATTGAAAAATGGCTTTGGTGGCAAACCTTAAAGGACCATCACTATATACACTTACAATAATGATTTTTTAAAGACTATCACCATCTACGACATTGGTGACGAACCTTAAAAGTTTGTCACAGGCATGAAGCGTCATCAAAAACTCATTGGAATGATCAATGATGATGAACATTTATTAACCGTGAGCAAAAGTAACCAAAAAGATCACTGGTGATGATCAATAAAAGATCGTCACTAGAAGTGTCACCAAAGAGAGAATTAGTGATGGGCCTTTAATGACCCTCACCAAAAGTGTTACCTAAGAGAGAATTTGTGACGGGTCTTTAACAACCCTCACCAAAAGTGTCATTGAAATTGGCTTTGGTGACAAAACTTAAAGGACCATCACTATATACACTTACAAAAATTCTTTTTTAAAGGTTGTCACCATATGCGAAATTGGTGATGGACCTTAAAGGTCCGTTACAGGCATGACGCTCACCAATGACATTTTTTGTGTCAAAATATTCACCACTAGTAAATGGAGATGATGTGTTTCTTCCTCTTCGTTTCTAGTAATATCTTCAATGCTAATTAATACAGGATGTAATTCAGGTATAATTATCAGCATCCTTTGAGGTGAATGTGGCTAAGGAGTAGGAGCTATAACAATTGAATTTCATTCAGGTTGAGAAACTTTAGACTCAGTTTGTTCTATTTATGGTTCAGTTAGTTCAGTGTCTGAAATGTCACCAGTATCAAATTTAGTTTGAAATACTTGGTCATCTATAGTCCAAAACAAGCTAATCATGATTCTACTTCTTGTGTTGGATTCACTTCGGTTTCTACTATCTCAAATTGTAAAATTGTCCATGTTTCAGGTTCTTCTTGGGCTCTAGGTGTGTATTCAAGGGGTTTACCCTGCATTCTACATGACTACTTTGTTGATTCAACTAGGATGACATTTTATCAAAAAATCAAATAGTATTCACAATCCAATCCTAAGGTCTCTAAAAATTAAAAACAATCAATTAACACACACTAAAAAATATAAGGATTCAAACCATGCAAACAAGATTTTCATGGCGAAATCACTAGTTGGTGACGAAATCCAACGTCGTAGAAATCAAAGTGAAAATTGGCTATAGATAGAGTAGGTGGAACTAGTTACATTGATAACCTACTTAATATACACAATCCAGTGCATGTAAACTTCATTTATGCCATCTCGAATGAAGAATACCCTCCATAAATTTCCAAGTGAATCTAGCCAACGTCTGTTCCAAGTACAATAGGGACTTTCCCTTTGTCATCACCTTGGGTAGAATCCATTGTATAAATTTATAGGGTAAGTTCCTCAAACAGAACACCAAAGGACACCGCTCACAAAAAGATCACAAATCAATACAACAATACTGTTGACATTGTTAAAACCCTCGAAGAGGGAAATAGTCCATGGCCTGAGCCAACGCAACCACTTCAGGAAATTTATTACTAAAAGAATGAAAATTTACATAAGATTCTCTCATGAATGGTTACCCTACAAATGACACTCCATGCTCTTTAAATAGAGATCATGGACCAATCAGGTGTCAAGCTATAGATCAATTGTTAGTAATACCGAGGAGAATGAACCGTCAGATCACTACATATCGTGACTCTCAGATTGTAAGTTACAAAAGTACATAGTAAAGAAACACACTTTACCTAACTCTACACTAGACCAAGTTATACTTAACTATTTCCTATGTGTCGGAATATCCTAACATCCCCCCTTAAGAACAACTTGGGATAGGATTGAAGGATGTACAAAGATGACACAATAGGAGAAGGAAGGAGGCATTAGAGCCTATCCCCCCTTAGTGACAAATTCCTGAACTCCAACCATAAACCGAAGTTTAGTAAACTTCTCCTATTTGAGAGCCTTTGTAAAGATGTCTGCAACTTGATCATCTGTTGAACAATATTGCACTTCAAGAACATGGTCGTGAATGAGCTTTTTGATGAAGTGCGTTTCAAGTTAAATGTGTTTGTTGCACTGATGTTGGACTGGTTCTTTGCATAGTTGAATGGCACTTTGATTATCACACCAAAGTGTAGTCGGATGTTTCTGCTGAAAGCCAAACTCTGACAAGGTTTGACGAAGCCAGAGGCCTTCCTTACTAGCTTCTACGGCACCTTACTCTGCTTCTGTTGAAGAAAGAGAAATGGCACTCTGTTTCTTGGAAGCCCATGTAATAGGTCCTTAACCAAGAGTGGACACATAACCTGCAATAGACTTCCGATCATCATGGTCACCAACCCAATCAGAATCAGTGAAACCAACCAATAGAGGAGATGCTTCTGCAATATAATAAATCCCAAACTGAACTATACCTTGAACATAATGAAGTATTCTTTTAGCTACTTTCCAATGACTTTCATGTGGGTTTTGCATAAACCGAGCAATAAGGGCAATAGCAAAGGAAGGTTCAGGATGATTATGGGTTAGATACAAATGTTTTCCTACAAGTTGACAGTATAAGGTAGCATCAACATCAGGGGAAGTACAAGTAACTAAAAGTTTGTCTCTAGACTGAAAGGGAGAAGGGGTTGGCTTACAGTCTTCCATGTGAAAATGGCATAGAAGATCACATGCATACTTGGACTGGGAAAGGGAAATACCTTCCTTGGATTGCAAGAATTGAATACCAAGAAAATAATGCAAGTGTCCTAAGTTTGTCATTTCAAACTTCTTTTTAAGGCTGGACTTCACATGGTTTATAAGGTTGGGATCACTACCAGTAAGGATAAGATCATCAACATAAAGAACAAGAATGATAAGGGACTTGCCCACTTTCTTGGTGTAGACAGTATTGTCAGAATGATACCTAGAAAATCTAGTTTCTAAAATAAAGCTATCCATTTTGGCATACCAAGCCCGAGGCGCTTTCTTGAGACCATAAAGGGATTTCTTAAGCCGATAGACAAGGCTGGAGTCTGTTTGTATAAAGCTAGTAGGTTGTTCCATATAGATTTCTTCATGCAAGTCCCCATGCAAGAAGGTAGATTTAACATCCATCTGATGGACTTCCCATTTGAAAGAGGTAGCAAGGGAAAGAACAAGGCGGATAGAGTTCATTTTGGAAAAAGGGGAGAATTTTTTAGTATAGTCAATGCCTTCAACTTATAAAAAACCTTAGCAACAAGATGAGCTTTATGTTTATCAACTTTTGCATCTGGTCCATACTTGGTTATGTAAACCCAATTGCATCTAACAAGTTTTTGTCCCTTTGGAAGGGGAACAAGATCCCATGTATCATTTGCCAATAATGAACGATACTCTTCATTCATAGCTGCCTCCCAATTTGGATGGCCTGAATATTTTGCAAGGTGTCAGGATCATAATTAGCTTAAGCTTATGCCAGTAAGGAAGAAGCTCTATCAAACTGAGAACGTGTACGTCACTAATCTGTAGGATCACCGGCAAGAGCACCTGCTACATCCCGAGTAGCAAGGACCCATTTTGAAAGCTGAGGAGCTGAAGGAGGATCCTAAGAAGGTGGGGGAGTATTGTCATCCTCGCTGTCATCATCTGAAGAAGAAATATTTTTAAAAGTAGAAGGGATAGAGAGAGGTGGCACATCCGCGAACTAGGCTCATAGGCTGATATATTTTCAGCAAACTTTACATCTCTTCTAATGATAACATTTTTGGACTTAGGTGGAATAAGTCTACATCCTTTGAAATCTTCAAAATATCCAACAAAAATACATTTTTCACTCTTAGGTTCTAAATCTTTATGTTTCTCATTTGGAATATGGGCCCATGCTTCACTTCCAAAAACACGAGAGTTACTTACATCTGGATTAATTGAGCTTAATGCTTCTTCTGGAGTATTATTCTTTAAAACCTTAGTAGGAGTGTGATTTATTAGGTAATTTTCACATTTAATTGCTTCTACCCAAAAATTAAGACTAAGTCCTTTAGATTGAAGCAAACAATTAGCCATTTCCTTTAAGGTGTGATTCTTCCTTTTAGCTACACCATTTTGTTGTGGAGTATATGGAACATTATGTTGCATTTGAATTCCATTATCAATGCAAAAGCTGATGAATTTGTTGTTAACATATTCTCTGCCATTATCATATCTTAGCTTAAGAATTTGATGTCAAGATTGTTTTTCAACAAAGGCCTTAAAGGACAAGAACATGTTAAATACTTCACTCTTGAGTTTTAAGAAGTATACCCAAGTGCTTCTAGAGAAATCATCAATGAAAGTTAAGAAATACTTGTAGCCAGAGAATGAAACAACTGGAAATGAACCACATAAATCACTATGCACAAGCTGTGAAGGGGCTGAGGCGTGCCAAGAGGCACGTTTTTCAAAACTATCCTAATGATGTTTTCCGAGTACACATTCGGAACATATGCCATCTCTGCAAGATACCATTGGAAGACTTGCCACCATATTTTATTTACATAGATTCTGAAGGGAGTGATAGTTTAAGTGACCAAATCGCTAATGCCAAAGTTTTCTCACTTCATCATTATGAGCAACAAATACTAACGAAAGATTTGATGACCCAAAGTTGTTAAACTTATACAACCTTGTAGAATCATCAGCAATGCTAGAAGCTAAAATCTGTCTAGGATCTCATAGGTCCTTAATTACAACACTGTGAGGTGAAAATTCAACGATTTTACCTTCACCTGAATGAGTTATCTGATATACAGATAGAAGGTTGCAGGACAAGTTTGGAACACATAATACATCATTGAATTGGCCATTTCCTATATGAACAGTTCAAGTCTTTACAACACTAAGATCTATCATCACCAACAAATATATTTTTGGTGTTACAATCATTTAAAGAATAAAACATGTGATAAGAAGTTCCAGAACCAATGAGCCACTCATGAGAATGAGAAGCAGAAGATACCTTTAGTGCATACCCAGACCAAGATGCTTGATAATCACACACAGAAAGTGCTATTCCTGAAGATGAAATTGAAGTTGTTGAGTGCTCCAAATGGATGTTATGCTTCTTCATTGCTGCTTCCAAGGCTTCCATCTTCTTAAAGCATTTGGATTCTAAGTGGCCATATCAATTACAAAAGTGGCAATGTGTATCAGTCTTCTTCCCTTTGTTTTTATTTTCGTTATCATTTTGTTGAAATGATTTTTCATTTTGAGACTGAAATGGCTTAGGACCCTTGTTTGGTTTAGGACCATTCCTTTTAGGATACGGCTTCTTAGAATTCTCTGAATTTGGTTGCTGCTGGGTGGCTAAGGATTTCTTAGAAGAGTTTCCGAGATTAAGAATACCAAGATGTAAGAGTTTTTCTTGTTCTCTTATTAAAGAATCACAAAAGGCATCAAAGGAATGGGACTTGTAGTCTTGTCCTTGAGAAATGAAGGCTTCTCTTATAGAATGGAAGGTGGAAACAAACATAGAGTAGGCTAGTCCCAACTTAGTAAGAATGGAATAGGTAAAGTTTTCATCTTCTTTCTTAACCTTAACATCTTCCAAGAGAAGTCTAAGGGTCTTGAACTTGGACAAAAAAACTTCATTGGAAGAAAAATTATTGGGGTCCAATGTAAGCAACTCATTTTCGAGTTGATGGGCTCTAAGTTCATTTTTAATTACAAAAACTTTCATGATATGTTTCATTGCTTCATTAGGAGTATCAAGTTCTGTGATATGGGATCTAAGGTCTGGAGAAATAGACATCCCTATCAACCCACGTGCTTTATCTTGACTATTTTTCCATTTGGCTACCTTATCTTCATATTTCGGTTTGGTTTCTTGGCATGAGGCTATTCTGTAAATACCTTTACTTCTAAGTAAATCCACAATGTAGGACCACTATTGGAAGTAGTTGGTGCTGTCATGAATAACTTGGCATGGACTTTCCATTTTAACAGAAACTGAAGCTATATATTTTGAAACTAAGTGTTCCAATGGAAATATCTCAAAAAATTAGGCTGATTAAAAAAAATTGGCTTTGAAAACGACTTCTGGATGAAGAAGTTATGGCTTTATGAAGAAAAGTTGTTGAAGATGCCAATGAAGTGCGGAAATGTGCGAAAATGAATGATAATGCTATATTTAAAAAAATCCGCCCCCTTTCCAAACGTAATCTAATTAGCTCAACAAAAAGAAAGACTTGAACTCAATACCTCTATTCTCATAAAGTAGCTTTGGACCAATTGAGCTAGATTAAAAGGTTAGTAATTTTTGGAAAAGAGGAAGGGTTTTTTTTTTTGTTTTAGTCACTAAAGCTTTGGGGTGCATGTTTTCTAGAGAAACCTCTTTTTTGCCTACAAAACAAAAAAACACAAAGTACAACATGGACATATAAAAAAAAAAAATAACAAAAAATAACAAAAAACAAAAAAACAAAAAACAAAAAAAAACCTTATGGCTTGAAGTTAGCTTAAGCTAGAAACTAAATATTTTCTTCAATGTTTCTGATTTTCCGAGATCACACTAAGGCGTGGTGGAAAAGAGCATATGCATGAGAAAAATCCTTCCTTTTTATTTTTTATTTGCCCAGATCACATAGAGTCATGGGGCAAAGACCATATGCAGAAATGAAAGGTATAGATCTGGTAATAAAAAAAACAAAGAACTAAGTAAACAGAGAGAAAATAACTAAAAACTGCAAATAAACATCGCATACCTCCAGATCTTAATAATGACGCAACTAGGGCTACTAGAAACCTTTTCATGTCAAACGAAAGGGGTTCCTCACTAGAATAGATGCTCCTAACACAATAGAGAAGTCATCTCAGCCTGAAAGTAGTCAGAAACAATAGATCTAGGAAATGAAAGTCGGATGCAGTTCTATCAGATTCAGATTTGGATCATGAATAGATGCGGCCCTCAAATAACTTTGATACAATGTAGAAATTTACAGGGTAAGTTGCTCAGATAGAACACCAAAAGACACCACTCAAAAATAGATCACAGATCAATACACTAGTATTGTTGACGTGGTTAAAACCCTCAAAGAGGGAAACAATCCACGACCTAAGACAACACAGCCACTTCAGGCAATTTATTAATAAAAGAATGAAAATTTACATAAGCTTCTCTCATGAATGGTTACCCTACAAATGACACTCCATGCTCTTTAAATAGAGGTCATGGACGAATTGGGTGTTAAGCCACGGATCAAGTATCGGTAATATCGAGGAGAGAATGGACCATCGAATCACTACATATCGTGACCGTCAGATTGCAAGTTACGAAAGTACACAGTAAAGAAACACACTTTACTTAAATCTACACTAGACCAAGCTATACTTAACTATTTCCCATGTGTCGGGATATTCTAACATCCATAAGAGTATGGTCACTAAGTTTACAACATAAAACAATTTAACCTAGGGAGACTGTTGTAGATCAGGCATACATGCAAGGGCATAGTAACAAAGCCCAATCCCCTTGAAACTTCCTCAACATGGTTAATATGAGTTTTACTTCCAATTGTCTCCAAAGTACCTTTAGGAACCATTTTTAGTACATGTAAATCATACTACCATAACCAATGAAGTGGGGTCGATCACTTCACTAGGTTTGATATGATCTCGTGCTTGACTCCTTTGTAAGGGGAGATTTCGAGAGAAAAATTGTAGTAAATGGATTGTTCTCCCTATCACAAGATGATAATGCCATTGTATGAAACTTTGGAAAGTTAACTCACTTCCCTATTCCAAATCCCTACAACTTGATCTACTGTAGGCGGAAAAGAGCCCTAAAAAAATAAAAATCTCTAGATTAATTTTATCAGCATTGGTTTTAAGAGTTGTTATTTACTCAAAGGTAATGTATGTGAAACTGGTGAAATTATGACTTGTTGCAAATCCTAATGCAGTTGAAAATGAAAATGTAATCTTTTCATTTCAATGGAAATCTAAGTAAATTAAGGAAAGAGTCTTTCAATTTTTTCAACGGAAATGTAAACAAAATCCTTAAATCCCACTATATCGCTTTTCCTAAAATGCATATATCAAAGTTTGAATCACCCAGATATTCAAAATAACTTCAAATCTTCACTTTGCTCAAAAACACAAAAAATAAATAAATTCCTCTTTTAAACATCCAATCACTTAGAAATTTGCAAAATGCAACAAGAAACCAATAATCACTAAAATGAATTTTCCCTAATTGAATGTCATGAATTCACTTGCAGTAAAACATACAGTTCAAGAACACCTCAACAAGAGAAAGAAACTAACTTTTCGTTTCGAAACTAACATAAGAAGTATTTTTCATCATGAACACCTCAACAAGAGAAAGAAACTAACTTTTCGTTTCGAAACTAACATAAGAAGTATTTTTCACAAACAATACCTAATCTTGTAAATGTTAGAAAAGTATATATTACAGAGTAATGGAACACATAAAATATTGCAGAAATATAAATATAGAAAACACATAAAACAATATAGACACAGATATACGTGGTTCGCCCAATTTGGGCTACATCCATGGAGAAACAACCAATCCTTCCTTTTATATTATCCAGCAAAATAAAGAGATAAAACCTACAATAGATCCGTTGTAATTCCATCTTCTCTCTCACACAATATCCTTGTTCCTGTTCAGTATACACATCTACATAAATGAAATAAAATTCCCTCATATATAGCAAGGGGTTGCCTTCTAGGGAAGAAAACCCTAAATCAAACATAACTTTGTTGGAAATACTGAGAGGGGGCGTGAATCAGTATTTATTTTCAATTGCTATTTTTAGCAGTTAAATCAATTATATTTAGAACACAAAATGAACAATAGGAATAAATGCTTTTATTAATATAATATTTACAATAAATTAGGTACAATATATATAGGGCTCCAACCCATTGCCAGGCACCAACTTGTTCTTTTTTTAGGCTCCAACCTCTAGGGCACTGACCCTATCTTGTCAAGTCACCAACCTTGAATTTAGGAGCACCAACTCCAAGGACACCAATCCTTCCAATTATGAGGCACCAACCCTAAGGGATCAAACCCTATTGTTTTTCTTTGTCAAGAAATGTTTTGATTGCATTATACTTCTCTCAAAATATTCTACAATATGTTATGTCAATATACAACTTCACTACTACATCAATGACAACCTATCTTCATATGAAGGAGTCTTCACAACTCTTCATGTTGCCCAAACAAAGTCTGCAAAATTACCTCATGTTAATTTCAAATAGTCATCATGATCGTCAATAATCTTCACACAACTTCAATGTGTCTACAATGAACTGTACTAAGTTTTGTACAAAAACAACTCTTTGTTTCAACCCTTTGTTCTAACTATCGCGGTAGCCTCTTTAGGAGTACGCTTCAGGAGTACTTCAAATGTGTGAACATCACAGCTTCACATTGTGCATTCCATTAGAAACAGTCCTGTCTATGCAGTCATTGAACAGATCACTGGCTTTGCTTTAATTGCTTCATCATAGGTACGATCCTTTTAATGAATAAACCAGTCAAGAGGAGCTCGACATTCAGTGTTGTGGGGAAAAATGCCTATTTAGGACGATCCTATCCACCTAAGGTGTGACAGTACCTTAGCAACAAACGAATACAGCTATTATGATTCTTTCCTTTATGAAATGTGAAAGAGGGGAGATTGGCAGACTTACCGTTGTCTTCCGGTTGTCCCTCGATCTAGATACTCTTCTCTTTGTGTGTCCACAGCTACTTGTCTCCTCGCTTGATCAAGAGAACAGCTACTTGAATCCCACGAGATCACAAGAGAACAGCTACCTGTGACAAGAGAACAACTACTTGCAACAAGAGAAGGACACAATACAAAGGCAAATATACATATTCATAAATGATTCAGGATTAGAAGTAAATCAAATATACTAATGCAATCATACAAAATACACCAGCATATAGGGAAGAATCAAGATAGCTTTATTGAAAGTAACAGGATTCAGGAAGAGATACAACCCATAGGGCTCCAATCTAGCATCTCCTTCCCAGCAGAATGGAATTCCCTCTTCAGCTCCCTTCAAAGCATAATACACCCAATGTTTCTAGCCACAAACCAACAACAATTCTTTGCAAATACCAAATTCCAGCCTCCTCAGACCTCATGAGAGAGATCTATATATAGGAGTTTTGGAGAAAGGATGAGTCAGCTTGAGGCTGGCATGAAGCTGACTAGTGTCCTCTCCCACTTCAGTTCTTGAGTCCACTTGGAGGTTCTTGCTTCCACTTGGAGATTTGGAACCTCTTACTCATCACCAGTCGAATTCCCTGATCCAAGTGTCATTTTGGAAGCTTCCTGGGCATTGACACCTTGAGGAATGACTCTGCCACTTGTCCAAACTCGCTCAGCGCAGGTAGCCTTCTTTGCAGTTGACATTCAACGCAGGTGGACAGTGGAGCAGTTGACATTCAACGCAGATGCTCAGTGGAGCAGTTGACATGATCCAGAATTGCCTTGTTTTTGAGTGTTTTTAGGTGGAGAACTTTTGTTAAGTGCTGTGGTTTGCTGGCCTTGTTCCTCTAGGGGTAGGAACAACATGTTTAAGGACTTTGGATCCCTTGATTATTGACATTTCATGCTTAGTGATGCAAGGCACAAAAATGTCTATAACAGTTGCCCCCTAAAGTATGAGGCCGTTTATCGGGTGAAATGCTTTATCCAGGAGGGTCCGAAGTTCATCCATCTGCTGGGAGGAGACCTGTAATAAAATACAATACAATACATTATGATTCATACTGCTTTCATGATCTAGCTGAGGCGGGCATTCCCATGCTCAGCTTTATAAATTCATTTTTGTACATAGAACAGACGATCGTCTGATGGTAGACTGATAATTTTAGTGAAATTATCATCCTTTGAGTAGGATGATCATCTGCTGCAATGATGTACATATCAAATGTCTTTATTTTTCCTGAATATATATCGCAGCCCGGATGGATGAAACTAGATCCGGGGTCTTCAAACTCGTTCGATCTTCACTCTAAGTACAAGTCGATCCATGTGAGAATTGCGCTGAAGTCGAACATGGAAAGACATCGCTTGATTACCGGTCAATGATGTAAACCGTTAACAAGCGCGAGAGGAATCACCGATAACGATAATGACCCTCAAGGTACTGCAGTACAATTCACGTGGTATGAATAAATGACTTGGCGTCGAACACCACGCAAAATCTTCTGGTCGAAGGTCATTGATGTATACCTGTCGCCGGAAGTGAGAAACTTGCCATTGAGGCATGCAAGCTTCAAAGTACTGACAGGGGTTGTTCCTAGATCAACTCCTTGGATAATGAGCTGATGTCGACAAGGAGCGATCCGTCAAAGGAGGGCCTTAATGAATCCCACATCAGTGACACGGAACGGAGCTAATGATTTTAATGGAGGTGAAAACAATCTGTGACATATGATTCAGGGTGGCGGTCATGAATGGATGAAGGATAATGTATGGCAGTGGATGGGACCCGGTTGACTCTTTCTGAATGACTTCTCTTGAACATATGGCGACACTGATGCGATGGATTGGTAGCATTACCCCAAATATGGATGGTATGGCGAGACCATGGTGACGTGACCGGTGAATGAAACAACCCAACCCGAATGTGATACGGAGGAAAAGTGTCATGTTCAAGAGCGACCTGCTACCATCAAAGTTTTCTTGATTTTTCCCAATTTTTCCCCAGTCATTACTGACCAGTACCTCTTTATTTTTTTCAAGCTTGAGGAGGATAACATATGCTTGTTCTATAACCTCCCCTTCGGGCAAGCCCATCGCTATGTTTTAACGAGCCTAGCGATAGGGAAACTCGTTCTCGTCTAAAGACAAGTTTGTCGCTATTTAATCATTTTAACGAGTCTAACGACAAGGATAACTCGGTCCTTTTCATTTTTAGAGAGTCTGAAAAGGTACATAAAGTCAACTCCAAAATTCCTTTTTCGTCATCTAATCCCTTAAGTCCGAAAAAGTATAAAACAATACAGAAGGGATGAGTTTTCGATAACTTTAACGAGCCGAATAAAACAAGTGCTCGACCTTTTTGTGCAATAATCCCTCAGGTCCAAAAAGATTAAAATCTAGAGGAGGGATAGCTCTTCCGGTCCTTTAACGAGATGGAAGGCCAAAACTCGGCAATCTTTTCATATTTTACGAGTCAGTCGAAAAGAGCTTAAAGAAGACTCGTCTTTTGAGGAACGAGTGATAAACAGGGATAGCAACTGATTCCAGGTACAGGTTGGAATTTTCCAATCACGGCAGTGTCACAAGGATGGCTAGGTGAAATCACTCTTCGCAGCTGTTCCTCAAAATGGGTAAACAATCATATGGAGGTGAACGATCGGCCAAATGAAAATGGAGGCTGCAGGTGCAAACACAACCAAGGTTTTTTATGGCTGATAAATTTACGATCACAGTGGTTATTTACCGGGATAGGTTCATTTTTTAGTTAAAAATGAGCTTAAACACTGGAGGAAACTCTTCTCACTGCTTATATTTATTTTTTAACGAGCATGAAGACCACGTTAAAACTGCTCGGATCTTGCGTTTATTTTTTAACGAGCATGAACTTTATGCTAAAACTACTCGATTACCCAGTCTTTTGATAAGAGTGTCTCATGAAAGATCCCATTTTTTATAGAGCTTGCGCCTTACCAAAGCTATGCTCACTCTCCTTTCTTTATGCAAGTTAGGAAACGACTAACCCAAAAAACAGATAAATAACCGCTCTTTGCTTGCACTCCAAAAGGTTTGCATGCCCCTAGGTATAAAACAGAGTTTCAAGGTTACCTCTACTTCAATTCCATCAAAACTTTCGTTTCACCAGGAGAGGCTTACCTCTTTCAGGTTACCCAAAGATTGTCTCGTTAATCTTTCAAACAAAACACTTCCTCGGCAATGTCTACCGAAGTAGACAGAGGTGAGTGACGACCCCCGCCCTCTCACATAACTTTGACAAGATAATATTATTCCAGAACAACCCCTCTTCCAACAACGGACGGGGTACGGACTAGTCATATTCTCCCGCGGAAACCTACCTTATACCCAAAGTTCCCCTGCTGAAGCAGGCCAGGATGCATGCCCCCTGGGTTCCGGTCATGTCCTCCCGGATTACTCGCGCTCATCAGGAGGACGGATCGTGGGTTGAGACACATCTTGCATGAATAGACCATTTAGGGATGGCACATGACTATTTGCGATGTGTGATCCGGGAAACGAAAGTTGGTCCACGAGCTTGACCATTCTTCCTTCATGCGGAAAACACATTACTCTAAAGAGTGAGGAGACTACAGCTCCCATGCAATATATATAGTCTCGTCCAAGGAGTAGGTTATAATCCAAGGGTCCTTGAACGACCATCACGTTCATTTGAACAGTCTTCCCTTTCAATGTTATAGGCACATTGGGGAGGATCCCTAAAGGTTGACTGGTTCCTTTATCAAAACCTGATAGATTTCTCATCTCAGGTAAGAGTGCTGGCGAACCAAGCGCTCTCCAAGCAATAGAGGAAAGGATACTCACAGATGCCCCCTCATCAATGATAGTGCCAGCCATTACCATTATGTATATTTGACAAATAATTCTGAATGGCACACTGGCTGGCAACCGGAGTCTGCCTAGTTGGTTCCAATCAAAGGAAACAACCAGGTTGCTTGGTGGTGGGACCGAATATACGGCTGGATAGCGCTCTGATGAACTTCCTTCCTGCGACAAAGGAATGGTGGCATTGCCCCCTTGATCATCAGAGTCAGTGCTGATGAAGAGAACCTGGACGGTGTCGTCTGTATTCTCCTCTGTGATGGTGTCATTCGAAGATGGAGCCTCTGAAGGCAAAACCGGGTCAACTGCCGTATCAACCTTTTGACTTTCGTTAGGCATGGATCCAGACGGTTCTTCTTCAATGACAGGTGTTTCAGCTGACCATCTAAGTGGCTCGGCCGGATTCTCAACTAGTGAGGGACTTGGCAGGAGTCTTTGATATCCAAGAGGAAGATTCGCTCGTAAAATCAGGCGATCTTCCAGAACTCTTTTTGCCTCGTCTAAGAAGGGACAACGGTGGATGGCGTGATCGCCTTCACACAGTCTGCAGGGAAATTTAACTCTCCCATTCTGTCCTGGAGCTTCACTCCCACTAGTTGACGGTGAGCAGTCGACATGGCTATCAGAGGTCGATGCTCCCGAATTGTGCAAACGGGGGGACCAG
Organism: Pinus tabuliformis; assembly: GCA_031772625.1. Taxonomy (NCBI): domain Eukaryota; kingdom Viridiplantae; phylum Streptophyta; class Pinopsida; order Pinales; family Pinaceae; genus Pinus; species Pinus tabuliformis. The sequence goes on from CM062805.1 coordinate 718,733,577, forward strand.
TCTCTTAGTATCCGTGGGATACAGGGACAATCTCTATGGAAGTGGTCTCCCCTGCATATGACGCATGGCGATTGAGGCCTTACGAGTGCGGTGTGTGGATTTTTGTTAGATGACACTTGTTTGCCCCCAGTCGCCTTAGGCTCCTTCTTCTTCTTTTCTTTCTTCTTCTTCTCCTTCTTCTCCTCAGGAACCCGATTTTTTGGTCGACCAGTTCCGTCAAGCGAAGAGGAAGGAGGGGAGGAAGATGAAGTGGAAGGCTGGGAGGCAACTCTTGTCTGATCTAACTGTTGACTCGACTGTTCAGGAGTGGTGGTATTCTGAACGACATTGGTCGAAAAGAGCCAAACTGGTAGGCCAATTGTCAGTCCTGGAAGCGACAATGTGACCATGTGCGGCGCACCAACATCTCCCCAAGAGGAGAAGGGACTAGGATTTCCACCCAAGGGAATTCCTTGGTTGGTGTGCTCCATCTTTTCGACCTAAAGATCAACGTAGGATTAAAGGGTGATTGTTCCGTTTAAAATAAATTGTTAACGACGCTTTTAGACACAACTTGCTTTTTCAGTTTTAAAGAGTCGAGAAAAAGCTAAAGATGACTCTAGTCTCCTTCGATGTTTTAACGGGCCCGAAGTGACAAATGCTCGGATGGACTTTTTCTGTTATAGAGTCTGAAAAAGGCCAAAAGAAACTGCTTTGGAGATCTAGGCAGAGGGTGTGCCAAACTTTTCGCAAAACCACAGAATACGTTTTACGGTACGGGTGGTCGATCTTCGTTAATGCTGTGTTCACTGCATTGCGATTAGTAGGGCGGCCGACACGGCTTCCTATGGATAAAAGATATATGCCTATAGGGGTCTCCCAATATATACACGACGGTACGTGGGAGCACAAATCCGTATTAGCGCCACCGACTCTCAGGAGGAATCACCCACCTTCTTCGAGATCGACAGTCACTATGTTTAACGACGCCAGAACACGTCTCTAGCCTAGACCTCTATGTTGTGCGTTATGTTACAAAGCGTTGTTAGGTTCATTCAGTTTATTTTAGGTTGATATTTTTAAAGTTTGCCTTTCAAGGTTCACCAAGAGATGTATGATAAAAATTCCTAAATGCAGTCTAAGATGATAAGCAAGCTTTACAATCTTTCAACTTTGAAAATCCTAGCTACTAAGGGAAAAGAGAGCGACTATCTTTTCTCAAAGAGAAATCAACACACTCTAATGCACTTCTCCTAAATCCAACATGCAAACTTATCAAATGCAAAATGCACAATGCAGGTGTTTGTTTTCACTTTCTTAGTATAAATGCCTACAAAGAAAGCTTTTTGCACAACTTTGAATTTGCTTTTACAATGATCAAAATAAACAAGTTCACTTTCTTCGAAATCAACAAGGGTAGAAGAGATTACAATCACTTTGCGATTTTCGAAATAAAGACTCGTTTTTGATACTTTGAAAAGAACAAACTCAAACCAATAAGCAAAAGTAAAACTATGATCAATCTGAACAAACAGCCAATGAACTCTCTTCTAAGATCAATCTCAATCAGATCTGAATCAAAAGCTACAGAAAGACCACTTTACTCATGCAAAGGAAGACTGTAAATGACGCCACAAACACATAAAAACATTCACAATCTTTTTGTACAAAAATGGGGCGGAATTCAGGCAAAGAAAAGGGTTATCAGACCAGCACCTATACTTGGTTAAAGGCTGCAAAAACAGAGATCAAAACAGGGCAAAAAGGACAAAGAACCCCAGCTGCACAAGTCCACACTGGTTCAGCGCAGGTACAACACTGTCAGTTTGACATTCAGCGCAGGTAGTCCCTTCGGGACTTGCGTTGAAATGCAGACTGCCTTCACAGTGCCTGCAATGAAGAGAGAAACTCTCGTTTCTCTTGGTTTCCGGGTCACAAAATGCTCAAAAATCAACTGTTTCAGGCCAAATCAGAAACACAAGCAAGGTATAAACATAGGGATGCTTTGATAGGGTACTAAAGACTATCACAAGGATCAATCAAATCGTTTGTGGATCTAGTTTAGATCATAGACAAGTCCAACATACTGGATCAAAGCAGCAACTTTTTACTTTGCAGTCCAACGTTGCTGTCAAGTCTATGAAGTAAACAAATGACGGAAACACAAATGAAATGAATAAACAAGTTCTTCCCCAGCGGAGTCGCCAATTTGTTGTGGGGAAAAATGCCTATTTAGGACGATCCTATCCACCTAAGGTGTGACAGTACCTTAGCAACAAACGAATACAACTATTATGATTCTTTCCTTTATGAAATGTGAAAGAGGGGAGATTGGCAGACTTACCGTTGTCTTCCGGTTGTCCCTCGATCTAGATCCTCTTCTCTTTGTGTGTCCACAGCTACTTGTCTCCTCGCTTGATCAAGAGAACAGCTACTTGAATCCCATGAGATCACAAGAGAACAACTACATGTGACAAGAGAACATCTACTTGCAACAAGAGAAGGACACAATACAAAGGCAAATATAAATATTCATAAATGATTCAGGATTAGAAGTAAATCAAATATACTAATGCAATCATACAAAATACACCAGCATATAGGGAAGAATCAAGATAGCTTTATTGAAAGTAACAGGATTCAGGAAGAGATACAACCCATAGGGCTCCAATCCAGCATCTCCTTCCCAGCAGAATGGAATTCCCTCTTCAGCTCCCTTCAAAGCATAATACACCCAATGTTTCTAGCCACAAACCAACAGCAATTCTTTGCAAATACCAAATTCCAGCCTCCTCAGACCTCATGAGAGAGATCTATATGTAGGAGTTTTGGAGAAAGGATGAGTCAGCTTGAGGTTGGCATGAAGCTGACTAGTGTCCTCTCCCACTTCAGTTCTTGAGTCCACTTGGAGGTTCTTGCTTCCACTTGGAGATTTGGAACCTCTTACTCATCACCAGTCGAATTCCCTGATCCAAGTGTCATTTTGGAAGCTTCCTGGGCATTGACACCTTGAGGAATGACTCTGCCACTTGTCCAAACTCGCTCAGCGCAGGTAGCCTTCTTTGCAGTTGACATTCAACGCAGGTGGACAGTGGAGCAGTTGACATTCAGCGCAGATGCTCAGTGGAGCAGTTGACATGATCCAGAATTGCCTTGTTTTTGAGTGTTTTCAGGTGGAGAACTTTTGTTAAGTGATGTGGTTTGCTGGCCTTGTTCCTCTAGGGGTAGGAACAACATGTTTAAGGACTTTGGATCCCTTGATTATTGACATTTCATGCTTAGTGATGCAATGCACAAAAATGTCTATAACATTCAGCGTTCTTATTCCTTTGCTAGACCTCCAACTTCCTTCTTCACCTGCTCGACCTTTGGCTTATTTTTCCTACTCGACCTTTGGCTTTCTCTATTCCTTCAAGTCTAGGAGTTGTGAACTTTTTCTTCTACTCTGTAATCAATGCCCGAGATCCCTTCCTTGAAGTGAATCATTTTAACTCATTTTTTATACGAGTTTCACCAATGACCAAAGGTCACATATATTGGAGGGAGGCTGACTTGTATATCAAAAATATATATCAGAGAGTATTTTGTCAATATTCAACAAATTATAACATATCCTTGTTATTTATGGAAAGCGCATCAATAGAGGTCCCCACATGCCATGTCATAGCTTTAATCACAATCACAACTTTCAGAGGTATATTATTACACAATACTATCAGAGAGGCTATTTTTAATATTCATCCAAGGCCCACATGGATGTACCACATGCCACGTTATTAATCACGATCGAAATTTTTCCAAACTCCCGCAATCGCAACTCGTGAAAATCCCGCAATAGCAACCTTATGGCTTCACGATATAACATCCTGACACCCCTACTGCCGATGGAGCAGATGAGAAATAGTATTAAGAAGTTTTTAATAAATTCATCGAGTCCACAACCTCTATCACAATCACTGGTTTGGGGTCCACCACTCTATCGCAATTAGTGGTCCGTAATACTATTGCAATCAACGTTTTATGTGACATCTCGTTAAGACTTGTAATACATAATTTCCGACGTTGCGGACGTGATAATACAATAAATATGTTTCTATAGTCCTATCGGGTCCATATTTTATATCATAAACAGAGGTTTTACCATAACATCGTGTTAGGAATTGTCATATGAAATTTCACTTGGACAATGCGATATTGTATTAAGGTGTATTGTAATGGAACCATTGGGTCCATAGTACATATTGCAATCGATGATTTTAGTGTGACCCCTTTAAAGACTTTCGATATGTAACTTTCAATCGTGGTGAATGTGGTATTACATTAGAGATTATTCTATTGGAACAATTGCATCCACAGCTCAAATCGAAATCACAGATTTCAACATGGCACGTAATAAAGTCATCGATATAATATGTTGTTGATATGTTAACTGCAATGCACTATGGTCTTTTGTTTAAAAGTTTTCCACAGTTTGCTTCTTAGATTGGGTTTTCAGATCCTCTAATAACACTGTTTATCCTCCTCCACCAATGTGTTCCTATTTTCTTCTCGATGGATTCTAATGACCTCTTGCTCTTACTCTTTGGCTTTCTCTTTCGATGGATTCCGATATCTTTCCTCCTTGATTCCATTGCTTGTATTATGTCTGTATTCAACTCTTGGTTCCTCCATGAGCAATATTATGATCAATGGGCATCATTGGGAATCCTCACATGTCACAAGAATTTTCCATCACAAACACTGCCATATTGACATCAATGACAACCTATATTAACAAACCTCTACCATCATATTTCCCCCTAATGAATGGCCGAGATTAACAATGAAATTACAACATTTAACAAGGAAATTTCACATTCATTTTTAGCTTCGGGGGCGCTGTCCCTGATCCCCTGCCAAGGTGGGGCTCCTAAAGATCATTTTCGCCTGCCCCTCGACCCCCCTTGCAATGTAAATAATGGGTGGCATTACCGCCCCATTACGAACTGGGGTCCAATTTAGTGATATCTTTGAATAAAGAAGATAATCATGCTCCACACCCAACAGTAAATTAATAGTTTTGACACACAAAATAATCTTTCACAAAATAGAAAACTAGACTCAAAACTTGATCTAATTGAAAGAATAAAGATAGAAAGTCAAAAAGGCAAGACCAACCTATCTCTCTTTTGATATATCAACCATTCATCAGATGAGACTTTACCCTGATTTGCAAAAACAAGACAACCACATGAAAATATTTTCATAACACTCAACCAGACAGACGGAGACTGAAATAAGGTACAAACAATTGTAGCTAATTAGGAAAAACCAAAAAATATAGACTTGATGAGGATAAAACTGAAATTTTCAAAAATTTCAAGTGTGCAAGTCCTATAGGAAATCAATGCACATATGCTGTGTTTCAGAAAATGAAGTACACATAAATGTGCACTTTTATGGAAGCCTAAGTGCACACAATGGGGAATTATGGAAAATATAAAAAAAAAGTCATATAAAACCCAAAATCAATTTTTAAAATATTTCTAGACACTCAAGGAAATATTGTACAAAAGATTCAAGAGGTCAAACAATAAAAAGAATGGAGCGTGAGGCGTTCCCTAGTGGAGTTGCTAATTTTTTATGTGAACTTATCCCTCTAGTGTGTAGGTTTTAACCCAATACATAAATTACCCACATACGAATTCTAAAACACAGAAAATAAACAATCCGATAGAATAACACATAAAACACATACACACAGAGATTTTCCCCTAGATCCCCAAACCAGGACTACCAGTTTGATTTTTCATTACGCTCCTTTCAATGTTACAATACATATTTATACATGCCAAAGCATCCAATACCATGGACCGAAAACCATCGCGCCCAAAACCGTGGACCGAAAACCATCGCGTCCAAAAGCATGTGTGAAAATCATGCACAAAACCATAGGTGGGTCCACCCAACCTAACATAGGGTCCAAAACCAAAATTTTCTAGGGCGCTGCCCTAGACCCCATAAAGTGGGGTTACAGGTACCCCTCAAACCCCCTGTGACCCTCCCCCCCCCTTCTACACAATCGGTGCAACGAAAGGGGGGCTCCGCCCGCCCTCTAACCCCCCGATTAACTATGTGGGTTAGTCGTGGAAAGAATATAACACAACCCAACATTTTCCCACTTGTTGTTTTCTTTACACAGGGGGCCACAAGAGAGCTTAGTCATTTTTCCAGCCTTGAAATGCCCATTTTTTCTCTACACCAAGAGAACTTCTCAGAGCTCACATATTTTTTAAATGCATTTGCAGTATTATTCAAATTGTCCACCTTTACCAGCAACACCTTTTTGTCTTCTATCATATCCCTCACGAAGCGATACTGAACATCAACGTGCTTTGTCTTTGAATGATAGGCAGGGTACTTTGCCAAGAAAACTTCACTTTGACTGTCACAGTCTATCCTTATAGCTTCCTTTACTAACCCCATACTTGAACACAATCTTTGCAACCAAACTGCTTCCTTGCTTGCATAGTGGCTGCCATGTATTATGCCTCTGTAGTTGATAGTGCCACTACAGATTGTTTCTTACTCATCCAACTGACTGCACCTCCAAATAGGTTAAACACATACCCACTTGTAGATCTTCTCTGATCCATATCTCCAGCCCAGTCTACATCAACAAAGCCACAGATATCCAACACTCTGTCCAATCTTGGTCTTCCTTGGTAGCACAAACCATAATCACTAGTGCCACGCAAATACTTGAAAACCCTCTTCACTACCGTCTAATGCTCCTTCCCTAGTTTTGACATAAACTTGCTCAATACTCCCACTGCATGTGAAATGTCTAGTCTAGTACATACCATTGCATACATCAAGCTACCGACTGCACTTGCGTATGGAACACGGGACATGTCCTCTTCCTCTTCTTATGTCTTGGGACATTGTTCAGCAGATAACCTCACACCTACAAGAATAGGAACCTTCATCGGTTTACTATCCTGCATATTAAACCTCTACAATATTGTCTCGACAAACTTCCTCTGTTTTAACCAGAGCTTCCTCTTTGTATAATCTCTTTTAATTTCCATGCCCAAAATATAGTTTGTAGCACCAAGATATTTCATGTCAAATTTGGAGAACAATTGGGTCTTCAAACCTTGGATAATTTCTTTGTCATTTCCAACTAGCAACATATCATCCACATACAAGACCAGATAAATAACACGGTCACCAATTAATTTAAAATACACACAGTGATCTGCTCTGCTTCTGGTGAAGCCAAGTTCCCGTATAAATGTATCAAATTTATGATACCACATCCTTGGTGATTGTTTTAAGCCATACAGAGACTTCTTTAACTTACATACTAGTTATTTCTTACCCTTCACCACAAAGCCTTCAGGTTGCTTCCTGTAGATCTCCTCTTCAAGATCCCCAAGAAGAAATGTTGTCTTCACATCCATCTATTCTACCTCAAAATCAAAAGCAATAGCAACAGATAAAAGTAATCTAATAGAAGTTACCTTGGCAACAGGAGAAAAAATATCAACAAAATCAATTCCCGACACCTGGGAATAACCTTTTGCTACCAACAGAGCTTTGTATTTATCCACCTTTCCTTCTGCATTTGTCTTCTTCTTGAAACACCCATTTGTTGCCAATGAGTTTTCTTCCAACCACCAACTCCACCAAATCCCAAGCCTCATTTTTGTGCAAAGATGCCATTTCATCAACCATGGCCTCTTTCCAGAGTTTTCCATCCTCTGAATCCACAACTTCCTTCACAGTTCTGGGATCATCATCAGTAATAGACAAAGAAAAATTTGAACAGAAAGTAGATGGACTATACCTTTCTAGCTGCCTTCTTTCTCGAACTGATCTTCTCACACCCGATGTTTGTGGCTCTTCATATTCTGATTCCTCCTCTGTTGTAGAGTCTGATTCTTCCTCCTTTAGCTCAAACTCTATCTTCTCAGGTTCCTTTGGTTGGACTTCATGTTTAACAACATCTTTCACCTCTATGAACACCACATCTCAGTTGTACACAACCTTCCTGATTACTGGGTTCCAAAGCTTATAACCCTTTAAACCATCCTTATACCCAATAAAGATGCACTTTTCAGATTTACTATCCAACTTGGTTCTTTTCTCCTTTGGAGCATGTACATATGCATCACATCCAAATAACCTCAGATGTGAAAGATAAGATTTCTTACCAGTCCATACCTCTTATGGAGTCTTAACCTTCAAAGTTGATGAAGGTGACATGTTGACCAGGTAACATGCAATATCCACCACCTCTACCCAGAATTCTTGTCCTAACCTGGCACCACTAAGCATGCTTCTTGCCCTTTCCATCAATGTCTTGTTCATTATTTCTACAAATCCATTTTGCTAAGGTGTATATGGAGTAGTCTTCTACCGTGCTATACCACATTTCTTATAGAATTCTTCAAATTCCTTGCTGCAAAACTCTCCACCATTATCTGTCCTCAGCACCTTTATCTTCTTCTTTGTCTGATTTTCCATGAGAGCCTTAAAATCTTTAAAACTGTCAAAGACTTCAGATTTCCTCTTATGGAAATATATCCATGTATTCCTTGATAAGTCATCTATAAATGATACATAGTACACAAACTTACCCAGTGATCGAACCTTCACAGGTCCAAACACATCACTGTGCACAAGCTCTAATATCTGTTTCGCCCTCTTACAACCAGAGGGGAAACTCACCCGATTCTACTTCCCATATACACAATTTTCACAGAAATCAAAATCTAGAGAGCTATTACTCATACCTTCTACCATACCTTTACCTTGAAGTATTCGAAGACCCTTGTCTCCAATATGTCCAAGCCTTGATGCCACAACATGGTCTTCTCTCCAGACACCACAAGATTTTCTACTCCAATTTCAAGAACCACAAAACTATTGCACACATCAATAATAGTGCTACCTTGCAGCTTGTACAGAGTTCCAATCCGAACTCCCCGCATCAATACTAGTGCTCCCCGAACTATTTTGCACGTATCCTTCTCGAATACTATTTTTACACCTGCATCATCCAGCTTGTTTACAGAAATCATATTTCTGGCTAATGTAGGAATATGCAGAACACTTGGAAGTTTTCTAACCCTTCCACCTTGCAACTTCAACTTTACTTTTCCACGACCAACGATTCTATCCTTCCTGTCATCCCCCAAGAAGACATCACCACCATCATATTTCTCATACTCACAAAACCACTCTCTATGGGGAGTGAAGTGAAAGGATGCACCTGAGTCAATCAACCATGCCTCATGATCTATATGTGTACTTGAAGAAGCCAAGTACACATCCCCACCTTCATCTGAGGTGGTTTTCGCCTCTGCAGAAGGAGCATCATTAGATCCCTTTCCATTATCAGGAGCTTTAGATTTATAGTCCCTTTTGTAGTGCCCTTCCTTTCTGCATTTCCAACACACCACCTTTACACGTTTTCCTAGATACTTAGATCTCCCTCTAGATTTAGATCTCCCACTCAATGACTTATTTTTGTTTCTGTTCTGGGACCGTCCTCATACAGACAAAGCATCAAGATTCTCACTCTCCATATTTTTCCGTCTCATCTTCTCCATCAGCAAGGATGAGACTATTTCATCAAACTGGAAGGTAGTTGCATTGCTACCTATTGCAATAACCAGACTATCCCACAAATCTGGTAGAGAACACAACAAACTGATGCACTTATCTTCATCTGAAATTTTAATATCAACAGATGCTAGCTAACTTACCACAATATTAAATGCATTTAGATGCTCTATCACCGAGTCTCCATCTTTCATCCTCAGGTTATACAACTTTTTCCGCAGGAATAATTTATTCACTAGAGACTTAGATTGGTACAAAGTCCCTAACTTGTCCCACAAATCCTTTGCCGTAGCTTCCCCTGATACATTCAACAATACTGAATTTAAGACACACAATCGTATTGTTCACTTTGCCTTCCAATCCAACTTCTTCCATTCTTCATCGAACACTCCCATTGGTTTAGTACCTGGATCTACCGCGATCCACTAATCTTTATCCACCAATAAATCCTCCATCTAGATTTTCCACAACTCAAAACTATGACCATTAAATTTCTCGATCTTTATCTTTCCATTGCTCGCCATCTTCTTTCACCACCAGAATTGATCTTGTAGATCTCCCACTGAACATAGTCTACCACAGGCCCAAGCGAAACCCATCAGCAACAAAGCATCCTCTTGAATCCAAAACAACTCTGATACCAAATGTAGGTTTAACCCCGTACAGAAGTTACCTATATACGAATTCTAAAACACAGAAAATAAACAATGCGAGAGAATAACACATAAAACACATACACACAAATATTTTCCCCTGGATCCCAAAACCGAGACTATCAGCTTGATTTTTCGTTATGTTCCTTTCAATGTTACAATACATATTTATACATGCCGAAGCATCCAATACAATGGACCGAAAACCATCACGTCCAAAACCATGCCAAAAACCATCGCGTCCAAAATGATGTGCGAAAATCATGCAGAAAACCATAGGTGGTTCCGCCCAACCTAACATAGGGTCCAAAAAGTGGGGTTACAGGTACCCCTTAAACCCCCTATGACCCCCCCGCTACACAATTGGCGCAAAGAAGGGGGGGCTCTGCCCCCCCTCTAACCTCTCGGTTAACTATGTGGGCTAGTCGTGGAAAGAATATAACACAACCCAAACAAGTAAAAATCTAGACTGTGATTGACTAAAAGAAGTACTATGATAGTGGACAATTATTGTTTAATAGAAATGATTCATTAAGTCCCCTTCAAATATTTCAACCATATGCTCCTTCTCGATGCTTTAGAGATCCTCCCACTGCTTCCCATAGCTTCTCCATGATGTCCTGAAGGAGATATACACACGCAAGAACAAACACGAGATCAAAGAATCCAATATATAATTTAAGAGATAAATGGAATAATTAACTCAGCCATGTATCATAAACTAATCATTATGAAATGACAATATTTGTAGGTGATCAAGGAATCCAACAAATATATAATTGAGAAAGAATAATTGCCTTTATATTAATAAAATAGATAATAGTCTTACAATCGTGAAGCCTTGATGTTTCAAGTCCCTTCCCACAATTTCCAACCCTGTCCTTGAATGAGTAGCCTTCCAACCTTATTCTTGTAGCATAAGCCTACTTCCAACAATCCTCCTCAATCTTCAAGCCTAGGTTAGATTTATAGGCCAAGAGTGGGAAGTTTTCGATCCATTTTCCAAGGGATGAGATCCACTAATTATGGGATATGGATTCCGCAAAGAGAGGGAGATTCTCCATGATGGGAGGAATCATAATTGAATAGGCAACCCTTCGAAGCTTGTTGGCTGGCATAGATATGACCAACAATGCTTCTAGACTTTAATTTTTATTTTTACATGTGTTAAGTCATGTTCACAGGTCACACTATAAGACAATGCGTACTTATGTGTAGTTCCTAATGGAATCTTCTGCATATGCACAAAAATTGACTATGGAACTATGCAGCAAACCAAAAACAGGGTTTGGAATGATGGGATCCAGGAATTCCAATTTCTTTGGGATAATTTGGATCCTAACATTGCAGTGGAAAGCTTTGAGACACATTTATGGATAGTGAAAGATCCAAACCGATGGTCATTTTCCTAATGTGACAATGAAAAATAAATTTTGTTTTCCTGGTGTGGATTGTAGGAGAAAACATCTGTGTATATTTTATACTCTTGCTATTCTATATTTTTCTATTTTCAGAATTTGTTTGTAGGAAATTTTTGTACATGGTTAAAACCTACAAAAGAAAGACATATTTGTCTTCAAGTTTGGGAAATTTAGTGACGCTAACATGGAGATTTTTTGTAATAGATTGATACGAAGCTCTACACTTTGTTGCTATGCCTTCAATTTTTTGTGATAGGTCTAGCTTTCATCTCATATTTCCCTCCAAAGCATCTAGATATATGGTTTTGGAGCCTTGTACATTGTTCCACAAAATGACTAACTTCATATGCAAACTGACTAGCTCAACTACATATTGTAGAAAAATGCCTTTAGCAACCTCTAAGTCACTTTAGGTAGTTTCCTGTCTGATGTGTTGAAACAATCTCTTTAACTCTTTCCTGATAGTATCCTTATGTATCACCTCCCCAAGTGCACCTACATAAGGCACTTTATGTACTCACACCAAGGCTTCCAATCCATTGTGAAACTGCTTATAAGCTTACATAGTGTTGGCTATATTATTGTTGAGTTGATCATAGATCTGTGTTAGGTAGATAAATCCCTCTTGCTAACAAGAGAGATCTCTCTAGATCCTAAAAGGAAACTAGTAACAAACAAACAATCAAGATAATTCCTTCCCCGAGTCTATTGTTTCTTGAATAAGCTAATAGGGTGGGAAAAGGAAATTCACACCTTATTATAACATGCTTGATGAAGGCCCCCCTTTGTGCTTCAATATAGCTCCTCCATGCTTGAATCTAGCCCTACACACATGGAAACAACAAAGGATCAAAGGAATATGCAACGTAACTGATTCAATAATTCAAACTAGTGATCAATGTGACTAGTAACAAACATCAATCCAATGCACAAATATAAATAAGAACATTCCAATGGAAGAATATTAATAAAAAAATACATCCATGAAATTGATCAATTAATCCATTAAACAATGAAGTGAGAATAAATGCTTGTTTGTATTAATTTCATAAACATAAAAGAGCTACAAAACCTGTGCCTTGATGTTGTGAAGCTCCTCCCATTGATCTCAATCCTCTCCAGAATGATAATATCTCCAACCTGTCTGTTAGGCCCCTATACTACTAGTGTAACCCCCTATTGTTGTTAGTATAGCCCACTTATTATATTGATGTACCCATGTAGTGCCCATATTGTTACTATTGTGCCACATAGAAGCCCACTATTGTTATTATTGTGCCCTTACATTATTATTGTTATGTCGGCTCTGATTATGTTATAACCCCTTAGACTCCTATATATAGAAAGGAGGTCTTTTCATTTGTATCATCCAATAATTGTTCATTTATGTAATGTAAAGGAGGTTGCCCCCTCGAAGAGGCTGAATTCTAAGGCATTGATCTTTTTTTTCTATCTTTTCTTGAGCTGGTTTCATAACATTTGGTATCAGAGCTTTGGATTCTAGGGTTTCGCTACTCCAAACAGGTCATCGTGGCATTTTCGTTATAACTTTTTTTCTGTGACGTTTCAGAAGTCGTAAAAAAAAACCCATTTGAGAAGAAATCACACTGAACCTTGGGTCCGAATTTCAGAGCCTTTTGCGTGATATTTGCGGAGATATGATCTGAGGAAGTTGGTCTTTTTGCAGACTCCTGAATTACATTCAAAACAGGTGACCTGGGGAAAATCGTCATAACTTTCTCTCTGGGGATCGGATTGAAATTTCGTAAGAAGGTACAGAAAGAGGACGGACTGTAGTTTCGTGTGGGTGTTTTTCAGATCCAAAGGTCGAAACAGTGACTCATGGCACATCGTACAAGTTCGCTCTACTGAACTAGTCTATAATCAAGTCACTGTGGGAGATTTCGCATAACTCTTCCTTGGAGAATCCAATTTGGGTCAGACTTGTGGCATTGGAAAGAGGACACAGAGGGCTACTGCAGGTCACAAATTCAGAACTAGGTGATTGAAAAGTACAAAGTTACAGTCGTTTCAAGGTCGAGCTCCTAAAATCAAGAAAAAGCAAGATGAGGAAGTTTGATGGCAAGGATCCGGTAAATTGGATACTTCAAATGGAGCAATATTTTGATCTACATGGTGTAAAACTGTTACAAAAGGTATGTATTGCATCTTCATATTTAGAACCAGATCAATTTTTATGGTATGAAGGGCTTTGTTCTCGTAAAAAACTTGTTACGTGGTCAATTTTCACGGAGGAAATGATAGCACATTATGAGGATATAAAGAGCAACACCTTCTTTAGAGCAACACCACAACAATTGGAAAGAGTAAAAGGGCTTTGTGACATAATGGAAAGAAAAATTATGGAAACCAGGAAGCATACCCCTCACAACTATAAAGATGGAAGTGTTGTTTCTCCCAGCCTTCCACAACCTACAAGGGTTACACCACAACAATTGGAAGAAAAAAGAGAAAAAGGGCTTTGTTACAATTGTGATAGAAAATGCACTAAAGGTCATAGGTGTGCTGAGAAGAAATTATTTTACATAGAATATGAAGAGGAGGAGGAAAAGGATCAAGAAACATCAAAAGAAGAGGATATACGCCAGGACGCCACCCCAGAGAAAGAAGAAATGAATCAGACCATATCTTGTAAAGCATTGGAAAGAATTACCACTCCTCAAACTCTCAAGATAGAAGGACATATCAAGAAGAAAAAGGTGCAAGTAGTGAAAGATCACATCGAGAAAGAAGAAATGAATCCAACCATATCTTGTAATTCAATGGACGAAATTACCACTCCTCAAAAGATAGAAGGACATATCAAGAAGAAAAAGGTTCAAGCAGAGAAAGATCACATTGAGCATCAACAACAAGTTCTCCAACTTTTAAAGGATAACGCCACTTCGGTGCAAAATCAAACGAAAGAACAGGTATATCAACATCGTAGTGAAAAATGTTTTGATGTAGGTGATTGGGTATTTTTACTGCTACATCTCAAGCAAGCTATTTATGAGAAGGAAATGTTGGCAATACTACATGCACTTAAAAAATGGCGACCTTACTGAATGAGAAGACTCTTCAAGGATGAGGATGTGGAAGCATTGTTTTTTGCTATTTATATTATCCAACCAAATTGGATAAACGAAGCAAGGGATGAATGGAAGAAGGACAAAGAAGTATGGCCACTTATTCAAAAGTTGCAAAAGATCCCAATTCAAGAAATACTGTCAGAAATTGAAGAGGAAGGAAAAATCATATTGGAACCTGGAGCAGTCACAGAAACAAGAACCCAACAGCTACGAAATCGATCAATTTCAGAGTATTTCATTAAGTGGAAGAACTTGCTGAATATTCCACATGGGAGGACAAGAATTTTATACAGAAGCATCAAGAACTACTCAAGCGTTGAGGACAACTCTTTTTGAAGGAGAGGGGCATGTTAGGCCCCTATACTACTAGTGTAACCCCCTATTGTTGTTAGTATAGCCCACTTATTATATTGATGTACCCATGTAGTGCCCATATTGTTACTATTGTGCCACATAGAAGCCCACTATTGTTATTATTGTGCCCTTACATTATTATTGTTATGTCGGCTTTGATTATGTTATAACCCCTTAGACTCCTATATATAGAAAGGAGGTCTTTTCATTTGTATCATCCAATAATTTATCATTTATGTAAACTTACTCTCAACAACCTCCCTCAATTCCCCCACCTATTGCTCGATTAATAGGCCAGAAGGAAGTAGTTTGAGATCCTCAGTATAAGGATGAGATCCACTAAAAGAGGGATGAGTGAACCTTGAAGAATGGGAGTTAGCTCCATAAAAACAGAGGTTAGGCTAAAATAAACATGAGTTAGAGGCATTCTGTTGGGAATGATTCACCCAACAATGCTTCTAGATCTCACTTTTTATTTTTTATTTTTATTGATTTACCTACGCATTTTATAGTGGAAGACAGAACAAAGATCTCTGCTGTTTAATGTGGAAGAAATTTCACGTGTGGATTTTGTTAAGAAAAACTACGTAGATGCTAAAAAATAAGGTTTTGTACCAGGACATCCAGAAATTACACTTTATTCAAGGTATATGAGTTGTTGACTTGCAAGGGAGTGCTTCATGACACTTGGATTGATGGTGAGAGATTCAATTTTCATGATCAATTTCCTAATGTGACAAAATGGCGTGTAACAAGTTGCCCCGTAAAGTGCAAAGTCATAAAAGTTTGAGGAATGAATCACTTTATCATATCAAGGATTGGATCAGAGATCACGGTTAGAAACCTGCAATAATCAATCAAGGATTACAATGTAATATAATAATCATCACTGAGGTAGGCTGTTGGCATTATGATTCAGGTTTGACGCTATGGCACAGGTGTTATACTTGATGGCAACTCACTCAAGTGGCAGATCTCTGTTCAGGCTCTCAAAATCATAGAAAATGAGATACCCGCAGGTGATCCTAAGAGAAGCTGTGGACCCGTAGGTACGCCGACCAAGACGTGCAGACATATTCGTAGGTGCTCCGTTCAGAAGGTGCAGACCCCAGTTCACTCACTCCAATGCAGAGAAGCGCGCACACGTGGGGTTTCTTATGTTTGGCCCTTGGTATTTAGCCCGTCGATCATGATCCTATGGTTTTGGTCAGTGGTATAGGATCTAAAATATTGAACCCCAGTTTGGATCCCTTGTATTGGTTTTCGATGGTTTTTTCCCATGGTGTGAATAAGGGCTTGCCTATAAAAAGGAAAGGAGATCACTTGGCTAGACACTTGTGAAAATTGAATATCCTAAGATCTGAAATTTTGGGTGATCGGTTTTAAAAGCTAGATCTAAATCAAGGTGAATTTTAAGGCGAATCTACTGATAGGTCGTGATCTCTCGGGCACATGATCAGATCTGTGGATCTGACTATCTGGGCACATTGGAGGACTGTTAATTTGGCTATATTCAGAGGTCCGCAGGCGATCCACAGCGCAGGTGCGGGGATACGAAGCGCAGTAGAAGGCGCAGTGCGAGGTACCCAACACAGAAGAAGGCACAATGCGGAGGTACGCAGGGGAACAAAAGGACCAGTGGAGGTACGCTGTCAAGCAGACAGTGCAGGTGCGTATCTGAGCAGAGGTACGCAGGGCAGCAGAAGGAGTAGGTGCGGAGGCACGCAGAGCAGAAGAAGGACCAGGTGCGGATCTTCGCAGTTTAGACACAGAAGAGCTGCGGATATTCGCAGGCTTCTGTTGGTGAAGTTGCGGACCTTTGTTGGAACATTTGTTGGCTGTCTTTTATCTATTGCTGAAGATTTCTGGGTTTAGATTACTGGTATTGCTGATATGGTTACTGCATTCTGAGAAGTTATTGGTTGATTGAAAAAGTTGATTGGGTGATTCACATGTACTTGATGATTATTTGATGTTCATGGATCCAGTTTGAAAATTTATGAAAAGTGGTCCTTGGAAGAAAAGAAGTAGGGGGTTGTAGCTCCCTTCCAGGAGAGACTGGAAAATGAGAGAGGGTTGTAGCTCTCTGCAGGTTGCAGCCTGTGTACTGGTAAAGGACTGCACCAGTACAAAATCATTGTAAAAGAAGTTTCTAATTGAAAGCAGATAAAGACATATTGCAGCGGGTGGTTTTCACCCACATCGGGTTTCCACCTTATATCTGGTGTTATTTGGTGTGATTATCTGTTTTTCTTGTTCTTGCTCATTATTATATGGTACTAACATACAAACTAATGATCAATATCTGAAGAATAACTTAAAGTATAAATCTGGAAGATATATTGAAAAGAAGTTGATAATACTGATTCACCCCCCCTCTCAGTATTATTTCCAACAATTGGTATCAGAGCAAGTCCTTCTGAAGAAGCTTGATCGCTTGGAGGAAGATCCATCATCATGAGCAACTACGAGAGAGAAGCATCTATCAGGCCACTGATTTTTGATGGGACAAACTTTGTATATTGGAAGGTAAGAGTTACTGCCTATCTTCAATCTCTTGGTACAGAAGTCTGGGATATCATAGATACAGGGTACACTTTTCCTTCAACAACTCCTACAGATCCGGCTGAGAGGAAGAAATATGAAACAAATGCAAAAGAAATCAATACTCTATTAGGATGCCTATCTCAATCAGAATTTGTCAAGGTAATGTAGTATAAATCCGCGAAAGAAATATGGGACAAGATTGTTCTGAGCTATGAAGGAGATGATCAGGTAAAACGAGCAAAAATTCAAACCCTCAGAATTCAGTATGAAAATCTCAGGATGTACAATGATGAAAGTGTGGCTAACTATTTTCTTCGTGTAGATGAGATTGTTAATTGTATGAAAAATTTGGGTGAAGAAATAAAAGAGGCTGTTGTGGTTGAAAAGGTTCTAAGATCCTTGTCCCCTAGGTTTGAATCTAAAGTTTCTGCAATAGAATAAAAGGAGAATATACAGAACCTTACCATGTCATAGCTGCATGGAATTATGACTGCTTATGGAATGAGGAAAGGAGGACCATCAGACAGGAGCGAAGCTGCCTTCAAGGCTTATGGCAAAGGAGATTACTATGAGTCAGAACACGTGTCGAAAGAAGAAGAAGAATCAAATTTTGTCAAAAACCTTCAACGGGGTGTTGGACGATTCCGAGGTAAGTTACCTTTCAAATGCTTTGCTTGTGGAAGAGTCGGTCAGTATGCTGCCAAATGTCCTCATAAGGATAAGATTGACAAGGGGAAGGAACCTGTTATATGGAACAAGAAACAGAATGCAAATAAGAAAAGCTATTACACTCATGAAGATAGTGATGGTCTTTCAAATAGTGACGAAGATGAACGAGGTGATAATTATAAAATTTTAATGGATTTTGAAGATGATGATTACATGGATGCTATAGATGAAGAAGGTCTTTATGAAGAGATTTCTAATCTCAAAATTTTCTTAGAAGAGAAAAATGTGATTATTGATTCTTTGCAATGTCAACTGGCTGAAAGGGAAAAACATATTGAAAAATTAGAAGGTGAAATTGTTGGTCTTAGAAAAGAGATTGAGAAAACAAAAGCTCTTAATCTTAAATTTGTTAAAGGATCTGAAACTCTGGATAAGATTATCAATGTGCAGCATTCTCCACTAATCAAGACAGGTCTGGGATATAATGGAGAAGCATCTCAAGCATCCACCTCCAAAAGTTATCTTAATGCAGCAAGGAGGAGCGAGAAAAGGCCAAATAGAAATCATCAGGTAAATCAGGGACAATTTACCTCAAGAACGAACAAAGACTATCAAGAAAATCGGGGGCAAGCTACCTTAAGGACAAACAGAAGCTACAACCAGCCACAAGTAAAATCTTCCCAATTTGCCTCAAGAATGGATGTCAGTAGAAACTACAATCGGTTGGATGATAGATTTGATAATCGCATGAGTTTCTTCAATGGCCAATGTTTCTCTTGCCATAACTTTGGTCACAATGCAGCTCAATGTGTTGCCTATAAGACAATCATGACTAGAGAAGCTCAAAAACAAAGAAGTATGTCTGGAATCACGAAGAGGACCTATAACAACTTTTCCGCCCTTGAAAGTGAAATTGAATGTTCTATTTTTAATAACTTCGGTCATGAAGAGTCTGAATGCAGGAGCAGGTTTCGGAAGACAACTCAAAAGGAACAAACCTCAAATGCCAGAACATGGAGAATGAAGGAACCGCAACCAGAAAGATGTGGGATAGCTTTATATGCAGAAGGACAGGAAAATCAATGGTACATCGACAACGGATGTTCGAAGCATATGACAGGTGATAAAGAAAAACTTGAATCATATAGCGTTTTAGAAAAGGGAAAGAAAGTTTCTTTTGGAAATGATACCCCTGTAGTCATAAAAGGAAAAGGCACTGCTCAGTTGAAAGAAAAGGTCAAAGCTAGAAATGTTTTGTATGTTGATGGCTTGAAGCATAATCTTTGAGTGTCAGTCAGATGTGCGATCAAGGAACTGAGGTAATATTTAATTCAAATGGATGTAATATTTGTGATCTTGATACAGGAAAAACAGTGATCAAAGGCAGAAGAACTCAAAATAACTTATACATATTTGAAGAAGGACAACAACAATGCTATTTGAGCAAGGATGATGAACACTGGTTATGGCACCGGAGGTTGGGGCATCTAAGATTTTCACAAATAAGGAAAGCATGCAAATACCAGGCAGTTCGTGGTCTTCCAAATATCAAAATTATAGAAAACACCATATGAAAATCATGTCAGTTTGGTAAGCAAACCCGAACCAACTTCCCTGAGAAGGAAGGATCAGCCAGCAGGCCTCTTGAACTAGTCCATACAGATGTATGTGGTCCATTTAGGACAAGGTCACCTCGAGGAGAAGAATACTTTATATTATTCATTGACGACTTCTCCAGGATGGTTTGGTTAGGACTTGTGAAACACAAGGATGAAGCATTTGAAAAATTAAAATCTTTCAAAGCCTTGGCTGAAAACGAATCAGATCAAAAAATTAAGTGCCTCAGGTCTGACAGAGGTGGGGAGTTTACCTCAAATGAATTTTTCGATTTCTGTGAAGAACATGGAATAAGAAGGGAATTCTCTACAACTAGGAATCCTCAACAAAATGGAGTGGTGGAAAGGATGAACATAACGGTTCAAGAAATGGCTCGTGCTATGCTTGATGAGTCTGGAACTCCCGCAACCTTCTGGGGTGAAGCTGCATTTGTTGCGGTTGTTATTCTCAACAAAACAAATGTCCGAGTGAACAACACTCAAACTCCTCATGAGCTCTGGTATGATGAGACTCCTTCGGTAAAGCATTTCAAAATTTTTGGAAGCAAATGCTATATTAAGAATAATGATGAACAACTTGGCAAACTTGAACCTAGAGCAGATGAAGGCATTCTCCTTGGTTATTCTCCTCACAACAAAGCATATAAGTGTTACAATAAAATACTTGGAAGAATTGTTGACATAATTGATGTGGTGGTTGATGAAAAAGGAAACATTCCTAGGCAAGTAAATCATGAAAATATCAAAGAGGATGAAGACTACCCTCCAAATCAGACTGAAGATGAAGAAGAACCTCAAGACGCACCAGAGGAATAGACAAGGATAGAAGAGAAGACTCCATCCAGGTATGTTCAAAAGAATCATCTAGAATCTCAAATCTTGGGGCAAAAGGAGACAGGCGTACAAACAAGAAGAACAATTGCAGAAGCTTCAAGCTATTTGGCATTATTCTCCTCCATTGAACCACAAAATGTAAGAGAGGCATGCAAAGATGAATGCTGGGTCAAGGTAATGGATGAAGAACTTGAGCAAATCGAAAAGAACAATACTTGGGAGTTGGTTCCTAGACCAAAAGATAAGAATGTCATAGGGACAAAATGGGTCTTCAAAAATAAGTTGAATGAAAATGGGGAAGTAATTAGAAACAAGGCCAGACTTGTCTGTAAAGGGTATGCTCAACAAGAAGGAATAGAATTTGAAGAAACTTTTGCTCCTGTTGCAAGACTTGAGGCCATCCGAATGTTCCTTTCTCTCTCAAGCTTTCAGAAGTTCAAAGTATTTCAAATGGACGTGAAATCAGCCTTTCTGAATGGAGACTTAGAAGAAGAAGTATACATTGAGCAGCCAGATGGTTTCACTCTTGGGAATGATCCAAATCTTGTATGCAGACTGAAAAAGGCTCTCTATGGTCTTAAACAGGCCCCAAGGGCTTGGTACTACCGTTTGGACAAATACCTTCATCAACAAGGTTTCTCAAAAGGATCAGCAGATAGCAATCTTTATATAAAAATTGAAAATGACAAATTTCTAATACTCGTTGTGTATGTAGATGATATTATCTTTGGCAGCAATGAAGAAGCTATGAGTCAAAGCTTTGCCTTGGTGATGCAGAAAGAATTCGAAATGTATTTTCTTGGAGAACTGACATACTTTCTTGGTTTGCAAATCCAAAAAAATGAAGACGGTATCTTTTTGTCTCAAACCAAGTATCTCAAGCAGATCTTGAAGAAATATGGCACAGAAGATGCAAAACCAGTATGTACCCCCATGGTTACAGGATGCAGCCTCAGTGCAAATGATGAATCAGCAGCAGTGCATCAGCCAACCTATAGATCTATGATTGGAAGTCTACTTTATTTGACAGGTACCCGACCAGACATCATGCATGCAGTGGGAATAGTTGGAAGATTTTAGGCAAATCCAAAGGAAACTCATCTTTAGGCAGTAAAGAGAATTTTCAAGTATCTTCAAGGAACTCAAAACTATGGCTTAATGTATCCTAGAGATACAGATCTCACACTTCATGCTTATACAGATGCAGATTGGGCCGGAAGCGTGGATGACAGGAAGAGCACAAGTGGTGGTGCAATCTTTATGGGTTCCCGATTAGTATCTTGGTTCAGCAAGAAACAGAGTTCGATTGCTTTATCTACAGCTGAAGCAGAATATGTGGCTGATGCATCTTGTTGCACTCAACTCCTTTGGATGATGCAAACCTTGCAGGATTTTCAGATCACTTGTACACCACCTATCTCCATCTTATGTGATAATACAAGCGCTATCAACATTTGAAAGAACCCAGACATGCATTCAAAGACCAAGCATATACCCATCAAATATCATTTTCTTCGGGAACAAGTGATTGAACAAAAGGTCAAGTTGGAATATGTTCCTTCTAAGGAACAAGTTGCTGATATACTCACCAAACCACTGCCCAGGGAGACCTTTGAATACCTCAGGCAAAAGCTGGGGGTAGTTGATGCATCATCTTGTTGTTGAATCTCATCTGTTTCAGAGATTGTTGGTTGTACGTGAGTTTCATATGGGGTATATGCGTACATTTGCTGATTGGTCGAAGATCGAATGGCACAGGTTCAGGGGGAGCATATATTCTTCTAATAATGCATTGTTGGCATTATGGTAGAAGATCTTGGAGGAGAAAGCTCAGAAGGAGAACATGGATGCTGATCTGAATATTGCTGCTAATATGTCTCTATCTCTTTTTTCAAAGTCATGTATGGTGTATGGTAGATTATGGTTCTTCTTCAAGAATTTTTCTTTTGCAGATCTGGTCTATAGTCAGGGGGAGCTCATTCAGAAATTTCAGCAGGCACACAGGGGGAGTATCTTGGTTCGCCCTTTGCCCTTGATGTCAAAGGGGGAGAATGAATTTGAGGATCTTGGGGTTGCCATCAAGTCCAAAGGGGGAGATTGTTGGCATTATGATTCAGGTTTGACACTATGGCACAGATGTTGTACTTGATGGCAACTCACTCAAGTGGCAGATCTCTGTTCAGGCTCTCAAAATCATAGAAAATGAGATACCCACAGGTGATCCTAAGAGAAGCTGTGGACCCGCAGGTACGCCGACCAAGACGTGCCGACATATCCGCAGGTGCTCTGTTCAGAAGGTGCGGACCCCAGTTCACTCACTCCAATGTAGAGAAGCGCGCACACGTGGGGTTTCTTATGTTTGGCCCTTGGTATTTAGCTCGTCGATCATGATCCTATGGTTTTGGTCCGTGGTATAGGATCTAAAATATTGAACCCCGGTTTGGATCCCTTGTATTGGTTTTTGATGGTTTTGTCCCATGGTGTGAATAAGGGCTTGCCTATAAAAAGGAAAGGAGATCACTTGGCTAGACACTTGTGAAAATTGAATATCTTAAGATCTAAAATTTTGGGTGATCGGTTTTAAAAGCTAGATCTAAATCAAGGTGAATTTTAAGGCGAATCTATTGATAGGTCGTGATCTCTCGGGTGCATGATGAGATCTGTAGATCTGACTGTCTGTGGCACATTGGAGAACTGTTAATTTGGCTCTATTCAGAGGTCCGCAGGCGATCCACAGCACAGGTGCGGGGGTCCGCAACGCAGCAGAAGGTGCAGGTGCAGGGATACGCAGCGCAGCAGAAGGCGCAGTGCGAGGTACACATCACAGAAGAAGGCACAGTGCGGAGGTACGCATGGGAACAAAAGGACCAGGTGCGGAGGTACGCTGTTAGGCAGACAATACAGGTGCGGATTTGAGCAGAGGTACGCAAGGCAGCAGAAGGAGTAGGTGCGGAGGTACGCAGAGCAGAAGAAGGACCAGGTGTGGATCTGCGCAGTTTAGACACAGAAGAGCTGCAAATATTCACAGGCTTCTGTTGGTGAAGTTGCAGACCTTTTTTGAAACATTTGTTGGCTGTGTTTTATCTATTGCTAAAGAGTTCTGGGTTTAGATTACTGGTATTACTGATCTGGTTACTGCATTCTGAGAAGTTATTGGTTGATTCATTGGTTGATTGAAAAATTTGATTGGGTGATTCACATGTACTTGATGATTATTTGATGTTCATGGATCCAGTTTGAAAATTTATGAAAAGTGATCCTTGGAAGAAAAGAAGTAGGGGGTTGTAGCTCCCTTCCAGGAGAGACTGGAAAATGAGAGAGGTTTGTAGCTCTCTGCAGGTTGCAGCCTGGGTACTGTTAAAGGATTGCACCAGTACAAAATCATTATAAAAGAAGTTTCTAATTGAAATCAGATAGAGACATATTGCAACAGGTGGTTTTCACCCACATTGGGTTTCCACCTTATATCTGGTGTTATTTGGTGTGATTATCTTTTTTTCTTATTCTTGCTCATTATTATATGGTACTAACATACAAACTAATAATCAATATCTGAAGAATAACTTAAAGTATAAATCTGGAAGATATATTGAAAATAATTTGATAATACTGATTCACCCCCCCTCTCAGTATTATTTTCAACATAGGCATTCCCATACTCAAAACATAAAAGTATTAAAGCACATTATGGAAATACATCATGTTAAAGTAGATATAGGATGGACGCAACCATCAAACATAAAAATCTTTGTATAATCATGAATACATAACTCCTCGCAACCTGAATGGATGAAACGAGAACCAGGGTCTTAATCTCCATCTCTCAATCTATAGTATGAATCTTACCATGCGAGTAAATGTCTTGAAGCTGAACATGATAGAAACCACTTAATTATCGGTCAATGATGCGAATCATTAACAAGTGCGAGAGAAACCACTTCCAGTAAAATCTATGAAGTGTGAATAGATGATTTGAAGTCGAAAACTCATAGAATCGTTCAATCGAAGGCTAATGATGAGAATCTATCGTTTAAGGCAAGAAACCTGTCATTAAGGCATATAGGCCTCAAGGTATTGAAGGTTTCTAGATAAACTTCCTATATAATGCGATGAAGTCGATAGGAAGGAAAAGCTAGCACACAAAACTCATGTCAATTTTTGAAGAAAAATTTGCAAGGACTAACTCAGGGATGGCTGACTCAATTGAAGGCTACAAATTGTAAGGTAATTTGAACTAAGGTTTATTATCTTGAACATATTGGTGACACAACAAAATGACTTGGCAACATTTGACTCAATGATAATACCCAAAAACAACTGAATAATTCAATAAGGTTCACTTAACTGTGAGATAAATGGATTCCCCAACTCGAATAGATATGTGACGGAGTGTCATGTTCAAGAGCGACACACTTCCTGAAATACAAGAAACACAATTTTCTTCTCAATTTTCTCCCACCATTACTGGAAAGAACCTCTTTATTTTTTACAAGCTTGAGGAGGATAACATATGATTGTCCTGTAAGCTCATCCTTCAGATGAGTCCATCCTAGTATTTTTAACGAACCCTACGAAGGAGTGATTTGGTAATGTTTAATTTTTACAAGTCTAGTAAAGGGATAACTCGATGTCTTTTTCTTTTAAGAGTTTGAAAAAGACACAAAAATGAAACTCGTTCAGTTATTTTACCATAAACGAGCCTAGAAAAAGTAAAGCTCAATGTTTTTTACTTTTAGGGAGTAAGAAGAAAAACATAAGTAAACTTCGTCATGTTCCTTTTCATATGTTTAGTCTCTCATGTATGAAAAAGGATAAAATAATACAAGAGGGAACTATATTGACCATGTTTGATCACCATATACATTTCTCGCAAACAGTCCTATCTCATTTTGTAAAAGGGGTAAACTTATACTGAGTGGACAGTTATTCATTTAATTTTATGAGTTTGAACAATCAAGTGCTCGATATTCTTTTCATGTTTTTAAGAGTCTGAAAAGTGCATAAAAGATGACTCCATGTTTTCTATTTTTCGTAACTTTTACCAAGTTAAAAAAAGTGATAAAAATATACTCATGTTATTGACTTTTAATTTAATTACTAAGCAGGAAATGACAGAAAGAACTCAGGATTTTCATGTACATTTTATGAGCATGAAAAGATAGCAAAATAAGCTCAATATTTTCATGACTTTAACGAGTCTTTAACATAATAACCAAAATGGACTTGAGAAAAGTTTCATTTTTACACAAACTTGAAAAAAAA
This sequence comes from Pinus tabuliformis, assembly GCA_031772625.1. Classification (NCBI taxonomy): domain Eukaryota; kingdom Viridiplantae; phylum Streptophyta; class Pinopsida; order Pinales; family Pinaceae; genus Pinus; species Pinus tabuliformis. Next base: position 718,759,616 of record CM062805.1, read on the forward strand.
GAAATTTTTTTCTTGAGAGTGGTTTCATTTTTACACAAGCTTGAAACAAAGAGAATTGTGCTTGAGATAAGTTTTCATGCCCCCGACATAATGATTTCAAGGGAACATACCCCCTAAACTTCATTTCATTCACTTGAGTAGACTACAAGTTACTAATAGGTGTCTGAAATGAAGGATTGTTTACGAGATCAGAAAGACTCAACTTAAAATTTATGAGATCTAGTTAAAGACTCAACTCACATAGGGGAGGATTTGTTTTATTTTTTAATTAGCTTGACACAGGAAAGAAGCTATGCTTAAGAGACCTATTTCATTTTTTAACAATATTGACATAGGAAAATAACTATCCTTATGAGACCTATTTCATTTTTTAACGAGGTTGACATAAGAAAAGAACCATCCTCATAAGACTCTGTTTCATATTTTAGCGAGGTTGAAATAGTAAAAGAACAATCCTCATAAGGATCTGTTTCATTTTTTAATGAGGTTGACATAGTAAAAGAACTATCCTCATAAGGATCTTGATCATGGCTTCCATATGGAAGAAACACATGACAAGAGACACCCCTTGATCATGTCTTCCAAAAGGTCTTCATCAGATGGAAAAGCAATGCTCTGGAAGGAACACATGTCAAAGGGATCAATAGGGATAAGAAAATCGTATTCAAATTCCCCCCCTTGATGTTTTGACCATGTTAGCTACCGGCTCTAAGTCAAAAGAAGTGGAGCACATAGTGAGAGGCTCACTTGCATCAATATCTAAAAACATGGGATAGGTTGCAACATAATTAACCCGTGGCAGGGTATTTACCACTTCCATATAGGGAACATTCAGGGGCATTAGATGACTGGTAATCAAAGAACTATCGACGTATGAAAGCTGATCAACCGTCACAATGTTTCCATTGTGAGGGAAGGACATCACACAAAAGAGTGTCGATACGACAACTTTCATGGCATAGAGACAGTCTCGCCCAAGGAGCAAATTAAAATCTGAGGTACCTTGGACTACCATATGATCAATACACATAGTTTTACCTTCCAAGGTAATAGGTAACTTAGGAAGGATCCCTAAAGGTTCATTAATAGTTCTGTTAAAAGCTATTAGATTTTGTGTAACAGGCACAAGCTAAGGGGAACCCAAATCTTTCCAAGCAATCGAGGATAAAATACTGACAAAAGCACCTTCATCTACATTTGTGTGATGCACATTCTTACCATAAGTCTTTACAATTATTTGGAAAGGGTTGGAATAAGGAATACAAGAATCTGTCAGTTTAATCCAATCAAAAGAAATAGCCTCATTACTTGAATGGGACCAAAAAGCAACAGTTAAATTCCCCCGTGCATATAATAATATGAAGTAACATGAAGAACCTGAGTGATAGAACTTCCTCCTTTAAGCCCTTTTCAAAATCTTAAAAACATGAAAAATTTGTCAAGCACTAGATTGTTCAAACTTGTAAAAGTAAATGAACAATCGTCCACTCAGTATAAGTTTCACCCTTTTATGGATTGAGCTAGGAATGTTAACAAAAAGGTATACATTGATAAAAAATGGTCAATAGAGTTCTATCTTGTATTAGTTTATCCTTTTTTAGACCCGAGATACTAAACGCATGAAAAAGAACATCCTAAAGTTTACTTATGTTTTTCTTCTGACTCCCCAAAACTGAAAAACAATGAGATATACTTTTTCCTGGCTTGTTAGAATTTTACGATAAAATAACTAAATGAGTTCCTTTTTGTGTCGTTTTCAAACTCTTAAAAGAAAATGAAATAAAGTTATCTCTTTACTGGAATCGTAAAAATTAAATAATACAAAACTCTCTAAGCATGACGACACTAAACCACTCCTTCTTAGGGTTCGTTAAAAATATTAGGATGGACTCATTTGAAGGATAATATTATAGGACAAGAATATGTTATCCTCCTCAATCTTGTAAAAAATTAAGAGGTACTTACTAGTAATGGTGGGGGGAAATTGAGAAGAAAACCTCCAATTGATCATGTGGATGAACCTTCAAGGGGATTGAGCTTGTTACTCTACCCTTGCATGTATGTCCGATCTATGACTGTCACCCCCAGGTAAAATTGTTGTATTTGGTAAATTTAGTGACCATAATCAGGTTCTTCATGTTACTTCATATTATTCTATTCCCTTTAAAGAACCTGATTATGGTCAATTGAGAAAGTAAACCTCTCATTGACCATAATCAGGTTCTTCATGATGAGAATGAATCACTCCTTCTTAGGGTTCATTAAAAGTACTATGATGGAATCATCCAAAGGATGAGCTTATAGGAAAAGCATATGTTATCCTCTTGAAGCTTGTAAAAAATAAATAGGTACTTTCCAGTAATGGTGGGGTGAAATTCATAAGAAAACCTCTAATTGATCATGTGGAGGAGACTTCAAGGGGATTGAGCTTGTTACTTTGCCCTTGCGTGTACGTTCAGTCTACGACTACCCCCTAAGTAAATTGTTGCATTTGGTAAACTTAGTGACCATAACTAGGTTCTTCATGTTACTTTGGAAGAACCTCCTCTTTTAATCCCTTTTCAGACTTTGAAAACCATGAAAATATTATCGAGCACTTGATTGCTCGAACTCGTAAAAGTAAATAAACAATGTCCACTTAGTATATGTTTTCCCCTTTTATGAATTGAGTTAGGATTGTTTATGAAAAAGGTATATGTTGATCAAACATGGTCAATAGAATTCTCTCTTGTATTATTTTATCCTTTTTCTAACCCAAGGGACTAAACATTCGAAAACAAACATGACAGAGTTTACTTATGTTTTTCTTTTGACTCTCTAAAACTGAAAAACACCTAGCTTTACTTTTTCTAGGCTCTTTAAAATTTTACCATAAAAGAACTGAATGAGTTTCCTTTTTTTTTGTGTTTTTCAAACTCTTAAAAGAAAATGACATCTAGTTATCACTTTACTGGACTCATAAAAATTAAACAGTACAGGACTCGTTAAGCAAGATGACAAAAAACCACTCCTTCTTAGGGTTCATTAAAAATACTAGGATGGAATCATCCAAAGAATGAGCTTATATGAAAAGCATATGTTATCCTCCTAAAGCTTCCAAAAAATAAAGAGGTACTTTCCCGCAATGGTGGGGGGGGGGAATTGAGAAAGTAAACCTCCAATTGATCATGTGGAGGAGCCTTCAAGGGGATTGAGCTTGTTACTCTAGTCTTACATGTACATTCGATCTACGACTCCCCCCCCAGGTAAAATTGTTGTATTTAGTAAACTTAGTGACCATAATCCTAGGGATCTACCTAAGGTGACGACAGAGGGAAGATCTTGATGTACCTGGAATAGACGTTGGCTAGACTCACTTGGACTTTTTGGAAGGCAATCTTACTTGCACCAGACTATTTCATTAACAAGGTTGTTAGGGTAATTCATTCCAAACACTCATATGTATAAATATTTCTACTTTAATCTCTGTGACGTTGGATTCATCACCAACTAGTAATTATCGATATCTCTGAAAGGTGACTTTGTATGGTTTGAATCCTGTACCTGGAAAATTGAGAATGTAAACCTCCAATTCACCACAAGCAAAATTTTCCTAGATGTTGTACCTAGAACATGAAGAACCTGATTATGGTCAATTGGAGGTTTACTTTCTCAATTTCCCCCCACCATTACTGGTAAGTACCTCTTTATTTTTTATAATCTTGAGGAGAATAACATATGCTTGTCCTATAAGCTCATCCTTCAGATGAGTCCATCCTAGTATTTTTAACGAACCCTAAGAAGGAGTGGTTCGGTCTCATCATGCTTAATGAGTTTTGTGCTGTTTAATTTTTACGAGTCCAGTAAAGAGATAAATTGATGTCATTTTGTTTTAAGATTTTGAAAAAGACACAAAAAGGAAACTCATTTGGTTATTTTACCCTAAAATTTTAACGAGGCTGGAAAAAACAAAGATTGATGCTTTTCAGATTTAGGGAGTCAGAAGAAAAACATAAGTAAACTTTGTCATGTTCTTTTTCATACGTTTAGTCTCTCAGGTCCAAGAGGGCATAAAATAATAAAAGAGACAACTCTATTGACCATGTTTGATCAACGTATATCCTTTTCGTAAACAATCCTATCTCAGTATATAAAAGTAGTGAACTTATACTGAGTGGACGATTGTTCATTTACTTTGACGAGTTCCAACAATCAAGTGCTCGACAATGTTTTCATGTTTTTAAGAGTCTGAAAAGGGCTTAAAAGAGGAGGTTCTACCACTCAGGTTCTTCATGTTACTTCACATTCTTCTACACATGGGATAATTTATGGGGGAATCCTGTTATACCTGGAAATTTGAGAAAGTAAAACTCCAATTGACAATAACCTCATCCTTCAAATGAGTCTATCCTGGTATTTTAGCGAACCCTAAGAAGGAGCGGTTCAGTATCGTAATGAAGAACTTGATTATGGTAAATTGGAGGTTTTCTTATCCCTATTGATCCCCTTGAAGTTTTGACCCTGTAAGCTACCAAATCTAAGTCAAAATAATTCGATCAGATAATGAGAGGCTCTCTTGCATTGGTAACTGAAAACATGGGACAGGTTTCCACATAATTAACCCGTGGCAGGGTGGGTACCACTTCCATATAAGGAACATTCAGTGGTGTCACATGACTGGTAGTCGAAGCAAGATCAACATATGAAATCTGATCATCTGTCACAATGTTTCCATTGTGAGGGAAGGACATCATGCGAAAGAGTGTCGATATGACAACTTTCACAACATAAACATAGTCTCTCCCAAAGAGCAAATTAAAATCCAAGGGAACTTGGACTACCATAATATTAATATAGACAGTAGGTCACTTAGGAAGTATCCCTAAAGGTTCACTAAGGGTTCTATTGAAAGCTAACAGATTCTATGTAATGGCCACAAGTTGAGGCGAACCCAAAGCTTGCCAAGCAATCAAGGATAAAATATTGACAAAAGCAACTTCATCTACATTTGTGCGACAAAAATTCTTACCATAAGCCTTTACAATGATTTTGAAATGGGTGGAACAAGGAAGATGAGGTTATGTCAGTCTACTTGAATTAAAATAAATAGCCTCATTACGTGGATGGGGTCCAAAAGAAACACATGAAATGATCCCATGTGTAGAAGAATATTAGGTAACATGAAGAACCTGAGTGGTATGGAGTTCACTCTCTAAAGGGAGAGTGGGATCGACTGAAGATGGAATCGATTATACCATTTGATCAACAAATAGTCCATCAACCTGAATGATACATGTCTCACCCTCCAATGGAAGAGTGGTATTGTCTGTACTAGGATTTAGATCAATCACTTTGTCAACTAATGGTAAATGGGGAGAAAGTTTACAATAATTAGTTGGAAGTTGTTGTTGTGAAATAGAGATTTTTTGCAACAATTGTAAGGCTTCATCCATGTGAGGTCAAAGGTGACTATGATGAGTCCCTTTGCATAACCTACAAGGAAACCTGACCTTTATCTTTTTCCTTAGAATCCGAGAATCACTAGCTGATGGATCAACAATAAGTTAACGAGAATTATTTGACCATACTTCCAAAACCTTAGGAATACCAAGAAAATTGACAAGGAAGTTGTCACCCTTACAAAGCTTGCAAGGGTATTTTGTCTTACCATGCATTGTATAAGTTCCCTCAACATTACCAATACTTACGGACATGGTTGGTTGGTTGACTACTTTCTTATCTAGCTTATTCTTCTTCTCCCCTTTCTTCTTCCTCTTAGTCACTTGGTTACTAGCATCAAGAATTTTAGCAAGTGAAGAAGAAGAAATGTAGGACACGATGGATGAGGAAGGTAAAGGGTCAACAGTAGGTTAGTGATGTTGACATCGAAAAATTGGTTGAGGTGAAAAAATCGTTTGAGCTGGTGCAATTGAAGTATTAGGAATTAAATAAGTTGAGATCAACCATACAGGTAAACCTGTGAATCTTGGAAGTGAAAATGTAGCCATATAAAGAGACCAACATTTGCAAAATTAGGTAAAGGATTAGGGTTCCCATTAAAAAGAAGGTGTTTATCGATAACTTTCAACATTGTTTCCATTAGACTCAATCCAAATAAGTTTTTATTATTAAAATTAAATAATATTCACAATCCACACCTAAGGTCCTGTAAAAAGTAAAAACAAAAAAGGTAACACACCCTAAAAAATCTAGGGATTCAAACCATACAAAGTCACCTTTCACATAGATCAATAATTACTAGTTGGTGATGAAATCCAATGTCATTGAGATCAAAGTAGAAAGCTTTATAGATATGAGTATTTGGAACCCATTACCCTGGAAACCTACTTAATGAATTATTCTAGTGCAAGTAACTTCACTGATGCCATCTCGAGCGAAGATTACCCTCCAAAAAGTCCAAGTGAGTCTAGCCAATGTTTGTTCTAGGTACAATAGGATATTCCCTTTACCATCACCTAAGGTACAGGCCTAGGATTATGGTCACTAAGTTTTCCAAACACAACAATTTTACTTGGGGTGATAATCGTAGATCAAACGTACACTCAAGAGTAGAGTAACAAGCTCAAATCCCTTGAAGGCTCCTCCACATCATCATTTGGAGGTTTACTTTCAAGTGACCCCAAGTACCTTTCAGTACCATTGTAATACGTGAAAATCACTATATACTGGCTAATGAAATGGGTATGATCACTTCACCAGATTCAATATGATCTCGTGCTTAACACATGTCTACGAAGAGCTTCCCAGAGAAAAACTCAAATAATTGGATTTCTCTCTCTAACTCAACATTTTGTTATTGTTTGTAGCTTTTGAAAGTTTACTTCCTTCCCTATTCCAAAACTCTACAAATAATCTACTATAAGTGGAAGAGCCCTAAAAATAATAAAAATTCTAGATTAATTTTATTAATGTTGTGTTATTAAGCTATTATTTTCTCAAAGGGTAAATGGATGTGAAACTAATGGTATTATGACTTGACTCAAAACTCTAATGCATCAAATATGAAATTTGTAATCTCTTCATTTCAATGAATTCTAGCTAGATTAAGTAAATAGGTTCTTCTTTAAAGTATTAACTCCAAAATGTACCACTTCTAATTTTCCAATGCAATTGAAAGCTCTATGCTGCAAACCACACAATGTAATATATGCATAATTTTCTTGAAAACTATGAAAATGTAATCTATGCACACTTTCTGTGAATACTATAAAAATGTAATCTATGCACAATTTTTTTCATGAAATGAAAATTCTAACCATGCAAATGTAATCTATGAAAGAGAATTCTTCAAAACAAACAAAAGATGATTCCAAAGCAACGAAAGAACAACAAGACTATTTCCCTTCACTAATGCAACTAAAGAAGAAATCAGTTGTAAGTAAAGGAAATCGAGTGAAAATTCCAGAGATAAAAAATAATAACACTCAAAGGTGATTAAAACTTAGACACAATTCAACACCCCTCCCCCTTCCTCCCCGCCCCTGGCAACTGAGGGGTTTTTTTTTTGCAAAAATGAAAGAAAATATATGCTAAAAAATGTTAATAAACTAAGAAAAAACTTTGAGAAATGGCCAAAGGAATTCAAATTCAAAACACCCAAACAAATCCTTAAAATGAAAATTCTTGAATGAAAGTTATGAAATCAAAGCCTAAAGTGTAATTCTGATTAAACTTCAATACTAGAATAAAAATGGCTCATGTTTTCAATGCAGTATAAGAATCACATCTCATCAAAACACTAATTCTTAAGAAATCCTATCCTTCAATCATTGAAAACGGAAAAGTCTCATGAAGACTCCTTCACAACACCCAATCAAACACATGGAGACTGACTGGAGGCATAGACAAATGTAATGAAATCTTAAAAAACAAAAAAATCAGATTTTAATGAGAGGAAAAGCTATTTTTTTCAGAAATTCTCTGAGTATGTGCAAGTGGATACTATAGTACAGTGTGAATTCACATTGTTCCTAAAGGTAATATACACATATTTGCGTTTTGTTTCTAAACTAAAACCACACAGGTCGAGAAACTTAACGAAAAAATAAAAAAATATCCAAACAAAGCACAAAATCTGAAAAATCATTAACTTGTCAAGACTTCGATAAAGCTATGAAAAAATTTTCGAGAACAAAAAAGAAGGAGATGGAAGAGAACAAGTCATTCCCCAGTGGAGTCACCAATTTGTTAGGCAAATAAATCCCTCTTGCTAACAGGAGCGATCTCCCTAGATCCTAAAAGGAAACTAGTAACAAACAAACAATCAAGATAATTCGTTCTCTGAACCTATCGTTTCTTGAATCATAAGCTAACAATGTGGTAAAAGGAGATTCATACCTTATTATGACATGGTTGATGAAGATCCAACTTTGTGCTTCAGTGCAACTCCTCCATGTGTGAATCTAGACCTGCACACATGGAAACAACAAAGGATCAAAGGCATATGCAACATAAATGATTCAATAACTCAAACTAGTGATCAAGGAGATTAGTAACAAACATCATTCCATTGGAAAAATATAAATAACATAATTCCAATGGAAGAATATTAATAACATAAACCATCCATGAAATTGATCAATTAATCCATTAAACAATGAAGTGAGAAGAAATTATTGTTTGTATTAATTTCATAAACATAAAGGAGCTACAAAACTTGTGACTTTGTGAAGCTCCTCCCATTGATCTCAATCCCCTCCAAGAATGATAATCCCTCCAACCTATTTCCCCCAACATAAACTTACTCTCAGCATCCTCCCTCAATTCCCCCACCTATGGCTTGATTAATAGGCCAAAAGGAAGTAGTTTGAGATCCTTAGTCCAAGGATGAGATCCACTAAAAGAGGGATGAGGGATCCTTGAAGAATGGGAATTAGTTCCATAAAAAATGAGGTTAGGCTCGAATAAACATGAGTTCAAATATTTTTGTTGGGAATGATTCACCCAACAATGCTTCTAGATCTCACTTTTTACTTTTACTTTTGATTGATTTACCTACGCGGTTTATAGTGGACGAGAAAGCACATATCTGGACAGTTTATAGTGGAAGAAACTGCACATGTGCAGATTTTGTTCAAAAATACTATGTAGATGCTCAAAAATAGGTTTTTGTACCATGAGATTAAAAAATTCCACTTTATTGAAGGTATATATGTTGTTGACTTGCAAGGCAGTGCTTCATGACACTTGGATGGATGACGAGTGATCCAATTTTGATGATCAGTTTCCTAATGCAAGAAAATGATGTGTAACAAGTTTTATATGCATTATCATCTCCAGTCTATCCATTTCATCCTCAACCCTTCCTTTTCTAGCAGACGATGCAAGCGCTTTTAAGTACTTGGTATCCCATTCCTCGATTGTGTTTATAGTTGTATGAGCTAACTTTAAGATCCTCAAGTTTTCTTGTGATGCCTTTTTGACTTCATACATGGGTGCTATTGTGATATGAAAAATGATAATCTCATCATAAACTTGCTCCATTGTGTCTTCCAATTGCTTGAGTTCTTTGAGTATAGCTCACTGTAATCTTTCTCTACTAGATTTGGCATAAGACATCATTTAATTTTCAGTAAGTAGGTGATAAATTTGTTGCTTTAGCCAATCCAATTCTTTCTCCAACTATTCATTATTTTGCATCAAAAATTAAATTTTCTTTTTTGTGGGTACTGAAAAGGTTGCAATTGTTAAACCGACTTCCCTGGAATTGGTCTTGATGTTTGAAACAATAACCCTTTTTGTATGAATGTAAATCATGGGGGCTTCATCGGGAGAGAAACATCATACCACGTGGGTTCATATTGGGGGACATATATTGAGGAAAAAATGATATAATATATTGGGGGATATATAGGGGGTAAAGCGTTTTTATATTGACAAATATAAAAAATGAAGCTCAAACTTAATGAAAAATATAAAGTGGTATAAAAAATGTTAATGAAAAAATGGGTACCTACAATATCTAGTGAAAGTAGATATTTTTAAAATTGGGAAGTTGTATTAGTCTCATATTGGTAGGGGGTTAAATAATTTGATTTTTAGACGTATTTTCTAATATGTAGTCAAATTAAGGGTATTTCTTAATATTCCATGAACTCACCCAATATGTTAGAGGTTCACTGAGTGAATACCCCGTGATGTAAATAGGCTGATCTAGTTATTTTCTGAAGTACTTCCTTATTTCTTGAATGATCTTGTCTTTCAGCTGATCAAAGGTGAAATTGGAGATGTCAATAATTCTATCATAATCTAGAGGTGGAATCCCCATCTTACTGAAAGGAAATTTCCTACCGTTCAAAGGAGTTTGAGATCAAATATCTAGAGGAGTTATCATCGACTCAGTTTCTACTGCATGGTTCTCCTCTTCATGTTCATCATCTATACCTTGGGCCTCCAAATATCCCTTTAACTTCTTTGCAAACTCCTCTTCCCACTTCTTCCTAGTTTCTTCTTTTACTTGTAGCCTTTGCTACTCTTATTCTTCACTTGGTTTTCGAAGAGCTTTCTCTTTTTGTCTCTTCAGGGCTTCCTCCTCTTTCTTCTTCATTTGTTCCTATTTTCTCTTATGTATATCCTCTTTTTTCTTCTTATCCTTGTATTATTTATGTCTACACCCTTCCTCTTGTCTCCTTTTCCTAGCCTCTTCACTCTCTTTCCTTCTCTTTTATATCATGATTTCCCCTTTAATACATGGATGATATTTGAACTTCTTACTCTCATCTTCAACATCTTGTTCCTGTTTCCTCTTCAACTTGACATTATCCTGAATTTCCATGCCCTACTTGGTCCCTTCTTGATGAGTATCTCACGCATGCATTATGTGAGAAGGACCTCCTTCTTCACCTAGTCCAACTGCTCTAGAGGAATTATAGTGGTTCTTGATATTTTGTTCATCCGCCTAGGAAACAAAAGCATATGGCCATGTATACCTTAGCTTTTCACAGTATTCCTCTGATGTACTTCTAGGGTCGTATCGATGAAAATTCACCTCACTAAATCCGAGGAGAATAATTTATTCAATTTCTACCTCTACTACCTTTAAATTATTCAATTCAAAAGACCCTATTTGCAAAGGAAAGATAGACCATGGTGACTTCTTCAACTTCTGCAATTGTTGTGACAATATTGTACAAAGCTAGTAACCAACCTCTTGCATGACCACTTCATCTCTTACAAACTTCGACATAAGATGTGGACTCTTATAAGATCCAAACACCTTGATGAATGTACCTTAAGAAGATGTGAACCAATCTGCAACTTCAACAATATGTTATTTGGCCTTATCAGTCATGCAAGGTGCCTCAACTTGAAATATCATTTGGTATAATATTGAGATGAAGTCATCAAATATATTCTAATACATCCCCCTATAGCTAACCTCTAACAATATCTTACAGTAGGTGTGGACATGAGGTTCTTTCTTGGTCCACTTTCACTACAAACTAGGGAATTCATTCTTGGCGGAGATCCCATCTAATAAGTAGGCTAACATGTAAAACTCAGATTGCTTACCTTGGGAGACATTTTTCGCCTTTGTAACATGTTGCTACAATTTTTGGCCTATCAGGTCAGACCAATTGAAAATATTTCCTTTAGTGGTGCAACTGTAGACCATGTAGACAAATCTTTCTTCAAAGAATTCAGTGTTTTCATTCCCATTTAGCCTGCAAATAGCCATCAGATATTGATATACTTTCCTCAATGACTTGGTCATGTAAATCCCTTCAAGCATCTAGTGAAACTTACCTAGCTCTTGCCATTGTGTCTTGAGAAAGTCCTTTGTGGAATACTGAAGAGAGAAAGCATCATATAATTTTGAATTCAAGTTTTCCTTTAGCTTTGGAAGCTTGTAATATGAATGAATATCATGGGGTTGGTATGTGGTAAGATCTTGTCCACTTGCACTTATAAGGATCATTCCTTTAGTGTCAAGATGCTACAATGTCCACTTGATTACCTTTGCATAGGGTAAAATTGGATATTAGCTAGAAGTCCTATAGAATATGGACCTTTTAACATTAATCTACACTTCCCCATCCTTTATATCTTATGGGAACTCATTCTTGATGAAATACTTGAATATCATCTGCCATGTGAAGAATTCGCAATCAGGGCTTTGCCTGATAATATTAAGGACACGATTAGACAAGATTGCACTGTGATTGTTAGGAAAGTAAAGCCCCCTAAGAGTAACCTTAGTAAGGATGAATTTATGGCCCTCAGATCGTTAAATCAAAACAAGGACATCGTTGTTCTGAAATCTGATAAAGGAGGGGCTGCTATCATTCATAACAAGGATTACTACTGCAAGAAGATGTTGGATCATCTGCATAATAGTGGTAGTTCTAAAACGCTTCCCAAAAACCCGCTTAAGAATATTTCTAGAAGGGTGGCTCTTGCCATCAAATGCAATAATTCCGTGAGTTCGCTTTGCCATAAACTCATTAAGAGCAATCCTATTACTCCTAGGATCTATGGGCTCCCTAAGATTCACAAAGAAGGGGCGCCCCTTAGACCCATTTTTCAACACCATTGGTGGTCCAACCTACCTTCTAGCTAAGTTCCTTGCCTTTAAGCTTAAACCCTTAGTTGTTCATACAAAGTCTTTCGTCAAAGACTCTCCTTCCTTTATTGATGAGCTTAAGCATTTTAAGCTTGACCTTGGAGACATTCTTGTTAGTTTTGATGTAGTCTCCCTCTATACTTGCATCCCTATAAATGAGGCTTTGGATGTTATCAAACGCCTTACAGATCCTGATACTGCTCAGTTAGTTGAGATCTGTCTCACGTCCACCTTTTTTAGTTTTGAAGGTGAGTTCTTTGAATAAACCTGTGGTGTTGCCATGGGCTCACCCCTATCCCCTGTCGTTGCTAATATTTTTGTGGAATATTTTGAATCCAAAGCTTTGGCCTCGGCTTGCCTCTTACCTAAGCTTTGGAAAAGATTCGTAGATGACACTAATGTCATCTGGATGCATGGCCAAGAGAAGTTAGATCGTTTCTTCCATCATCTTCACACTCAGTCTGCCATTATTAAATTCACCATGGAATAGGAAGTTGATGGTTGCCTCCCTTTCCTTGATATTCTTATTTCTAAGAATATGAATGGTTCTCTATCCCACCAGATGTTTCAGAAGAAAACACATACTGAGCAATATCTCCATGCCAGTTACCATCTATTATCACTCAGGTTTTCCCAGAAGTTGTAAGAAGGGGAAAGGAGGCCGAGGCAACCACAGACCAATCTTTTAGATACAAAATCTAGCCAATCTGTATCCAAAGAGGGCTCTCTCTTTATGATTTAGCTTTGTTTTTAAAGGTATTAGGCTAGTTATGAAGTTCAAGGGTTTTGTTTGAGTTTGGGTGGTGAGATTCAATAGAGCAAAGAGGTAAAACAAAGAAGTTCAGTCCATTGGGCTAATGGAGTCAAAGAAGATGGATTTTGGATTGGGTTTCTTAACAGAGGATGGCTTCACAGAGCAAGGTAGTCAAACAGGGAACAAATAAAGACTTGAAACAGATTGAATGGAATCAAATTGGGTGAAGGGAAGTTAAGAATCCTTCAACCTATTTAAAGAGGGAAATTGGATGATTACCGATAAGGAGCAGTTAAGTATTCTTTAGCAAATAATCAACATGAAAGAATCAGGAAACAGGAGCAATTAAGAGTTCACTGCTTATCCAAATTCTGAAGAAAACATAGAGAACAATAAAGACTGAAAACAGAGTGCAATCAAGCATATTCTGAAATTAACCTTTTCTTTATCATTCGGATTATGAAACACAGATGATATAATAAACATGAAAACTTTAAAACACAAAGTATAGAGGACTTATTGATCTAGTGGTTGATTTAAGAAATTTGTGACAAGTCCTCTAATTCAATTCTTCATCTAGTAGGCCAGGCAACAGTTGATTCCAACAGCTCTATATCCAAAAAAAACAATATTACAGCAAAGTCTAGGAATCCACCCTGAATACTCCAATGGAGGGGGTATTTATGCTCAAAAATTGTAAAACAAATATCTCAGTGAGATAATGTATAGGATGAGTAATAATAGTTTACAAGTAAAATAGAAACAGCTAGTCTTCTTCAGTAACTCTGCGCTGGCTGCCTGTCTTAACTGATACTCTTGAATTCTGATCTGACATACTTTAATTCTGATCTGACACTCTTTAATGCTGATCTGATACTCTTTGACTTGTTTTGAACCCCGTTCACCTTTATTTACCTTACTGGGGTTAACTGCCCAAATTTTTCCTTGTACCCATGGTAATCGCGTAGTAGGATGAATACCTATTGTTGGGACATTGGAGGTTGTTCTACGCCTTCTAATTCATCACATTCAGATCTTTCTGTGGAGATTGCTGAGAAGTCCTGGAAATTGATGCACCAATAACTGATTGTTTGAGATAGCTTGAAAGGTGTCGGTGTTTACAAAGGAAAACTGTATACTGCGGGTTGAATGGTTGGCTCGGAGTTCATTGCTGTAGCTTTTTTTTGGTTAGGTAGTGGCTGAAACTGGAGCAGATAGTTTTTTGCATGAGAGCGCGATATGTAGAAAAATATATCAAAAATGACAATTTACCCTTTTATTTGACAAAATGAAGTTTTGGCGGGATTTTTTTGATTTGATGGGCGGATGATGTAAGAAGTACGAATGACGTCAGCGAGAGTACGAGGGTAGATGATGTGGCAGATGATGTGGCAGGTGACATCAGCAAAGGACAGATGATGTCAGCAGATGATGTCAGTAGTAGGGTGGTAAGCGGTTTTTCCTCGCACCACTTTTGGGGTTGAGTAGTTTCGGGCTGGGAGGGAGCGAGCAGGCTGAGCGGTTGACACGTGGCAGAGGTACGAGGGCAAAACCACTGGTCCCCCACGAGTTAAATAGTGGCCAAAAGGGGGTCGCAATATTGATCATCGACCGTTGGATGGTGGAGTAGGGATCGAACGATGGATGATCATTGGAGATGGTGGGACGTTATGCTGTGAGGACGAAGCAAATAAATAATGTTTTATCATATTGGGGCTGTGTTGATTGGTCGGGGAAAAAGGTTATTAACTAACCCAGATGGTTAATTAACCCCATGATTGCGTGGCGGGAAGGTTATTAATGGGTTTAAAATAAACCTGTTAATCCTTGTTTTTAATACAGCGAATATGGTTATATTTAACCAGGGCGGGGATATGTAGTGATGCGGGGGTTTATGTATTTACATAATACAGGAAGGGAAATGACTTTTATCCAGGAGTTTATATAATAATAGTTAGAGTTAATATGAAATTGAAATGATAATAAGCACAAAATTAAAAACAATTGATTTTTGTAGTTAAACTTAGGCTTAGGATGAACAAAGGGGTTTTGAGGTGATATGATGCATTCTCCTAAGTAAAATAGGGTTTTACTTAGGCAATGTTTATGAAATGAGATGAGTGACTTTTTAGTGATATTAAGAACAGATTCTTAATATTTTTAGGGGGGAAATTAGTAAATGATCAGGGAAAAGTATGAAGGGGAGTTAGTTATGTAACCTTGCCTCAGTTGAGCTGCATTAGGTATAATGTCCGCCATGCACTTGTGATAGGAGTGAAAGTTAACACATTTTTAGAAACATAATCCATCACAAGTATCATTCTGCAACACCATCTACCTACCCTGCCTACTTTAGCCTAGCATTTTTTCCTTCTTTATTTGGGTGCACTTGAACTAGCAAACCATCATCAACTTTTCTTTTCTTTGCATGGTAAGCCTACCTAATTCTGCACTTATTACATCCAAGGGTTTAGGTTTCACTATTGAGCTCCTTTTTATTTACTCTACCTATCTACTTATCTGCCAAGATTAAACAATTTGGTCAGATTTTTATTCTCTATCTCTAAAACAGGAAATTCAAGTATGAACTAGCCAAGATTAAGCTGTTTGACCATTCATCAACTATGGCATAAATTAACAAGTTTCACACAATGCTTATTGCAAAAAATGAAAAAGTAGTGGCATTTTGGACTTGCACACTTTCCTGGTCTTTCTTTATTTGGGGTTCATTTCTTTCACTTTTTTGACCATTTTGTTTATTTTCACCCTTTTATTTTTCTTTTAGGGCATACCCTCTTTACATTTTTTATTTTTTTGATAATATGGAAATCTTCGCAACAAGGAAAGGAATGAACGTATTACAGAGCTCAATAAGTCAATCATGAAATATGACACCTATTGGTATAGGAGTATAAAAGTGGCTCCACTTGGGGATGGCTTTCCCTGGTGGAAAGTCAAGAACAGCAGGTGAGATGGCCTTCTGAATAATTTAGAATATGCTCTGAAATCTCTTTCAGCTGGTTGCTTTATTCTATGTATGACAATACACTTGTGAAGCTTAGGGCCTTCACTTTGGGCTTAAGCTCCAACAAGTTACTATCCAATCCAAACTTAAACATTTATTCTTCCTCCTTGAATCCTACTTGAGCACCTTGTCACTTGGGTAGGAACTTTTAACCTTGGTCCTTTTATCAACATCTTCTGAACCTTCTCCTGCACAACTTGAGATCTGACCTGAAACTAAAAGGTGCTGCAACCTTCAAATAAAATTAGTAAATCATCAAGATCTTAGGGCCTTTTGATTGGATTCAAATATTTAAGGATTTATTTTATAATCTACTGAAAACTGAATTAAAACAAACTGAAATCCTACCTACTTACTCTAATCAACTTTCTGATTGTTGGTTACGTAAAATGAAACAACCAATGCAACCACTCAAGCATTATATACATTAGTGACCTTTGTTGCTTGTGCTTGTTGGTGTTTAAAATTGAGATCTTGCAATCAAATATAGCTTTGATAACCTTTGAGAAGATAAGGAAATTCCCGATCTCCTTTGCTGAATCTAGAAACTGTACAAAAGGATCTTGTAAAATATATACACTATTCTTGAGCTGATTCAAACAACTATATAAATGTTCTGGATAGCCTACCTGCCATGAAATTGAAATATCACTTTTATCTTTATCACCCTGCATGTTTCCAACTGCTCTTTGTGATGATATTTCTACTGATTGTAATGTTTGTCTTGTAAAACCATTATCATCTTGATTTTGACCCTCATATTCTGTTAACGGAGAAAAATTATGATTACTTTCATCATCCAACCTGTCAGCTATTGGATTATAAAGAACTTGGAAGAATTGTTGCAACTTATTACATATAGGTTCAAATGGAACTTGATAGATTCCTACAAGCTGCTCCTCCTTTTCTTTAAAAATTTTACATGATTCAAAAAAAGAGGTAAAGAAGTTTCACTTATTTCCAAATTTTCTGCATTTTCTTCCTTACTTTCATAGCTGAAATGAACAAGCTAATCGCTATTCTCAAGTTGGCAAAACGGGATGTCCTTATTCCCCAAACTAGCCTCTGATTGCTCTGTAAAGTTGGTTCGGGTTTGAAGAACATAATTATCATCATAATGATCATATTCGGGCAAATCATCAAAAGAAGCAATGTCATCAAACACACACATTAGATCAGGAGCTTTCTCCTCCACATATTGCTTTATAAATCTATCCTCTAATCTATGGTAGTTGGATTTAGCAGAAATTTGTTCATGATTCTTAATCTCTTCTTGCACTGATGGCTGCAATATATTGGCCAAAGGATAATGGTAATCCTGCCATATAAGATCTTCTAAATGATTGGTATCAGGAAAACAAACCTCATTCCAAACTACTGCTTGATTTAAGTGATTGGCCAATCATTTCTCCTCTTTATTCTCCACAGTATCCAAGTGCTTTCAATACTCTTGAACTTCATCAAATATAACAAATTTATCACATACAACAGGAAAATCCTCATCATTTTCTTTGTCATATAGAAGCTTGCAAGGGATTTGCAAATTCTCATTAATTTTGGATGAAATATCATGATCTATGAAAGTATGTTGTCTCATTTCATTTGCATGCAAGGAAAGAAAATTTGTGACATGGTTTTCATCAAATAATTTTGACTGTTCTTTAATCTCTGAAGAAACCACCATTTGTTGAAGATTGTCTTGTGGTTCAATATTTTTAAGCTCTATTGCCTCTACCTCCAGATCTTTGGACTGTTGTTGCTTTTCATTGCTATTTTCTATTTGAGCGATTTCGGCGAACTACATTTCTTCTTTATTCTGATCAGTTTGTAGTGCTGCAAGAATTTTTTCCTATGGGGAAACTTCATGGGTTTCTGAACAACATACATCATCTTTTTCTTTCAGAGGGGAAGATAATTCAAGCAAGGCTTCCACCTTTTTAAAAGGTTTCTCTTTAAGACCTCTAATATTTCATGATCCATGAACTGATTATCATCATCATCATAGTAATTTTCAAGATATTGAATAAAACTTTCAAAATTGTCACAACATTCTTGAATTAGTAGTAGAGATGAATACCTTTCCTTGTATTTTTCATGAAATGTAGCATGAAATTGCTTTAAAGAAAATATGCTAGAGGCTGGTAAATTTTCATACCAAGATCTAGCTTTTCCTTCTAAAGTTATCATGAATATTTTCATAAGACAATCTTCATGGAATCTGACTTTAAACTTTCAAATGTGCATATGAAATTTTAATAAATGTAAAGAAACATCATCTCCTATTTCATCTTTAAACAATGGAAGATTTCTTGACCAATCAAATTTGGGCAAAGGGTTTGGAAAACCTGGAATCTTTGATCTGTCCAAAGGAGCATACATGCGTTGATTTGTTAAATTCATCTTGAAGACACCTAATGAAAAAATTAGGTCACCATAGGTAATCAACAACTCTGGATTCTTCTAGTAGTGGAGTCTTGAGTATTTGGGGCTTCTTGATTGGAAAGTGATCATCATAAGATTCAAAAGGATGATATCTATTTACAATTTTCAAAAGAAAATGCTCAAAAATTAATCTAATTTTTTTTCTAACATACAATATACATTGGAAAACTCTATCAACTTAGAAATAACATAAGGTCTTGGATAACAATCTAAGTTAAAAGCTTGATCTTTTTGTATTGTTATTTCAGGTTCGTCCCTCTAGTGGAGTCTTAGTTGTGAAATTGATGTGGAGTCACCAAGTGGATGATTTTTAACCTTTGTGTGTCTGATCGTTGTCCACCATCACAGATCATATCTAAACCTGTAAAAAAATTCTGAAGAAAAGGTTTAGTTCTCTAGGAAACCAAATTTTGAGTATTTTATGATTATTTTTATTTTTTATGACCTTTTAAAACAACTTCTATGATTTCTTTAAGAAGCTTTGGATATGAGATTTAAACCTTCTTAAAGACTTTTTGACAAGAGGAACTGATCAAGTATTTGAAGCCAGATGTTCAGTCCATAAGCTAGATTGGAGATAGACTGAAGCAACATACATTTACTTCTACAATTGCAAAGCAAAAGCATTTCAAAGGCTACCTGGCTAACTTCAGGCTTCGTCTGTAACTTATGAAATAAACAATAGTAACAAACAATTATTCAGGTCCCCAGTGGAGTCGCCAATGATGTTATCACTCAGGTTTTCCCAGAAGTTGTAAGAAGGGGAAAGGAGGCCGATGTAACCACAGACCAATCTTTTAGATATAGAATCTAGCCAATCTGTATCTATAGAGGGCTCTCTCTTTATGATTTAGCTTTGTTTTTAAAGGTATTAGGATAGTTATGAAGTTCAAGGGTTTTGTTTGAGTTTGGGTGGTGAGATTCAATAGGCAAAGAGGTAAAACAGAGCAATTCAATCCATTGGACTAATGGAGTCAAAGAAGATGGATTTCTGGATTGGATTTCTTAACAGAGGATGGCTTCACAGAGCAAGGTAGTCAAACAGGGAACAAATAAAGACTCGAAATAGATGGAATGGGCTCAAATTGGGTGAAGGGCAGTTAAGAATCCTTCAACCTATTTAAAGAGGGAAATTGGATGATTACTGATAAGAAGTAGTTAAGTATTCTTTAGCAAATAATCAACATGAAAGAATCAGGAAACAGGAGCAATTAGGAGTTCACTGCTTATCCAAATTCTGAAGAAAACATAGAGAACAATAAAGACTGAAAACAGAGTGCAATCAAGCATATTCTAAAATTAACCTTTTCTTTATCATTCGGATTATGAAACACAGATGATATAATAAACAAGAAAACTTTAAAACACAAGGTATAGAGGACTTATTGATCCAGTGGTTGATTCAAGAAATCTGTGACAAGTCCTCTGATTCAATTCTTCATCCAGTAGGCCAGGCAACAGTTGATTCCAACAACTCTATATTCCAAAAAAAAATATTACAGCCAAGTCTAGGAATCCACCCTAGACTTGGCTGTAATATTTATGCTCAAAAATTGTAAAACAAATATCTCAGTGAGATAATATCTGGTATGAGTAATAACAATTTACAAGTAAAATAGAAACAACTAGTCTTTTTCAGTAACTCTGCACTGGCTGCCTGCCTTAATTGATACTCTTGAATTCTGATCTGACATACTTTAATTCTGATCTGACACTCTTTAATGCTGATCTGATACTCTTTGACTTGTTTTGAACTCTGTTCACCTTTATTTACCTTACTGGGGTTAATTGCCCAAATTTTTCCTTGTACCCACGGTAACCGCGCAGTAGGATGAATACCTGTTGTTGGGACATTGGAGGTTGTTCTGCACCTTCTAATTCATCACATTCAGATCTTTCTGTGGAGATTGTTGAGAATTCCTGGCAATTGATGCACCAATAACTGATTGTTTGAGATAGCTTAAAAGGTGCTGGTGTTTACAGAGGAAAAATGTATACTGTGGGTTGAATGGCCGGCTCGGAGTTCATCGCTGTAGCTTTTTCTGGTCAGGTAGCGGCTGAAACTGGAGCAGATAGTTTTTTGCACGAGAGCGCGATATGCAGAAAAATATAGCAAAAATGGCAATTTACTTTTTTATTTACCAAAATGAAGTTTTGGCGGGATTTTTTGATTTGATGGGTAGATGACGTAAGCAATACGGATGATGTCAGCTGGAGTATGGGGACAGATGATGTGGCGAGTGACATGGCAGGTGACATCAGCAAAGGACAAATGACATCGGTAGTAGGGTGGTAAGCGGTTTTGCACCGCACCGCTTTTGGGGCTGAGCGGCTTTGGGCTGGAGGGAGCGAGAAGGTTGAGCGGTCAACACGTGGTAGAGGTATGGGGGCAAAATAGCTGGTCCCTCGTGAGTTAAAAAGCAGTCAAAAAGGGGTCGCGATATTGATCGTCGACCGTTGGATGGTGGAGCAGGGATCGAATGGTGGATGATCGTTGGAGATGGCAGGACGTTATGATGTGGGGCCGAAACAGAAATAATGTTTTATCATTTTGGGGCTATGTTGATTGGTCGGGGAAAAAGGCTATTAATTAACCCGGACGGTTAATTAACCCCATGATTGCATGGTGGGAAGGTTATTAATGGGTTTCAAATAAACCTGTTAATCCCTGTTTTTAATACAACGAATATGGTTATATTTAACCAGGGCGGGGATATGTAGTGATGTGGGGGTTTATGTATTTACATAATACGGGAAGGGAAATGACTTTTATCTGGGAGTTTATATAATAATAGTCAGAGTTAATTTGAAATTGAAATGATAATAAGCGCTAAGTTAAAAACAATTGATTTTTGTAGTTAAACTTAGGCTTAGGATGAACAAAGGGGTTTTGAGGTGATATGATGCATTCTCCTAAGTAAAATATGGTTTTACTTAGGAAATGTTTATGAAATGAGATGAGTGACTTTTTAGTGATATTAAGAACAAATCTTAATATTTTTAGGGGGGGGAATTAGTAAACGATCAGGGAAAAGTATGAAGGGGAGTTAGTTATGTAACCTTGCCTCGCTTGAGTTGCATCAGGTATAATGTCCGCCATGCACTTGTGATAGGAGTGAAATTTAACACATTTTTAGAAACATAATCCATCACAAGTATCATTCTACAACACCATCTACCTACCCTGCCTACTTTAGCCTAGCATTTTTTCCTTCTTTATTTGGGTGCACTTGGACTAGCAAACCCTCATCAACTTTTCTTTTCTTTGCATGGTAAGCCTACCTAAGTCTGCACTTATTACATCCAAGGGCTCAGATTTAACTGTTGAGCTCCTTTTTATTTACTCTACCTATCTACTTATCTGCCAAGATTAAACAGTTTGGTCAGATTTTTATTCTCTATCTCTAAAACAAGATATTCAATTATGAACTAGCCAAGATTAAGCTGTTTGGCCATTCATCAATTGTGGCATAAATTAACAAGTTGCACACAATGCTTATTGCAGAAAATGAAAAAGTAGTGGCATTTTGGACTTGCACACTTTCCTGGTCTTTCTTTATTTGGGGTTCATTTCTTTCACTTTTTTGACCATTTTGTTTATTTTCACCCTTTGATTTTTCTTTTAGGGCATACCCTCTTTACATTTTTTACATTTTTGATTTTTTTTTATAATACGGAAACCTTTGCAACAAGGAAAGGAATGAAAATATTACAGAGCTCAACAAGTCAATCATGAAATATGACACCTATTGGTATAGGAGTATAACACCATCATTTCCCGGCTTAGAAGTTGAACGTTCTTAACACTCTCATTACTCGTGCCCTAAGGATCTCTGATGAGAAGAGCTTCGAGAAAGAAGAATCCCATCTTCTCAAGGTCTTTGTCAAGAATGGTTATAGCAAGTACTTGGGTCATATAGCAAGTACTTGGGTCAGAAGGCTTTCCTCAAAGCTTCCAAGAATTCGATGGTTAAAAAAGAACCTAAAGAACATATCCCAGGGGTCCATCTTCCTTTTGTTCAAGGGACAATTGACAGGATTGCAAGGATTCTGAGGAAGCTTAATGTCCACTCGAACTTTAGACCCCTTAACACCATTTGTAAATCCCTCTGATCGGTGAAGGATCCCATTGACCCTTGTTATCGGTAAATCTAGTGTCTATTTAGAGCTGCTAGTCCCACTAAGACGGGTAGCTATCTTAGAAAAAAATAGATTAAAGTCACTTGTTTTTCCTTTACGAGAGGGAGATGAAAAATAAGCAAAGAGTACCAACTTCAGTCTTCCTTTTGGCTCCTTGCTTGTTTCCTTTCCCCTTTGACAGAATCTCGCCACTGCTTCCTTACTTGTCTAGCTTTAAAGAGCACCTGTAGATCCACAACAGCATAATACCATCAAAGCATAGAGATCTTTCACTGTAAAAAATATAGGATCAGATATATATTGACCATACAAATGCATATATCAGCACAATATTTAGAGATACACAAGAATATGGTGGAAAACTCAAATAGCTTTATTAGTAAAAGTCATAGAAGAGAGGATTACAACCACTTGGTCTGACCCGGTGCCATCCTCCCAGCTTGAAAGCCCTCTTCACCTCACACAAAGCAAGATCACCTAACAATGTCTTCAAAGAGAAACTAGCAACACCTCTTTGCAAATTACCAGATTCCAACCTTTGGATCTCTTGGATGAGGGATCCATTTATAGATATTTGCAGGGGGTGAGTCAACTTCTGGGATTTTGATTAGTGTCATCTCTCTGATAGTTCCTGGTTCCACATGGAGATTTTATATCTCTTACTCATCCCTGGGTGAACTCAGAGAGCCAAGTGTCAAATGAGCAGTTTCTAGAAGATTTTATGGGTTTCCACCTAGCAAACTGCTTGTGCCATTTGTCTGCTCTCGCTCATCGCACCCTATAGAAGGGCTTTCCAGTATGCATCACACTTTTTGCATGTGGCAGGTGAGATGCATTGCACCTTTAGCACTGGGCAGTCTGTATGGTCTTGCTTTGACCAGTTTTGAGTAGCTTTCCATGGATAACTTCTGGGAGATGATGTAATCCGCTAACCTTGCTCCTTTAGGGTATGAAACAACACTTTTAGGGACTTAGAATTCCTTGGTTTGTGGACATATGTGATTGGCGTTGTAGTGCCCAAATATATCTATAACAGTTGCCCCCTAAAGAATGAGGTCATAAATCTTTTGATGTCGGGTGAAATGCTTTATAATGAGGATCTGAGGTTTTCCGCACTGGAAGGTGACCTGTAATAAGATACAATACAATACATTATCTTCATAATATTTTCATGATCTAGCTGGGGTGGGAATTCCCATGCTCAGCTTGATGAATTCATTTTCATGTACATAGGACAGACAACCGTCTGTGTGCAGACTAATGATTCTGGTAGAGCCATCATCCCTTAGTTTGGATGATTATCTGCGCAGCAATGATGTACATTTGATGTCTTTATTTCCTGATTGTATCACAGCTCGGATGGATGAAACTAGATTTGGGGTCTTCAAAACTCGTTCAATCTTCGCCCGAAAGTACAAGTTGATCCATGTGAAAAGATGTTCTGATGTCGAACATGGAAGGACATTGCCCGATTACCAGCCAATGATGTAATCTGTTAACAGACACGAGAGGAATCACCGATGATGATGATGACCCTCAAGGTACTGTAGTACAATTCACGCAGTGTGAATACATGAGTCGATGTTGAACACCACGCAAAATCTTTCGGTCGAAGGCCATTAGTGTAAATCTGTCACCGAAAGTGAGAAACTTGCCATTAAGGCATGCAAGCTTCAAAGTACTGGAAGGGTTTTCCCTAGGTCAGCTTCTTAGATAATGAGCTGATGTCGGCAAGAAGTGACCCATCATAGGAGGGCATTATTGGATCCCACATCTACGACACACTTAGTTTGGATGATTATCTGTGCAGCAATGATGTACATTTGATGTCTTTATTTTCCTGATTGTATCGCAGCTCGGATGGATGAAACTAGATTCAGGGTCTTCAAAACTCGTTCAATCTTCGCCCGAAAGTACAAGTTGATCCATGTGAAAAGATGTTCTGATGTCGAACATGGAAGGACATTGCCCGATTACCAGCCAATGATGTAAGCTGTTAACAGACGCGAGAGGAATCACCGATGATGATGATGACCCTCAAGGTACTGTAGTACAATTCACGCAGTGTGAATACATGAGTCAATGTCGAACACCACGCAAAATCTTTCGGTTGAAGGCCATTAATGTAAACCTGTCGCCGGAAGTGAGAAACTTGCCATTAAGGCATGCAAGCTTCAAAGTACTGGAAGGGTTTTCCCTAGGTCAGCTTCTTAGATAATGAGCTGATGTCGACAATAAGTGACCCATCATAGGAGGGCATTAATGGATCCCACATCTACGACACACTTAGTTTGGATGATTATCTGTGCAGCAATGATGTACATTTGTTGTCTTTATTTTCCTGATTGTATCGCAGCTCGGATGGATGAAACTAGATTCGGGGTCTTCAAAACTCGTTCAATCTTCACCCGAAAGTACAAGTTGATCCATGTGAAAAGATGTTCTGATGTCGAACATGGAAGGACATTGCCCGATTACTAGCCAATGATGTAAGCTGTTAACAGATGCGAGAGGAATCACCGATGATGATGATGACCCTCAAGGTACTGTAGTACAATTCACGCAGTGTGAATACATGAGTCGATGTCGAACACCACGCAAAATCTTTCGGTCGAAGGCCATTAGTGTAAACCTGTCATCGGAAGTGAGAAACTTGCAATTAAGGCATGCAAGCTTCAAAGTACTGGAAGGGTTTTCCCTAGGTCAGCTTCTTAGATAATGAGCTGATGTCGACAAGAAGTGACCCATCATAGGAGGGCATTAATGGATCCCACATTTACGACACAGAATGGAGCAAATGATTTTGTAGAGGTGAAAACGATCTGATGATACAAGGTTCAGGGTGGCGGTCATGAAAGAATGAGGCGTAAAGGTATTGTAGCGGATGAGACACAAGCTGGGTAGGTGAATTCTCTGAGCAACTTCTCTTGAACATATCGGTGACACCGAAATGGATCGATAGCATTAACCCCAAAAGAGGATGGTACGGTGGACCAATGGTGATATGACCGGTGAACAGAATAACCCAACTCAACTCAATCATGGTGATGGAGTGAAAGTGTCATGTTCAAGAGCGACTTGCTACCAATAAAGTTTCTTCAAGTTTTCTTCCCAATTTTCCCCAGTCATTTTGACCAGTACCTCTTTATTTTTGTCAATCTTGAGGAGGATAACATATGCTTGTTCTATAATTTTCCCTTCGGGAAAACCCGTCACTATGTTTTAATGGGCCTAGCAACAATGAAACTCACTCTTGTCTAAATGGAAAAGTTTGTCGCTATTGTTTTAATGAGTTTAATGACAAGGATAACTCGGTTCTTTTCAATTTTAGAGATTCTGAAAAGAGATGGAAAGAATACTCCAATATTCCTTTTTCGTCACATAATCCCTTAAGTCCGAAAAAGTATAAAACAATACAAAAGGGATGACTTTTCGATAGTTTTAACAAGGCGAACAAGACAAATGCTCGATCTTTTTGTGTAATAATCCCTCAAGTCCAAAAAGATTAAAATCTAGAGGAGAGATAGCGCTTCCAATCACTTTAATGAGCTGGAAAGGCCAATCGCTCGGCAATCTTTTCATATTTTACGAGTGAGATGAAAAGAGCTTAAAGGAGACTCGTTTTTTGAGGAACGAGTGATGTTTTCAGATAGCAGCCGGTTCCAAGTAAGGTTTGGAACTTTCAAATCAAGACAGTGTAAAAAGGTGGCTAATAGGATCACTCATCGCAACTGTTCCTCAAAAGGGGTAAGCAATCAAATGGAGGCGAATGATCGTCAACAACAGAGTGGAGGTGATGGTAAGAACATGACCAAGGCTCAAAAGCTGGTGATAATGCATTCACAATGGTTATTTACCAGAGGTGGGTTCATTTTTTAATGAGCTTAAACTCTGGTGGAACATATGCTCATTGCTAGGTTTAATTTTTAACAAGCTTGAACTTCGCGTAAAACTGCTCGTGCCAGTCGTACAATAAGGATGTCTCATCGATAGGTTCATTTTTTAGGGAGCTTGCACCATTGGAAATTATGCTCCGACTCCTTTTATTATGTAAGCTAGGAATCCTACGAGTTTAAAGGGTTAAGAACCTACAAACTAAGAAAATAAATGGTTGCTTTTCACTTTCACGCAAAACGTTTGCATGCCCCCAGGTATAGCGAAGTAGAGTTTCCAAGGTTACCCCTCAATTTGCAGACAAAACACTTGTTCTATTGGGAAAGGCCTACCTTTTTAGGATACCCTTCAAATTGCACAAAAAAATTGTTCTATCGGGAAAGGCCTACCTTCTAATAGAGGTATCTTATTCCAGTATAATCCCATTTTCCTAAACGGACGAGTGTGTCAGACCAGTAATATATCCTCTGCGGAAACCTACCCTATACCTGAAGTTTTCCTGCCGAAGCAGCCCAGGGTGCATGCCCCATGGGTTTCAGTCTTGACCACCGAATCACTCGCACTGATCAGGTGGACGGATTGGAGATTGATGAGACATTCCTTGTGAAAAAAGACCTGTTAGGGATGGCATTTGACTATTAGCTATGTGTGAACCAGGGAATGTAAGTTGTTCTACAAGCTGGACCACTTTGCCTTCATGCGGAAAACACATTTCTCGAAACAGTGAGGAGATGATGGCTCCCATGCTATAAATTTAGTCATGCCCAAGGAGTAGATTGTAATCTAAAGGTCCTTGGACTATCGTCACGTTCGGATAAACAGTTTTCCTTCTTTAAGTTATAGGCAAACTTTGAAGGATCCCTAACGGCCGACTAGTTCCTTTATCGAAGCCTATCAGATTTCACACCTCAGGCAAAAGCGATGTCAAACCAAGTGCTTTCCAAGCAGTTGAGGAAATGATACTCACAGAAGCCCCTTCATCTATGATGGTACCAACCATGACCATTTTGTAAGTTTGCACTATGATTTGAAATGGTACATTAGATGGTAAATAGGGTCTGCCTAGTAGATTCCAATCGAAGGAAATGACTAGGTTGCTTGGAGGTGGGACCAAATAAACGGCTAGATACAACTCTGACGAATTTCCTTCCTGCGGTAAAGGAATCGGCAGATTGCCCCCATGTTCATCGGAGTTTGTGTTTACGAAAAGAATTTGAACGGTGTCGTTATCATTCTTTTTGGTGACTGTATCATCTAAAGGTAAACCTTCTGAAGTCAAGATGGGGTTGAATGCCATCTCAACCTATTGACTTTGGTCCAATGTGGACTCAAAGAGGCTCTATATTCAATGATAGATGCTTCGGCCGACTCCAAAGGTGGGTCAGTCGGATTTTCAACTAGCAATGGATTTGGCAAGAGTTTCTTGTACCCAGGAGGGAGTCGCTGCGATGATATAGGACGATTATCCAAGACTATTTTAGCTTCGTCCAGGAAGGGCCAACGGTGGAGGGCATGATCACCTTCACACAGACTGCAGGGAAATTTAGATTTTCCCTTTTGTCCGGTGACTTCGCTTTCACTAGTTGACAATGTACTTTCAACATGATTATCAGAGGTTGACGACACCGGATTATGCAAGCAGGGAAACCAGTCCTTTAGGATCCATGGGATGCAAGTACAATCTTAGTGATAGTGGTCTCCTTTGCAGATGACACATGGAGATTTAGGTTTGGACGGCGCAGTGTGTGGATTTTCGCTAGATGATGCACATTTGTCCCTTTTTGCGGTTGGCTCCTTCTTCTTCTTCTCAGTTACTTGGTTTTTAGTTTTATTATCTTTATCAAGCGAAGAGGAAGAAGGAGAGGGAGAGACAAATGAAGTAGATGGTTGGGGGGGAACTCTGGTATCATCTAGTTTCTGATTCGATTTTTCAGGAATCACGGTGCTTTGAATGACAGAGGTCAAGAAAAGCCATACCGGCAGGGAAATTCTCAGTCTTGGAAGGGACAATGTGGCCATATGAGGTGCACCAACATCTCCCCAAGAGGAGAAAGGACTAGGACTTCCCCCAAGGGGAAATATTTGGTTGGTGGACTCCATTTTCTCAACCTAAGACCAATGAGGGAACAATGACGTTATTTCGATTAAAATAAATTTTAGACGCTTTGACACAACTTTCTTTTTCGCTTTTTGAGAGTCGAGAAAAAGCTAAAGATGAGTCTAGTCACCTTGGATTTTTAATGAGCCTGAAGTGACAAGTGCTCAGATATACCTTTTCCTTTAACGAGTCTGAAAAGGAACAAAAGAGACTACTCTGGAAATCTAGATAGAGGGATTACCAAACCAATCACAAAACTGTAGAATGCTTTTTAAGGTATGGCAGTCAATCTTCCCGAATGTTGTGTTCAGTGCATTGCGATTGATAGGGTGGAAAACACGGCTTCCTAAGGATAAAGGATATAGCCTATAGTGGTCTCCCAATATATACTCGACGGTACATGGGAGCACAAGTCCGTATTGGCACTTATCATCTCAAAGAGGAGGAATCACCCAAACTACAATGAAAGCAATAGTTACCAGGCTTTACGACGCCGGAATATGTCTCTAGCCTAGACTTCTAGATGTTGTGCGTTAGGTTCCAAAGCGTTTTTATGTTCATTGAATTTATTCTATAGTTGATCTTTCTTAAAATCCTAGCTACTAAGGAAAGAGAAATGAGATTCTTTCAACATAGAGTAGAGAGCACACACTAAATGCACTGTCCTAAATCACAATCAACAAGCAGTCTAAATGCAAATGCACATGCAATGTATTTGTTTTCACTTTCTTAATGTGTGAATGACAAAAAGAATGCTAAGTACAAATCTGAACTATTCCTTCTTTTAAAGCGACATTACTAACAATTTTCTTTTAAAAAAACGAAAAGGATACAAGACGACACTTTACGATTTTGAATTGAAAACTGCTTTTGACACTTGAAATACTACTAATTCAGATCAAATACAAGAGTAACAGTACAATCGACTATCAAGAATAGTGGGATTCTTTTCTTTGACTAAAAATGACACTTGCAACACTTCCAAATCAAAAGTCGACAGTTCGATTAAGCTACTTCTATGTAAAAGAGAATTGTAAATGGCGCACAATACATAACAACATTCACAATTCTTTGTACAATGGAGGTTGGATGATGCAAAGAAAGGGGGTTTCAACAGTGGTCTATTGATCACAGATGGTAAAACTCCTGAACAAAACTGAAGACAGTGAAGAAAAGCCAAAATCTGGAGGCAGATCTAGTCTTGTCTGATCATCGCATCTGTAACACAGGGAAACAGGGATGCATCCCACCTACTGCACACGGGAGTTGCGATGCATCCAAATTTCCTAAAGGAGAGGGTGCGATGGTTAAGGAATGAGACTTTAACTTGGTTTTTGGTCACAGTTTGCAGTTTAGTTCAGGGATTTAGGCTGAGCAAATGATAGTCAGTAACTACAAAGTATAGGGATGATCTAATGAGGTTACTCAAGCTACCTCTAGGGCACTTAGGATGTTTGCAAGTCAATTGTTCATTTCATAAACAAACCCGGAGATTGACTGAAGCAGCATTGATCTACTTTGCACTTGCATAACAAATGAAGTTTGAAGGCTAGCTGGCTTGACTTCAGGCTCCGTCTGTGGTTTATGAATCAAACAAATAGAGAAATGCAATCAAACTAATCACTCCCCAGCAGAGTCGCCATTTTGTTATCGGGAAATGTAGTGTCTATTCAGAGCTGCTAGTCCCACTAAGACGGGTAGCTATCTTAGAAACAAACAGATTAAAGTCACTTGTTTTTCCTTTACAAGAGAGAGATGAGAAAGAAGCAGAAAGTACCAACCTCAGTCTTCCGTTTGGCTCCTTGCTTGTTTCCTTTCCCCTTTGACAGAATCTCGCCACTGCTTCCTTACTTGTCCAGCTTTAAAGAGCACCTGTAGATTCACAACAGCATAATACCATCAAAGCATAAAGATATTTCACTGTAAACAATATAGGATTAGATATATATTAACCATACAAATGCATATATCAACACAATATTCAGAGATACACAAGAATATGGAGGAAAACTCAAATAGCTTTATTAGTAAAAGTTGTAGAAGAGAGGATTACAACCACTTGGTCTGACCCAGTGCCATCCTCCCAGCTTGAAAGCCCTCTTCACCTCACACAAAGCAAGATCACCCAACAATGTCTTCAAAGAGAAACCAACAACACCTCTTTGCAAATTACCAAATTCCAACCTTTGGATCTCTTGGATGAGGGATCCATTTATAGATATTTGCAGGGAGGTGAGTCAGCTTCTGGGTTTTTTATTAGTGTCATCTCTCTAATAATTCCTGGTTCCACATGGAGATTTTAGATCTCTTACTCATCCCTGGACTAAATCAGAGAGGCAAGTGTCAAATGAGCAGTTTCTAGAAGATTCTCTGGGTTTCCACCTAGAAAACTGCTTGTGCCATTTGTCTGCTCTCGCTCATCACACCCTATATATGGGATTTCCAGTATGCATCACACTTTTTACATGTGGCAGGTGAGATGCATCACACCTTTAGCACTGGGTAGTCTATATGGTCTTGCTTTGACCAGTTCTGAGTAGCTATCCATGGAGAACTTCTGGGAGATGATGTAATCAGCTGACCTTGCTCCTTTAGGGTATGAAACAACACTTTTAGGGATTTAGAAGTGCTTGGTTTATGGACATATGTGATTGGGGTTGTAGTGCCCAAATATGTATATAATAACCCTAAGGACATGAAAGGGGTTTATATTATTCCTTGTTCCTGTGGGATCCCCTATATTGGTGAAACTGGGTGCTCCATTAATCAAAGAATTAGTGAGCATGCAACTCATCTTAAGCACGGGAGAACTAAGTCTTTCGCATTAGTTGAGCATGCGGAGAAGACCAAACATCATGTTTGTATTGAGGAGGCTGATGTCATTGCTAGAATTTCGCAGTTCCACCACCATAAATTTAGGGTAGCCATTGAGATCGAAAGGAGGCCAAGCAATCTCAATAGAGATGATGAGTGGAAGATCAACAAATGCTGGATCCTAGCCCTCACCTCCTAGTCGTTTCCTTCCCCTCCCCACCCTCCTCCCTCTTTTTATAGCTTGTTCGAGGTTTTTTCCCTTGATTCATTCCTTCTTTAGCCTCCTGCCTTATTTGATTTATCCTTTTAAATTTCTAGATATTTAAATAACCATTTTATATTCTAATGATTTTATGTAAATTAGTCACCCTTCCCCTAAATTAATTCTAAAACTATAATAGATCTGACCCTTTGATATTGATTCCCTATACAATTAATAGTAATAATATTAATATAATAATAGGAATCTAGTATAAAACCTATTAATAATATCCTTGAATTTATTTAAAATAAGGTTAACACATTAACTTCACTAGATTAATAATATATTAGTTATCAAGTATGTCCTTGAATAGACTTTTTCTAGCTCGTGAATTACATAAAATAAGTAATAGTATAACTAACCATTTATATAATAATTTAGTTTTTTTTTTTTCTCTGTAAAGACTAATTTTATTAAAAGGAAAGAAAAATATAATTACAATGAGGCAGGAGCCTCAACCGAGAGCATCTGAGTGCCACCAGGTCATCAAAATTGTCCCATAATTTAGAAAACCAGTTATAGTTTGCAAAAAACCAAGCATAAGAGCGGGAATACAACGATAGAACCAAAATTAGGACTTGAGATAACCCCATTTGAAGTAGTCAAGATAGACACCAAAAGACAGAATTGTTGTACTTGTCAGCAATAGAACCACAGACTACTGAGACATAGAAACAAACAGAAACACAAAACCGTGAACAACCAAACTTAACCAAAAAGCAATACAACTCTGGGAGGACACGAGGGAGTCCAAGTGGCATCACATGGGGACGTCCTGGTCCGGTGACTCCTCAACAACAGGGCAAGCATTGCCATACAAAATTTTTCCATCCTTCGCAACGTCACTAGCCACGCTGCCACCTGGAGGATCCAATGCTTGATGGGTGCCACTTGAGCTCCCAGCAAGAGCCATCGAAACTATGGCTCCAAGAGAGCTGCTGCCAAGTTTCCTAGTGTCGCCTGGAGTATCACCATCCTCATGCTGTCTGCCACGCCTTGCAGCCTTGCCTTCTTCTGCCGGGTTCTACTCAGGGCCATGACTGCCAGCAATTCTACGAATTCCCTGAGGAAGCTCTACCGAGGTATGCACTGGAGTATGAGGCTGAGCTTCTTCTTTAGAGAAGATAATGGTGATATTAGCCGTGATAATGGGCCTGTTCAGGCTACTCTGAAATTTAAAATGAGTCGACTGGAAGGTGTTGTGTGGAAAGGGTCTCCTGGACGGGCTAGGGGGGGCGAATTAGCTTGAGATGAAGGCAGAGAGGCAGGGGGCGATGGCTGATCAGCAGACTGAGCTGCCTGAGAGTGCGCGCGACCACCATGGCAGATTCTCATGCGGTGACGGACCATGGTTAAGCGGCGAAGGGGAAGTTTAGAAGAATTGGGCTCTTGGATGGGAAGCAGAGAATGCACAGTGGGTTCTTGAGCAGGGTTCAAAGAGCAGAGCTGGGAATGAGAGAAATGAAACCCAATTCCAAAATCAAGACAGCCAAGGAGCCAACAATGATTGCCTGTAACAGTTCTGTTGCAGGGGTTTCCTACATGGAGCGGGCAGATGCATAAGGAAGGGGGGAAAACAATGGAGTTGAAGACCGAATGCGCCATGTTTAAACTATCAGTTGCCTTGTCTCGGCCAGAGTGAGCCATTAAGATGTCCTGCAGGTGGACCTACTCTCGCCTTAGGTGAGCCTTCATGTGCCAAGTCTGGGCACGGGTAAAAGCGCTGGCCAGCAGATGGCAAGGTCGAGCACCCTCAATCCCATTAAACGCCATTAATGAGCTCAAATTTCACCCGCATCCGGGTGCTCTTCTCCTCCCTGTTTCATTTCATTCTTCACCATATTTTGGTATTCCATAAATTGGATTTCAGAGGCCAATCTGGAAATTGAGCCTGTATGAAGATCCAATCCACTTTCCACTCCAAGATTAGCCAGTAAGTCAGCTACTTTGTTTCCTTCCCGACGTATGTGCTTGATAGTGATCGATCTATGAGAATAGAGCCAATTTTCAATGAGTTCAAGTTGCTTCACCATTCTCCAACTTTTGCTCACTTTGCTTGAAGGTGTGCCTTGCATAATTTTGTTGACCATATTTATGAGGATCTGAGAGTCGCCTTCTATAATAAGCGGAAAGTATCCCTTATTTTGAGCTATAATAAGACCCTGCCATAGTCCTTCCAGTTCGGCTGAGTTGTTGGTGTCCCATCCTTTTGAACCTAAAAAAGTTAGAAGAGGAGCACCCTTATAGTCTCTGAATATCCCTCCAAAGCCTGCACTACCTGGGTTTCCTTTCGAGGCACCATCGAAGTTTAGCTGGAACATATGCTTGGGAGGAGGGAGCCATTTTCCAGGTGTACTGCCCTTTGAAGGAGTTGTTCCTTTGGTTAATGGTTCTTGATTCCACTGAAGGTTCCAATTTGCCCAGATATTTCGTTCTTGGGGGAGAGAAGGTAAGTCCTCCTCATGCCAGGTTTGTAGAAGTAAGGTTTCCTTGATATTTTGGTAGATTATTTTCCAAAGATTCTCTAGGGGCGAGGAGTGATCCTTGAAGATTCTCCGATTTCTCTCCTTCCAAATAGTCCACATGAGGAAGCCCAGAATAAGCTTCCATAAGAAATTTAAAATCTTGCTTTGATATGGGTTCCGATCCCAGTTGCGAATAGTGGCTATGATGTCTCCATGTATCCTTCCTTCCTTTTGGCATCGAAAACTGACTTTTTCCCAGAGCTTGCATGCAAGATGACAAGAGTGCATAAGATGCTTTATGGATTCCTCTTCTTGTCTGCAATTGGGGCACAGGGAGGGCCCATGATAGTTCCTCTTCCTGAGATTGTCCCATGTGAGGATTTTGTTTTGACATAAAATCCAAAGAAAGGTTGAGACTTTCGGCTAGATGGTAGGGTCCCAAACTTTGCTCCAGAGAGGGTCTTTGACCATATGTTCCTTGATAATGATGTTATAAGCCTCCCGAGTAGTGAAGGTACCTTTTTCTTCATAACCCCATCTAAGAATATCCCTTTCGTCTGAGTGCTGTATTTTCCTCTTAAATAATTCTATATCAAGAGTCTGTTGAACTTGTTCTGTTCCATGTCTTAAGATTTGGTCCGCCTTAATCCATTGCCTGTTTCCTTGTGTTGTAGAAGGATTCCAAAAACTTTTGACTTTGTCGAAGGTCTGCATATCCTGCTCCGGAAGTTGCAGAGGCGAGATTAGGTCCTTTAACTTGGGCTGCTGCTACCAGGAATCTTCCCAGAACCTTTCTATGTTTCCATCCTTAACTTCCCAGAAACTATGCTACTGAATTAGGCTTCTGTGTTGCTTGGCCGAATTCTAGATTACGGAGCCCATGCTAACTTCTGACATTCATATTAGTTCTTCTGTTGGGCGATTACCAGCATATTTTGCTGTCCATAAAGTGGCCCAAGGGGTGAATGGCACAGTAAGCCATTTCCACCAAATTCGAGCACCCATGACCTCGTTGCTATGATAAGGATCCCTCAGTCCAGTTCCACCAGCGCACTTAGGAAGGCACACCGTGTCCCATTTGACTAGAGCCCATTTACGAATTTGACCTGAATTTCCCCATAAGAAGGATCACTGGAGATGTTTAATTTATTTGAGAACCCATTTGGGAGCAACTAGGATCGAGAAAACGTACAATGGCATGGATTGAAGAACAACTTTTATAAGGACTAGATGACTCGCCATATTGAGGGCCCTGTGAGTCCAAGAGGTAAGGCGAGCCTCCAGTTTTTCTAAGAGGATCTTCCAAGAAGAGTGCTTCAAGGCCGAGGCAGTCATGGGAGCTCCTAAATATTTGGAAGGGAGGACAACAATAGAGAATCCAAGAATGTGAGCTATGGCTGCTTGGGTAGTAGCAGGGGTATGAAAAAAGAAGATTTGGGATTTGGCTTTAT
Source organism: Pinus tabuliformis (assembly GCA_031772625.1). NCBI lineage: Eukaryota > Viridiplantae > Streptophyta > Pinopsida > Pinales > Pinaceae > Pinus > Pinus tabuliformis. The sequence continues at coordinate 718,795,523 of CM062805.1, forward strand.
TGATATTGGTGCCTGAAGCTTCCGAGAAATCCATCAATAACATTTTGAGCTGATGAGCTTCCTGGATGGATGGATGACCAAAAATCATGTTGTCATCAACAAATTGCTGGTGGGTGAAAGCAGAAGAGTTATGAAAGGACAATCCTCTTAGGAGCTGTGAATGCTGAGCTTTTTTAATGCTGCGGCCCAACCCTTCTGCCATAATAACGAATAGGAAGGGGGAGAGAGGGTCTCCCTGTCTAATTCCACGGGAAGGATGAAAGGGGGAGGAGGGAATACCATTGATCATAACAGAAAAGGAGGAGGAGATGAGACTCATGACCCACCTTACCTAGGGAGGAGAAAAACCAAAAGCGATTAGAGTTTTTTTGATGTACAACCAGCTTAAGCTATCAAATGCTTTTGAAAGATCAATTTTTAGGAGCATACCTAACTTTTTGGATTGCTTCAAGGAGTGGATAATTTTATGAGTTAGGATGATGCCATCTGTAATCTTCCTACCTTCGACATATCCAGATTGCTCAGGCGAAATGCTGAGAGGGAGCAACAATTTGAGTCTGGAGGCAATGATTTTGGAGACAATCTTGTAGATTATGTTGCACAGGGCAATAGGCCTATATTTGTCAGGGGTACTGGGTTGAGCTTCCTTGGGAATAAAGGCAATGAATGTAGCATTCATAGTTGGGAGCATCCATCTCAAGGTTCTCGATTCCTCCACTACCTACTAGACTTCCATTTTAATCAACTCCCTGAAATTGTGGAAAAAATTGGAGGTGAATCCATCCAGGCCAGGCGCCTTCCCATGTTTCAATTGACGAACTGTCGTTTCCACCTCCTATAAGTCGATAAGCCTAAGAAGGAGTTGGTTATGCTCCTCTGTAATAACTTTAGGAATGTTCCTTGTAATTTTTTCTATGGCATGTGATCTGTTTATTTGTGGCTCATAATGAGCTTGCTTGAAGTAGTTTAGAAGTTCGCTTTCAATTTCTTCATGTGTTTCCACCTTTACCCCCTACTCATTTTGAATATGAGTGATGTTATTTGTAATATCCCTCCCCTTAATAATAAATAATAAATAATAAATAATAAATAATAAATAATAAAAATAATTAATAATTAATAATAGAAATAATAGAAATAATAAATAAATCACTTAATGCACATGATGTGCATGGTGTAATGGTAGGGGCGGAGGTTGTCACTCCCCCCACCCAGGTTCGAGTCCTGCAGAGGCAGGTGATTGATGTAATAAAGTTCAGAAAATGTAAAGGTCCCGCACTCGCTTACAAAAAAATAAATAAATAAATAAATCACTTAATACTAAATAATAAAAATAATAAATCATAAATGTTAAATAATAAATGATATTAAAAATATATACAAAGAAAATAAATAAAAATAATAAAATAAAAATAGTAATAACCATACTAAAACTCTAAATAAGAATAAATAGAAATAAAACAAGAAAACTATCAAAAAGAAGGAAATAAAACAAGAAAGCTAAAAATCAAAAGAAAAGTAAAGAAATAAAACAAGAAAGCTAAAAATCAAAAGAAAGTTGCATGTAGACACATGGAGTGTGTGCATGTGGTTCCCCTTCCAATGTTTGTTCAATTTAATAGATGGTGAGGAAGATGAGAGGCATTCCTGCATTCCATCATTCCGAGATTCTATCTTGCATTCTCTTGGGAGAATGGTGTTCTAAGACTTAGGAGTCATTGGCAATAGTACGTTGATTGAGGGCTCGGGGGTGGCCAGTTGTAGCAAATTCTTGCACAATTAAGCTTATGGTTGGGTGGAGAGTCGTCCCCAAAACCTTGTTGTCATCTGGCTGACATCGATCACAGGTAATAAATTTATGTACTTATTTGTTGATTCTAATTTTAATTAGGAACTTAATTTCATATTTACTTTGGGTTGTTACATATGGTATCAAAGCAAGGCTCAGCCCTTAGGGCCTATGGGCATCTAATTTCTTTTTATTGTTTTTTCGGAATATTTAACTTGACTTGTTTTTGAAAGTTACAGGATGCTTACTTTCCTACGAGTAATTTCCATGGCAACTGAAATTTGGAATTGGGGTTTCTAGATTTCTGCAATTCTGATTTGTTTTCATTAATTTGTTAGCCATTTCTAACAATTGTTTGTAGGCTCTGCCACAAACTAAGTGGTGTGTATTTTTATGATAGGCATCAGATAAAGCTCGTTTATCATAAATTTATATGTTGTGGTTGCCATAATGACCTTTGTTCTTTTCTTTTTTACCAAGCTGACAGGCCTTCCAGAAAATTGTTAATTTAAATCTTTGTCGAGAAACATATATTAAATTTTGTTTTAAGCATTGTTATCGTGAAGCCATTTAGCAATTTTCTGACATTTGCCATTTTAAATTCACAGGGTTCCTCGTCATTCTTCATAAAGTATTGCGTTTTGTGAATGATGCCTGGAGGGTTTTATAATTGATCTTTCAGTCGATGGTGGATTTCGAAATGTGGATATACTAATATTTTGAATGGTTTCTGCAAATTTAATCAAAATATGGTTTCTAATTTTTCGAAGCCTCGATCTCCTAACGACAAAGTCTTATTCTTCATCCCTCGCTTATTCTCTGCTTGGGCCTGAAACGTTAGCATTCTTTTAACGAAATTATCTGAAATCTGAAAGTAAGAATATAGAAAATCACACGCATTATGATATTTTTCTAGCAATTCAAACATTAATGACTTCATAAGATATTTGGAAAATATTAATTTAAAACAAAAATCCAGCTACAATCCAGATTTTTAAGCCGTTATAAGCAACTTAAAATAAGTAGAAATGGTCACTGGGGTACGTCGGTTGGTTCTCTGTTGGCAAAACAAACAAACAAAGATTTAAATAGTGCAGGCGGGGATTGACCCCAGAACCACTGTGGTTGCCATTTCGCGTAATTAAGAAAATCATCCTAACTTCACTCAGAAATATTAGTCACTAAAGCGTAAGATTTTCTTTTTGGGAAAGGTCTCTATTATAAGTCTAAGAGAGGTTAAAGGTTTTATAGAAGATTTGTGGAAAAGTCCAAAAGATTTTCTTTTTTTAATCTTAAAATTAAAGATCATACTTGTGCTCGTTTTTATTTTGAAGTTTTGAAAACGAAGGTTTATGAAAACTTTATAAAGGTTTATTAATAGCTTATAAAAGGGTTCAATAAGGTTATTCAAAAGGGTTGTTTTATTTAAAAGATTCAACAAGGTGGTTATATATATATATATGCTATCTAAATTTTTGGGTTTCGATTTTCTTAGGTTGAAATATGAAGATAATTCATCAAATGAGAAAGATTTCATTAAACAAAATAGTGATGTTAAATAGAGAATCCATACAGGTGGAGATCGTTTTAGATAGAGGAGGAATTACCTGTTGAGGAGTTTTTTGAACCCAACGTTTCGGACTGCCAAGTGAGTCCATCATCAGGGGATGCGCAATAGATAATCTTCAACGTTAAATGGTGATATTAATAAAATTATATTATTTAATAATGAATTTATATGTCTTATATTTTATTTAAGGATTAAATAATTGATTTATATAGAAGAAAAGTGTTGGCAAGGGAAGCGCAATTTTGGGTTTAAAGAAAAGAAACTTCCATGAATATAAAGTTTTATTTTAAATATTTATTAGATTTATTTTAAGATTCCAATATTTTTATTTTAATATAAGAAAGGGTGATTTTGTTTAAGGGATATTAAAATTTTTTGTTTATTTTAAAATAAAAATATAGGAATAAGAGATTAGTTTTATGACTTAGGATGAGATATTAATAAATATTTTATATATGTTTTATTGAGTAATAAAATGTTTTGAGACATTTTAAAGTTGATTTTACATAGTTCTAATCACATCCTTAACCTCCCTTGCTATATATATATATATATATATATATATATATATATATATATATATATATATATTACTAACTTGGTTTGTTGGCAGAATTCTGGAAGAGGACATAGAGGGCATAGTGTTTTATTTCTCATACAAGGTCTCTATATCAACCTTCTTGTCTTTTTACCATTCACAAAGCGAAATTCTAAATGAGTCACATAAGTAAGATATAGTTTTATTATGACTCAATGATTCATTGGAAAAGTATATAATATTATAATCTTGGTGGTGATAATCTACCCGCAATTGACGATATATAATTCTCTGAAAGTTCGCACTATTGATATGGTATACTGGCATACTGATGTAACTATTCACCACCGGTTCATTTTACAGTTTACATAGCACTTGAAGTATTTGGATAATTGAAGTTGAAATTTGTCACCAATTAAAGTGCTCTAAAATAGTGAAATCTGTTCCAATTTACAATGGATAAACTTTGATATTTTAGTACCTTTGGATGATCATTGTTCACTAGCAATCTGTTCATTATTTTACTCTTCAAATCTGATCTAAAAACACATAGATAACATTCCTTGAATGTCGATCATACTATTCACTAATTACTTGGGTTGGATCACTGTTCTCATTGTCCTTTAGCAATAGCAGTTGCTTGGCATTTCTCTGGTCTATTATTGCAAGAACACAACTCTTTCAATATGATCTTCTAATAAATTTAATTTTGCACTGCCATTGCCATTCAAATTACATGTATCTGCTCATTTACTACTATATTCTCAATGGAAAATCGTACAGACTTGGAATTCAGTTTAGATATTGAGTATAATGTTACATGAGGTTTCATTATTCAAGTTTAATTGCATATAGTGGATAAAGATGTCTAAAGAGAAATGGAAAGGAGAAACTTGCTAATGATAGTTCATGTGATTATGGCCAACTTGGATAAGACGTTTCAGGTGGTAGAGAAGAAGTATCACAACAGGGGTAAGAAATCAGAGAGTTCGGTATAATCATGATTTGGTACTCTAAAGATATCACTATAAGGTCTATCTAAGAATGATGCACATAAAGAAGAAATATGGGCAATCAACTAATGAGCTTGAAAAATTAGGGAAATAATGAAGGTTATTTTAAGGAACCTGTAAGGTATGATAAATAGAATTATTGAAGAAGATAAGTTGTGTGCATAACAACATCTATAACAATGGGAGAGCCACATTGTAAAGTTTTTCATAGGTGACTAACTATATGAATGAATTATGGATAACAAGACGTATGATCAGGAGATTTTATTATGTTGATGTCTTAAAACAAGACAAGATAAACAGATTACACTTGGTAGCTATCTTAATGAATTTATTTATCAGGTATTACCAAAGTTGGAAATAGTAACAACATTTCCAAGGTATATCAGTGCTATAGGAGAGGAGGAGAAGAAACCACCATGATTGGAGGTGAGAAATTCAAGTCAATTTAATAAAATAGAATGAAGTGAAGAAACTTCCATTTTTGAAGCCAATAGACATGGAATAGTAGGAAATCAAGACAGGGAGAAAAAGAAAAATATATCTATAAATATCGAGTAGGAGGAAATGAAGGGATGTTCTATCAAGAAGAAATTTCTTTTAAAGGTATTGATGAGTAGAGCTAGAAACATGATTGGTAATGGTCATAATGATGATCTACAAATGTGAAGGTGTGAAGTTGCATGATGACCAAATGATAATAAACGAGGAAGATATAGGAAGGAATGTTGCTAGAAATTTTATACGGATACCTTGAGAAGGATTGTGTACATAGTGACAAAATAAGTGAAAGTCAATTAATAGAGATTGTACTTGACTCATTATTTCATGAGTAGGATTTCCCATAACGTTAAAAGAGGTTGTTTCCACATAACACCTCATACACAATGATTGTAGTAGTGTTTCCAACTGTTTCAAAATCTAAAATAATGATACTATTTAATAAGAAAGAGTCTTTTGCCCAACTTGAGGAAACTGAATTTATGATAAAGCAATCAAGTGGTATTAAGATACGAACTTTATGAACTCGACGAGATAAGAAAATATTTCTGTGGATGAAGTGCTAATTGTTAAATAAGTCAACATGGATCAACAAATCCTCGTATAGGTAAATTAAGCACGATATAAATTTAAATCATGATGAAAAGATGTTTATATGCAATTGCATATAGCGGTATTGGAATTAGTAAGCCAAAGGGTAAATGGATATAAAATCAAGGGATTTTAATTTTGAGATAGATGATTTAAATAATGATGGTATTAATAGTAATATCTTAAACAATGAATTTCACCAAAATTTCCTTGGGGAAGGAAGAATATATGACTAGAGGTTAAGACTCAAGATGAAATTTAATGATGTACTTAGATGATTATACCATTGGTGTAAATGATCAACTACCTAGTAGAAAGAAGTCGAACTGATTATGAAAAGTAATGGACAACGTGATGAAAACATATTGACGATTTTTCATGCTATCATGGTACGAAGATAATGATGTACATATGGCTCTTATAGTGACAAGGTATCCATACGATAGTAGCGATATGCATAGGTATTATGACGTTATGTCAAGGTATATTGACATATTCATTTACTACGTGATGATAGGTATTTAATGTTCAATACTCATGATGGATATGATATGCATAACATGGCATAGGAATTATGATGTTATAATATGAGGATTATTGACATGTGGTTCATTTATGGGAACTCATGATATGTCTTGATATAATTATGTTGATGGTATAACTTAAGCATGCGATAGTTCCGTACAAATCTATGACATGCATGAGCATGCAGTGCCTTATTATTCATAATGTTGTGATTAACAAAGATGAACATTCTCATGATGACATGCAAGAGCTGGCATGTGGATTATTTCTTATGATACTATGATGGTATGGTTAATGCATTGGATGCATGTTGAGATGTGATGATTCACACGACTCCACAAATGGGCTGAGAGGGCCGTTTATTTGATAATCTCGTGCGAGCCCATACACACGAGGGAGAATAAGTAACACCATATGGGCTGGGGAAAAAACTCAATCAACACTACATATGCCAGTGGTTCCTTTGTCTTGTGTATAGCTCTTGATGGATAGCTCTTGAGGAGCTATGGGACCATCTTGAGGAGGCCAAGTGCCTGATGTTCTAGGCTAGGTGCCTGTTATTGGATTGGGAGGCCTAAGTCTAGAAGGGATGTAAAGGACTTCGATGCCTGGGGATGTGCGCCTTCGTAGTTGTGGAGGGAGTGGGCCAGCCTTGTGAGATGCTCGGGGTCATTGAGTACCGGACCGGATGCCTGCCTTGGGGCAGATGAGGTCTAAGTCAGGCGCGAGCCTTGGGGCCAGCCTTGGACTAGGATACAGACCGGGTCAGGCTTAGCCTGGTGCCAAAAGTGGGAAAAATGACAGAGATTCCTTGAGATTTCCCGGAGTGTTGGGGACTTTCAATGCCTGCTGGTTATACTAGTTTAGCAGAGGGTGTTGGCAACATGAAGTAAATTAAATAATAAATAATAAATAATAAAAATAATAAATAATAAATAATTCAACTTAACTTCCGGACGAAGTTCCTTAAAGTGGGAGAGTATGTAATATCCCTCCCCTTAATAATAAATAATAAATAATAAAAATAATAATATAATAATATAATAATAAATAATAAATAATAAAAATAATAAATCATAAATGTTAAATAATAAATTATATTAAAAATATATACAAAGAAAATAAATAAAAATAATAAAATAAAAATAGTAATAACCATACTAAAACTCTAAATAAGAATAAATAGAAATAAAACAAGAAAACTATCAAAAAGAAGGAAATAAAACAAGAAAGCTAAAAATCAAAAGAAAGTTGCATGTAGACACATGGAGTGTGTGCATGTGGTTCCCCTTCCAATGTTTTTTCTATTTAATAGATGGTGAGGAAGATGAGAGGCATTCCTGCATTCCATCATTCCGAGATTATATCTTGCATTCTCTTGGGAGAATGGTGTTCTAAGACTTAGGAGTCACTGGCAGTAGTACGTTGATTGAGGGCTCGGGGGTGGCCAGTCGTAGCAAATTCTTGCACAATTAAGCCTACGGTTGGGTGGAGAGTCGTCCCCAAAACCTTGTTGTCATCTGGCTGACATCGATCACAGGTAATAAAGTTATGTATTTATTTGTTGATTTTGATTTTAATTAGGAAATTAATTTTATATTTACTTTGGGTTGTTACATTATTATTCATTCTTCGCTGGATGGTGGTCCTGTGAAAATTTTTGTGTTTTTTCTCCATCCTTAAGCCATCTTATTCTCGATTTTTGCCTCCATAGCATTTCTTCCCGTTTTGCCCTCTCTAAGATCTGAAACTCAAGATGCTTTTCCTGTTCTGATAGGTCATCTGATCGGCCTTCTATTATAATCCTTTACTGCAGTCATTTCATATCTTGATCGAGGGCACTCTGAGCCTGGAAAATATTTCCAAAAGAAGTATGATTCCATTGTTTGATCTTGCCCTTGAGGTGCTTGAGCTTCTGCTGAAATTGAAACATTTTTGTACCATTTGGAGGAGAAAAATTGTTCCATTCTGTGTTGATAAGGTTGTTGAAATCCAGATGAGACATCCAGAAAGCCTCGAAGTGAAATGGTCTACAGATTGTGTTGCTAGGACGAGACCATTGAAGAGAGATTGGCCAGTGATCTGACCCTAAGAGCGGCAAGATTGAAGCTGAAAAGTCTCCACCTAGATGTATTGCGTTGTCTGATAGTAAGAATCTGTCCAGACGAGAGGCAATCTGATGCAACCCTGCTCTTTTATTGTTCCAGGTAAAAAGTCCATTATTGTATGGCATGTCAATAAGCCAGTTGTTTTGAATAAATTCTTTTAGGTTGTTCCCTTCCTTATCCAATCTGTTCCTGCCTCCCCTTTTTTCTTCCAGCCTGGTGATCATGTTGAAGTCGCCCCCAGTAATCCATAGTGGATGCGGTCTGTCAGTGTTGATTGCTGAAAGGGTGTTCAAGATTTCTATCTTGTGCATGGCCTCCTAGGGAAAATACACATTGGTTAGATGCCCATGTATATTGGTCCCTGTGATGTGAAAAGTGGCTTGAATGAAATTCTTATTAGCATGGATGTTATTGAGCATAATGGTACGAGCGTCCCATATGATTGCTAAGCCTCCAGACGCCCCAACGGCATCCACTGCGGCTGTGAGACCTCCTGGCCAGGCTTTTGCTGCAATTCTTTCCAGAGCTATTGAATTGCATTTGGTTTCTTGCAAGAATAGAATTTGTGGCCTTTCTTGCATTATCATATTTTTGAGTAGTCTACCTTTCCCTGGGCCATTGAGCCCTCTGATATTCCATGATATTAGCTTCATTGGGAGATATTGTGGAGGGAGTTATAGTACTTTGTAAGCTTGGAGTATCTGCCTGACTCCACTAACATTTCTCCTATTTGGATTGTTTGTTGGAGATCTGTTTTCCTTCCACATTTTTTGTTATCTTTGGTAATATGTTTCCCATCCCAAAGGCTTCTAGTCTGAATACCTAGGGTTTTTTGCCTTTGTGCTCTTGAGACGATCACCTCCTGATTCTCTAGTTGTCTTTCTAGAATTTTGTCATAATTTTTTGTTTTTGCATGCCTGCTCTAGGCCTAGAATGTCTAGATCCCCAATATCTATGCTTTCTGGTTCTTCTTCCATGTGCTGAGATTCATTTAATCCTTCAGTTGTTTCTGTTGCTATTCTGGAATCAGGTTGCATGTTGTCTACCTCCATTCCTTGAATATTCCATGTTGGGACTTTATGCTTAGCAGAGGGGAAAGGATCTTTGGGTAGGGGATCTTCTTGGAGTTTCTTGGAGTCTACATGAGCAGATTGCTTGTCCTTCTGTGCCTCCTTCTCTGAGGAAGCGGGATTTTCAGAGTTAGGATCATTTTGTCGGGCCAATGCTTCAAAGTTGTTGCTCGTAGAAGGCTTGGAAGGGTTGGCTTGAGGCATCTTAGGATTGGAAGCTGGTTTCTTGTGGTTTTTCCTACGACTGGCGACTTTAGTGAAGCCATCAGACTCAGGCTTATCTGGTGCAGGAGGAGATGAGGGTTTTTGATTTAAAGGACAGTCCCTAAATAAGTGGCCCAAGGCATGGAATCTTCTACATCTAAACGGCACATGTTCATAGTCAATTAACTGAACCCATTCAACATCATCATGGTATATACTTACCGCATCCAGAAGTGCCTTGCTGAGGTGCATGTAGACACAGATTCGTGCGTAAGAGGTGTATCTTCGGAGTTTTGTTTCCTCTGCAACTTTGATAAATTCTCCAAGTACATTCCCAATGTCTTGTAGAGAAGATTCATCCCAGTATTCCATGGGGAGAGAGTAGAGACGTATCTAGACTGGAGCCCAGCTGAGGTTCTCTTTGTCAGGGTTGAAACGCTCTGCCCAGCCCCTGCGATATAGGTCGGAAACATTGAAAAAATATGGCCCTCCATCCATAACCCTGTTCTGGTCCTCTAGGCAGTTAAAAATGGCAGTGAAGAACCCTTTAGGTCCCAGCTGCAGGGTGATGTGTCCTTTTGGGTTCCATTTAGCTACTATCCAGCCCCGCAGCGCTTTCTCTATCGACCATAGTCCTATAAACTTGCCTATCAGAGCATGGTCCCTCATATACTATATCTGAGCATTGATACGATGACTTGGGAGTTCTAACTTCGGACGTTCATTCGCCCCTAGCTTGCATGTGATCAAGGAGACTTTGGGTTTTTCTTTGTCATCTGTTTTGGCTTGTTGTGAGTTCAGATCCGTGCTGTCCTCATTTTGATCCTCTAGTTTGGCGGCTTCCTCATTCTTTTGCCGCTCTTCATTTTCATTGGGGGGAGGCCTTGCGTCCTCCCCCTGGGGGTGTTCATGATGTTCATGACTGCCCTGTTGAAATTGTATGGTCGTATTGCTATCATTGCGGGCAGGTCTACAGATGTCTGAAAAGATCTGTCATTGCAGAGTTTGCAGAAACCCTAGAATGCCGAATCGCTCGCGCTAACCTCTATACCAAATCATAATAATTCAACTTAATTAATATAAGAAACATAATTTTCTTTTAAATTTAAAATATTTTAATGTTATTAATCCTTAGTAGTTATATATTGTATAAATTTACTTGTAATTTAATAAATTAACTAACTATTAATTTAATAAAAACCTCAAACTAAGTTACAAATTGGTAATAAACAATTATAATATTATTTAATTATTTTAAAAATATTATTATTTTAATATTATTAATCCTTGGTAGTTATATGTATTATATAAATTTACTTGTAATTTAATAAATTAACCAACCATTAATTTTAATAAAAAAACCTCAAATAAAGTTATAAATTGGTCTTTTTCCCACTTTTCCCTATGTCCAGTCAAGCTAGCCGTTCCCTCATCTAATTTAGTCGTTAGGTAGTCAATATAGCCATTATCTGGTCAATAATTATAGCTGTTGGAAGTGTTTCTCTACTATTTAACATGTATTCTAGATTTGATCCTTCAACTTGTCTTGATGATGAACCACACTGGTTGGTTTGAAACACATCGACAAATATTCTATCATGTGATTTTAGTCGAAGAATTCTCTTAATCAATAATCTCTTGTCTGACAAGATTGGTACTTTAGCTTTTGGAGTGTCCACAACACCTTTAATATTTATTTTAGTGTCCTCTCTTATTTCTCCTTTGCATGTAAATGGAAGCATAGCACCGGTAGAAGATGATAAATTGATAATCTTGGGATCTGCAATACTCAGAAATTGAAATTCACTCATGGAAAAGCACACAATCAGTCCCACCAAAACACTTATTCTAGCTTGTTTACTTTTGCAAAATAATAGTTGTGGGGGACAGTGTGCTAGTTTTGGGTGCAAGCTCACAATCTAGAAGCAAGGGTAATCACACTAGTCACTAAAAGTATGCAGTGCGCTAGCATTGGGAGAGAGACTAGCTTTGGCATAGAGCACAAGATCTGAAGGCAGGGGTTAGGGACCTTAGGCATTATGAGTGTGCATTGTGCCATCACTGAGGCATGGTCTCTTGGTTGGGAACAAAACATATATAGAAGGGACAAATGGTTGGAATTCTTGTCAACTCAAGGTGTGTTATGCACTACTCAAGGAAAGGATGCTAGTGGTTGGAAAAGGGCCCATTTTCATGGAGCAAGGGGGTCTAGACTATGCTATGGAAGTGTGTTATGTGTTCTTGAGGAAAGAAAGACCTTGTGATGGGTGCATGTTGTAGGTAGAAGGAGAAAGGTCACTATAAGCCTAACATTTCACAGGTTGCTCGTTAAAAAAAAAAGGTCGTAACAAACCACAAGAATGTTGCCACTCTAAGCCTTTTAGAGGCTTCTTCGAGACAAATATTCGTTGACAATTTTAGAAAAACAAAAGAAAATCATCCCCTTTTTTAAAATTACCACGTGGCATTTCCTGAGGCTTTTGTGAATCAATTTGGGTTGGGGTTTATGTTCTTTTCTAACTGCTTAGTTTAAGGTACATGGTACAATATATTTCTAATTGCTTAAACACAGTACAATATATTTAAGGATAATTCACATAAATACTAGCTACTTAAACATCGTGCAATATATTTCACAATAATTCACACACACACACAAACATATATATATATATATATATATATATATATATATATATATATATATATATATATATACATATATACATATATATATAGATATATGCAATTATGTTAATGAATTGAACTATAGAAAATTACTATTACTATTAAATTTTATAGGATTAGATTGTTGAAGTATAACTTAACTAAGTTCAATTTATTTTAAATATTTAAATTGTATTTTTTTTTTAAATTAAATGTTTAGGGGCATTGCATTACTATACTAAACTCTACTAAACTAGAGATTGTCTCAACACAATACGAATGAGAAAATAAATTGAGTTAAATGTATTTTGAGATTGCGTGAAATATTTAAATGTATTTTAAGATTTGTGTTAAATATATCTTATGATTGACATGGTAGAAAGAATGCAATCATTGTGATGAAATTGTAAGAAATATATCTCTATACTTTTCGGGTTAAAAATGATGAGATATTGGTTGTACGGATCCTTTATATATGATTTCCACTTTAATATAAACATTTTGGAATTTTGTTCAATGAGATGCAAGATACCACTATTGAAAGTTAGGTCCCACAATGGCCGCCGATGATTCAGTCACCATCTGCCACTGTTTCCAATAATTACGGAAACCAATTGTTGTTGATTAAATTCTTGTTGGGAGCTCCTGGAGTGGTCCATTACTCCCACTGTAGTTCTCTACCATGTTCTGTGGAACACTTGACACATAGCCAACTAAGGCTTGATGGAAGCTTGGCTATAAATACTTCTGTTTGGTCCCCAAGCTCACTCATTCATCCCCTTTAGCCTTACACCATCAAATGAGAATGAGCAGAGCTTGGAAGAGCCATGCGGGTGAGAGAAAAAGTCTACAGAGGGCCTCGTGTCTTTGAGTAGTGTGCGACAACTTTATCTTATACTGAATAGTGATGTAGTTCGTCGTTCACACTCGGTGTGGTTGAGGTTTTGGTATGTTTGAATCACTGTATTAAGTTTAGAAGGATCTGCGCTGAGTCTTGTTTTCTCCTAAAGGCTGAGGATTGTATGAACTGAAGGTCTTGTTAGGAATTATGTAAGAAGGAATGGCTTCTGTTGCTTCAACATCTGGGTCTAACATTCCAACTGTTTTCAAGTAACCACTGGTGCTCAATTTACCCAAATGCACATAAATTTCAATGCACTAAAGCAGCGATTTGTAGAGGAATAATTCGTCTTTGCAAACAAAAAGGGAAGGTTTGTGTAAGGACCACATCCAGACTATATACAATTTTTTTTTTTTTTAAATCACAGCAAAATGCAACTAGAAGAGAAACACATTAGGAATTCATTTCAAGAAACATATCATAACATTTACATACATTTAACTAAGACCAAAATAGTATTGAAACACATATGTACCGTTCACCAGAAGACGAGACTCCATTTGCTTTGCCGTTGCTAGTATTCCTTTGTTGTTGGTCACCTCCATGAATAAATGTTGATGTACTTGATCCGAATGCGATGACTCACCGGTTAACCTCCCAGCCTACTCCTTGGGTACTCTTCTTCCTCGCGGACCCCCGAGCTGCAATGGGGTTGTACAATGGAGAATTGCAATAGTTGGTATAGGAGAGCACTCCTTGGCTCAAGAGTCCCCTCTCTAAAATCCTCTACCTCACCAAACTCACTATAGGATCGTAATCACTGCTTTGACATCATCTCATCCATCCAACAATAGGGTTCCCAAAAAGTCCCCTCTCCCATGGCTTGCCCCTTCTTTTATAAGAGTCCTCATAGATGACACTTGGCATGTCATGCATAATTATATATATTTTTTAATTTAATAGCTTGATTATTCACCTACCCATGTGTCACTCTCTCATCAAGGGTCACCCAAAATTATTTACTTAACTTTTTATTTAAAACTAATATTTTCCTCACCTCACAAGATTCCTATTTCTTCTCCTAGTTGTCTCTTTATCCCCCCCCTTTTATTCCTTAATTTGTGTTCATTACTTGAAGTCCATTAATGAGTTAAGATTTTATCCCCAATCTACTCCCTAATTTAACTCAGGTTATCTCTTAGATGTATATTCTTATGTTGGTTGTTGCCACATGGAGGTTCTCTACATTTCTCTAAATTTAATTTATTATTCTTATTTTAATTCACCTTCTTATTTTCTTAATTAGGTTTAATTAGTTTAGGATTAATCTTTATCCTTACAATTATATCCCTCTTCTCCTTTTACCTAATTAAACCACATAATCTACCTAGTATTTTCCAACATGGGAAGGGTAGAATTTTTAAGGTAATCTATTTTATTTCTTCCTATGATCCTCTTAACCCAAGTTTTATTTTTGATATAATTACCTCGGTTTCTAACATCATTTACCCTTGATGTAAATTTACCTAGTTTTCATTTCTTGGTTATGTTTATTAATTTATTTATTTTTAATGATTCCAAGGTGCCAAGTTTGGGTCGTGCCCTTCAAGAACTTCCCTTGAAGTTCCAAGGGTGCCACGCCTAACAATTTATTTGTGATGTCAAGGGTGCAAAGTTGGTCGTGCCCTTCAAGAAAGTCCCTTGAAGTTCCAAGGGTGCCACGCCTAACATTTTATTTTTGATTCCAAGGGTGCCAAGTTGGTCGTGCCCTTCAAGAAATTCTCTTGAAGTTCCAAGGGTGCCACGCCACTTTCCCTTCAAGCATTCAGTGACTACGAGGGGAAAATATAGGTGCAACATCATAGACTGCTATCATCTCTTATGTTGCCTGCTATAGTGAGACTAATGGTGTCGGGGATCAAGGAATCCGCCTTGATGCGCGCCCCCTGGTAAAATCCTCATGAGCGACCCAACTTGGGGACCTGCCCTCATGGCATCGTGATCTTCAAGGCGAAGGTGTTTCAACCCTTCCAGCCCAAGTCACGGTGGGAGTGCTAGTGGGTGAGATCAGGGACACTGTCCCACCCCTCCCATGTAGTTCCATCCACTTGTACAACCCCATCACCCATATGTGAGTCATTCGGTCAAGAAACTAATCTGTGCCTGCAACCATTAACATATCATCAGAATATAGTTAAATATATATGGCAGATTCCAAGATCGACTTATAATTTCAAAGATAAAATAATATGAATTTTCATCAAACCAGGGGTCATCAACTCGTCATATGCGAGTGCCTCTGATGGTTTCCTGCCATACTCAATAATTATTAGTAACAAGGTTTTTCAATGTTAGTCATTGTCATAATAGCATCATTAACAATTCCTAGTCATTCACATCATTGTCCATTGTAAGCCTGAACTAAAGAAAGTAGTCAACATAGGGGACACATCCATCATGGCTATCATCATTAAACATCAATGGAAACATACATGTTCATTAAGCTATCAACATCGTAACATCAATAGAAATATACCTATTCATCAAATTTATCATCATCATGCTTTTAGTAGAGAGCATACATATTCTTTACTACCCTCATCATCATAAATTCAAATAGAGACCAAACTTAACTATTTAATGTTGCAATCATCAGAATACCGATAGATAAGATACATAACCATTCATGCTATCATAATATCAATGGAAAGCATTCATAAACATCACAACCATGAATATCTCAATCGCTAATAATAGTGTCATGTGCCCGGATCCTCAACCTGAGGTCCTCCTAGAATAAAGTATCTAAGATAATGTCATATTAGGGTCAGAAAACTAGAGTGGGCACTACATACACCCCCTCTTAACAATGGACTTTGTCCCGAAGTCCTTAGAACATAAAGGAAAAACGACGAAACATATCCTAAGAACCCTTCCTGAAACTCTTGCTAACCTTCTGGTGGGCAAGCTATAATTTTCCCAAGGTATCTATACCATGAATTCCGTTATAACTAAAGGACTATATCTGTGGAACATTGCAGCCCAATTTTTTTTTATTTTTTTATTTTTTTTTACTAAGCAATAACAAGACAAGGGTAGGATACTCTCAATCAAAATTCATCTCATGTTACAATTAATATATGATGCTTTCAACCAAGTAAATTCGTCCACTCACTGTACTCATGTAGCTTCCAATTATAGTCATTCATTTCAAACTACGTCTACATGACGCTATAAGTGACAATGTCGGGTACACAAAGTGATTTGTATGATCATCATTGCATATGGTAGAGTTCACTGTCATAGATGTTGCAATAATATTGTTGTAGAAGAAAAGATCGTATAAATTATCCATACGTTTGATATTTTTCAAAATGTTTTAAATTCTAAGTTATCCCTTCTGATAATTCTGCAATATTTTCCCCCATATCTCAATAAGTGTCATTTTGGACCCTTGTTAGTATATTCCCTAAAATGATAATTGTAGCATTGTATTTAGGCCATAGGCGGAAAAATGTCGAAAGAGGTGGACAAGTAAGAATAAGAAATTCAAATGGTGAACTTAAGCTCACAAGCTAGTAAAAGATGAAGGACTTTGATGTCAAAAGTGCTAAAAATTAAAATATTCTTATTAGCAATTGTAAATAAATAAATAATTAGATACATTACAAAGCAAGTGATTGTGCATCAAGATGTAGTGTTCCATGAATAGTTCCTAGGAGTTCATCCAACCAAGAAACTCTTCGAAACATCACCACATTACTTACTTATAGATAATATCCTAGTAAGTAATGATGTTAGTGTCTCAACTAGTTAGAGATGAGGTGGCACGTGACCTAACAATGGAAGAATCTAAACATGCAGTCAATAATATATTGAGCGATGAATTTGTCATAAAGAAGAATACTCTAAATAAGGAAGTTATGCCAATCAAACAAAAACATACTTCCCAATCCGAGGAAGTTGTCTTCTATTTGCAAATGTGGGAAAATTTTGTTTTAGCTACATAAAAACTATCAAGAGGAATCAAATTGGTTATAACACCTACCACACCTCACCTATCAAGAAAGAGACAGTGACATCCTTGCTATCGCTCAAGTTTATCTCCAAAGAAAGATCCCAACCTTTTTCAAAGAAAACCCGAGGATACTTTTAAGTGATCACAACTTGTGACCAGTGACCACTCCACTTCACTTACTCATGCATAAATTATCAAATGATCATAGCAACCTATTGAAAATATGATATCCCAATTATAATATATTTTTATATCAATCACTATATTTATGAAAACTACAATTTAATTCAAATTATTGTTAACAATTTCAACAGAAATTAATTTAATAATATTTTAAAACACACTCCTAATTTTTCATGTACCCATAAAAAAAAACATTTGCAATCAATATTTAATTATTGACTTCTCTTTAATACATACCAATATATAATAAAAAAAAAATCTATACAATTGATGTAAATATTAAATTTAACCAAGATATTACTACATAAAACATAATTTCCATATGTCAATTTATAATGTGGCACTTTTAACTTGTTATTAATTTTTAAAAGAATGGCTTGATTATGGTTAGAGCATTAAAATGCTTCACATCGAACCACTCATAAAGCCTAGACCAAGAAAATTTGCGTATGACAAAGTCAAGATTAAGTTTTTGGTATGATACGATGAAAAGACAACTTATTGAAATGATATGGAACTAGTTTCATTAGTCAAACTTATTTGTATGTTTTATTTTATTGTTATTAATTTCTGGTGATTGTTAATCATTAAATTGTTATAAATATATTAAGAAAACATGTGCATTGACCAGTGCATTTTAAGGATGAGTGCTTCTCAACTGTATGTTTCAATACCACCCTAAGCAAAGTCTCCAATTCTTTAATTTTAGCAATTCAATATGTGTATTAGAAATTGTAAAATAAATTCCATAATCCATTAATTCATAAATAAAGCTTCTTTTTCAATTGGTTAAATTCATTGAAAGGGTCCCATTGGTACTTGCCAGTGATATTTAGTGTCTTCATAGATTTGGTCCAAATTTTTATTGACTATTAATAAATGATTTTGCAAAAATCAAGTACTTTTATAGAATTAAATTTGTAATGTTTATCTAGAAAGCTTCTCACTCTTGGAATAGTTTTCAAATTATAGTAGTGTCTAGCATAAAATGAGTATGTTTGAGGTGCAAATCGTATGGACCAGTGCTATACTATATATATTTTTATAAAAATACCAAAACTATTTTTATAACTTCATAATTTTCGTTATAAGAGCAATTTTATGAACCACGATTTTATTCTCTAGAATACTTTTATATCTTCCCTCAATATTGATTAAAATGCTTACCTTTAAAAAAAAACACCCTACTAATATTCTAAGTTGTTTTGAAACCCATGTTTAAGTTTATTGTAATTCATGTTGCATAAATCTAAACATGGAAATCTCAAATTTCATATAAAATGAATTTTGTTCCCAATGTCATAAAGCATAATGTCACAAAGAAATGCAAATCTCAACTTTCATATAAAACGAATTTTGTTCCTAATGTCATAAAGCATAACGTCACAAATCATAACATCACAAAGAATTAGTCTAGATATATTAACATTGGTATTTTAAAATATTTGGACATAGCTTCAAAAATTAATTTAAAATATGCATTGGCCAGGAAACAATTAATTATTGTGAATTAATGGTTTTCATATTGGTCTAGAGACTGACTCATGAGGTTGCCGCTAATGCATGAAACATTCAAATCCTTGGAGATTCCCTACTAGTTATTCAATGAATGTGGAAGAAAATAACAATGAGTAATTTCACATTACAATAACTGTATAATATCATTCATTCTCTTCTATCAATTTTCTCACATATCCACAGGGACGGGAATAGGATTGTTGATGGACTTTCTAAAGATGGAACAAGGTTGGAACACAGAATCTAGTATGTTTCTAAATAGTGAGGGCATTGTCTCAGATTATACTCATGATGCATGGCTGTAAATCTGTTTTATTAGAGAATCTGGTGTGTTTCAGTAACTAGTCACATTACGGATTTGGTGGACTTTCAACAGTTCATAAAATTTCAGATGTATGCATGGGTGCCGTCTAGTTTTTTTTTTTTTTTCATTAAATAATAGCTACAGACACTTCGTGTCACAGCTGCGCCGATATTAATTGTAAATATATTTAAATTAGGTGGCAGATGGCGCATTACTCGTCTCTCAAAAGAATTTAATGCTTCCTGATTAAAGAAAAATTATGACATCATGTAATTACAGTACACTCCACGCTGAAATTGAATAATACATACAAGTTAAGCGGTAGATGCCGGGTTACTCGTCTAAATTTAAATTCTTCCTGATTAAAGAAAATTGATGACCTACCCACGGCGTCACAGCCGCTCCGAGTTCTTGCTGATTACAGAAAATTTGATTACAAGACTGTCCCATTCAAGAATTGAAAGCCTAGTTTGTTAACAAGAATTATTTCTTACAAAAAAAACTTCCCAGAAATGTGTGCTTTGGGAGGTTTTAATTGATAATATTGCGGAGTATGCGCAAATAATATACACACCTACTGTTGGTATCGTCTGTCAAAACTACAGTGGTTTGTATAGACGGCCGACAGCATCCCATTAGACAAAGCCACCCTGAAAAAAAACGGGTAATAGGTAGAAATTTAAAGCAATGAAAAAAAAAAATATGAAGTTGATGGGACATGACCATACATCGAGAATGAAGGATGATGACGAAGCTCAACAATTAGCTTCGGACAAAGATAGTGAAGATGCTAATTCAGAAGAAGAGAATAGAAATAACCTTTCAGATGAAGAAAATCAAGATTTTGATTCGGAAGAAGAGGAGTTACAAGAGCATCTTGCAGACATTCCATTTGAAGAGCTTCAGAAAGTGCGCTCTGATGGTCGAGAATCAACCCTTTCTAAATTCAAGCATGATGCCAAACCCTCAAGAGCTAACAAAAACAGACCTATGGAAATGAGCAGCAAGAAGCCTGTTGGAAGGCTTAGGGAAGTTGTTCAAGGTCCAAAAAGGTAGTTCGAGATCCAAGATTCGAGTCTTTATGTGGCAATTTTGAAGAAGGCAGGTTCAGAAAAATATAGTTTTATCTTTGATGAAGAGCTTCCTAAAGAGCGAGAGAAGCTTCAGAAGATGTTAAAATCATCAAAGGACCCTAAGGCTGTTGGAGAAATAGAAAAACACTTGTCTTGGATTGATAATCAATTGCGAAAGGTGCAGGATGGCAAGAAACATTCTTCAAAATTGTCTGAACAATAAGAAAAAGGAGAAAGAAGCAGTGAAAAAAGAAAACGACCTTTATACCTCAAAAATCTGAGTTGAAAAATCTGAGGGCTATTTCAGTAGCCTTTTCTGGAATAATATCCTTCGGGGCAACGACTTTGAGATGGCGCCTGCACTCTCAGTAGAGAACTATATAGCCTCACACTCTGCTTCTTGTAGCTTATTCGTCAGTGTGCACAGGTGCAAGCATCATTTGGGGTTTTCTGTTTTATTAAGAACTTTTAATCGGAGTTAAACTAATCTGAGAGGCGGTGGTCATGGATTCTTCAAAGGATAGTTCTGGGAAAGGTGCGGGTGGGAGAAGGTGAGGAGAAAAGAAGTTAGTCTCCAAATCCACAAAATCGACCTTCAATTCTCTGTTGCAAGAGTTTGAAGGCACCTCAAGAAGGGCAGGTATGCTCATCGAGTTGGCATGGGAGTTCCCGCGTATCTGACAGCTGTTATGGAGTATCTCACAACAGAGGTTCTTGAATTGGCTGGAAATGCAGCAAAGGATAACAAGAAGAATAGAATATTCTTGAGGGTGTCAGTTGTCAATGCCTTGGTGTTACTAGCCTATGATAATAAATTCTTCCCTGAATTCCACCGCAGTTGTCTCTTTGCAGGTTCTTATCTTGCCACGCCATCTTTTCCGGAAAATTTAAAGCAGTTAATAAACTGTCACTAACTCCATCAAAGCATGAGATCAGAGGTCCATTGTGACGAAGAAAATCTTTGAAGACGTAATTGTTTTAATTTGGATTAAAAGGGAATGTTCATTGGATGATGAAAACTTGATACGTTGTGGTTTTGGTAACTATTATTTATTTATTTATTAATCATTGCCATCTGCAGTTTTAAAAATTAAAAACTATCGTTTCATCTTTTCACAATGAATGTTTTTGAGAAGAGAGTCCAAGTGGAAGATTGGATGATGAGACGTAAGGATATGAGAGTCCTGCCATTTATTGGTTTTGTTAATTTTCACCAGAAAAGGAAGCATAAATATAATTTACAGAAAAATATGATTCTCTTAAGGCCAGTGGCAAACTTGAAGCTTTCCTCTCCAAGAGAAGACGCAAAAATGCAGCCAAAGACCATCGCTATGGGTCATATCGTAGGCCGGAGAACACAAATTAGTTTTAATGTGATCCCCTTCTCATCAGTTTTGGATTTAGAGGATGCATGGTAAAATTCTCATAGAATTTCCGTTCAATTTGCAGAGGGCTACCAAGATAAAGATGCCGAAGAGCTTCATCGTATGTCTCTGAAAGAAGACTTGGTTTCTATGTACCATTGACCGAGTTTCATTCCAGGAAAGAGGGTGTTGTCATCTCCCTTTTTGTGGGTCGATTCTTAGTAGTTAAGAGGTCAAGTTATTTAGCTATGAAGGATAAGTTAGCTCTCATTGCCAGCTGAACAAAGCAACCTCCAAAATCTGTGCGTACCAACCTTCATAAGGGTTCGAACTGGAGTTTTGAGGGGTGATAAGACAACCCAGCTTGTGGTGGGTTTTGAAGCTGCCGAAAGGGAGGAGGTATTTCTGGTTATCAGGCCATATGAAACAACTGTGCACACAGAATTAATTTCTGAATATATGTTCACTGTTGTAGAGTTGACGTTCTTCACCAAATCATCTAATATACCCAGATATGTTGCAGGAGTATTACCAGTCATCTGGGTTCTATGCTTCTCATCTGGAGTCAAATTAAATTAAGTACACCCATAGCACATTGTTCTCAAACTGTTTGATTAAATGTTTCACTGGAAAAGATGCATTAACTAAAAAAAAATCAGTACTTCTTGGAGCCATTTCACAAGAAGGAATCTCACAATCACGGATGGAAGAGGACTAGTTCTCTTATTCTTTTTGGCCGAGTTCTGTTCAGGATATTCTTTTCAATTGAATTGTGGAGTTCGAGTTGTGTAGAAAGGGACTGGTTCATTATTGAGATGCCTGCAGCTGAGTTTGTAAACTAGAAGGAATAAGTTTTCTCCCTGTCCACGAGCAACATCATCAACTCCTGATAAAACGAGTTCTGGACAGCATACTCTAAAATGGGACGTATTTTATTTTGGGCTGAGCATATGAGTTTGTTTCCTTTTGCTGTGCGTACAAGGCAAAACCGTGAAGTCCTTTCTCAGTAAATATTCGTTGGAGTGAGTAAAAATACAGGGAAAAATCGCACAGAGGAACTATCCTGAGATGTATCAGACTACTCCCCAGAAGAGTGTTATTTCCATGAAACAACCTAAAATATCCCATGTTTCCAACGCTGGTGCCGATTACCAAACATTGTGAAGATATAGCGCAGTGGATTAGCGCGTTCGACTTCGGATCAACAGGTCGTTTGTTCGACTCCCACTGTGGTCGATTTGTTGTGCGGCTCTCACGTTATAAATCTCTGAGAATTGAAGGTTGTGGATTACGAAATGACGATTGCTGGGATGTAGGTCGTGGGTTCGATCCCCACATATGGTCGATTTGTTAAAAAAAAAATCAAAGAAGGAAACTGTAAATGTACACACACATCATACTCTGTATGCTAAATTCTGGCAAGCCCGATGAAGGGGTTGCTTCACTTTGAAAGCAGTATGATGTGCCGTACGCTGTATTTTAAAAACTCTGCCACGCCACTCAATCATTCACCATATCCATCCAATTAATTCCGATTAATGCTCGACCCTCGATTTGTACTATGCTAACGAAGCCTAAACTGATGGGCCATATATACCAGAGAAAGAAATAACTGACGCTGAAGGTTCGCCTTATCTGGATGATCACGGATTTGTCATCTAAGTTATAGGAAGTCACTTTTTACAAATTACCTGATTCATGTTTGTGGTTGGATTCGTAAAAGATATCCACAGTGGAAAAGAATAAATTTACTAACATTTCGAATTAAATTTAAAAAAAAGAGAGTAAATTTAAATATTTTATTATTAATTTTTTTTTTTTTTGAAACTTGAGTAATTTGATTTTAGAGAAATACCCACATATAGCAAACAAAACTAGTTATGCATGCATGGGCCCATAGGCCTCAAGGGTTCAACTTGTGCTCTGATACCAAGTGTAAGGACCACATCCAGACTATATATATATATATATATATATATATATATATATATATATATATATATATATATATATATATATATATATATATATATATATATATATATATATATATATATTTTAAATCACAGCAAAATGCAACTAGAAGAGAAACACATTAGGAATTCATTTCAAGAAACATATCATAACATTTACATACATTTAACTAAGACCAAAATAGTATTGCAACACATATGTACTGTTCACCAGAAGACGAGACTCCGTTTGCTTTGTCGTTGCTAGTATTCCTTTGTTGTCGGTCACCTCCATGAATAAATGGCGATGTACTTGATCCGAATGCGATGACCCACCGGTTAACCTCCCAGCCTACTCCTTGGGTACTCTTCTTCCCCGTGGACCCCCGAGCTGCAATGGGGTTGTACAATGGAGAATTGCAATAGCTGGTAGAGGAGAGCACTCCTTGGCTCAAGAGTCCCCTCTCTAAAATCCTCTACCTCACCAAACTCACTATAGGATCGTAATCACTGCTTTGACATCATCTCATCCATCCAACAATAGGGTTCCCAAAAAGTCCCCTCTCCCATGGCTTGCCCCTTCTTTTATAAGAGTCCTCATAGATGACACTTGGCATGTCATGCATAATTATATATATTTTTTAATTTAATAGCTTGATTATTCACCTATCCATGTGTCACTCTCTCATCAAGGGTCACCCAAAATTATTTACTTAACTTTTTATTTAAAACTAATATTTTCCTCACCTCACAAGATTCCTATTTCTTCTCCTAGTTGTCTCTTTATCCCCCCCTTTTTATTCCTTAATTTGTGTTCATTACTTGAAGTCCATTAATGAGTTAAGATTTTATCCCCAATCTACTCCCTAATTTAACTCAGGTTATTTCTTAGATGTATATTCTTATGTTGGTTGTTGCCACATGGAGGTTCTCTACATTTCTCTAAATTTAATTTATTATTCTTATTTTAATTCACCTTCTTATTTTCTTAATTAGGTTTAATTAGTTTAGGATTAATCTTTATCCTTACAATTATATCCCTCTTTCTCCTTTTACCTAATTAAACCACATAATCTACCTAGTATTTTCCAACATGGGAAGGGTAGAATTTTTAAGGTAATCTATTTTATTTCTTCCTATGATCCTCTTAACCCAAGTTTTATTTTTGATATAATTACCTCGGTTTCTAACATCATTTACCCTTGATGTAAATTTACCTAGTTTTCATTTCTTGGTTATATTTATTAATTTATTTATTTTTAATGATTCCAAGGTGCCAAGTTTGGGTCGTGCCCTTAAAGAACTTCCCTTGAAGCTCCAAGGGTGCCACGCCTAACAATTTATTTGTGATGTCAAGGGTGCAAAGTTGGTTGTGCCCTTCAAGAAAGTCCCTTGAAGTTCCAAGGGTGCCACGCCTAACATTTTATTTGTGATGCCAAGGGTGCCAAGTTGGTCGTGCCCTTCAAGAAATTCTCTTGAAGTTCCAAGGGTGCCACGCCACTTGCCCTTCAAGCATTCAGTGACTACGAGGGGAAAATATAGGTGCAACATCATAGACCGCTATCATCTCTTATGTTGCCTGCTATAGTGAGACTAATGGTGTCGGGGATCAAGGAATCCGCCTTGATGCGCGCCCCCCGGTAAAATCCTCATGAGCGACCCAACTTGGGGACCTGCCCTCATGGCATCGTGATCTTCAAGGCGAAGGTGTTTCAACCCTTCCAGCCCAAGTCACGGCGGGAGTGCTAGTGGGTGAGATCAGGGACACTGTCCCACCCCTCCCATGTAGTTCCATCCATGGGTTGTTTTAGAATATAAAATGCCAACATTATGTAGAGACCAAATGCATACCAATGTTTTAAACTTCAAGAAAATTTTCCATCCTTAACCTTGGTTCCATCCACTTGTACAACCCCATCACCCATATGTGAGTCATTCGGTCAAGCAACTAATCTGTGCCTGCAACCATTAACATATCATCAGAATATAGTTAAACATATATGGTAGATTCCAAGATCGACTTAGACTTTCAAAGATAAAATAATATGAATTTTCATCAAACCAGGTGTCATCAACTCGTCATATGCGAGTGCCTCTGATGGTTTCCTGCCATACTCAATAATCATTAGTAACAAGGTTTTTTAATGTTAGTCATTGTCATAATAGCATCATTAACAATTCCTAGTCATTCACATCATTGTCCATTGTAAGCCTGAACTAAAGAAAGTAGTCAACATAGGGGACACATCCATCATGGCTATCATCATTAAACATCAATGGAAACATACATGTTCATTAAGCTATCAACATCGTAACATCAATAGCAATATACCTATTCATCAAATTTATCATCATCATGCTTTTAGTAGAGAGCATACATATTCTTTACTACCCTCATTATCATAAATTCAATAGAGACCAAACTTAACTATTTAATGTTGCAATCATCAGAATACCGATAGATAAGATACATAACCATTCATGCTATCATAATATCAATGGAAAGCATTCATAAACATCACAACCATGAATATATCAATCGCTGATAATAGTGTCATGTGCCCGGATCCTCAACCTGAGGTCCTCCTAGAATAAAGTATCTAAGATAATGTCATATTAGGGTCAGAAAACTAGAGTGGGCACTACAGTTTGAGCTCAGGTAAACAGTATCAGAGTGTGAGCAAGGATCAATGGTCAGAGGTATGATTTCTTGGTTATTCACGTTTTTGGTTTTTTAAGTTTTTATTCCGCATTATAGAATCGTTATTATGCTTACATTTGGTATCAGAGCCAATTTTATCTCTGCCTTGGTGTTTATAGACATGCTCGGTTTGACTCAATGCCATATTTTGATAATTTTCTTAATTAAGGAATTTATTTTGAAACATGTCTAATTTTTGCTCAATTTTTATGCTTATAATATTTATTTGGTTTAATTATATGCAATTTGGATAATTGTTGTGCAAATTTATTAATTATGCTCATATTTAATTTGCATGAATTGATTATTTCTGCACTAATTAATACATGCTATTTTGGATGGGTATGCGAGACCCACCGTTGGATGTTATGCATGAATATTATAGTTTTATTTATGCAATCTATAATTATTCATATTTCAAATTAATTTTTATGCATAAAAGAAATAATGTTTAAGTGATCCATATAATCTTTAATTGATTAGAGAACAGCCATAGGATCTCTCATTATATAATATTATATATTATGATTGATTACGATCACATAAAGAATATTTAGACATTAATTGTAATTAATTATACTAAATATAATAAATTTTATCCCACAGGAATTTTTATTAAATTTATATAATTATTTAGGATAAAATATTCATAACTTACCCATAGGAATTATGAAGTAATAGTTTTATCATCAAGTTCAAATCTAAGATAGAATATATATATCGAATTATAATCATAATATACCCTTTAGAATTATGAATTAAGTGAATAATTTGATAAATTCTATCATAAAGAATAATTGAATATGCTTGAATTGAAAATTTAGTCCACGGACAATTTTATGTCACTAAATTCAATTTTAAGCATGGTTTACATTGGTAAAGCATGAAATTTTATTTTTAGGCCTCAATTTTATGATAAGCATGTATTCTTTAATTTTATGCAGTTGTACAACCTGCAAATTTCTCTGATATTCGTTGTGATATCTCTGAACTTAAGGGAGATAACTATAAGGTCTGGAAGGAGAGAGTTCTCTTTCATTTTGGATGGATGGACATAGACTATGCTATTAGGAAAGATGAACCACTGGTACTCACTGATACCAGCATTGTAGCGGACATCACACTTTATGAACGATGGGAGCGATCTAATCGCCTAAGCATGATGTTCATTAAGACTAAAATTTCAGCTAGTATTCGTGGTTCCGTTGATCAGCATGAAAAGGTCCGAGACTTGCTAAAATCCATTGATGATCAATTCGTCACTTTAGACAAGGCACTAGCAAGCACCCTAATCATGAAGTTCTCATCCCTAAGGCTCACCAATGTGAAAGGTGTATGTGAGCACATCATGCAAATGAAGGACACTATGGCTCAATTGAAGAAACTCGAGGTTGAAATATCAGAGTCCTTCCTGGTGCACTACATCTTGAACACCCTTCCACACCAATATGGACCCTTCAAAATCTCATATAACACACATAAGGATAAATGGTCAATTAATGAACTCATGACCATGTGTGTTCAAGATGAAGGGAGATTGGTGATGGAACTGGGAGAAAGTGCAATGCTGGCAATGTGAGGAAAGGGAAAATCTCAAGCCAACCGGAAAGGGAAAGGTAAAGTACCTCCCGAAGCTGATATCAAGAAGGATTCCAATTGTTTCTTCTGTAAAAAAAAGGGACACAAGAAGAAGGAATGCGCCAAATTTTAGAAATGGCTTGCGGACAAAGGTAATCCAATCTCGTTTGTTTGTTATGAATCTAATATGGTTAATGTCAATATCAACACATGATGGATTGATTCTGGATCAACAATTCACATTTCGAATTCCTTGTAGGGTTTGCAAAACCTAAGCAAGCCAATGGGAAGTAAGCAAAGCATATTATCAGGAAACAAGATGGGCTTGCATATGGAAGCTATAGGAACATGCTATTTAACTTTAAGTAGTGGCTTTGTTTTAGAATTAGGAAAGACCTTTTATGTTCCAAGTTTTTCTAGAAACTTGATTTCAGTTTCAAGGTTTGTACCTTTTGGATAGTCCTTTAACTTTTCAGAAACATCCTTCAGTTTATTTTATAAATCTGATTGTGTTGGGAATGGTATTTTGTCTAATGGTCTTTACTGCATTAATTTACAAAACAATGTCACTTATGATTCAATGCATGTTTACACTGGCACTAAAAGATGTGTTATTAATGAAGATTCCTCTAAATTATGGCACCGGAGATTAGGTCATATCTCCATAGAAAGAATTAAAAGATTAGTAAATGAAGGGATACTTAATACTTTAGATTTTATTGATTTTGAGACTTCTGTGGACTGCATAAAGGGAAAGCAGACCAATAAGTCAAAGAAAGGTGCCAATAGGAGTTCAGACATATTAGAGACCATCCATACTGATATATGTAGTCCAGGCATGGACTCACATGATCAGATATACTTCATCTCTTTTATTGATGATTACTCACGATATATGTATCTCTACATGCTTCATAAAAAGAATGAAGCATTAGATGCCTTTAAGATCTTTAAGGCTGAAGTAGAGAAACAATGCGGCAAGAAAATTAAGATTGTGAGATCATATAGAGGTGGAGAATATTATGGTAGATACATAGAAGATGGACAAGCACCTTGGCCATTTGCAAAATTTCTTCAAGAGCATGGGATTGTTGCCCAATACACCATGCCTCGTTCACCCGACCAGAATGGTGTAGCAAAAAGAATAAAACGAACATTATTGGACATGGTGCAGAGTATGCTTAGCAGCTCCAATCTTCCTAAATCCTTGTGGACTAAAGCACTTAAGATGACAGTGTATATATTAAACCGAGTTCCAAGCAAGGTTGTTCCTAAAACGCCATTTGAATTATGGAAAGGTTGGAAACCGAGTTTGCGAAATATGCACATTTGGGGATGCCCATCTGAAGTAAGAATATATAATACACAAGAGAAGAAGTTGGATCCAAGGACCATTAGTGGGTATTTCATTGGATATGCTGAAAGGTCTAAAGGTTACATATTTTATTGTCCATCTCACTACACTAGGATTGTGGAATCAAGAAATGCAAAGTTTCTTGAAAATGACTTGATCAGTGGGAGTGATCAAACCAGAAACATAGCTTCTGAGAAGGATCATTCAGAATCTCAACCTTCCACCTCAAATGATAGATTGATTATTGTTCACAACACCCCTCAAGTACAAACTGGTGTTGAACAACTAATTGTTAAAGTTCCACAAGCTGCTGACGACATTCTAGTAGATCAGGTAGTTCAAGAGTTGCCAAGAACTTTTGAACAACGAGTTGAACCACATACTTCTCAAGAAGATGATGGTACAACATTAAGAAGATATACTAGACCAAAGTGATCAACAATTCCTGATGATTATGTTGTGTATCTGCAAGAATTTGACTACAACATTGGAGACGAAAATGATCCCGAGTCATTTTCACAAGCCATGAGTTGCAAAGAATCAGAATTATGGTACGATGCCATGAAGGAAGAGATGAATTCCATAAAGAGTAACAAAATCTGGGATCTTGTTGAGTTGCCTAATGGTGTAAAAGCCATTGGATGTAAATGGGTCTTTAAGACAAAGAAAGACTCATTGGGCAACATTGAGATGTACAAGGCAAGACTTGTTGCTAAGGGATTCACTCAGAAAGAAGGAATCAATTACACGAAGACTTTCTCTCCTGTATCTAAGAAAGATTCCTTGCGCATTATTATGGCATTAGTAGCCCATTTTTACTTGGAGTTGCAACAAAAGGATGTGAAAACAACATTTCTCAATGGAGATCTGGAGGAGGAGGTTTACATGAAACAACGTGAAGGATTCCCTTCTAGAGATGGTGAGCAATTGGTTTGCAAGCTCAAGAAATCATTATACGGTTTAAAACAAGCATCCCGCCAATGGTATTTGAAATTCCATAATGTAATTTCTTCATTCGGTTTTGTAGAAAACATTATGGATCAATGTATATACCTGAAAGTCAGTGGGAGTAAAATCTGTTTTCTTGTTTTATATGTGGATGAAATTTTGCTAGCAACCAATGATAAGGGTTTGCTGCATGAGGTGAAACAATTCCTCTCTAAAAATTTCGATATGAAGGATATGGGTGAGGCATCTTATGTCATTGGCATTAAGGTCCATAGAAACAAATTTCGAGGCATCCTGGGTCTGTCACAGGAAAGCTATATTAATAAAATTTTAGAGAGATTTCGGATGAAGGATTGTTCACCAAGTGTAGCTCCCATTGTGAAGGGTGATAGGTTCAATTTGAACCAATGCCCGAAGAATGACTTTGAAAGGGAACAAATGAAGAACATTCCATATGCTTCTGCTGTCAGAAGCCTAATGTATGCTCAGGTCTGCACAAGACCTGACATTGCATTTGTTGTGGGAATGTTGGGACAATATCAGAGTGATCCAGGTTTAGACCACTGGAGAGCTGCAAAGAAAGTAATGAGGTACCTTCAAGGAACCAAAAACTACATGCTTATGTATAGACGGATGAACAATTTGGAAGTAATTGGCTACTCAGATTTTGACTTTGTTGGATGTGTTGATTCACACAAATCAACATCAGGATACGTTTTTATGATGGCCGGTGGAGCTGTATCATGGAGGAGTGCCAAGCAGACCTTGATTGCCACTTCCACTATGGAAGCTGAGTTCATCTATTGTTTTGAGGCTACTTTACATGGTGTATGGCTTAAGAGTTTCATTTATGGGCTCAAAATTATGGATTCTATCTCTAAGCCATTGAGAATGTATTGCGACAATTCAGCTGTTGTTTTTTTTGCTAAAAACAACAAAAGTAGGAGTCAAAATAAAGACATTGACATTAAGTATTTAGCTATAAGGGAACGTGTTAAAGAAAAGAAAGTGGTCATTGAGCACGTCAGCATTGAGTTGATGATCGTTGATCCTTTGACTAATGGCATGCCGCCGTTTAAATTCAAGGATCATGAAATGAATATGGGACTTGGTTCCATTATGTAGTGTCTCATTGTATGGACAATGTTATTTTAATGAAATTCTTAATTATTGTGATGTTTTTCTCATATTTATGTGCACCTTAATTTGATTTGAGAGAATTCATCTGTGTAGGACCAAGAATAAACGTAAGGTTTATTCATTAAGAAATTGCTGCCACATAAATTATAATAGAAATAAATACATAGTAATACATGGAAGATAATACTCTTCATTAGAGGACTTATCGCCATGATTCATGTATCTATTACTTAATATAGATTTTCAATGTGTTTTAAGATGAGACATTAAGATTGGAAGTATGGACCAAGTGGGAGAATGTTAGCTCCCACAACGGCCGCCGATGATTCGGTCACCATCAGCCGTTGTTTCCAATAATTACAGAAACCAACTGCTGTTGATTAAATTCTTGTTGGGAGCTCCTAGAGTGGTCCATTACTCCCACTGCAGTGCTCTACCATGTTCTGTGGAACACTTGACACATAGCCAACTAAAGCTTGATGGAAGCTTGGCTATAAATACTTCTGTTTGGTCCCCAAGCTCACTCATTCAATCCCCTTCAACCTTACACCATCAAATGAGAGTAAGCAGAGCTTGGAAGAGCCACGCGGGTGAGAGAAAAAGTCTACAGAGGGCCTTGTGTCTTTGAGTAGTGCGCTGCAACTTTATGTTATACTGAACAGTAACGTAGTTCGTCGTCCGCGCTGGGTGTGGTTGAGGTTTTGGTACGTTCGAATCATTGTATCAAGTTTAGAAGGATCTGCGCTGAGTCTTGCTTTCTCCTGAAGGCTGAGGATTGTATGAACTGAAGGTCTTGTTAGGAATTATGGAAGAAGGAATGGTTTATGTTGCTTCAACGTCTCGGTCTAACATTCCAACTGTTTTCAAGTAACCACTGGTGCTCAATTTACCCAAATGCACATAAATTTCAATGCACTAAAGCAGTGATTTGTAGAGGAATAATTCGTCTTTGCAGACAAAAAGGGAAGCTTTGAGCTCAGGTAAACAGTATCAGAGTGTGAGAAAGCATCAATGGCCAGAGGTATGATTTCTTGGGGATTCAAGTTTTTCGTTTTTTAAGTGTTTATTCCACATTATAAAATCGTTATTATGCTTACATTAATTTGTTTTGTTTGGCTTCTTATAGCATCTTAACGAATGGATAACATCTCAAAAACTAAAAAAAATCATGCAGAAATTAGGGAAATTTTTTTGAATTAATTATCAGAGAACCAAAAAGATCATATGGTGTTTTGCAGAAACAAATGCCATGCCAGTCCTTTACATGTGATGATTGACTACCTGTTTGCACCTGCCATTGAAGCGTTTCAGGCGAGAAGTCATTCTTCACAGGACGTATGACGATGGGTCTCTCCAACCCCAACTGTTTTGATAGAAAACATCACTGTAATCCAAAACTAACTTTTCCGTCGGTATTCCGGCTGTCACTTTCATAAACCAAGAATCGTCATCCATAACAACATGTTGTGTGTTTCCTGTAAATTTGCAGGTAACCGGTCATGAACAATTGACCACGACACGGCAAGGACGCTGCCAATACAACATAAACATGTTCAGTCTCTCCTCCTCTTCCAGCCAACACCCCCAATAATTTTGTAAAGATATGTAAACGTTCAGTCTCAACTCTTGTCCGCCATGATTGTTGAACCAGTCCAAATCCTTTTTATACATCACTTCAAGCGGCAACCAAGCAACGCGGTACAACCATGTCTCAATTTCATGGAGAAGGTGAAGTAAAACCAATTCCTGCGTGATTTCAGGTGATGTTAAGAACCCTTTAATCTCAGAATCTTGCTCGCATATTGACAACAGCCTGTAGAGCAAATCAAACCAGTTAGTTTAAACGCTACACTATTGCTTTAACAAATATAAAAGTTTTCTCACAATATTTGTCAAATCTTCATACCTTCTCCATTTCGCTGCTGCCATGGACATGCTTTATGGAATTAACAGAACTGGTTTTCTCTTTGCTTATAAATACAATTCTTTCCACCCACCTGATCTCTGCTTATACTTTTCCAGAGCTTGTTGCATTGTTGGTTGGGTTTTTTCTCAGAAAGGAATACCACGCGCTTTAGAACTTATTACAATCTAAAATTGACTTTTCAAAATATAACTTAACTCGAAGGAGTTAACTGGCTCTTTTAAATTTGACTTTTTTTTTTTCAAAATATAACTTAACTCATTCGAATGCACTTAACTGGTTCTTCTAAATTTATCCAACCCTACCACGGTGGAATAATTACAATTTCTAACATCGCAGAACTTATTACAATCTAAGCCTACGAAGGAATACCATGCGCTTTAGAACTTATTACAATCCACACTATGAGTCTTACTCGCTTGTGATGGTGAGGCAAGCTATCCACACTCACCATTGATGGGGAAATGCAACGATCAAAATCCTTTGACCGAGATGTTTTATTTTTGCATGGCATAGATAGATCGCAAGGTATATAAATACAAAAGCATTGAGACTGAGACTTCTGAAGAAAAAAAAAAAAAACCGCTAAAATACACTGATAATGGTGAGTGTCCAATGACAAAGTTAGACTTTCACAAGATTCAACTCTTTGTCTAAAAAATATATATTTATCATATGGATTATATTTTTTATCATATGGATTATATTAAAGTGTAATGATATATCATTTTAATTTTAATTAGTATTTTTTTTGGGGGTCAATTTTTTTTTTGTCGTTAAAAGACTATCTAAATTTTTCTATTATATTTACAAATAGACATTACAGACAGTGAGACAGTCATTCCAGGGCCAGCAGTTGCACCCTGGATAGTTTAACTTTGAGACAAGAAGCTCCCTCGCAGGGGCAGCACCGACAGAACTTCCAAAATTACCAGCCAAACTAACAGAGTTCCTCCAAAATCTAATTGCTTCTGGAGGCCCAGAAGAAGTGAGAGTCAGCAAGCTAAGGGGCCTCATTACTCCGAACAGATTCAAGACTGCCCACGCAGGGGCTATCGACATTGACTAACTGAACCCAACAGTAAAGAAAATTGAAACTAGACTCGACATACATAAACCAAACAGACAGACGCAGAAATTGCCAACCAGACAGACGCAGAAATTGCCAACCATCAAGCACAGTAGAATTCGGAACCGACATACCCGCAGGAGCTTTAGTCCTGGTTTCTGGTGGAGAGAGGAGGAACTGTGTGGAGCCGGGGCTCAGTGTCCTGGTCCTCGCAGAGGCTTGGGTCTTCCACCACATAGCACCATCCCCTTCCCTCCAGGACTCCTTCCCACATCGCTTTCCACTTGTCCTCATCCATGCCCAGAGGTGCTGGCCCCAATTGGGGTGAGGTGCCTTGCACCGTCTCCTTCCCCAAATTGTCTGGCTCATTCGGTGGCAACTCCTCAAGGCTTTCCTTGCCAGCGCTGTCCTTGCCCAAACTTCCTGGTGGCTTCTCCATCGCTTCCTTGCCCGAACCTTCTGGAGGTTTCTCTGCCGTGCCCTCAGGAGTTCCAGCACCGAATTCTTCAGGGATTTTTGTGAAAAGAACAGAAATGTGGGCATTGACTCCTGTATTGTCCATTGAGCCGCCCAGAGTGAACACCACCGAGCCAAACGCTGGCAGCAATGGCCCTCCCTCGCTCGAGCTACCGACCTCCAAGAATTGTCCGCATGGGAGTTGTGTGGCTCTTGCCCTCCTATGACAGTAGCAACAACAGCAATGGTGGTGTTCGTCTGTTGCAGGGGTTCGAGAGGAGGACCCTCTCCCTGGTCCTCGTCTGCTAGGCTGTCGTTCCCGTAATTTGGCCATGTCTTCTTCGTTGCCACCCGCGTATGCCCACACCAATGAAATTTCTGAGCACCCTCCTCCTGCATGCGAATTGACCCGTCTTGCTTCCAATTGAACCAGAAATCCTTCGAATTGCCTCCCCTGCTTCTGGCCACAACCTGAATTGCAGCGGCAGACCAGAGCTTGTACTGCAGCAGGAGGCCTAGCATCCACCGGCTCACAATTCCTCTGCTCTCGCATCCGTCTGATCTTAACTCGCCAATGCACCCACATCCTTTGCTGATATCGAATTCTAATCCTGCTCTGCAACAGAGCATTAACTGCATTCTGCGCCACCATCAAGAACCTCTGCGCTGC
This sequence comes from Pinus tabuliformis, assembly GCA_031772625.1. NCBI lineage: Eukaryota > Viridiplantae > Streptophyta > Pinopsida > Pinales > Pinaceae > Pinus > Pinus tabuliformis. The sequence continues at coordinate 718,831,192 of CM062805.1, forward strand.
ATTGAATTCCCATCGCATATCTGCTGAACCATTATACTGTGACGGCGGTCGAACCAGGCTCATTAAGGTCACCACGGGGCGGCACATGCTGGGCATGTGGCACGTCCCTCCTTGGCACGTCATCACCCGCATCCGGGGTTTGGGGGTCAATTTTTACTCAGCGTGTTAATAATAAATATTAGGTAAAATATAATAATATTATATTATATTTTATTCAAGAATTTTTTTTTATATTTGATGTTTTTAAGTAAATTTAATTTCTATGTAAGCATTTGATCTTAGAGTGTACTTACAGAAAAATGTTGTAATGTTTAACATCTTGATTCACTCAAAATAAAATTAATATAATAAAATACATAAATTAAAAAAATATAAAATTAAGAATTATATTTATATTTATAAACATAATTAATAATTAAATCAGTTTAATCAATTTAGATCCATTTTAATTTTTTGGATTGCAAATCTAAAAAAATCTCTCTAAATAAATTTGAAATTAAAATAAATCTAACCTAATATAATAACTTTTGAAATTATGATAATTTATTTAAAAATATTTATATATAGTTAAATTAATTAACAAATATATGTAATTTTTCTTATTAATTATAAATTGTTAAATCTAAATTTGCGAACTTCGTGAATATGGCATGACACAATGATTCATAACTTATTAAAATAAATCAACTTATTTGTCACTACCTTCACCTTATAAATTTAATAAATATTTACGTATTTAAAAAGAAAAAAATTACATTTACCAAGCTCCCCAGCTATCCGATGTGTGTATTAATATTGGATCCTAACGTAGAATAGTGAATATAAACATTACAAAAAAACAATACAACATTGCACAATGTCGCATTACTCCTATCCTAAATTCATCGATCAAAGTTAAAATTTACGGATGGCGGTTGCTAATGTTTAATTATATTAATGTCCTGGCCCGTTTTCAGTTGCCTTAGTGGTTTGGCTCGTGGATGCATGTATTAAAAATTTGCTGATTGTTTTAAAAGGTATAAAGAGAGGGCATATACTTATGAAGTTGGAATTGTTGAATTTTTATAAAAATTAAAAAGTACAAGTAATTTTTCTAAAAAAATATTAAAAATAGAAAATAATGAATGTTGGAAACCATATAACATCTACAGTTTAAATTATAATATAAATTAATTAAAAACTCAATTGTATTGTCAATTTGGGTATTGGTTAACTTTACATAAACCTATGCTTCCACAATTGTAACTCTTCTCCAACATTAATTCATATTCTTCATGAAACCTGCCACACTAGTGCAATGCAATAAGAAATATTTAGAAAGGTTGATAAATGTTTCTTTATATATAAATATATATTTTTAATATGTTTTGAATTTATTTAAAAATGAGCAGTTTGTATCAAATCTATCTATGCTTGTCCGAAGTAACATAAAATTTTGATATTTGATTTACTTAATTATTCATAAATCTTTTTAATATTTCTACTCATTATTTGTTCACAATGGACAGTGCAAACCATTGTCACTACGAAGCTTTCACAAAATGTATAATTCATACAGCTAGGCAGTACTTCTTAAGCAAATGTTGTGAAATTTGCATGGTCTTTCCATAAAATTGACTACACCAAAAATGAGATCCATAGATTTAGAGAAGCCTACACCACTGATTGAGATAATCAAATCATGAAACTCTTCAAGAAACTCCATTTCTAACTTTTCATTTCCAAGCAAAAACAAATGAAAAGATGCTCCTTACGATCAAAATCCCAAAACCCAAACATCTAAGACAAAATGGCAAATAAAACTTATTTATTAGCACCACCTGATAGACCAACCAAGACTTCAGGCAAAAAGGGGCTAAAAGAGACGGAAAATGAGTCATTTTTATTTTTTCCTGTAGTTGATACTTGTTGTAAAGCACTGTTGGTTGTTTGAGATACTTGGATAGAATTTTAAAGAGAGGTGGACTATGATGGCTTTACTTATGGGGAGTATTTGGAGTCTTCTAAATGGATCTGAGGTCAACTTGAAGGAGATTCTCTGTGATTTCCTATTCAGTAGGTTCATTTTTCCTTTTGACAAGCTATTATGAATATCCTTCTCTGTATTTCAACTTCTTAACACAATATCCTTTTGTCTTCTAATTCTGTTTACAACCTATTACATTTTAGTATAAATTCTTTTACAAATGATTTGAAATATTGATTTATTTCTATTTTCATTTCTGTTTTCAACATCATGAGACAACATTCTTGTGTCTTCCAATTATGTTTACAACTTGTTAGATTTGAATATAAGTTCTTTTACATATGATGTTAAAAATTGATTTACTTCTATTTTTGTTTTCTGTATTTCAACTTTTTCACACACTATCCTTTTGTCTTCCAATTCTGATTTACAGCCTATTACATACAAGTACAAGTTAGTTTTAAAAAACTGAGGTGCATGGAATTCTATAGCATTTTATTTAACAAATCTTTAAAAAAAATAATATAGCAACTTTTTATCTTGTTCATGGAAAAATATTTGGACAAAACCAAAAAACATCATTAAAATAAGTGGGGTACTAAAAAACGTAATAGCAGTAGCTTAAATCCACATTTTCTACAACCTTGTACCCTTTCCCTTATTTTATTCCTCAATAACCATGGTCAAGGTGTCGAGCTCCTTCATGGAAAATTCCAATGTCCATGCCTCTGCCCCATATTCCTCTTTCAGCTTCTTCTTATGCTCAGTGTTCAGGTAAAATCTCTGTTCATGAATTAGATGAATAACCTCTTCAAGACACTGGTTGTTAATGTGCCTGAATTCTCTTTTGTGTTTCTCCAAATAAGCACACAATTTGGGTACATTCTCTCCCCGGAAAATATCCCATAGAGCACCTCCAAACTCTGAGTTCAGGTTTTTCATCTTCTGTGAAATCTTAGGCTAGTGATTACGATGGCACCTTCCCTTCTGATAACCATAAAAATAATTATGTATTTTAACCTCAATTGAATACCAAAAGTAGGGACCATTAACTTCCTTGTTAGGTGTGAACTTCTTATGGGTGGCTGAGAACAGAAGCAGGGGCCGTTAACTTACTTTCTGGGCAGTGTGGATACCTGATTCAGTTGTGTACATTACCAGTAGGGGTTTTATACCATCTGGGAGTTGCATCTACAACATGGAGGTGTGAGCACTAAAGGTCAGGACAATCATTCTCATTTCTGGGCATTACCTCCTCTTGGTAACTTGATATTCATCCTTGTATCAACCATACACTCAATATAAAGACCATATGGTATTCATTCCCTATTTGTGTTCTTGCTTGTGATTGGCAACTTTTTCTTAAGCACACTTTTGTATTTCTATTTTCAGCACCTGTGCCTGGATTTTTCACTCTCTCTCCAGCAACACTGGAGAGAAATCTCTCTCTAGGGTACTCGTAAGGAGGCTATTTCAAACTTTGGGTGAGATTTAGTTCCATCCTAAGTTGTAGGAAATGCCTAGTCCAACCATGTTTCAATTCCTGAAATACCCAAACGGGTACAAAATTGCACAATAAGGCCAACACTGTATATTGCATATCAGTCCTCTTTTTTGCCAATGACTATTAGAGTTAGGGGGTTTGGACATCCCGTCATATGTTATTATTGAGTTGGGAGAACGCTGGAGTAGGTTTCTCTACCATTGGGGTTCTCGAGACCATGTTCCATCCATTATGGTTAACTTGGAAAGTCTCACCTTGGATATGTAAGTCTTGCATAACATACATGTTCACTGCCATGGCATCCAACTCTTTGGAATCCTTTCTGTTCAAGATAACCTCCTTTTTCTTTCACAGTTAGGTTTTGTTCTTTTCCCTATTTGTTGTTTAAGTTAGTGTTCCTGTCATCTTCCTGTGTACAACTTCTGTTCAAGCTAACCTCCTTTTGCTTTCACAGTTAACCTTTGTTCTTTTTCCTATTTGTTGTTTAATCTATTGTTCCTCTCATCTTTCTGCATACAACACTAGTAATAGAGCAGTTTTAAGCAAAAGTAACTATTCTTGTTTGCACAGAACATCCCTTGGGGTTGAATGTTGTCAGTTGGCGCAATGTTGTGGCTATAGTTTGATATGTTAGAAATTCATGGAACTGCCAAATGGCATGCATTCATTATGGGAGACAAGGCACACCCTCAATCTGATAAAATATGTACAATGTTGAAAAGCTTGGCTAGGCAGATGGAGGAAGGAGGGTATGTTGCAGACACAAATTTTGTATTGGATGATGCGGAGGAAGAGGCGAGGAATACATGCTGCATAGTCATAGTGAAAAGCTAGCTGTGCATAGAAATGTAGTGAATCTAGAAAGCATCAATTTAGCTCCTAAAATTTTTCCAATGAGCAAAGAAGGGCAAGGATATTAATGAGCTAAAACAAACTAGAATCGCAGGAACTTTAGCATTATCTGTTTCAGGAAATTAATAATATATTATTATCTAAAAGGAGAGGTGTAATTAAGTGTTTTAGATGATGAAGCCGTACTAGAAATGTCTTTAAGTGATATATTTAAAAGTAAAACATTACTAAGTAATTATATATAATGATGAGCAACTGAAATTTGAATCATATACAATGTTGACGAGTATTGTCATAAAAGTGGAAATAATTTTGTACATTCTTTGCAATGTATTTCTTGAAATTTTACATATGGTCTATACATAGAGGCATGTTTGGTAGGTAATGACTAAACATATATACAATGAAAGTATTCTTTGACATCTAAACATATATACAATAAAAGCATTTTATGAAATATAGATGTAATTGACAATGACAAGCTAATCATTTATGCATGATGGGGCATGGCATCAACTACACCAATTCATGTTTATTGTGGTGCCAAATTATGTGAGTTGTTCCTGCAATTGATTCCGCATTTTCCTGTGTGCATCCCTTTCATGGATGTGAATTGTTTTCTTGAGTATTTTTCTTATCTTCTTTAACAATTCAATGGTTGGACGCAAACGGTAAAGAGGCAATGATTGTTGGGGCAGGATCCTTGCTTGCAAATCTTGTAACGTAAGTTCCTATTGCTAAATTTCTTGGCAATACTCATACAACATTTGTAGGTAGCCTGTATCCATACCTATGGCCATCAAAAAGAAAACATTGTAAGTGACAATGGATGTGTTTGCTAAAAGATTATTTTTTTAAGAAATGAAGTAAAATAAATAAATTTTTAAATAATTATGAAACAATATTAGGTTAAATGGCATAGTAAGGGAATGTATGTGAAATTTGGTTAAGTAGCAAGTGGTGGTTACCATGTGGGTAGATATGGGAGACAAGGTGTAGAATTGGCTAGAGTGCATTTTTCTGTACATATTTTGATGTGAGTAGTGATTCCTCTTGCTACTTAACCACCCTTGAAATTGCAGTGAATGCTAGACCTTGCTGTTCTTATTGAAAAAAATTTTGTTTGAAGGTTTGAAATAAAATAAACGATTTTTAAACTAATATAAAATAATATGAGGTTAAATGTAATAGCAAGAAAATGCATGTGAAATTTGGTTATGTAGTAAGTGGTGTTTACCATGTGGGTAAACTTAGAAGACAAGTTGTACGATTGGCTAGATTTTATTCTCCTGCATAGATTTTGATGCGAGTAATGATTCCTCTTGTTGTCTATGCTTAAGATATGGATTCTTGTGCATTTGTGCAATGCCTGAGAATGGAAATGTTGGATTGATTTGAATGTTTGCCAATTAACACACTCTTGAAATTGCAGTGAACATTAGCCCTTGTCATTCTTTGGTGTCGATGTCTACTGTTGCTTTGTCTAATGTCATTCCCTGTGACTTGTGTATCGTTAAAGCCCATGCCATTCGAAGTGGTATCTGACGGTGTGTACCCCTTGTGATGGGAGAAACAGGTACATATTTTGGGTGTGAAATGTCCCATAGTGTTCTTTTCTAGTGCCTAAAGTTGACAACCACGAAGGATGGTAATCTTGGGGGCTTTGAATCAATTGAATAAAATATTGAAATGACTTTCCCAAGTGCGCCATTGATGAGGCTTGCATGTACCCATAAGTTGCTGGTGAGCATAACTTTTTGTTCATTGCATAAGAGCACTGTTGCGAGCAAATGCTCATCTTCTATTGTAGTAGATTTTTTTGCCTTTGTTGTTCTGTAGAGCAAAACACGATTGGAATGTTCAATTTTTTAAGCATTTTCTTATTATGCAAGACAACTGAGTTGTTCGTTGCATATAGGTGCATGTATTCTTCAAAAGTGCGTTGCTCTTCATGCATAAGAGAGGAATTTTTCCTTGACATTAGGAGTTTCCATTCTTCAAGTGTAGATATTCCATTTCTGATATTTGTGAGTATTTGCCGAAAAGAAACTTGGGACAAGCTAGCTCCTTGTAGGCAAAAAATGGTTGAAAGTGTTATGAATGTGTCAAAGCTGCGCCAAAGTGCAATGCCATGTGATGTCCCAACATATAAAGGAATGTCTTTTATAGGTGGTAGCTAGCCTAAATCTTCGACGATGATAATTGAGCGATTACCAAATGGTACATTTCGGTGAAGGGGGAATGCCTCTCTTAGACGATCATCATTGTGAGAAAGCATTTTTGGATCAATGAAGCTCATTTCATCAATGAGAATGTATTCTACATGATGGAGTTGCTCTTGCAGTTGTAGGAGTGGTTGGCCTTCAAGAGGATGCATTGTTTGGATAGGGATACAAAGGGCAGAATGAATTGTGAGGGCATTTATGTTGAAACGCTGCAACGCCGGTTGGTGCAAGTAACAACAAAGGGTTTTTGTTTGGTGGTGAGTTTTCCACAAATACATGGTGCAGACATTTAATCAAATGGGATTTTCCTATCCCAGCTATTCCTTATATGATGATTCTGCATGGGGGTGAAAAAATAGTGGTAAAAGCTATGTTTTGGGTAGGAGATAATGTGTGATCTTAGGGAAGGTTGAAAAATAATGATGTTGGTTTTGAATAATTGAGTGGTTGAATTCAACGAAATTTATGGTAGTTTCTTGCAAGTGGTGAGGGATAGTATTATGTGACCAATTGTGGTTGGCATCAAAGTCGTAGTAGCCAATCATGTCAAGGTCATCAACTGCAATATTGTAACCTCGGTGCAGCTAAGAGAGGATTTTCCATTCATTCATCTACATGGAATCAGGAGGGGTGTCGGGGGTAGATTGATATTCAGTATGTGGGGTTTGTGGGTTTTAAATTTCTCGATGGACATGCCATGGTGTATATGTACCCTTTTTTTGTTCCCAGTGTGCAATTATTTCTGCATCAGTTGAACCAATTTCATTGGGGAGTGTGCGAAAAGGGAAATACAATAGTAATTCACTCCGGTAAAAAGTGGCATAAGAAGGATCATCAGAGGAAGGAATGACATTGTAGCATGGCAAGACATGTACAATCATTGGAGGGAATATGTGTTTCCATTGGTTTTTTTCTGACGGGTAGAATATGGCCACGAGTGTGTAGATTCAAGGAGGGGCAGTGATTCCAATGAAATAGGCTTGTTCATGTATGCAAGGATAAAGTTTGGTGTCAAACGGGGATTCTCAGTATCTTGAGAAACACGTTTGAAAACAGTCTTGTTGACATTCAAAGAATGAAATGTACGGCTACAGAGAAAGAGAGGTAGCTTTTGTAACATATGGCATATTTCTTGTGCTCCAATATCTCTATCTGCAATGGTTTCTGTAAGGAATTTTTGGCTAACAACGAAAATAGGTGCTTCTAGAATGGAACTTTGTGAAAGCCATGATAGCATTTTACGATAACTCTCAGATCTTGTTTCTGCTTTTGCTACATACTTTGAAATATATTTTAACATAGCATGGTGAGATAGAACTGGTTGACAATCAACACTTTCTCTCCAGATTGAAAGTAGATCGGCATTGTGAATATTCAATCTTTCATCATTGCGAGCAAGGATGTAGGTGTTATGACCTTTATCATCAATGAAAAGTGAATATGTGGAGTTTAACTCCCACAGTACTCCATACCAACATCTAATTACATTGTCTTTCTTGTGAAGACAAGAAGATTCATGACACTTTGTATGACATTGAACGTAGTTGACGAGCTCTGTATAGTCTTCATACTAATTGGACTTGAATATTGATGTTGTGTCAAGAAGACATGGGTTATGAATTGTTGATTGGTGAACTGGAAGATTTCGGTGTTCTACCTGACGTGAATTCCAGGAAGTTACGTAGTGGTCGAAATACTTTTGTGCATCAACAACTTCTAATGCATTGTTCCAGTCAAGTGTGTCCATATTTCGTTCATTTTGCAACCAGAGGAAGCCATGAATGTGTGCGAATCCTCTATGTTTCCATTCGTATCTAAATATAATATGAAGGTAAAATTTGGTTAAGACATATATGCAGCGTAGAAAATCAATGTAGAGGGAAATGGATATTAAAGAATACCTGCACCAGTAGTCTATTGCGTGGAGGCCTTTTTGTAGGATTTCTTCGAGGAAAATTGTAAATCTACAATGCATATATTGGGATGTTAGATGTGGGTTTTTAATTATGTTTTGAGTTCTCCATTGGAAGTGGTTGTCTAAACTAGAAGGAACAATGGTAGGCATGATCATGTGCAATTCATGCCATTTAGTATCAGCTACAATGAGGTGAAAAAGAATATCGGACTTCCTATTTGTGTTATCATGCCAGTCAGCTCAGATCATCGTTTGTTCCAGAAAGACTGTGTTCCTCATAGGCTTGAACCAAGCTACATTATTTTCTCTGGCAATATTGAATCTGGAGAGTCACGAATACACTGTCGTAGGTCTGAAACCGTTGTTGGCAAGTTGTTCTCAATGTACTTCTTCACAAAAACACTAGCAGTTGTTTGGCTACGGTGGCGAATTAGAATGTTATAAAGATACTAGCAGAATCTTGGGTGTTGGCCAAATCGATTATCATGGTAGTGCAGAAAGTGCAAAGAATATTCATGCATCTCAAATTTTGTAAGTCTTGATTGCATGATCATGGCAATGCCTGTAGGAAAGAGTGTGGGGAATGCTATGGAAAAGATGCCTATGGTGTTGTATTCATTCATAGTTGTTGTTATCACTCAGAATTTTCTCAATGTTACAGAAAGAAATTTCCAAGGTAACCACAAACCAAATCTTTTAGGCTTAGGTTCTAGCCAACCTAAGTCTAGAGAGGGCTCTCTCTTTATAATTTAACTTTGTTTTGAGTGGGATTTTAGGTTAGTTCTTAAGGCTCAAGGTGTTTTGTTTTGATTAGGTGATGGAATTAAGAAAACAGATGGGCAGAGCAAGTATTTAGGCCATTGGGCTATGGAGTCAATAAATAATGGTCTAACTAGATCTAATCTATCACTAAGGTAAGAGTTCACAGGGCAGGCTAGCACATAAAAAAGCAAATCTTTAGGTTTCAAGTGGATGATGTAGTCCTAACCAAGGCTGTTGTGGAGGTAAATCCCCTCTGCGGACAGAGGCAAAGGGCAATGAAGAATCCTTAACTAGGATTAAGATGAAGAAGGGAGAATTGGAAAATAGCAAGGGCAATTAAGAATCCTATACTAGGGGCCAATAGAGGGAATGAATTACAGAAGTAAGGGAGAAACTAAGAATTCCTAGAATTGAGCAATTTAGTAGAAAACATTAAAGAAACAAACAGTTAAAATAGAGAGCACGTAAGCTAATTTTGATGATATTATTCCTTGTTTGTTTTTAAGAATTATAAGAAACACAAACGATATTTCATAACATAAAGGAAAACAATATTCAAACTTGGAGAAGTGATACTTATTTGTTTCCCACAGTGCACATGAATCGAGTGAAATGTCCTCAACTTTATTTAATGCAGCAAACCAGTCCAACTTTGATTACAATAGCTCCTTTAGCTCAAAACATAAGTCTACATAAATTCTTTTTAATCCACCCAAAATACTTCAAATGAAGAAGTATTTATACTAATTCTAAACTGAAATATCTTGAAGAAATATCAAGATTGGTTTTATAAATATCTCAAACTATTTTACATTAATAGAACTTAAATAAAGGACACTCAAAACTAATGAATCTATTTGGCACTATTTTTATGGATTTATGGTGACAAATAAGAGAAAGTCGAATTTGATAGCAACTCTTAAGTGATGATGAGGCATCCTAGTCATTAACTACATCCTTCCTTTGTGCATTCTACCCCAGAAATTCTGCAAACTTAGGGTCCAATGATACACTTTTATATCTCAATCTGACCTATATATGTAAAAAGTGAAAGAGTTTATTGTAGATAAGAATGTTTTTGATATAAACCTCTCTCATTTTCCCAAAATTCAGCTCCAGCTATTTACAATATTCTCTGCAAAACAATGTCTAAAATAGGACTTTACACAGTCCAAAAAATAGGCTAGGAGGATATGCACTTATCTCCCTTTTGGTAATACCTATGTAAAATTTGAGATAGGTTTTTGTATATTATCTTTTTAGGAACAAAAACCTCCTCTCGTATCTCAAAATACATCTTGAATTGGTCACAGTAGTTTCTGCAAAACTATGACTTAAACAAGAAATTTCTAAGGAATGTACCATTCTTGCTCTGATTTCATCTTTTAAGCTTAAATTTCTTTTAACTGTTTTTCACTTTTACTTTGGATAAACTTCATTGTTGTTAGTGAAAGTGTTTTCATCTCTGTTTAACTCTTACTACCTCCGTGTTTACTTTTACTGTTTACTTTTAATTTTTACTTTTACTGCTCTGTTTTTTCATTTGTCTTCACTTTGACATGAATCTGTATGCTGTTTAACTATCTTTGCTACTGTTTATCTTCATGCTAGCTGATTTACTTAACTTGGTCTTCAATTTTATACTCTTTAACCTGATACACTTTGACTGTTCTTTCCTGTGTCCTTTTACCTTCACTGTATATTTTAGGTTTTTACTGTCTATTTCAACAGTAAATTCTTTATTTTTGTGTATATCAACATCAGGTAGTGGATATAAGTCAAGAACATGCGTATTTTGTTCACTTGTCTTGTAACTGTATTATCTATTTGGTTGCTCTGTTTTGACTGTCAATGCTCTGTGTAGTTGTCTTCTTCTCTGTTTCCTTGTACAATTGCGTTCATCCTTTGAGCACAAGTTCTGAATGAGGTTTTCTGTTGATTCTTGGAATAAACTAATTCTGTGACTAGTATCAATCCAAAATTTGATCTTAGTTTGATAACCTAAAAAAATTCAATATTATTTGAGAGAATACAGGTCTTCATGAAGGGCGCTTGATGGCTCTCTAGCACAGGGATGTGTGGGAAAGGGAGTTTTGGACTGAAAATAGATGGTGAAATCGTGTTGTAGAGGTTCAGGGAGGCACTGGAGGGTTTCATAGGTTTACACAATCAAATGGGTGAAAACCATGAAAACACAAGTTTTCATGTTATAAGGTTTAACGAGCAGAATTTCGAAATGTGGCACGAAAGTCAATTAAATGAACAGACGAGTGGTTTATCGAAATGGCAGGGAAGCAGTATTGAAAGGGCCATCGCACTGCTTATGAGTCGTGGGTGGTTTTAAGGGGAGGCTGCCTGATTCCACTCATCGGTTGCCACGTAATGGTGGGGTGAATAGTAAAACTGCTCACATTGGGCGGGTAAAGGTCAGCCTTTAGAGGCTGCTCGATATGAGTATAGACTGTTGGATCTGAAGGGGTCAGATTGCACAGTGGTCGGGGGTGTGATTTGATCGGGGAGTTAATGGAGGGGCCCGACGGGATATCAATTGCGGTTTAAGGAAACTTAATGACGTCGGGGATGATTTGATTGGTGGAACATGTTATTAATTAATCATTGATTGACTAATTACTCTTGTTTATTCAGCGAAGGGTTATGGTTCTTAATTAGTCGCTGATCGACTAGTTAATCCATTTAATTAATTTACTAAGTAAGGTTTATATTTCAGACCTCGGGAGGGATATTATCATATGGGATTTAATAAATATACGACAAAGGGGTTTATTTTAGGGAGTTAAATAAATATAGTGAATATTAAAGTTAATATGAAATGAAAGGGGAAAAGTGGGTTTTTGCGCTAAGTATAATGTGTTGAACATTTATTTACACAATTCGTACCTAAACATTATAACTTAGGCTAAATGTCGTTTTGTGGGTTTTTGTGGAAAAAATGGGTTTTGTAGGGTTAATTACTTTCCCTAGGTAAATAATGATTTCACCTTAGGAAAAGGGATTTTTAGGTGGAATGAATGTATTATGGAGGACATGAATGTTGGTAAGAGGGTTTTTAGTACTTAGACCCTATAAGTTATTGGGCCGAAGGTCCGAGCCCTCCAGAAGTCAGAGAAATGCTCTGAACCCCTTTAACTTTAAGGTTTTAGGTACCTTTGTCATTGCTTATTGGAAATTAGTAAAATTGAAGGTAAAATGTATGGGGGGAATTAACCAATTGACTTTTTGTAATTGCTTCATTTATCATCCATGCTTTAACAACTTTATGATAAAAGTAAATGACATGGTTTTATCCAATCAATCACCATAATTTTGCAACCATCCAACTACTTACCCATCTACTCATCCTACCATTTTTTCTACTCTTTATTAGGGTGCACTTAAGCTGGAAAACCCTTATCAAAACCTTTTTCTTTTCTTTTATAATGAAAATCTATCTAAGTCTATCCTTATTACATCCAAGGGCTCAGATTAAACAGTTGAGCTTCTTTTATTTACTCTACCTAATCTAATTATCTGCCAAGATTAAATAATTTGGTTAGATTTTTACTCTCTATCTAATAACATGAAATGTAAAACATGAACTAGCCAAGTTTAAACACTTTGACTGTCATGGATTGTGGCATAAAGTACAAGCTGCACACAATCTTTTATTTTACATCCAAGGTAACTAGGAGTGGCATTTGGAGTTGCTCACTTTCATGGTCTTTTTCTTGGGTTCATTTTTTCATTTTTTTTCTGACCTTTTTTATTCATTTTGCCCTTTGATTTTTCTTTTAGGGCATACCCTCTTTACATTTTTTAATTTTTTTGAGAATATGGAAAACATTTGCAGAAAGCAAAGGTATATACATATTACAGAGTTAAAATCAACCAATCATAAATTATGACACCTATTGGTATAGGAACCTAATAGTTATTAAAGATATTGGAGGCCAATTTGTAGAGCTTGTTGAATTTGAATGGGTCAAGTGCAAATAATCACAAATGTGCTCAAGTTCAGTACATAAATTTTGGAGTATTGGAACGGAAGAATAGGGTTGGATTTCTAATGGTGGTAGCATGACATCAGTATCATAAGTAGAATAAGTAGTGGTTTGATGGGGTTCAAAAGAGGACGTGGTTACATTATGGAGAAGAGAAGAAATATCTGTAGGGTGATCTGGTTGTGCAAAAATGGCAGATGAATTGAATTGAACATCACTGTAGTAAGGGTCATTTTTTATTTTGCATTCAAGTACTGCAAGGACACGTGATTTGCAAAAGAAGAATTCATAAGCCTTTTCAGATGGGTTGTGCCTTTTCACAATGAGGATGTCTAAGTCAGAAATCATTCGGGGTAAGTATTTGGCAATAGTAGTGATGTCTTGAGGGAAGCTAATTGTATGGCCACTATATTTGTATTGACCACCACGAGCATGAGTGACTTGTAGAATGGGGTTTACATGTGCAATGAGCATTTCTTCAACTTGTGTTAAATGTTGAAGGACATATGGTTGTTCACCAGGGTTCATGTTGTTCAGTTCAAAAAAACGATTGGTAGAATTAGATGATACACAACGAAAACAAGAAAGGTTAGCTTGTAAAATTTTTGTTTTCATTCCTGGGTATGATTCTTTACATATTGTGCAAACATGCATGGTAGAAATTTCATCTATCCTTTGTCGAAAATGACGATGTTCTTCATTAAGGGGAGGGTTATATTGGATTTGATGAAGGTGAGGTGGGTTGGTTTGTATAGTTGGGAGAGCATTTGAGGTGAGAAGGGATGTAGAGGAAGTAGTAGGGTTGTTGCAGTGTTTATAAAAAAAGTCACCGATGTGCATTTATTGTATCCTTGTGTTGTGCATAAATAAGACGACACCGCTCGTTTTTATTTGCATTTCGAGTGTTTTTTGGCATATCTAAACAAGTACAAATAATTATTGTTTGTTTTCATCAATGAGTATTGCATGTATGGAGAATGTATTACAAGTTTTAGAATTACTTTTTTTTTATTTGAACATCGGTGAAGTGTAGGTAGAATAGGTAAAAGGAAGAACATGCAATTAGGAGTATTACAAAAACATATGTTATTATGGCATCTATTATTGAGAGGAGAAGAGCAAGATAACCAATATTTTTCTTTCTTCTTCTTCATTTATTTTTCAACAAGATTTAACGATAGCATGAATAGATTAGCAAGCAAGAGATAAATGTATAGCCATGTAAACAACGAACGGAAAACTCATGTAGTAAGTCTTTACAAATGTTGATATCTATATTATGTAAAATGAAAAGGAGTAAACATACGTATTTTGGAATAACTGAAAAAGATTATTTGCAGTGAAAGTGTGCATGACAACAGCATGGGCATAATTTACAATAATATGGAATAATGAGCTATGCAGAAATGTCAGTTTATGTATAAACAGTAGTGTTTGAAGAAACCCTAAAAAAACTTTCAAATATGGCGAACAACAGGTTGTTTTGAAGTGGACATTGCTTGAATGTAATTGAGGGCTTCTTTGCATGTAGAGGCATATTGAATTTCTTCTGAATTTATCAGTATTGGTTGCAAGCGCTCAGCATTGTTGAAGTAATTTGTTTTAATGGAAAGTGTTAGTAGGAAGCGACGGCCTAAAATTTGGCCACAATTTTCTTGTAGATCAGTTGGTTTGATAGAAAGAAGGAACATGTCTTTTTCCGTGATGCCCATGAGCTCATTTCTTGCAGCATTGAAAGTTGTGATGTTCTGTAGGTGCCCGGTGTGGTGATGTAGCTCAATTTTAAGTTTGTAACGGTAGTCACATTCTCGGAAGTCACTGTTACATTTTGTACAATGCCTAAGATTGTTAGAATGCTCCACAACCTTTTTCATGCATTGTTGTCCATTGAAATCTAATGGAAATATTAGAAAGTAGAAGTCGTCCATGTGAAGAGAAGTTATCATTGCATGAATTGAAACCCATATTGCTTTATCAGAGGTTTGCATGTAAGTAATTTCATTAAATGTATTTTGTGGTAGGGCACATTTCGAAGCAACACCATAGTTTCTACTCAAAGATGGAGAAGAAGAGCTATAACCTGTTTCATGGAACTGTGCATGTAGTTGATGTGTTTCTTCAACATGTGGATTTATGATGAGAGTGCTCGTTGATAACGCCCCTATTGTGGTTCCATTAAATTCAGATACACGACCTCCTTTGATTGCAAGGATTGGTGGGTTGTCAAAAGAGTAGAATTCAACAAGGTTTTGTCCTATAGAGTCACAATGGTCTCCCCATAATGTTACATCAATGCTAAAACCTGACTTGTCTTTCAATATGAGTGTTTTCCTTAATGTTTCACTTTCATCTTTTCGTTGAATTGTTGATGTAAATGAGGTGGAGGTAACAACACCAATGACATCCACATTTGTATTTGGACTTGCATTTTTTATTTCAGTTATAGTTTTGAAGTGAAAGCTCTGATAAGGAAATGTTGGATCATCTGTGGAACATTGATTGACAGTGGAAGCAACAAACAAGTAAATTTCTCATTTGTTCTTGAGGTGGTTGTAGTTTGGGTTTGCTTCCTTAACTGTGGCATTTCGAACAATGTATAGCTGGCCAACTTGAATTAGACTGTAAAGAGATCCAGCCAATTAAGCAAATGCATAAAGGTGGATCTCTTCCTTATCACGATTGATAAGGTCAAATCCAAAAAAATTTCCCGAGCCTCGCACATTGTTGTAAGTCTTTAATGATGTTTTTGCAAATGTTCTACCTTGGATTGACCAATACTTTCGGTAAGGATTGAGCGCCTTGAATGGAATAGTTGTAGTTGTTGTCGTAATTAGTGGAGTAACTACAGAGGGCAAGTTATCTTGTGCCGATGAAGAGCTATATTGGGATGTACCTGCCTTTGCACGTAGTAGTGTTGATGAGTCCTTGGTCAATGCTGTTGTACGCATCACAACTTCAAGCTCAACCACTCGGATGGACCTTATGTAAACAAATGAGAAATGAATTAAATAAGATTCCATTTTTTTTTTTTGCAATGCAGGAAGAGTACAGAAGACAAAAAATAAAAGAGGGTAAATTCAAATGTTGGGCCTTGCGAGGAGTTTTGAAGCACCGTGCAAGCTATTCTTTTAAGAAGAATTATTGAGCCAATTTGGATGTCTTTAGATGCAACTTGTGGGCTATATGCAGATGGTAGAAAAGTCTTGTGTTGATGTGTTCCATCAGATAGAGTAATGTGGAAGTGTGAGGATGTTGTTTTTAATGAGGTAACAGAACCAATATCGATTATCTGGAGTAGTGGTTGAATCTCAGTGGAACCATTCAGCAATAGAGGAATGGCATTCATAGTCAAGGCTGGCTCCATAATATTAACAGATGGATTCTTCTTTCCGTGACAGTACTACCTGTAATTCATCAAATTCACCACAACACAAAATTTTAATAAAGAAATATGTGATGTGAATGTGGAATCTAATCTAACAAGGCTAACTTTTTATGGTGAAACAATAATAAGGGCACAAGATATGAGAGTGAATTGTCATTCACACCACTATTAAAGAAGAGCTGACCTTGTTGAACAATTTTTTTAACATGTTTTGGCATAAATTAAAAATGTTTTACGTAAATTTCGTGCTATGTATGTAAGGTACGTGTCTAAACCTTCTAGAAAATGTAACGATGTTTCTAAAACTCTTATAACGTGCTCAGAATCTGCCTAAACATGCCAATTGATGGAAAGCTATGCTTTGTGCATGTGCCCAGCATGGGTTAAACCAAATACTGATCACTCTCAACTTTAAAGTACTTTATATCATACTTTCAAGTATAGGAATATTTCACTTACTTGTGTGATACCATCAGGCAGTCACAATGTGTCAAAAATTGCCTGATTAAACCTGTCCAAATTTTCTCCCTGATCCCAATCAAGTTCATGAAGCTTCAAACCTATTATAGATATTTTCTTGTGTAGAGGAAAAAATGCACTTTTTCTGGACACAACCAAGACCTTGTGATCACTCCGAGGCAAGAAATATGATTTAAGTATTCTTTCAATCGATGATAACATAGGATTCCCTTCAGTGAAACCATTTTCATATTTATGGTAGGCATATTTAAGCAAAGAATAGGGCAATTTTATAGAAGCTTCCAAAAACTCTATGCTTTGAACCAACTCTATCAAATACAGATATGGTACCTCAACACCATAGAAACAAACATCAAAAGATGTCTTCTATAATATATGCATAGTGCCTAGTCCTCTGAAAGTTGTATCATATTTCAAAGGAACCTATTTGGGAAACCCTGTCCTTGAACAAACTCATTAGATCTACCTAATTAAAATGTAGAATACAAAGCGTTTTCAGGTTTGGAAATGTATATACTATTCTTTTTAGCTCATTATCTAACTCATAAACCATTTCATAATCCATTCGAATGCAATCAATAATGTCTACGACAGATTTGGGCATCTCAATATGATGAAGTTGTATCATGTTCTTTTGACAATAAAAATCGGATGAAAAAGTATTTGAGAATTCATTGAGATTGGTATGCAAAGAATTTTGCATGCTACTTGTTTCTTTCGTTGAATAATCTCCACATCTTACAGAACTTCTTTTCACATTCAAGTAAAATGACATATCACTGGATACAAACATAGAGTTGAATAATAAAGAAACTTTCTTAGTTCTTGACTGAAGTGCATTTTGTAGATTATCTTGTGTTTTCATGTCAATGTTGTCAAGTACCCCACCCAGAATAGTCTCAGATTTGAACCTTGGAATATCTGATATACCAACACTTTCGGAGAGCATTGCACCATTATTTTCAGGTTGATTATCTTGGTGCTTATCAAAATACTCCATTATATTCAAAAAAATTGAAGTCATTTTCAAAGAAGGATCTATAAAATTAATCAATTTGCAGTTGTCTTCATCTTGTATATTTTTTCGAAGAGGAAAACAACTATGAATGTTGCAGGCCCCTCCCTGTGAGTTATGGAAATCCAAATAAATCCATTCACTTGTAGATGTAGAATGCTCCTTTTGTTGATGGAGAAGCATTTTTGTAATAGATAAGGCTATAAGTTCTTCTTTAGCATCATAAAACATGGGAGTTGGTAATGACTTGTAGGTGTTGTCAGTTAATGTTAGCTTAGATACAACTACTAGTTCATCAAAAGATCCATGTGATATTAATTTGGACTCATATGATTTTTCCATAGTAACATCTATTACTTCCATCAATTCTAAGAAGATTTCAAACGTTTGTATATAGCTGCCATCAAGTATGTCAGACACCTCAATGAACTCTATTTGTGTTGTAGTAGTTGATTCCCATTTAATTATACCAGACATTTTTGGCGAACTCCAACACTTGATACCGCTTAATATGGCAAACAAATCTCCTTATTGGTACCATTCTGGGGCCATACAAAATCTCAGGGGAGTCTTCTAAAATGGTGGTTTCCTTGTCACAAAAAGCTCATCTTCCTATGGATATAATGGACAAAGAAAAGACTCTTTGCTGACATTGATTTAAGAAGGGAAATTAAGATCTCTAGTTCCATTTCATCCCAACAGGGAAACTTTACGAATCAAGAAAACATCTCATTGCCAATGCAAAGTCTGGAGTGCGAAAATATTGACCAAGACACATGGTAACTGAAATTCCCCAGAATGGCACCTACTAAAAATAGCAGTGACCTCCTAAAAAGACAGGAAGTATCAAAACCTAAAGTTCTGCCACTAAGAAGTAAGCATGAATGGTCCCAGCTAAAAATAGAAACTTGTTATCAATAGCAAAATCTAAAAATAGGCTTTACTAAAATAGGAAGTCCTCGAAAATCCAATTATGAACAACGATGACACTTACTGAAATAGTAATGCATATAAACATACATCGTTAAAAATAGACACACTCCCAAACTCATAGTGTAGGTGTCCTGAAGAGCACATGTAGGAAACACTGCATGCATGCATGCAACTGAAATCTATGTCTGCTCTCCATGTCAAACAACTGTGTACCTGTACCTAGAACTGATCCAATGATGGATGCATGCAATCATGCATGTAACTAAAAATGATTAATAAGGCCCTGGAAGATAATACTAATGAAAAGTGGATTGCTGATGTTGACGTTAACAGCAAGACTGCATGCAAAACTGGGTGCTAACAGTGGCTCCACATGGGGGTTCATAACCCCCTGTGGGATATTCAAATTATTTTCAATTTTTTTTTCTATCTGACGAGGACACATGTGTGAGTCAAGTATAGGAATATTTCACTTACTTATGTGATACCATTAGATAGTCATAATGTATCAAAAATTGCCTAATTAAACTTGTCCAAATTTTCTCCCTGATCCCAATCAAGGTCATGAAGCTTCAAACCTATTATAGATATTTTCTTGCGTAGAGGAAAAAATGCACTTTTTCTAGACACAACCAATACCTCATGATCACACTGAGGCAAGAAATATGATTTAATTATTCTTTCAAGCGATGATAACATAGGATGCCCTTTAGCGAACCCATTTTTAGATTTATGGTAGGCATATTTAAGCAAAGAATAGGGCAGTTTTATAGAATTTTCCAAAAACTCTATGCTTTGAACCAACTCTTTAAAATACATATATGGTACCCGAACACCATAGAAACAAACATCAAAAGTTGTCTTCTATAATACATGCATAGTGCCTAGTCCTCTGAAAGTTATATCATATTTCAAGGAACCTATTTGGGAAACCCTGTACTTGATCAAACTCATTAGATCTACCTGATTAACATGTAGAATACAAAGCATTTCATAATATGTTCGAATGCAATCAATAATGTTTAAGACAGATTTGGACATCTCAATATGATGAAGTTGTATCATGTTCTTTTAACAATAAAAATCAGATGAAATAGTATTTGAGAATTCATTGAGATTTGTATGTAAAGAATTTTGCATGCTACTTGATTCTTTTGCTGAAGAATCTCCACATCTTACAAAACTTCTTTTCACATTCAAGTAAAATGACAGATCACTGGATACAAAAATAGAGGTTAACTGATCCAGGTGGATGTTGGTGGCCACCCACCTATCCCATTTGGACCCCCACAACTGTCTTTTTCAGTTTTTCAGTTTTCTTAATTATAGCGCAATTTACTATTTTTAGCAGTTTTTCGGGTCCTAAACTTCCGGAGCCATTTTGAGGCCCTAAACGACGTTTTTTGGGAAATCTACCTCCACAATTTTTTAGATAAAAAATCGTCTTTTCCGTCGTAGTCCTCGGAGAGATCTTTCCAACGGGCTATCATGCGCATCAAACGGAGATCGTATGCCAAAGTTACGACCCCGGGAAGTTGATGTACCAATTTACCCAAACGGGGCCCATAGTTTGGCGTTTCATCTTCTAGGGTTAGGTTTTGGAATGTTAAGGGTTTTCCATTGTTTCTCAATAATAAATAGGCCTTCGAGCCTCATTGTAAAGACAGTTCGAAACAGTTCAGAGGCATGTAGCCGACACATCTCTTCTCAGAGATAAGCTACCATCACCCTAGCTGGGTTATTTCTATTTGTAAGCATATTTCAGTATTCTCCATTAATGAAATGAAGTATTATTTCCGCTGCATCTCTGTTTTTATGGTTATCGCATCTCTGTATTTATGGTTATCTCTGTAATCTATTGCGTTCCTGCTTAAATCCGGATTAGTGGTATCAGAGCGGTCTGCTTTTTCTCTGTTTTTCTTTGCATGTCCCCAACGAGGTCAGGATATAAGGAGTTAGGGCTTGAATTGGTTGAACCTTTGCAAGACCAGCCTCGCAAATCTCGACGACCTCCCATGACGGATGAGAAGAAAGACGAGGGGGCAGGAGACCCTATCAGAATCTTGCTTGAAGAAGCCCTCGAGCGGCAAAGGAATGCGATGATGGATAGCTTTGCGCAGATCCTTCAGCGGCTACCCAGAGGCGATGCATCGGCTTCCAACAGCTACTCTGGAAACGCCACACCGTTTAAGGCACAAGTTAATTTTGAAATCCCCATCTTCGAGGGTCAAATAGACGCAGATGTCGTAGATAAATGGTTAAATCTGCTAGATAGGTATTTTTATGTTCATGAATTTTCAAGTCAGGAAAAGATTGTTTTCGCTCTTCTCAAAGCAGCCCCCCACGTCAAGGACTGGTGGGAAACATACTGCGAGCAGAAGGATGAAAGTACAGGCTCACTGTTTTCAGCCGCCCCCACTTGGAATAGCTTCCGGGATGCCATCAAGGAGCAGTACTACCCTGTCAAAAGCTATGAGGACAAATACATCAAATGGACCACACTGCGGTAGGGACGAGACCAAGATGTACTAGAGTTCACAAATATTTTTCATACCCTTCGCACACAGTTGGGTATCAACGATTCTGAGCTGCATCTGGTACTCAAATACCGCGGTTGCCTACATAGATACATCCAGGAAGAGATGGAGTTCTTGAACATCTCCTCACTCGGCACAGCATACCGATACGCTGTCAAAATTGAGCAAAAGTTCAAACAGAAGAAGCAAGACTTTGGATCTGCAAATCTGAAGCCCAAAGGACAAAGCCAAGGCGGGGTGACCCAAGACAACCCCTCTAAGCTGCAAGAAAAGAACAACACCACGAAGCCGAAGAAGGACACAAGAAAGTGGTGTGAGTTCCACAAGAGTCCCACTCATAACACAAGTGAGTGTCGGAACAAGCAGTCACTGGTGGCCGAGTTGAAGGCTTCCGAATCAGATGCATGTTCTGACTCTGAGCCAGGACCCGACAATGGGGATGGCAAAGGGAAGCAAATCATTGATGCGGATCCTAGTGCCACTGTTGCCACTGCCAAGATCCAGAAGAATGAGCCCGAAGAGCCAGAGGAGGGGGAACGTCTTTTCCACTCACAGATGTGGGTGAAGCGTTCCCGCTGCAATTCATTGTCGATAGTGGCAGCCAAAAGAACCTCGTTTCAGCAGAGGTCGTGAAGCGGTTGGGCCTACCAACTACGCCACACCCACAACCGTATAGTATCGGGTGGCTTCATGAAGGACGAGATCTCAAAGTTCACCAGCAGTGCCGCCTTCCCTACAGCGTCAAGCCCTTCACAGATGAGGTATTGTGTGATGTTACACCTCTGGATGTTTGTGATGTACTATTAGGTCAGCCATACTTGTGGACGCGACATGCTGTGTATGAGTCAAGGCCTCGCGCTGTAATTATTTCTTTGGATAATTCATTATACAAGATACCAGAGGTAGCTCCACCTACCACCACCTCTTTGATCACTGCTAAGAAAGGCAGCAAGCTCATCTCACAAACTAGGAAATTTATTTTCTGTCTGGTTCGCTCCCAAAGTAAGGGGAAGATCGTTGCTACATCCATGACCCCCGCAAAGGGTTCCTCCACGCAGCAACAACAACATAGGGATACAGTCATGACAGAACACAGGAACAACTTCTCCTTACCCAGAGGGGTACCACACAAGTTTCAGGTGGGCGAAAAAGTTTGGTTACATCTGCAGAGAGAACGCCTTACCAGAACCCATCAGAAACTTAGACCGCTTCGACATGGTCCTTACACCAGTAACAAGGCTGTGGGCAACAACGCTTTGAAGCACAGCATTCCTCCACTCCTTCGCTTGCACCGACTGTTCAATGTGGACCATCGCCGACCATGCTTCCCACCATTTCTGGACACATCAGAGATTGCAGAACTGCTCACTGGAGACCCAGCTCAGCAGAAGCTTCCTCATCTCAAGGAGGAACTCAACGCAATGGGGACCATTACTTCCTAAGGGGGTAGGAATGATCCAGGTGGATGTTGGTGGCCACCCACCTATCCCATTTGGACCCCCACAACTGTCTCTTTCAGTTTTTCAGTTTCCTTAATTATAGCGCGGTTTACTATTTTTAGTAGTTTTTCGGGTACTAAACTTCCGGAGCCATTTTTAGGCCCTAAACAACATTTTTTAGATAAAAATCATCTCTTTCGTCGCAGTCCTCAGAGAGATCTTTCCAACGAGCTATCATGCGCGTCAAACAGAGATCGTATGCCAAAGTTACGACCCCGGGAAGTTAATGTACCAATTTACCCAAACGGGGCCCATAGTTTGGTGTTTCATCTTCTAGGGTTAGGTTTTGGAATGTTAAGGGTTTTCCATTGTTTCTCAATAATAAATAGGCCTTCGAGCCTCATTGTAAAGACAGTTCGAAACAGTTTAGAGGCATGTAGCCGACACATCTCTTCCTAGAGATAAGCTACCATCGCCCTAGCTGGGTTATTTTTATTTGTAAGCATATTTCAGTATTCTCCATTAATGAAATGAAGTATTATTTCCGCTACATCTCTGTTTTTATGGTTATCACATCTCTGTATTTATGGTTATCTCTGTAATCTATTGTGTTCCTGCTTAAATCCAGATCATTAACAATAAAGAGACCTTCTTAGTTCTTGACTGACGTGCATTTTGCAGATTATCCTATGTTTTCATGTCAATGTTGTCATGTACCCCACCCAGAATAGTCTCAGACTTGAACCTTGGAATATCTGATATACCAACACTTTCGGAGAGCTCTGCATCATTATTTTCAGGTTGATTATCTTGGTGCTTATCAAAATACTCCATTATATTCAAAAAAATTGAAGTCAATTTCAAAGAAGGATCTGTAAAATTAATCAATTTGCAGTTGTCTTCATCTTGTATATTTTTCTGAAGAGGAAACAACTATGATTGTTGCAAGCCGCTCCCTGTGAGTTATGGAAATCCAAATAAATCCATTCACTTGCAGATGTAGAATGCTCCTTTTGTTGATGGAGAAGCATTTTTGTAACAGATAAGGCTATAAGTTCTTCTTTAGCATCATAAAACACGGGAGTTGGTAATGACTTGTAGGTGTTTTCAGTTAAGGTTAGCTTAGGTACAACTACTAGTTCATCAAAAGATCCATGTGATATTAATTTGGACTCATCTGGTTTTTCCATAGTAACATCTATTGCTTCCATCAATTCTGAGAAGATTTCAAATGTTTGTATATAGCTGCCATCAAGTATGTCTGAAAACTCAATGAACTCTATTTGTGCTGCAGTAGTCAATTGCCATTTAATTATACCAGATAGTTTTGGCAAACTCCAACACTTGATACCACTTAATATGGCAAAAAAATCCCCTAACTGGTACCATTCTAGGGCCATAGAAAATCTCAGGGGAGTCTTCTAAAATGGCGGTTTCTTCATCACTGCAAGCTCATCTTCCTGCGGATATAATGGACAAAGAAAAGACTCTTCGATGACAATGATTAAAGAATGGAAATATAGATCTCTAGTTCCATTTCATCCCAACAGGGAAACTTTAAGAATCAAGAAAACATCTCATTGCCAGTGCAAAGTCTGGAGTGCGAAAAGAATGACCAAGACACGTGGTAACTGAAATTCCCCAGAATGGCACCTGGTGAAAATAGCAGTGACCTCCTAAAAAGAGAGGAAGTATCAAAACCTGAAGTTCTGCCACTAAGAAGTAGCATGAATGGTCCTAGCAAAAATAGAAACTTGCTATCAATAGAAAAATCTAAAAATAGGCTTTACTAAAATAGGAAGTCCTAGGAAATCCAATTATGAACAACGTTGACACTTACTGAAATAGTAATGGATATAAACATACATCGTTAAAAATAGATACACTCCCAAACTCATTTAGGTGTCCTGAAGAGCACATGTAGGAAACATTGCATGAATGCATGCAACTGAAATCTATGTCTGCTCTCCGTGTCAATCAACTGCGTACTTGTACTTAGAATTGATCCAATGATGGATGCATGCAATCATGCATGTAATTGAAAATGATTAATAAGACCCTCGAAGATAATACTAATGGAAAGTGGATTGTTGGGTGCTAATAGTGGCTCCACATGGGGGTTCATACCCCCTGTGGGATATTCAAATTATTTTCAATTTTTTTTTCTATCTGAGCAGGACACATGTGTGAGTCCTATTCTACAAACGGCATGTCTATGTTTCCCTCCATAAGGTCGATGTTAAACGTGGTTATCCTTCAGTTATGGCATTGTTGTCCCTTTTTTATCTGTACCGTTTCATAACACACATTGTACATTGCTCAATTCGTTTGGTATGACAGGGAGGGAAAGATATATTTTGAATATGAGGATTGCTCAGAATAGGTCCACCAATCGCCTTTGTAATGAAGACTTGGTCTTTGTAGTTGTAGAGCCCTTCGAATGTCATCTAATCCTTATGGTGGAGGACAGGTTGGGTCCTAATAAAGATGAAGTCTTAGGCAGGACCAACATTTCTTTGACCCCAGTCGAGAGGCTTCTTGATCACGGGATTGTTAACTATAGGTGGTATAATCTTGAAAAGCATAATGCCTCAAAGGGGGCGAATAATAAGGAATTCAAGTTTGCAAGTAGGATTCATTTGATCTTGGATTTGGTGACTTACAGAAATCCTAAAGATCCGCCTGCTTCAGGAAATTGTGCAAATGTAAGAAACAAGTGCCTTTCAAGCGAGGGGCATATATTCCATAAGAAGGCAAGAAGGGAGTACCATCTGGTTTTCAAAAATACCATGTGTGCAATGACTCCCACATTGCTGCCAAGTATGAGCATAGATCTTTAGCCCCGTTTGATTCATTATGACTCAGATGGGATAGAAATATGAAGACCAAAATTAGAACTAAAAAGATTAAAGTGAACGGGTGTGCAAAGTAGAACGGGACCACCAGGTGCGAGTCCTAGCAGTGATGTGGGCATATAAATGCCTGGGGCTGAGAGGACTTGGCTAGGTAATCCTAGGGGAGCCCAAGTACTATTTACCATAGCTCTTCTATAGCATCCAGGGATATAGAAAAACCTAATTGAACTGGCAATATTAAAGCAATTACAATTTTTAATACCTATTTTAATATGAATCATGCATTTTGAAAGCAATTACAATTTTGAATACCTGTTTTAATATGAATCATGCAATTTTAACACAATCACAATTTTAAATACCTTTTAAGATTCTATGAGGCTCTTCTGCCTCTTTTCCCTTCACCATGCCAAGACACATGGTGTGCGAAGTAGAACAAGAACACTAGGTGCGAGTCCTAGTAGTGATGTGGTCATATAAATTCCTGGGGCTGAGAGGACTTGGCTAGGTAATCCCAGGGGAGCCCAAGTAATATTTACCATAGCTCTTCTATAGCATCCAGGGACATGGAAAAACCTAATTGAACTGGAAATATTAAAGCAATTACAATTTTTAATACCTGTTTTAATATGAATCAGGCATTTTGAATGCAATGAGAATTTTAAATACCTGTCAAGATTCTATGAGGCTCTTCTGCCTCTTCTCCCATCACCATGCCGAGACACATTTGTATATATAATGCATATATATCAAGATTCGAGTACCATATGGTTTTCAAAAAGACCATGTGTGCAATGACTCCCACATTGCTGCCAAGTATGATCCTAGATCTTTAGCCCCGTCTGATTCATTTTGACTCAGATGGGATATAAATATGGAGACCCAAATTAGAACTAAAAAGATTAGAGTGAACGGGTGTGAAAAGTAGAACGGGACCACCAAGTGCGAGTCCTAGTAGTGATGTGGGCATATAAATTCCTGGGGTTGAGAGGGCTTGGCTAGATAATCCCAGGGGAGCCCAAGTACTATTTACCATAGCTCTTCTATAACATCTAGGGATATATAAAAACCTAATTGAACTGTAAAGCAATTGAAATTTTTAATACCTATTTTAATATGAATCATGCATTTTGAAAGAAATTACTAATTTGAATACCCGTTTTAATATGAATCAGGCATTTTGAATGCAATCACAATTTTAAATAACTGTTAAGATTCTATGAGGCTCTTCTGCCTCTTCCCCCATCACCATGCCGAGATACATTTGTATATATAATGCATATATATCACGATTCTTAAACCTCGATGATATTTAATATTTTTTGGACAGCGAGAAAGGAAATAAAAACACCACTCCATTAATTGTCATTAAGCCAAGAAAGAACTTAATACGACCAGAAAAATGGGTTACATTGGTACCTGCAAGGCTTATAGATTCGAGTCAGAAAACTGATTTAACCTGTAGCTGTCATAAAAAACCCACAACAAAACCCTGGTCTGAGATTATAACGGTGTAAGCAAAATGAGAAAGAATGGGATCAGAAAAGCCAGTCTTTAAAAAGTGCAGAGAAAAATGGAACTGTTGATTCTCATGGTACAGATGAAACAGTGAAGGAAACAACAACCAAGGGCTATGAAATTGGAAAGAAGGCAACCCAAGATGTTACCTAAAGGGCTTTATCGCTCCTTCTTTGGTCTCTTGAGCACTAAATGAACAACTTCTAAATAGAACAACCACTGAACTCTGAGCACTAACCACTAAAATTTGAACAGAAGAACCACTGAACTCTAAGCACCAAAATTATAAACAGAATAACCGAGCTGTAAATAGGGTGTAGTAGAATCGAGTTGTAAATAGGGTATAGCGGAATAGAACAGGTATAGTAGAATAGTGAATCAGCACTGAATAATTGAGAGCTAAATTCATTGTTATGGCAGGAAGGCAGGTCATGCACAACAGAAACCGGAAGCATTATGGCAGCGGGTCATGGAAGAGCAGTGGAAGAGCAAAGAGTGTAAAGTAGGTCATCATGGAAGAGCAGAAATCAGAGCTCATGGAAGAGAAGTGGGCGGAAAGCAGGTTGTCGTGGAAGAGCAGAAATCGGAAAGCAATTTTGGTGAGGGAGAAATAGTCCAAGATATTCAACCTTAACTAGATGTTAATTAAACTAGATGCCAATTTGATGCCAGATGTCAACCAGAGAATCAAAAGGTAGATTACTAAAGTCATTCAAAGGAAGGCCTATCGACCTAATAAAGCCTGCAACATTCTTGATGCGGGTTTGAATGGACAATTGTGGATAAATCATTTGTGTTGATTGATACCATTAGATTGGAAGTTGTTTCATCAAATGGTCATGATTGTTTGGCCATCCATTAGGTTATCGAAACCCTAACTCTGCCTCACCCTCGTTCATTGTGTTTTCATCTCGTCTGCCGCATGAGCTCTGCAACCAAAGAATATTGTCTACTATGGTTTTCAAGTCTTGGCTAGAACTAGATACAAGTAAACACTGCTACCCGAATGGTATGCTCAACTTTCGTATAAGTATGATTGTCAAGGGTAACATGACCTTCGTTTCTTATTTAAGTGTTTTATCGCCACAATATAGATCTCTACTGAGTTTGAATTTACAAACTAACTTTCGAGGATTTTCTGTTGATGGTTCTTCGAATCAATAGTGAATCCAAGTAATTGTTATTATACGGTACCTTCGAATGAAATTATGTAATTTTATTTAACATATAAAATTCTTCCATTTGAGAAACTATCCTCTGACCACAGGGTTTTACAAAGATTTGGTGATGGATGACATTTCAAATGCAAGGCCATTCTTCCGCATTGTGTCAGTGTTCCTCCTTAAGGAGTTGATTGAGCACTGAGGGTTCTCAGCAATTCCCTTCAATAGGTGAAAAATTGCACAATTGATTGGGGTTTTTTCAGGTTATACTATGATGGCCCTAGCTAACCCTATATGCCCCTATCACAGTGTTCATAGCTACATATCTACAGTAGGGTTTAAGGCAATTCAACATACAAAATTTTTCCTCATTATCCACTCTACATGCTATGAATTAAACTATTCTTGTTTCAGTTACCTTTCTAAAGTATGCTCTTTTTCCTCTTTTAGATAATGATTATGAGCATGTTTGATATTTTCGTTTCTCTCCTTGGAGTTTTGTGAGCATGTTTTGTTTACTCACCCGCAACCTATGGTATCACCCTCCACATTGGTTCACTATTCTAATTCAAACCCTTCTTGGATCTAGTCGTAAATTTGGTTGGATAACTTATGAAAGTTTTCTGAGGAGAAAGTCATCCTCTAACAACCAGGTTTTTAACTGGGTCAAGTTGTTTTAACGCTAGAGATGTATGCTCTTGAGGAGTCTCCATCTGGCTTAGTTACTTGTCTTTTGATTAGTAATTACTTTTAAGAATCCTTGAACATATAACAACTCCAGGTCGAAATCCGTGTTCGTTTTCTTTATTTTATATGTACATAATTGTTTAAAGAGTTATAAGGTCCATTTTTATGGTATAAATCTCTAATTTAAATTTCCTTAACTGTTATGATGTTAATAGATGGGTTTGATTAGATATCGGGGTCATTCCCAACCCATCCTAGATGTGAAATCTACACGAATATTTACCATTATTATGTTGAGAATAGGTTTAATCATATTTTTATTATGTGTCTATGTCTTTCAGAAAACAAAATAATTTCAACTTGCATATTATCGTTTATTTTGAAAAATAAACGATAATATGTTTCCATTGCATGTTTTAAAAGAAAAATATGTTTCCATTGCATGTTTGTTATTTGGAGCAAACCACTGTATAAGATACTATTTTAACTTCTATCTGTGGCAAATAAGAAATATTCTAGCTAGTAATATACTTCATTCTTCTTAAGGATTAACAATACAATTATTTATTACAACTATTCTTTCATTATTTTGTATTATTTGAGTTTTTATTTCCATCTCTGTTAGCAAGCATGTATATGAAACAGTAAATAAATTTAATTAAACTGTGTTATATACTTATATATTTTTGTTTTCTTGTTTATTTCCTTTTTGGAATGAATTTTTTGCGTCAAATATCTCACCACTTAGCCACGAGTCTGGTGATGACATCTAGACTCCCCCTCGAGCTCTTCCCCTCGAGACAGTGACATTTATTGGTTAATTAAATCACCTTAAAAAATCAAGACTTTTAGTCCAATTTTTGGTTTCTTCAAGACTCCCACCAGTTTATTTCACTCAGCTCAAGGAGGTTCCTTGGACTATTCGGTAGCATCTTGCCTTCTCATTCAATTCTTTTACTTTCCTCTCCCAAATTTTCTAGCTCCCTAGCCATCCTTGAATTTTCCTTTTGTGGAAAAGGGTGAGTAAACACCTTAACTTTCTTAGGAGGTTTAACAACTATTTTCATGTTCTTGAAAACACCTTTATTCTTATTGTATATTATTCATAGATTGTTTTGGCTAGCTCAGCCATAATTCTTTTAGTGTTCCCATTGTACACATTATGATTGAGAAACAATAGTAAAGTAAAAGTAAAAGAAGTAAAAGTAAGTTAATTGTTCATGTAGTGTGAGATGTTACATCTCCCCCCTATTATGAGGAACATTGTCCTTGGTGTTCTCTTTAATTTATGAAAATAATGTAGGATAAGCTTTCCGCATAAAATCCTCTTCTTCCCAAATGGATTTTTCCAGGCCAAAGTGCTTCCACTTCACTTTAACCTGGGTGATGGCTTGTTTCCACAACGTTGTTTCTCTCCGTTCGAGAATATGAAGAGGTTCTGCCAAAAATTCTCCTTTTGGTTCGACCTACCCATCATCACGAATTACCATTACTAATTTAACTTGTAATAAAATAATTATATACTAGTTTATTTCATCAACTCATTTACCTGCACATTTTTCGAGTTAAATTGTATGTTGAGGATTGTACACATATTTTTTTAACAAGGAGACATCAAAAACATTATGAATCCAGATATGGCTTGGTAACGCGATCTTATATGCTACAATTCCAATTCATTTCAATACTTGAAAAGGACCACAGTATCGGGGTGCTAATTTAGCACACCCTCTCCAGTACAGGGTACTTTTGTTTGGCTTGACTCGCAAACACACATGATCTCCTACCTAGAATTCTCTATAGGTTCTCATTTTGTCAACATAAAATTTTTGTTTGCCTTGGGTGGGCTTTAAGTTCTGGTGAATCTTTTTAACTGTTTACTCCATCTCAGCTTGCATATCAGGACTCAATGTTAATTTTGAAAAGCCTGTTCCAATCTATGGGTACCCTACATTTTCTTCCATAGAACGCTTCGAAGGGACTCATTCCCAATGATTTGTTGTGTTTGTTATTATAAGGAAACTTTGTTGGGTTGTGTTATATTCTTTCCTCAACTAACCTACGTAGTGAACCGAGGGTTAGAGGGAGGTAGAGCCCCCCCTTCATTGTGTTGATTTCCCAGCGGGCGTGTCACAGGGGGGGCGGCAGCTCCCCTTGTCCGGGGACTTTGAGGGGGGCGGGTAGCCCCCCTCTATGGGGTCCAGCGTAGTGCCATGGGAAATTGTTTTTTGGGCCCTATATTAGGTTGGATGAACCTACCTATGGTTTTTCAGTCCATGGTTTTGGATGTGATGGTTTTCGGTCCATGGTATTGGATGCTTCGACATGTATAAATATGAATTGTAACATTGAAAGGAACATAATGAAAAATTAAGCTGGTAGTCCCAGTTTTGGGATCCAGTGGGAAAATATCTGTGTATATGTGTTTTATGTGTTATGCTCTCGCATTGTTTATTTTCTATGTTTTAGAATTCATATGCAGGTAATTTATATAAGGGGTTAAAACCTACATTTGGTATCAGAGCAGTTTTGGCTTCAAGGGGACGTCTTTGTTGCTGACAGGTTTCGCTTGGGCCTATGGTAGACCCTATTCAGTGGGAGATCTATGAGATCGATTATAGTGGTACAAGAAGATGGCGAGCAGTGGAAAGATAGAGATCGAGAAATTTAATGGTTAGAGTTTTTGAGTTGTGGAAACTCAAGATGGAGGATCTGTTGGTGGATAAAGATCAATGGATCACGGTAGATCCAGGTACTAAACCAATAGGAGTGACCGATGAAGAATGGAAGAAGTTGGATCGAAAGGCAAAGAGCACGATACGATTGTGTGTCTTAGATTCAATATTGCTGAATGTATGAGGGGAAGCTATGGTGAAGGCTTTGTGGGACAAGTTAGGGACTTCGTACCAATCTATGTCTCTGGTGAATAAGCTGTTCTTCCAAAAAAAAATTGTATAACCTGAGGATGAAAGATGGAGACTCGGTGACAAAGCATCTGAATGCATTTAATACTGTGGTAAGTTAGTTATCATCTGTTGATATAAAAATTTTAGATGAAGATAAGTGCATTAGTTTGTCATGTTCTCTACCAAATTCATGGGACAGTCTGGTTATTGCAATAGGTAGCAATGAAACTGCGTTGCAGTTTGATGAAATTGTCTCATCCTTGCTGACGGAGGAGATGAGATGGAAAAATATGGAGAGTCAGAGTGGTGATGCCTTGTCTGTATGAGGACAGTCCCAGAACAGAAACAAAAATAAGTCATCAACTGGGAGATCTAAATCTATAGGAAAACTTGTAAAGGTGGTGTGCTGGAAATGTGGATAGGAAGGGCACTACAAAAGGGACTATAAATCTAAATCTCCTAACAAAGGAAAGGGATCTAATGATGCTCCTTCTGCAGAGGTGAAAACCACCTCAGATGAAGGTGGGGATGTGTACTTAGCTTCTTCAAGTACACATGTAGATCATGAGGCATGGTCGATTAACTCAGGTGTGTCCTTTCACTTCACTCCCCATAGAGAGTGGTTCTGTGAGTATGAGAAATATGATGGTGGTGATGTCTTCTTAGGGGATGATAGGAAGGCTAGAATCATTGGTTGCAGAAAAGTAAAGTTGACGTTGCAAGGTGGAAGGGTTAGAACACTTCTGGGTGTTCTACATATTCATGCATTCGCCAGAAATTTGATTTTCGTAAGAAAGATGGATGATGCAGGTGTAAAAACAGTGTTTGAGAAGGATACCTACAAGATGGTTCGAGGAGAACTGATATTAATGCGAGGAGTTCAGACTGGAAATCTGTATAAGCTACAAGGTAGCACTGTTGTTGAAGGGTGCAACAATTCTGTGGTTCCTGAAAGTGGAGTAGAAAATCTAGTGGCCTATGGAGAGAAGACCATGTTGTGGCATCAAAGGCTTGGACATATTGGAGAGAAGGGCCTTCAAATACTTCATGGTAAAGGTATGGTAGAAGGTATCAGTAATAGCTCTCTGGATTTTGATTTTTGAGAAAATTGTGTATATGGGAAGCAGAATCGGGTGAGTTTCCCCTCTGGTGGTAAGAGGGCGAAACATATATTAGAGCTTGTGCACAGTGATGTGTTTGGACCTATGAAGGTTCCATCACTGGGTAAGTTTGTGTACTATGTATCATTTATAGATGACTTCTCAAGGAATACATGGATATATTTCCTTAACAAGAAACCTGAAGTCTTTGACAGGTTTAAATATTTTAAGGCTCTGGTGGAAAACTAGACAGAGAAGAAGATGAAGGTGCTGAGGACAGATAACGGTGGAGAGTTTTGCAGTAAGGAATTTGAATAATTTTGTAAGAAGTGTGGTATAGCACGACAGAATACTACTCCATATACACCTCAGCAAAATGGAGTTGCAAAAAGAATGAACAAGACATTTATGGAAAGGGCAAGAAGCATGCTCAGTGGTGTCGGGTTAGGATAGGAATTCTAGGCAGAGGCAATGGAGACATCATGTTACTTGGTCAACATATCACCTTCATCAATGTTGGAGGATAAGACTCCGCAAGAGGCATGGAGTGGTAAGAAACCCTCTCTTTCACATCTGAAGGTATTAGATGTGATGCATATGTACATGTTCCAAAGGAGAAACGAATTAAGTTGGATAGTAAATCTGAAAAGTGCATCTTTATTGGGTATAAGGATAGTTTAAAGGGTTATAAGCTTTGAAACCCAGCAACAAGGAAGGTTGTGTACAGCCGAGATGTGGTGTTTGGAGAGGTGAAATATGTTATTAAACATGAATTCCAACCAAAGGAACCTGAGAAGATAGAGCTTGAGCTAAATGAGGAAGAATCAAACTCTACAGTAGAGGAGGAATCATGATATGAAGAACCACAAACTATGGGTGTAAGAAGATCAGTTCAAGAAAGAAGGAAACCAAAAAGGTATAGTCCATCTGATTTCTATTCAAATTTTGCTTTATCTATTACTGATGATGATCCCAGAACTGTGAAGGAAGCAGTAGATTCAAAGGATGGAAAACTCTTGAAAGAGGCCATGGTTGATGAAATGGTATCTTTGCACAAAAATGACGCTTGGGATTTGGTGGAGTTGCCAGCTGGAAGGAAACCCATTGGCAGCAAATGGTTGTTCAAGAAGAAGAAAAATGCAGAGGGAAAGGTGGAGAAATATAAAGATCATTTGGTAGAAAAAGGTTATTCCCAGGTGCCAGGAATTGATTTTGGTGATATTTTTGCTCCTGTTGCCAAGGTAACTTCTATTAGATTACTTTTATCTGTTGCTGCTGATTTTGATTTTTAGGTAGAACAGATGGATGTGAAGACAACATTTCTTCACGAGGATCTGGAAAAGGAGATCTACATGAAGCAATTTGAAGGCTTTGCAGTGAATGGTAAGAAAAAATTGGTATGCAAGTTAAATAAGTCTCTGTATGTGGTAAAACAATCTCCAAGGATGTGGTATCAGAAATTTGATACATTTATACGGGGACTTGGCTTCACTAGAAGCAAAGCAGATCATTATGCGTATTTTAAATTAATTGTTGACCATGTTATTTATCTGGTCTTGTATGTGGATGATATGTTGTTGGTTGGAAATGACAAAGAAATTATCCACGATTCGAAGGCCCAATTGTCCTCCAAATTCAACATGAAAGATCTTGGTGCTGCAAATTATATTTTGGGCATGGAAATTAAAAGAGATTGGGAAAAGAGGAAGCTCTAATTAAACCAGAGGAAGTATGTTGAGATAATATTGCAGAGGTTTAATATGCAAGATAGTAAACCGGTGAAGGTTCCTATTCCTATAAGTGTAAAGCTATCTGTTGAACACTATCCCAAGACACAAGAAGAGGAAGATGATACATCTTGTGTTCCATATGCAAGTGCACTCAGTAGCCTGATGTATGCAATGGTCTATACTAGACCAAACATTGCACATGCAGTGGGAGTATTGAGCAGGTTTATGTCAAAACTAGGGAAGGAGCATTGGACAACAGTGAAGCCGGTTTTAAGGTATTTGCATGGCACTAGTGATTATGGTTTGTGCTACCAAGGAAGACCGAGATTGGGCAGAGTTTTGGATATTTGTGGCTTTGTTGATGTAGACTGGGCTAGATATTTGGATAAGAGAATATCTACAAGTGGGTACGTGTTTAACCTATTTGGATGAGGAGTCAGTTGGATGAGTACGAAACAATCTGTAGTGGCACTATCAACTACAGAGGCAGAATACATGGCAGCCACTCATGCAAGCAAGGAAGAAGTTTTGTTGCAGAGAACATGTTCAAGTATTGGGTTAGTACATGGAACTATAGGGATAGACAGTGACAGCCAAAGTGAAATTTTCTTGGCAAAGAACCCTGCTTATCATTCAAGGACAAAACACATTGATGTTCAGTATCACTTTGTGAGGGTTATGATAGAAGACAAAAAGGTGTTGTTGGTAAAGGTGGACACTTTGAAGAATACTGCAGATGCATTGAAAAAATCTATGAGCTCTGAGAAGTTCTCCTGGTGTAGAGAAACAATGGGCACTTCAGGGCTGGAAAAATGACTAAGGTCTCCTGTGGCCCCCAGTGGAAAGAAAACAACAAGTGGGAGAATGTTGGGTTGTGTTATATTATTTCCATGACTAACCTACGTAGTGAACTAGGGCATTAGAGGGGGGGGCGGAGCCCCACCTTCATTGCACTGATTGTGCAGTGGGGGGCGGGTAGCCCCCCTCTGTGCATGTCCTTTGGGTGAACCTAGCTATGGTTTTTCAGTCCATGGTTTTGGACGTGATGGTTTTCGGTCCATGGTATTGGATGCTTCGGCATGTATACATATGAATTGTAACTTTGAAAGGAACATAATGAAAAATCAAGCTGGTAGTCCCGGTTTTGGGATCCAGTGGGAAAATCTCTGTGTATATGTGTTTTATGTGTTATGCTCTCACATTGTTTATTTTTTGTGTTTTAGAATTCGTATGCAAGTAATTTCTGTACGGGGTTAAAACCTACAAACTCCACCTAGTGGAGGTAGCCTTCCCACTTATTTGGCTGCTGCATCATAAACATTCTTAACATATCCTATAAAACTTAATTAACCTGTTCAGTCTGTCGATCCGTCTGAGGATGATACGCAGTACTGAATTGGATCAGTGCCCAATCGAGAGGAAAGGGTCTTCCAAAATGTGGATGTAAATATTACATCCCTATGAGAGATCACTACTTTGGGTATCCCATGCAGTCTAAATACCTCTCTCATAAAGATATCAACAATTTCGACAATCTTGTAAGTGGATTTTACTATTATAAAATGAGTGGTTTTACTTAGCTTATTGTTGTAGCGGTTACAATCGCCCTCCAAAATTTTTCCTTAGCCTGTTTTGGAGCCTCCCATACCAACCTTACACAACACTTTGTCTTTCTTCATTAAGTACTCAAGCTTCAGTGTTTTCCTTGCACAAGGCAGCATGTCAATCACAGTTGATCCATTTCCCTCACATGCTGCTCATTTGAACTTGGTCCAGCTGCAGGCTGAGTAGCTTCCCAGTGAAAGTTGCACATTTCTAGAGGGCAACCAGCCTACCCTCTAGGAATTGCACAATTCCCTCTGATATCTTTCTGGGCTCCAAGTTTGCGCAATCCTGCCAGCCTACCCTTCCAGCAGGGTTTGCACAGATTTTCCCATCAACAAGTTGTTCAGCCGGGGAATTGCGCAAACCTGGGTAGCAGTCAACTGTTGGGCCCAAAAATTCCACAATCCCTTTGAGCAATTAACCTAGCTTACAATCAGGAATGCATATTTTTCCCAAGCAGTTGAGCATTGGCATGCATGGACAGTCTGATTGACTAGTTCCACTCGGGACCCAGGAAACTTGACTTGCATGCATGCATGACTTGATCTTCCTGGAATACTAAGAGACAACATGAAAAAGGAATTCCATGATTTAGGAAGCTATTTTTAGCAGTTGGGGGTTACATGAAAAGTTGTTTTAGAAGTTTCCCTCCAAGCGTCGCTTTTTGCTATATTTGTGGCATGCACGTCTTGAGACCAAAATTATTTATTCGACACATTAGAGCTCATTCATTCACATTGATATTGGAGATCTGACATCCCACAACACATGCAAGACTCTTCGACACATCCGGCTCAACTATTCATGGGTAAGTGGTCTGAACTTCTCTTTTTCAACATTTCTATCCCTTTTTGTATATTCGCTTGTGTGAGTGTTGTTTGCTTGATTTCATTGAATGCTTGCTATCATTTACATATATTCTAGCTTGTCCTAGATTTGTTTCAATTTTCATTTCTATCTCACTATTGTGGAATGCATGAAATTGTTTTGCACAGATGTTCTCCCAACCATTGAACGACCTCACCCCCATGCATGTTGATTTGTTTTCTCAATCTTCCATTCGTTCTTTGCATGTACTATTTATCACTTTTGCTATCACTTAGTGTTGCCATGCATTTCATCGACTTGCTTTCAGTTTCGCATTAGTGACTCGGGCCAACCTTGAGCTGGTCTCTCCCTTCACTAACGCTGCATTGCACAATCTGGAGAACGAAGGTTCACATTCATCTTCAGATTTGCACATTATAGCCCAGCACTGGCCTCCTAGACTCAATTGCACATTTCTTGAGGTCAGTGGCTGCTTGGCCCAAAAATGTGCGCAACTTTGTCCCTAGGCCAACATTCTTTCCCAATTGGAATCATGCATTGCATAATCCCAGTAGCCAACTACCTAACTGGATAGCGCATTTTGCAGATCCAGAAGCCAATTTAGCTTCCCAGTTAGTCCAGACTACCTGTTCTACAGTCCTGTCAGCTAGTCACTCAGCCTCCTAGTGAAATTTGTGCAATCTTGCTCATCAGTTCCCTAGGTATGTGTTGATTCCTTCCCAGGACTTGCTTTGTTTTCACTGACATATTTCTTGCCATGCATGTTTCTTGTTTCCAAAACTTTTACGTGTTCGTCTGTCTCAATGGCCTCCAAGAGAGTAAGATCCCATGGCATTGATGGTGTTTCATTTAGAACAACAGCTTAGTAGGTGTCCTCTAGCATGCCGACCTCCGAAGATACGAAGTTATATATGGACAAGGACATCAAACTAAAGTGGCAAGACATGAATGAAACATTCGCAAGTAATTTTGGGGAAGACATTGAAGATTGTCAGGTGTATGTGAACATTCATACATCCAGCTTGTACCAGATTGCATGCAGATACCCCGTGTTCCCATGTGTGGATATGATTCACTGGATCATCTCTCACGCTAACCCTAAGAGGATGACCTTGAGCAGTGTTAGTGGGACGAAGCTTGCAACCTTCTAGGCATGAGACTACGATGAAATGTATCAGATGGACAAGCCCATGACTGTCATGACCCCTCCATTCAGCTTGCCCAATAGCAGAGGCCACTCCAGAGATATTCTAAAGGATTGGGTAAAGGAACCAGCTCATTTCAAGATGAACCCTAATCAGATCTATAAGATGAATATATTGAGGAAGGCATACCAATACTTGGTCATATTCACATGTCAACTGAGTGGCCAAGCGAGCACTGAAACCTTCCCTCAGAGTTGGGTGGTTGCGCTAGACCAACTGGCTATAGAAGGAAGATCGTGCAACTGGTCCAGCATACTGGCTCACCAACTAAAGGAGCAAGTCACCCCTAAATTCTAGGTGTAATCTGTGCCCGACATGAATTCTTGGGTTTGAGTGGGAATGGTCACCGGCAAAGACTGTTGTGAGCACATATTTCAAGCTATTCTCCAAATGTAGCTTCAGAGGAGTGATCAAATGGTTGTCCGACCATCTTCTCACCCCATTGTACCGGTTGATGTTCAAAAATGATCCACCCTCCTTGTCAGAAGAAGCAATGAAGGCATTGTTAAGCATTGTAGATTGGTATGCCTCACCAAATGACATGTTCATATGAGTGTTCAGTGTGGAGAAGCCTCTGCATGTTATGCTAAATTTTTCTTTGGACGTGCTTATCATGTCGGAAGTAGCATATCATATCTCAACAGGATTAACAACTAGGCTGCAGTAGAAGAAGAAGGCACCTTGGCCCACTCTTTCATTGCGGGTTGGGTTATATGAGATTCGAAGTGTCAATC
The DNA here is from genome assembly GCA_031772625.1 of Pinus tabuliformis. Lineage (NCBI taxonomy): Eukaryota > Viridiplantae > Streptophyta > Pinopsida > Pinales > Pinaceae > Pinus > Pinus tabuliformis. The sequence continues at coordinate 718,870,534 of CM062805.1, forward strand.
AAGCAGATGTCAAAGCTGAACAAATGAGGAAGTACCTGTTCGACCTTCAAAGCTTCAGCTTGTATGACCCACATTGCATTGTGAAGGATCACTACATGAGAGTTCAGTTCAATTCGAACCATGGGGCATTTCATTGGGCTGAGGAAGACTCGTGGAGGTATTGTTACGATTACTCCAGACCCAATGAACATGTCAGTTTCGCCATATAATGGTTAACACGATAGCATGAAGCAGCACCACGGAGAACACCAGCAATAGTAGCAACAACAGAGGCAACAGAGCCAATCATACTTGTGTGCAACAAAGGGAAGAGAAATATTGTCAACCGCATGGAGGAGGAACAAAGCTACAAGTTTCGAGCAGATCTACTTGTAGAGCAAGAAGCTAAGGCTATTCAGGCAAAGAGGCAGTAGTGCAACATGCGTATCGCGCGAAGCCTAAGGGAGAAGAAAAGAATGAGAGAAGAAGAGAAAGAGTTGCACGAGCTAAGAGAGCAAGTCTGGAAAGAACAACATCTGCACCAACATGAGAAGGAAACCCGACAGTAGTGTTAGCACCCAGGTTGTTCCCTTTCACTCCCAAGGGAATACGGCCGGGGTAACCACTAACCAATCTTTGGATTACAGTTTCTAGCCACACTGTAATCAGAGAGGGCTCTCTCTTTCTGATTTGTCTCTGTTTTGGTAGTATTTTAGGCTAGCTATGATGTACAGGGTTTTGTTTTATGTTTTGGTTGAGGGATGTCTTCTGCATCTAAGGTGTAAGTTCTCAGGCAGTATTAGTCCATTGGGCAATGGAGTCTGTGGCTACAGGTTGACTGAATATTGAGTTGAGTTACTGAAATTACAGGGCCATTTAAATATCTCATGGAACAAATCTGAAATTGTGATTATGAGGTGTGTTTAACCAGTGAAAGGCAATTAAGAAATTTTCACTAAGCTGGGTGTGAGAAAGAGATATGTTGCACAGGAGCAAACTTGAATTCCTGAAACAACAATCACTGTGAAAGTATATAGTTTGAAAGTGCAGCAATCAAGAATTACACCTTTATAACTGTAACTGAAGAAAACATTTGTAATAGCATAGATTGAGTCTAGAGTAATTTGTGATTAAATCCTAGAACTATTCTTTTTCTTTGCCATTAACTGTGAAACACAAAACATGAATGAGCTATGAGAAGATGACAAAACACATAACTAAGAGTTTGAAGAAAACTTATTGATTCACGAAACACGCAGGAATCCTGTAACATTCAGCAAAACACCATAATGACTCAGATAACGCAGAGCTTTGGAAATTCCATCAGCTTTTGTATTAATAGTCTGGAAAATTTACAGCATCAGAAACTCTTGAAGAGAGATCAACAACCACCCCTCCAAGATTATGCGAGGGGGGAATATATACAATTGGTCATACAAAATATCTGGAGTCTTGAGTCATTCTAGAAATGAATACGTTCACCCACTTTTCAAGATAGTAGATAAGAAAGTTATTACATCATTGAATACAAAATAAGTGCTCTTTATGTATGTCAAAATATATTTTGACCTTTGGAGGCCACTGAGTCGGTCTGAACGTTCTGCTTTAACTCTGGAAAAAGTGCCTTTATGGCTGTCGTGCTGTAGTTTTTTGGCCCTGTCATCTGTAGCTGTCAATCTTGCTTTATTGGCCGATTAGTTCTGCTGAGTTGGCCTAGCCTTTTCCTTTTCATGCCTGCTGGTGTTATCAGATTTTCTTGTGCATGATCACTTATGAAATTAAATGGAAATTTGATTTACAGGCTCTGGTTTATAATATCATCTATATTGCCTTAGTCCACCATTCCTGTGTGGGCAATTGATGTCTTAGAATTGCATCCAAAGTCTCATCTGCCTCGGTATATTTGTAGAAGTTTGGAGGCACCTCAAACAGATGTTTGATCTCATCCATGATAAAAAATAAGTTTTCTATCCTGTTATAGAGACTTTGTCCTGTAGCTGGCCCTGTTTCCTCTGAGGTGCTGGGCCTTTCAGTGATCTGATTTGTGGTGAATGTGTTGACCCTCTTGGCATACTGCTCATGTGTAAGTAGCCTTCCTGCGCTGTTCAGTAAGCCAGGGAGACCTCTGTTTTGCAGTGCCACAAACTTGTCCATGAATCTATTGACCTCCGTCTGCATGTCCTGGATCCTTCTTTCTAGTGTCTGCACCAGGTTTCTTAGTGTTAGGACCCTCTTTATTAACAAAATAGTCTCAGTCCTGTTGGAGATTCCCATAGTTGCTAACTGAGCACTTGTTCTATTATTAAGCACATTGATCATTCTATTGGCAACCTCAGGCATATTGCCTAGAGAGGCCCTTGATCTCTGAATTTCCCTCTGTGCTTTTGCAATGAGCTCCAACTGTTCATGAATTGTCTCAATATACTGCCATTGATCAGTGATGGATTGGCCAATATTGGCCCATAGCACTGTCTTGAGCTCGGCCACTACTTTATCCAGTTTGAGCTCCTTCTCCAGCTCCTTTATCCTGTCTTTGAGGGCTTTTATTTCCCTGCCCTTTTCTGCCACAGTCTGCTTGGATTTATCATATCTTTCATTTACCTTGGTTAAATTCTCCCTGGCCTCATTTAATTCTGTCATTTGGGCTTCCAGGGCCTGAATCTCATTTCTCAGCTTTTGCATATCCAGGCTTGGGGCCTGCTCTGTTGTTGGTGGTGGTGATGAGGTAGAAGGTGCTGCCTGTTCTGTTTGTTGAGTGAGGGGAGCAGTAGTTGGAGGAGCTTCCTCAAGGTTAATTATTTCTGGAGGAGGCTGAGATGTTTGACCTCCTTCCTTTTGCTGTAATGCTGCTTGTAATGCTGCCTGTGCAGCCTCTGATTCTCCCAGCTTTTCTTGAGCCTGGATCAGTTGTTTATATAAAGATACCAGCAAGGCTGTCGCATCTTGATCATGCCTCAGCTGGGCAACTTCATCCATTTGAGGGTGAATAGTTGCTGGGATTTTGATCTTTTTCCTCAAAGCTGCCATGTCTGCATCCCTCAATTTCAATATTTCTTGTATGCCCTTGATGTCCTTGGGATCATGCCCAATCTCTATGATTATATCTTCTAAGGACCTGATCCTGTTGTCCTTTGCTTGAGAGGATGCTCTCTCCAACTCAAGTTGGGCAGCTGTATTATTTAGGCTATTTTCTAGCCTGTAGTTATCCAGTGTCTTGTCTGCCAAGGAGGCATACACCATCTCACCCGTTTGCTTATGCAATTCGATTTTGTCCATTGGGTGGATGTCCTTGGCAAGGACCTCAAGATTGGTCCTCAAGTAGTCTGAAGGGGACTGTGGTTGCAATGCAGTTGGCATGAAGTGACTCATGATCATTTTGCCTTCACTAACATCATATGCAGACATTAGTCTTTGCTGGTTAGTGGGAGCCATTTTTAACAAATGATTATATAGCTGTATTTTTATTGGCTCATTCCTCCTTTTTATGTCAATGAACTGCTGTTTGATGCTTAGTTCACCTTCTCTCTGCTGGCTTGAGGAGCTGACTTCTCCTCCCACTATCCTCTCTTGCTCCTGCTGAAAGGAACTTGCTGAGGCCTCCATACTTGGTGGGCCCATGCCCAAAGATTGCCCCATAGGCATTTCCTCTTCTGAAAGGGGATTCATTCTGTGTATTTTCACCCCTTGAGTTGTTGTCGTTGTGAGGGGAGTCTCTCTGTCCCTCTTTCTACTTATATCCTCCTTTTGTGGGGTTTGGAGGATTGAGGCTTCAGCCGTTGTTTCCTGTCTAGGAGGCACAATTTGTGGTGGCTGTTGCTCAGTTAAAATTGGGGCCTCAGCTGCCTTTTCTTGCTGTAGTGGCTGCTCTTTCTCTTGCTGCCCCTCTTGTGGCTGTTGTGCCTGTTGTTGTTGCTGCTGTACCTCCTCATGAGGTGGCTGTTCTGGTTCCATTTCCTTGTTCTTGCCTTTGGTAGAGGTTTGCTCAGTGGCTTTGGCTGCTTGCTGATTTGCTGCGGAGGAAGATGCAGCTGTTCCCACTTGAGTGCTTGGAAGAGTGAACACCTGTGAACAAAGCTCTAGGTCAGCCACCTTTTTCAGATTTCTTAGTGATCTTTGATTTAACTCTTCTTGTGTGATAGGCTCCTCTAAGGTTCCTCTCCTCCACTTTGTTTGATTTGCATACTTTTCTATATGAGGAAGCCTTACATGGTCATAACTGGCCAGCCTATATTTGACCCTTCTTAGGCTTATGAAGTGATTGGGGTCATAAGGTTTCCAAAGGAAATTGGTTTTCAGGCCAAGGGATTCTAACATTCTATCCGCCTCTTGCCAGCCTTCCTCCCTTTTGTTGTAGATAAAGTGGCCTAATTGGTTCCTGACCTTGAGCTGTGCTTTCTTGCCTCTGCCTGAAAAGTGTAGCACATCAGCATTCCCAAATTGCCTGAAGTATTCCAGGGAAAAAAATCTCATGGGCACATATTTGGGCAATCTGTATGGGGGCAACTCACACCCATATATCCTTATAACTGTGTGGTTCTGGTAGAAGTACCAGTCCCCAATGCTGTAAGATTTAGACAACTGAAGTATACTTTGCATCTCATCAGTTAGTCTTGGAGGAGGTGAGCTCATCATCAGAGACATGGCTGGGTGGATGAAGAGATCTATGAACTCACAGTAGGTATATGGAGAGTCAGGTCTGCAGTGGAGGACAGAGGACCAATAGACCACTGACCTTGGATTTCCTTGGGCATCCACTCTTTTCACAGCAAAAGAAAACTTTTCATGTTGATAATATAGGATCAGGTGGTAGATGTAAGAGGTGTATCTAAACACCTTTTCTCTTGCCAAGTTCATGAACTGCTCATGTATCTTATCAGAGATGTAGGTGGCATAATCATAGCAGACTGGAGACTTGCCAGGAGCGAACATGAGCATGATCACCAGCACAGTTTCATCAACAAATTCAATTGAATTATAGCCCAAAATGGGACTAATCATGTATGCAAGATCTCTGCCCAATTGGTTAAGGTATACTTGGTTAATAGGAGGATACTTCACAGAGTCAGAGCCAATGTACAGCTGATTGAGTTTGGTGACCTGAGCATCTGTCAATCTAGCTCCTTGATTTATCAAATCTATTAGTGATAAAGGAACTAATTTCTTCTCAGTCTCGAAGTTCAGCATCTCTTTGATAGCTTCAGGGGTGACAAAGAAAACAACTGAGCCTGAAGGGTCAAGCACAGCCCTCTGAGTAGGGTCATAGCATTCGGCACATAGATGGATTAAATCAGGAAACTGGTTGACCTGAGGGAGCTTGAAGATAGGGAGAGAAGAGTCCCATATGCCCAATACATCTGTTCCACTCTCATGTTTAGCCTTCAATTCATTTAGCAGGTGGATGTGGAACTTGGTCTTCATCAGCATTTCCTCTGTTATTTGATAATCCAGGTCTGCTAGAGGTTGCCAGTCCAATTCTCTCTGAGGGGCATTTAAAGGGGCAACATTCAAGGCTACAGGTGCTACTGGAGGCTCCATGGTCACCTTTAGGATTTCTGTTTGTTTATAAACTGGTGTTACTGTGCAGAGCGACACCAAAGAGTTTTTCTTTAGAGAGAAAGGTGAATTACTGATGGACAGATAATAAATGGTCAATTACAGCAATTGAAATACTGCTCAAAGAATGGATAAGACAAATGCCTGGCTTTAGACTCTCTTTCACAACAAATTGGTGTAGTTTAGGCTATCAGTCCACGATTGCACGAACTGAATGTAAATTTTATGAAAACACTGGTAATAAAGCTCAACTAGTGAATTTCGACCTTACAGTGCAAATGGGGACTAGGCACAAGGGATTCGCCGGTGAATTATGTGTTTTTTCACTGTTTTAAGCTAGTTTTGGCGATTCACAGACAAAATGAGGCGCAGGAGGGATTTACAGGGATAAATACCTGGCAACTGTCAACAATGGTCACGAATGCAGGTGGAAATGGCGCGCTAGCGGTCTCCAGGTCGAATTCAGCAGGTTGGCATGAGTTTGGACGTGAAAAACATGCAGAGAAAACGACAGCCGTTTTTGTAAAAAGTGCAAAAAACGCGAAATTTTGGCCAAAATATGGATTTTTTGGAACATTGGCGCTTTTTTTTGGATGACGTCAGCATGACGTCATCAGGTGGGGTCAAGGTCGGATGACGTCAACATGGCGTCATCGGGTGACATGGCGGCATAAGAGAGGTCCATGGGGATGGTGAGGTGGCAGACAGGTGGAGCACATGCGGACGGGGGTGCCGACGCGGTGATGACGCTGGCGGTGACGCTGGCGGTGATGCTGGCAGGCGGGTTCACCGAAACCGGAAGTGGTTAGCGGTTTCATATCGCACCGCCTTCCATACGGAAGCAGAATTGTCAGAGGGGCCTCCGATACGATGTGGGGGTGACGCGTGGTAGAGGCCTGACGTCACCCTCTGACAAATTTCGGACGTCGGGGCCGGTCCGAAATGCACGAGGGCCGTTGGATGAAAAGGGCCCGATCCGACGGTCGACGGATCGTTGAGGTGGCCGGACGATACGGATGGGGAGCGGGATTAAAATAATAATTCTTTTGAGATTTGCGCCCGGCGGGAACCTTAGGATTTTGGGAAATTTACATGGTTTTTTCAATGTTTTTATAAAAATGCGGATAGCGCTTAAGACTTAGGGTAAATGAAAAAGTGGGTTTTTTGTATGTATTTTTCAAATGAAGCGGGTTAGGGGCAAGAAGGGGTTTATCACAAGGTTTCTTGGCAATGTGAAGGGTTTAGTGGGTTAAATGACTTCTGAAGGGGAAAGAGGGGTAAGGCTTAGGGCTCTTAAACTGACCAGATGTCAATTTAATCCCTGATAGTGAACATAGGGCTATAATGCCAAGGGGAGGGATATTTATACAATGCTTGGGGTTTATACACCATAGTGTTATAATAGTAGGGAAAGGGTAACATAGGGGATTTAGATAATAGAAGTTAGGGGTTAATATGGATGGAAAAGGTGAATGAGGAGTGAAATCACTAAGTTTATGTGAAGATAACTTAGCTTAGGGAGTAGATCAAAATAAAAAGATTTTTAGACAAGAAATGTGGCTTTCAAAGGAATAAGAACCAGCATAAAACCTCAAGTTCTTTCATGAACACAACTGATGAAGTGATGTTAGTAATGAAGGTGAAAAAGGGGAAAAGGAAGTTAGTCATGCTTCTTTATTTTGCTGCAACATGATGGAGAAGAAGACCTTCTCAATCCATTGATATTCCTTTGTGAATAGGTCAGCACACATTGAATTGAAAGGAATGACATTTCTACAACCCCATCTGCCTACCCATCTATTTGCCTAGCATTTTTTGTTTCTTCATGGAGGGTGCACTTAGACTTGCAGACCCTTATGTACCTTTTCTTTTCTTTGGCTTTTTCCTTTTGATTTTCTATCTAGAACTACCCTTATTGCTTCCAAGGTCCCAGATTAAGCAGTTGGGAACCTTACTTCTCTACCTAAGCTAATGGTCTGCCAAGATTAAACAGTTTGGAAAGACTTCTTTCTCTATTCTATGACAGCAAAATTGAAACATGGCCTGATCCAGATTAGGCTTTTGGACCATCCATCAAAACTTAGTCACCATAAAGCTATATACACACCTTGTCTCTTTTTGGAAATATGGGATCTTTGTATCACCAAAGCAGAGCATATTTGGAACTTTATTTTCCAATCATGAAATATGAAACCTATTGATATAGGTAGCTAATAGTGGCTCCACATGGGGATGGCTTTTCCATTCGAAAAGCCAAGAACAGCAGGTCAGAATGCCTAGGCCCTTGACTGCTTTTACTAAATCCTGAAGTATGCTGCTTTGACATGCCAAATTGTACTCTTCCCATCTTGGTAGATCTCTAAACTCATTTGCCCTTTGCTGATAAATAATAAAACTTGAGAAACTGCATTTTTACATTTTAACAGAAAGTAATATATACACCTGAATATGTACAAGGGAAACTCAGGCTACACCTATGGGTAGTAGTCAAAATAGTGCTTCAACATCCTGCCATTCACAGGACCTTCATCCAAATCAGTTTCTTTAAGACTTTTAAGGAAATAAGTATTGTTTCCTTGTACTGCTTGAACAACAAATGGTCCTCTCCAAAGGGAATCAAATTTTCCATGTTTTCCCTTATCTTCTCTTCTTGAGTCCCACTTGAGGACTTTGTCTCCAACATTAAAATCTTCTGCCTTGGTCCTTCTGTCAAAGGCTTTCTTTAACTTTTCTTGTAAAACTTGAACTCTGCTGTAAACTTGGTCTCTAGTTTGCTGCAAACATATTATTTGATTTACCCTTCTTTGCATATCATTTGGCTCAGCTTGACTCTCTTGAAGTAATTTCATGACAGGGATTCCCAGTGATGAAGGAAATTTGGCTTCCAATCCATAAACTAACTCATATGGGCTGATCCCAATTGATCTTTTGGTTGTTAGTCTATCTGCCCATAAGGCATTCACAATATTTTTATGCCAATTCTTCTTATTTTCTTCCAATACCTTCTTCATGATGTTCACAAGGCTTTTGTTTGATGATTCAGCAAGGCCATTTCCTTGGGGATAATATGCAGTAGAATGGCCCAAGGTAATGTGAAATTTGTGACAGAAATTCACCATCTTCTTAGATCTGAAGGCAGCAACATTGTCTGTTATTATTTTATCAGGACAACCAAATCTAGAAAGAATATTGGTCTCAATGAACTGAATGATAGTGGAATCATTTGCTTGTCTGCATGGAACAACTTCAATCCATTTAGTAAAGTAGTTTGTAGCTGTTAGAATCCATCTATGTTGGCCTGAAGATGAAGGGTGAATTTCCCCAATGAAATCCAAGCCCCATTGTTGAAAAGGTCTCTCTGTTGCAATAGGCCTCAAAGGAAGTGGCAGTAACTTTCTCTTTCCCTCAAACACTTGACAGTTGTGACAAGAGGTGGTGAATTTCCTGACATCAGAGAAAACAGTGGGCCAATAATAACCAGCCCTCAAAATCTTATCCACAGTGGACTTCCAATACAAGTGTGCACCACAGTCACCTGCATGAAATTCTTTGGTGATATTGTTAGCTTCATTTTCAATCAGGCAGTTTAACAGTATACCTTCATGGTTTTTCCAAAGCAAATTGCCTTCCACGACACAAAATCTTGAAGCTTTCATTTTTAGGAACCTACACTTAGTTCTGGACAATCCTGATGGAGCACACAGGTTTTGTAACACATAACATATATCAGAGTACCAAGGGGATTGTTCAAAGGCTACATTGATCTTTGGAGTCGCCAGCTCCGGTTCATTGTCCAGCTGGTTTATGTCTAGGGCTTGGAAGTTTGCTTCTGTCATTAGTTTGGCCAAGCCTTGCCCTTTTATTAGTTTTGTTGGTTTTATCTCAATATCAAATTCCAAGATGTTGGCAATCCATTTTCCTCTTCTACCTTCCAAGTTTTCTTGAGTGAGAATGTCTTTAACAATGGGACTTGGCACATAAGCTATAACATGGGAATAAAGGATGTAAATCCTAAAGTCTTTAATGGCCTTGACCAAAGCATAAGCTTGTTTCTCCATGATTTGATATTTCAGAGGTGCATCTCTAAGAGCTCTGCTAAAGAAAGCAATGGGTTTCTCATTTCCTTGGTCATCTTTTTGTAATAAAACAGCAGCAATAGTATGCTGGGAGGCAAAAGAGAAAATGATAAATTCCCTGTCAAATTGAGGATTTGTTAAAACTGGGGTTTGGGTAAGGGCCAATTTTATGCCTTCAAAGGCTTGATTTGCTTCAACTGTCCATTTCACTTTTGAGTCCTTCTTTAGCATGTTATTCAGTAATCTAATCAATTCTGCTAAGTTTGGGATAAACCTTCTCAAGAAGTTGATCTTACCCAAGAAGGCTTGCAATTCTTTGATGTTTCTTGGGTGGGGCATTTGCAAGATAGCTTGTATCCTGTCTGGGTCAATTCTGATGCCATCCTTTGAAATGATATGTCCTAAGAGCTTTCCTTCTTCCAAACCAAATAGAGACTTCTTTGGGTTCAAGGAAATTCCATATTTCCTACATGTTAGGAAGATCTGTCTCAAATGTTTCAAATGTTCTTGGTCTGATTTTGAGAAAGGTGTGAGGTCATCCAAATAAATGACAAGGAAGTCATGAATCTCTTTGGCAAAAGAAATATCCATTGCTCTTTGAAATGTTGCCCCTGCATTTTTCAATCCAAAAGGCATTTTTACATATTTGAAAGTTCCCCATGGGGTTGTGAATGCTGTTTTGTCTTGATCATCAGGGTGCACTAGGATTTGATTAAATCCTGAGAATCCATCCAGTAATGAGATCCTTGATGCTCCTACCACTCTTTGGAGAATGTGATCCATCTTAGGTAGGGGATAGTTGTCTTTGAGGGATACTTGGTTTAGGTTTCTAAGATCGACACAGAGTCTTATTTCACCAGTTTTCTTTCTTGTGGGCACTAAATTTGAGATCCAATCAGAAAACCTGATTGGTGCTATGATACCAGCTTTAAACATTTTTTGTACCTCTTTCTCAATTGCAGGGAGAAGCATGGGGTTTATTCTTCTCAATTTTTGCTTGAATGGCTTTTGATTTGGCTTGAGAGGGATTGTGTGTTGGATAACAGAGGTGTCATAGGATTTTAAGTCCTCATAACTCCATGCAAAGACATCCTGGAACTCTTTGAAAAGGTCAATATATTTGGGCTTTTGATCAGGAGGTAGGGATGCAGACAATTTTATTATCTTGGGCTTTTCCATGGTTCCAATGTTGCATTCTTCAATGGCAGAGTTAAGGGGCTGCATTTTGGGTTTTCTAGGGACATCATTTGAATCAAAAATATCCTCTAGCAGAGTTAGGCCTGTTGGAAGAAAATTGTCTTTCAATTGTATTACTTCGGCCTCAGCATCAGCCACTTCTTCACAACTGATTTGTTGAATTTTTTGTATATTGTCTTTGTTGAAAATTGTTGGATGTAGGATTTGGTGAGCTGTTTTAGGTGATATTGGCTTGTTATTCTGTTTACTCTGTATTTGTGATTGACTTGCTCTTTCAAGTATTTGTGATTGACTTACTCCCTCAAGTATTTGTGATCTTACTCCCTCAAGTATTTGTGATTGACTTGCTCCCTCAAGTATTTGTGATTGACTTGCTCTTTCAGTGTCAATATTTAGTCCTGCAAATTCTTGTTGCAAGGTCAAGAAATTATTTATTTGTGCATCATCTTCAAATACTTGCCAGTCTTTGACATTGTTTGGGACAGAAGGTCTGTGTTTCACCTCAGCTGTAAAGCAATGATGGGGCTCAAAAGGTAACTTGCAGGTGCTTGCAAATGTGGCCAAGCTATGAGCATGCAGGTTATGGGTCCTGGGAATCTTGGTAATTTGAAATTCAGTGAAGGACTGTAGTAGTTCAGCAGCAGCAGATCTATAAGATCTCAGTCTTTTATCATTAGTAACAAAATTTCCCTTTACTTGTTGGATAACTAAATCTGAATCTCCCATAATTGAAACTTTTATGGCTTGTAAGGATTTTACTAGCTTAAGGCCTAGCAAGAGAGCTTCATATTCTGCCATGTTATTAGTGCATCTGAAATTTAGTCTATAGGCTCGACCTTCTGCATGATTGTTCTGCTGGTTATGTATCCAAACCCCAGCTCCTGCCCCTAATTTGTTAACTGACCCATCAAATTCTAGAAACCATAGGTTCTCTTTTTCTAGGGGAGGTTTAATGACTTCTCTGTGATCTGGGATAGTGAGTTGAAGCTCTGGTTTTTCACCTGGTTTGTCTTCTAGGACAGTCTGATCATTTGATTGAATTAGCTTGATTTCTAGAGCAACAGCTTGTTCATTAATGTCCTGATCTTGTTCAAATGTTTTGGTTTCAACATCATTATTTGTAAGACCTGTATTGTCATTGAAAAGAATATATGAGTCTATATCAGAGTGAACAACATATATGGGAAAATTTTGAGGTTTTTCTTCACTGCTGACCATGTATTTCATAAGTGTTTCTCTGTATAGTCTTTTTGGTTGCCCAAAGACAGAGATGGTTGCATATGACATGTCTAGTTGTAGGGAACCTTGGAGTTTAGCCCCCCATGATCTTGATAACAGCATCCCATATTTAGGTGGGATATCAGCAACCACGACATCCATGAAAATTGTTTTATTTGGGTACTGAACAAGGGACACACATAAGTCTTTTATCAAGCCTAGACACTTGACTTGGCTGGAGTCAAATGAGAATAGGTCCTTATATGGTCTTGTAATATCTAGATTCAATCTTTCCATGACTGATTTTGGCATCAAGTTGTGAGAGGCACCTGAATCAAACATTGCATTGTGTAGTATCTTATCATGAACATGTAAACTGACATAAAAAGGTAAGATACCTGCAACGGCTGTTTTTCCATCAACTTCTGGACCGAAAAGCAATTCTGGGGTGTCATCTAACACATTTACATTATCTTTATTGCGAGTAATTTGAAGGGACTTCTTGATTTGTAGTCTATAAATGTCATGCTTGGCTAGTTCTGAAAGAGGAATAGCTACTTTTAGTTTGCCAATTTCAGCTTCTAAGTCAAAGGGTTTTTCAGATTGGATTTTGGGGTTGTGGATGACAGTCTTTTCCTTGTTCACTAAGTCTTCTTCTTGATTCTTGTGCCGGTCTTGCGGCTTGTCCTTCTTACTCATCTCTTGAGGAGTGTTAGGTGGATTGGGCTGCAAGGGTGATGACTCTATTGGTTGCTGTTTTGAGGGAGAAGTTCCAGCTATTTCCTCAACTGTTACCTCATCTGTAATTTGACCAGTTTTGTCACTTGGTTCTGTGATAATAGCTTTCTTAGGCTGTGTAGTGTCCTTTGTCTTGTCAGGATGTGTCACATTTATAGTTCTGCTTCTTAGCTTATATTGTTTATGAACTTCATACACAGCTGTGTCATATCCTTGTTTGAAGTCAAATGACTCACCTGACCTGGTTTGGAATTGCTGAATGTCATCGTCTTTATGATCCTCTTGACTCAAGAAAACTTGCTGCTCATCATTCAGGCCCATTAGGTTAATGTGGGTGTCATCTGCTTGTTCATCCGAAGTGGATGCCTCAGTATAGTTTTCCTGGAAAGGAGGTCTTATGTCTGGGTCAGAACCAGTCTTGCCAACGTTTGGGTTTTGATTTCTCCTAAAGTTTGGATTCCTGTTAGGGTTATTTTGTGGTGCATCCCATGATGACTTTCTCTCAACTGATTCTACTCTGTCCCCCAATCTCTTCATACCAGTGAGTATTGCATCCAGTTTTTGATCAAAGGCTGAGGGTTCTTCTTTGAAGGTGGTTCTCTTTTCTAATCTTGCCCTGTTTCTTTTGGCAATCAGGTTAGCCTCCACTGTGACAGCAACCTTTTGGGCTTCTTCAAGGGTTTCAGGCGCCCTTTCTTTTAATTGATATGCCATATCAGGGTCAAAACCATCAGGAAATTTGTACAAGGCTAAATCAGGGGGAGGTCTTAAATTCTGTGGTATTGCGTTATATACATTATTGAATCTTGCACAATACTCCAAAACGGTCTCTTGAGGACCTCGTTTGATTGTGTCATATTCACCAAGTATGTGCAGGGGATCTTTCTTCTTCTCCCATCTATTAGTAAAGGCTTGATAAAGGTCATCAGGAGTTGTGATGGTATTTGCAGCTAGTGATCTAAACCAAGTTCTTACATCCCCTGTGAGGCTCTGAACAAAGACTCTCATTCTCACACTGTCATCATCTATTTCATAGTTCTCAAAGTGGTCTTGCATCCTTCTGGCATGCTGAATTGTTGTGAAAGGGCCAGTGGAGTCAAAATATGAGATCTTGGATTGATAGTCCTGAGGTAGAGCTGGAGCATTGGCAGGTAACTGCAGGGGTGCATATCTATTAGCCATATTTGCAGGATTTATTGGGTTGACAGGGATAACTGGGATAGCATGAATGACTGGTACAACAGGGGTGGTGGGAAAGGTGGAAACTAGAGTGTTGGTCAAGGGAATATGTGCAGTGGATGGAGGTGTAAAAGGAGGGCTTTGAGATGTGGATGGTGAACTGGGGGAACCAAGGGTAGACCGAAATAGAACCTTGATTGGAGTTGGAACCGGGTTTGGCTGAGCTGTCTCAGGACTTGAGTCAGCAAGGGTCTCCTGTTCCTGCTGCTTCCTAATGATCTTGGGGATGGTATTAGGATTTTCAAAAATAGCTGGTGGATTGGGGTCAGGGTTTGACCTAGTGTGTCTAGGTTCCCTTTTAGGAGCCAGCTTCTGAACTTGTTTTTTGATATTTTTAGGATATTTTAGGACTATTTTAAGGGACTGCTCAAGCTTTTTAGAACCACAGTCTATGGACAGACCACAATTGAAAAATAATATGCTTTGTCCCCAGTGGAGTCGCCAATTATGTTAGCACCCAGGTTGTTCCCTTTGACTCCCAAGGGAATATGGCCGGGGTAACCACTAACCAATATTTGGATTACAGTTTCTAGCCACACTGTAATCAGAGAGGGCTCTCTCTTTATGATTTGTCTCTGTTTTGGTAGTATTTTAGGCTAGCTATGATGTTCAGGGTTTTGTTTTATGTTTTGGTTGAGGGATGTCTTCTGCATCTAAGGTGTAAGTTCTCAGGCAGTATTAGTCCATTGGGCAATGGAGTCTGTGGCTACAGGTTGACTGAATATTGAGTTGAGTTACTGAAATTACAGGGCCATTTAAATATCTCATGGAACAAATCTGAAATTGTGATTATGAGGTGTGTTCAACCAGTGAAAGGCAATTAAGAAATTTTCACTAAGCTGGGTGTGAGAAAGAGATATGTTGCACAGGAGCAAACTTGAATTCCTGAAACAACAATCACTGTGAAAGTATATAGTTTGAAAGTGCAGCAATTAAGAATTACACCTTTATAACTGTAACTGAAGAAAACATTTGTAATAGCATAGATTGAGTCTAGAGTAATCTGTGATTAAATCCTAGAACTATTCTTTTTCTTTGCCATTAACTGTGAAACACAGAACATGAATGAGCTATGAGAAGATGACAAAACAAATAACTAAGAGTTTGAAGAAAACTTATTGATTCACGAAACACGCAGGAATCCTGTAACATTCAACAAAACACCACAATGACTCAGATAACGCAGAGCTTTGGAAATTCCATCAGCTTTTGTATTAATAGTCTGGAAAATTTACAGCATCAGAAACTCTTGAAGAGAGATCAACAACAACCCCTCCAAGATTATGCGAGGGGGGAATATATACAATTGGTCATACAAAATATCTGGAGTCTTGAGTCATTCTAGAAATGAATACGTTCACCCACTTTTCAAGATAGTAGATAAGAAAGTTATTACATCATTGAATACAAAATAAGTGCTCTTTATGTATGTCAGAAGATATTTTGACCTTTGGAGGCCACTGAGTCGGTCTGAACGTTCTGCTTTAACTCTGGAAAAAGTGCCTTTATGGCTGTCGTGCTGTAGTTTTTTGGCCCTGTCATCTGTAGCTGTCAATCTTGCTTTATTGGCCGATTAGTTCTGCTGAGTTGGCCCAGCCTTTTCCTTTTCATGCCTGCTGGTGCTATCAGATTTTCCTATGCATGATCACCTATGAAATTAAATGGAAATTTGATTTACAGGCTCTGGTTTATAATATCATCTGTATTGCCTTAGTCCACCATTCCTGTGTGGGAAATTGATGTCTTAGAATTGCATCGAAAGTCTCATCTACCTCGGTATATTTGTAGAAATTTGGAGGCACCTCAAACAGATTTTTGATCTCATCCATGATAAAAAATAAGTTTTATATCCTGTTATAGAGACTTTGTCCTGTAGCTGGCCCTGTTTCCTCTGAGGTGCTGGGCCTTTCAGTGATCTGATTTGTGGCGAATGTGTTGACCCTCTTGGCATACTGCTCATGTGTAAGTAGCCTTCCTGCGCTGTTCAGTAAGCCAGGGAGACCTCTGTTTTGCAGTGCCACAAACTTGTCCATGAATCTATTGACCTCTGTCTGCATGTCCTGGGTCCTTCTTTCTAGTGTCTGCACCAGGTTTCTTAGTGTTAGGACCCTCTTTATTAACAAAATAGTCTCAGTCCTGTTGGAGATTCCCATAGTTGCTAACTGAGCACTTGTTCTATTATTAAGCACATTGATCATTCTATTGGCAACCTCAGGCATATTGCCTAGAGAGGCCCTTGATCTCTGAATTTCCCTCTGTGCTTTTGCAATGAGCTCCAACTGTTCATGAATTGTCTCAATATACTGCCATTGATCAGTGATGGATTGGCCAATATTGGCCCATAGCACTGTCTTGAGCTCGGCCACTACTTTATCCAGTTTGAGCTCCTTCTCCAGCTCCTTTATCCTGTCTTTGAGGGCTTTTATTTCCCTGCCCTTTTCTGCCACAGTCTGCTTGGATTTATCATATCTTTCATTTACCTTGGCTAAATTCTCCCTGGCCTCATTTAATTCTGTCATTTGGGCTTCCAGGGCCTGAATCTCATTTCTCAGCTTT
Source organism: Pinus tabuliformis (assembly GCA_031772625.1). Taxonomy (NCBI): domain Eukaryota; kingdom Viridiplantae; phylum Streptophyta; class Pinopsida; order Pinales; family Pinaceae; genus Pinus; species Pinus tabuliformis. Next base: position 718,887,090 of record CM062805.1, read on the forward strand.
TGCATATCCAGGCTTGGGGCCTGCTCTGTTGTTGGTGGTGGTGCTGAGGTAGAAGGTGCTGCCTGTTCCGTTTGTTGAGTGAGGGGAGCAGTAGTTGGAGGAGCTTCCTCAAGGTTAATTATTTCTGGAGGAGGCTGAGATGTTTGACCTCCTTCCTTTTGCTGTAATGCTGCCTGTGCAGCCTCTGATTCTCCCAACTTTTCTTGAGTCTGGATCAGCTGTTTATATAAAGACACCAGCAAGGCTGTCGCATCTTGATCATGCCTCAGCTGGGCAACTTCATCCGTTTGAGGGTGAATAGTTGCTGGGATTTTGATCTTTTTCCTCAAAGCTGCCATGTCTACATCCCTCAATTTCAATATTTCTTGTATGCCCTTGATGTCCTTGGGATCATGCCCAATCTCTATGATTATATCTTCTAAGGACCTGATCCTGTTGTCCTTTGCTTGAGAGGATTCTCTCTCCAACTCAAGTTGGGCAGCTGTATTATTTAGGCTATTTTCTAGCCTGTAGTTATCCAGTGTCTTGTCTGCCAAGGAGGCATACACTATCTCACCCGTTTGCTTATGCAATTCGATTTTGTCCATTGGGTGGATGTCGTTGGCAAGGACCTCAAGATTGGTCCTCAAGTAGTCTGAAGGGGACTGTGGTTGCAATGCAGTTGGCATGAAGTGACTCATGATCATTTTGCCTTCACTAACATCATATGCAGACATTAGTCTTTGCTGGTTAGTGGGAGCCATTTTTAACAAATGATTATATAGCTGTATTTTTATTGGCTCATTCCTCCTTTTTATGTCAATGAACTGCTGTTTGATGCTCAGTTCACCTTCTCTCTGCTGGCTTGAGGAGCTGACTTCTCCTCCCACTATCCTCTCTTGCTCCTACTGAAAGGAACTTGCTGAGGCCTCCATACTTGGTGGGCCCATGCCCAAAGATTGCCCCATAGGCATTTCCTCTTCTGAAAGGGGATTCATTCTGTGTCTTTTCACCCCTTGAGTTGTTGTCGTTGTGAGGGGAGTCTCTCTGTCCCTCTTTCTACTTATATCCTCCTTTTGTGGGGTTTGGAGGATTGAGGCTTCAGCCGTTGTTTCCTGTCTAGGAGGCACAATTTGTGGTGGCTGTTGCTCAGTTAAAATTGGGGCCTCGGCTGCCTTTTCTTGCTGTAGTGGCTGCTCTTTCTCTTGCTGCCCCTCTTGTGCCTGTTGTTGTTGCTGCTGTACCTCCTCATGAGGTGGCTGTTCTGGTTCCATTTCCTTGTTCTTGCCTTTGGTAGAGGTTTGCTCAGTGGCTTTGGCTGCTTGCTGATTTGCTGCGGAGGAAGATGCAGCTATTCCCACTTGAGTGCTTGGAAGAGTGAACACCTGTGAACAAAGCTCTAGGTCAGCCACCTTTTTCAGATTTCTTAGTGCTCTTTGATTTAACTCTTCTTGTGTGATAGGCTCCTCTAAGGTTCCTCTCCTCCACTTTGTTTGATTTGCATACTTTTCTATATGAGGAAGCCTTACATGGTCATAACTAGCCAGCCTATATTTGACCCTTCTTAGGCTTATGAAGTGATTGGGGTCATAAGGTTTCCAAAGGAAACTGGTTTTCAGGCCAAGGGATTCTAACATTCTATCCGCCTCTTGCCAGCCTTCCTCCCTTTTGTTGTAGATAAAGTGGCCTAATTGGTTCCTGACCTTGAGCTGTGCTTTCTTGCCTCTGCCTGAAAAGTGTAGCACATCAGCATTCCCAAATTGCCTGAAGTATTCCAGGGCAAACAATCTCATGGGCACATATTTGGGCAATCTGTATGGGGGCAACTCACACCCATATATCCTTATAACTGTGTGGTTCTAGTAGAAGTACCAGTCCCCAATGCTGTAAGATTTAGACAACTGAAGTATCCTTTGCATCTCATCAGTTAGTCTTGGAGGAGGTGAGATCATCATCAGAGACATGGCTGGGTGGATGAAGAGATCTATGAACTCACAGTAGGTATATGGAGAGTCAGGTCTGCAGTGGAAGACAGAGGACCAATAGATCACTGACCTTGGATTTCCTTGGGCATCCACTCTTTTCACAGCAAAAGAAAACTTTTCATGTTGATAATATAGGATCAGGTGGTAGATGTAAGAGGTGTATCTGAACACCTTTCCTCTTGCCAAGTTCATGAACTGCTCATGTATCTTATCAGAGATGTAGGTGGCATAGTCATAGCAGACTGGAGACTTGCCAGGAGCGAACATGAGCATGATCACCAACACAGTTTCATCAACAAATTCAATTGAATTATAGCCCAAAATGGGACTAATCATGTATGCAAGATCTCTGCCCAATTGGTTAAGGTATACTTGGTTAATAGGAGGATACTTCACAGAGTCAGAGCCAATGTACAACTGATTGAGTTTGGTGACCTGAGCATCTGTCAATCTAGCTCCTTGATTTATCAAATCTATTAGTGATAAAGGAACTAATTTCTTCTCAGTCTTGAAGTTCAGCATCTCTTTGATAGCTTCAGGGGTGACAAAGAAAACAACTGAGCCTGAAGGGTCAAGCACAACCCTCTGAGTAGGGTCATAGCATTCGGCACATAGATGGATTAAATCAGGAAACTGGTTGACCTGAGGGAGCTTGAAGATAGGGAGAGAAGAGTCCCATATGCCCAATACATCTGTTCCACTCTCATGTTTAGCCTTCAATTCATTTAGCAGGTGGATGTGGAACTTGGTCTTCATCAGCATTTCCTCTGTTATTTGATAATCCAGGTCTGCTAGAGGTTGCCAGTCCAATTCTCTCTGAGGGGCATTTAAAGGGGCAACATTCAAGGCTACAGGTGCTACTGGAGGCTCCATGGTCACCTTTAGGATTTCTGTTTGTTTATAAACTGGTGTTACTGTGCAGAGCGACACCAAAGAGTTTTTCTTTAGAGAGAAAGGTGAATTACTGATGGACAGAGAATAAATGGTCAATTACAACAATTGAAATACTGCTCAAAGAATGGATAAGACAAATGCCTGGCTTTAGACTCTCTTTCACAGCAAATTGGTGTAGTTTAGGCTATCAGTCCACGATTGCGCGAACTGAATGTAAATTTTATGAAAACACTGGTAATAAAGCTCAGCTAGTGAATTTCGACCTTACAGTGCAAATGGGGACTAGGCACAAGGGATTCGCCGGTGAATTATGTGTTTTTTCACTGTTTTAAGCTAGTTTTGGCGATTCACAGACAAAACGAGGCGCAGGAGGGATTTACAGGGATAAATACCTGGCAACTGTCAACAATGGTCACGAATGCAGGTGGAAATGGCGCGCCAGTGGTCTCCAGGTCGAATTCAGCAGGTTGGCGTGAGTTTGGACATGAAAAACATGCAGAGAAAACGACAGCCGTTTTTGTAAAAAGTGCAAAAAACGCGAAATTTTGGCCAAAATATGGATTTTTTGGAACATTGGCGCTTTTTTTTGGATGACGTCAGCATGACGTCATTAGGTGGGGTCAAGGTCGGATGACGTCAGCATGGCGTCATCGGGTGACGTGGTGGCATAAGAGAGGTCCACGGGGATGGTGAGGTGGCAAACAGGTGGAGCACAGGCGGACGGGGGTGCCGACGCGGTGATGACGCTGGCAGTGATGCTGGCAGGCGGGTTCACCGAAACCGGAAGTGGTTAGCGGTTTCATATCGCACCGCCTTCCATACGGAAGCAGAATTGTCAGAGGGGCCTCCGATACGATGTGGGGGTGACGCGTGGCAGAGGCCTGACGTCACCCTCTGACAAATTTCGGACGGTATCTTTCGGACGTCGGGGCTAGTCCGAAATGCACGAGGGCCGTCGCATGAAAAGGGCCCGATCCGACGGTCGACGGATCGTTGAGGTGGCTGGACGATACGGATGGGGTGCGGGATTAAAATAATAATTGTTTTGAGATTTGCGCCCGACGGGAACCTTAGGATTTTGGGCAATTTACATGGTTTTTTCGATGTTTTTATAAAAATGCGGATAGCGCTTAAGACTTAGGGTAAATGAAAAAGTGGGTTTTTTGTATGTATTTTGCAAATGAAGCGGGTTAGGGGCAAGAAGGGGTTTATCACAAGGTTTCTTAGCAATGTGAAGGGTTTAGTGGGTTAAATGACTTCTGAAGGGGAAAGAGGGGTAAGGCTTAGGGCTCTTAAACTGACCAGATGTCAATTTAATCCCTGATAGTGAACATAGGGCTATAATGCCAAGGGGAGGGATATTTATACAATGCTTGGGGTTTATACACCATAGTGTTATAATAGTAGGGAAAGGGTAACATAGGGGATTTAGATAATAGAAGTTAGGGGTTAATATGGATGGAAAAGGTGAATGAGGAGTGAAATCACTAAGTTTATGTGAAGATAACTTAGCTTAGGGAGTAGATCAAAATAAAAAGATTTTTAGACAAGAAATGTGGCTTTCAAAGGAATAAGAACCAGCATAAAACCTCAAATTCTTTCATGAACACAACTGATGAAGTGATGTTAGTAATGAAGGTGAAAAAGGGGAAAAGGAAGTTAGTCATGCTTCTTTATTTTGCTGCAACATGATGGAGAAGAAGACCTTCTCAATCCATTGATATTCCTTTGTGAATAGGTCAGCACACATTGAATTGAAAGGAATGAAATTTCTGCAACCCCATCTGCCTACCCATCTATTTGCCTAGCATTTTTTGTTTCTTCATGGAGGGTGCACTTAGACTTGCAGACCCTTATGTGCCTTTTCTTTTCTTTGGCTTTTTCCTTTTGATTTTCTATCTAGAACTACCCTTATTGCTTCCAAGGTCCCAGATTGAGCAATTGGGAACCTTACTTCTCTACCTAAGCTAATGGTCTGCCAAGATTAAACAGTTTGGACAGACTTCTTTCTCTATTATATGACAGCAAAATTGAAACATGGCCTGATCCAGATTAGGCTTTTGGACCATCCATCAAAACTTAGTCACCATAAAGCTATATACACACCTTGTCTCTTTTTGGAAATATGGGATCTTTGTATCACCAAAGCAGAGCATATTTGGAACTTTCTTTGCCAATCATGAAATATGAAACCTATTGATATAGGTAGCTAACAAGTAGTAGATTCAATAGAAGGCAAACTGTTATAAAACTAGCTCAAGAAAAAGATAGAAAAGATAGATCAACGCCTTAGAATTCAGCCTCTTCGAGGGGGCAACCTCCTTTACATTACATGAACAATTCTTTGATGATTAAAATGACGAAACCTCCTTTCTATATACAGGAGTCTAAGGAGTCACAATATAACCCAACCGACCTAACAATAATAATATAAAGCCACAAAAATAACAATAGAGGGATTATATGGGGCACAGTAATAACAATATGGGGACAATAGGGGCACAACAATATTAATAAGGGGTACAACTACAATAGTAATGGGGTAATCACTAGTATTATAGGGACCCAACATGCCCCTCTCCTTCAAAAAAGTGTTGTCCTCAACGCTTGAGTAGTTTTGGATGCTTCTGTATAAAATTCTCATCCTCCCATGTGGAATCTTCAGCAGATAAGTTCTTCCACTTGATAAGATACTCTGAAATTGATCGATTTCGTAGCTGTCAAGTTCTTGTTTCTGTGACTGCTTCCGGTTCCAATATAATTTTTCCTTCCTCGTCAAGTTTTGGCGATATTGTTTGAACTGGGAGCTTGTCGCCTATAACCTTCTTTAAACATGAAACATGGAAAACTGGGTGTAATCGAGAAGCTACAGGAAGCTCTAATTTGTATGCCATAGTACCAATCTTTTGAAACAACTTGTACGGACCATAATACTTTGGTGATAATTTATTATCCTTCTTAGCTTGCTTGAGGGACATTTGCTTATATGGTTGTAGCTGTACGAATACCCAAACACCTATTTCAAAACTTCTTTCACTGTGATGTTGATATGCCTGTTATTTCATTCTATTCTGTGACAACACGAGGTTATCCTTTAAGAGCTGGAGGACTTGTTGTTGATGTTCAATGTGAGGTTCCACTGCTTGAACCTTAGAATTTTCTCTTAAATATGATGTGATGGATGGTGGCTGATACCCATAAAGTGCCATAAATGGGGTTATTTTTGTTGTTGTATGGAACGAAGTGTTATACCACCATTCAGCCAGAGGCAACCGTTTGACCCATTGTGTCTGTTTATTAGATACAAAGCAACGAAGATATCCTTCCAAACATTTGTTTACTATCTCAATTTGCCCATCAAATTGAGGATGATAAGATGAGTTATGAGCTAACTGAGTACCAAGACAAGAAAATAATTCTGTCCAAAAATTTCCAGTGAAAATGGGATCTCTGTCACTTACAATAATCTTTGGGTTTCCATGTAGCTTTTGAATTGTTTCCATAAATGCAGAAGAAACTGTACTAGCTTTAAATGGATGTGATAATGCACAAAAGTGTGCATACTTGGTAATTCTGTCAACTACCACCATGATGACACTCTTTCCCTTAGACTTGGGTAAACCTGTGATAAAATCCATTGAAACCTCCTCCCAACGTTGGCTTGGAATGGATAAGGGTTGTAATAGACCTGGTGTCTTAATTGTTTCACCTTTATTTTTTGGAAAACCAAACATTCCGCCACAAAATTTTGAATATCTGATTTAAGGCCATCCCAAAAAAATTCCTTCTTAACCCTGTGGTAAGTTTTTAAAAATCCTGAGCACCCTCCTAAGGGAGAAGTGTGCAATTCCTTAGGAATATTTTGTTTTAGCTGGGAATTCTTACAGAGGTATAAGCGATCTTTGTACCATAATGAATCATTTTTCCAACTAAATGTATCAGATGTACTGGAATCTTATTGTAACTTTCGAATAAGTGCCCACACTTCTTCATCATTCTTCCATTCCTCCCTTGCTTCATTTATCCAATCCGGCTGGATAATAGAAATGGCGCACAACAATGCTTCCACATCCTCATCCTATCTTGAGAGTGCATCTACCACCACATTTTTCTTTCCTTTTTTGTAGATGATTTCAAAGTCATAACCCAACATCTTTGTGACCCACTTTTGTTGCTCTTCAGAGGATAATCTTTGTTCTAAAAAGTATTTAAGGCTATCATGATCTGTTTTTACCTTAAAGTGTCTTCCCATTAGGTAGGGTCGCCATTTCTTAAGTGCATGGAGTATTGCCAACATTTCCTTCTCATAAATAGCTTTGTGTAAAAACGTTTCCTTGATTGGACAACTTTCAAAAGCAATGGGTCTTTCATCTTGCATTAAAACAACACCAATTCCATTTCCTGAAGCATCACATTCCACAATGAAGGTTTTTGTGAAGTCCGGTGTAGCTAAGACCGGTGCTTGGCACATTGCCTCTTTAAGATGTTCGAAGGCCTTTGTTGCTTCTGGAGTCCATGAAAATGCATCTTTCTTCAATAATGTTGTTAGAGGTGCTGCTATTCTCCCATAATTCTTAACAAACTTGCGATAATACCCTGTCAACCCGAGAAATCCTCGCTGATGCTTTATGGATGTGGGGATTTTCCATTCCTTAATGGCTTTAATTTTGCTAGGGTCTACCTTAACTCCATGAGATACAATATGACCCAGATATTCCACCTCTTGTACTCCAAAGAAACATTTGGATCTTTTTGCATATAATTGTTTCTCCTCCAATAGTTGTAGCACCCTGTCAACATGTTCAACATGATCCTTCCAAGACTTGTTGTAGATTAGTATATCATCAAAAAATACTAACACAAATTTTCTAAGGAATGGTTTGAAAATTGAATTCATCAAACCTTGAAATGTTGAAGGTGCATTGGTAAGGCCAAAAGGCATGACCAAAAATTCATAATTACCTTCATGATTTCTAAATGTTGTTTTCAGAATGTCTTCAGTCTTCATTCTAATTTGATGATATCCTGAACGAAGATCCAACTTGGTGAAGTAAATTGATCCATGCAATTCATCCAGTAATTCATCCAGTAATTCATCAATGATAGGAATGGGAAACTTATCTTTAATAGTGAGCTTGTTGAGCTCCCTATAATCTTAACACATGTGCCATGATCCATCCTTCTTATGCACCAATACTACTGGAGCAGAGAAAGAACTTTGACTCGGTTGAATTATACCAGCCTCTAGCATTTCTGCAACCATACGTTCAATTTCACTCTTTTGGGCATAGGGCTATCTGTACGGCCTGATGTTTGGAGGAACACTTCTTGGAATCAAATGAATAGCATGATCATCATCACGAATAGGTGGGAGACCTTTGGGAGTCTCAAATAACTTGGAATGATTGTCCAAGACTTTTTGGAGATCTAGAGAAATAGATGATTCCAATGTGGAAACATTTAGCAAACATAATTGTGCAACTACACCTCGCTGTTCCTTTTTTAAAAGCTTTGTCATATCGTTAGAGCTAATTATCTTTCCTAGTTTCCCTGCAATACCCCTTAATTCAACTTCTTTTCCTTCCATAGAAAATTTCATGAAAAGTTCTTGAAAATTAAAAGCTATTGTACCCAAGGATTGTAGCCATTGGACTTATAGTACAACATAAACACATCCCATTGGAATGGAAAGCGTTGGGCTAGTCAATACATATTCTCCCATGGATAGCTTGATATTATGGCACTTTCTAGAGCAATTTATTGTTCCTCCATTTGCAACCATCACTTGACACTCTAGCGCTGGATATAAGAAGCAATTCAATTCTTTTGCTACCTTACAATGAATAAAATTGTGGGTACTTCCTGAATCAATCAACACTATTACCTTTCTCTTCTTGATTTGTCCTTCTATCTTAATGGTTTGAGGAGTGGTAATTCCTGCCAATGCATTACAAGATATGGTCGGATTCATTTCTTCTTTATCTAGGCTTTGTTCCAATTTCCCTTTTGCTCTTTTTTCTTCCAATTGTTGTGGTGTCAACCTTATAGGTTGTGAAAGACTAGGGGCAACAACACTTCCATATTTATAGTTGTGAGTGGTATGCTTCCTGGTTGCCATAATTTTGCTTTCCATTTTTCTTGCTAACCTGAATGCCTTCTCTAATGAATTAGGTTCCCACAGGAGAACATCATGTTGAATGTTATCCTTTAAAGTCCCTATGAACACATCAATCCTATGCTCCTATGGAATATTTTTTACCCTTATGTTCAATTTTTGGAACTCCTCAATGTGCTCCATTATTGAACCCTTTTGCTTGAGACTTATCAATTGGCTAAAAAAAGTGTTGCTTTTTGTATCCCCATAATGTGCTGTCAATTCTTCCGTAAAAATTGCCCAAGTGATAATTTGTTTACGAGAGCAAAGCCATTGGTACCATACAAACTGATTTGGTTCCAAATATAAAGTTGCAATACGTACCTTTTGTGTGTTTTGCACATTATTGAGATCGAAAAATTTCTCCATCTGTAATATCCATGTTGTAGGATCCTTGCCATCAAACTTCCTCATATCTATTTTTGGAATATGGTGGGTCTTCAATCCCACATTAGAGTCTATGAAATCATGATTAACATTTCTTTTGTTCACATCATGAGTTTCCTTTACTACCTTTTCACCATTAGTAAGTATTTCTTGTAGAAAATTTGTCAAATCTGTCTTCAAATCTGCCATGTCTCTCTTCAAATCTGTCTTCAAATCTATCTTCAAATCATCCATCTTAGCTTCCATGCCCTTTATCTTAGCTTCTATTAGATTTTGTGAGAGTGACATTTGTTGCACCTGGTCTTGTAATTTTGATATATCATGTAGCATTTCTTCCTCTTCTTCATGAGTCATGCTAGAGCTTCAGGTTGCTTACTAGGTGTTTGCATTTTCTTTCCTCGGGGCATCAGTTATCGATAATAATGCTCTACTAAGCCCTTTGAATTCCTTCAAAATAAATTTTCAAACCAAGCTTAAGCAAAAATTTAAAAAAATCTACAGACCTTTTTTCACTTGGTAGGAGCTCGATATTGCCTCTGATGTATCTCTGTACTTTTGAATCATCCAGTTCTAAAATTGTGACCTAAAGTAGCCCTTTGTATCCTCTTTCCAATGCCACTAGTGTGATCCAAATTGGATTCTCTAAGGAATAGTTATGATAAATCTCCCACAATGACCTGATTATAGAATAGTTCAGTAGAGTGAACTTGTACGACGTGCCATGAGTCACTGTTTCACCTTTGGCAGTGAAAAATATATACAAGAAACTACAGTTCGTCCTCTTTCTGTACCTTCTAATGAAATTTCAATCCACTGCTCAAAGAGAATGTTATGACGATTTTCCCCAGGTCACCTTTTTGCAATGTAATTCAGGAGTCTACAAAAAGACCAACTTCCTTAGATCATATCTCCGTAAATATAGCGCGAAAAGCTCTGAAATTTGGACTCGAGATTCAACACGATGTCTTCTCTAATGGGTTTTTTTTTAGCTTCTGAAACGTCGCAGAGAAAAAATTATAGCGCAAATTACACAATGACCTATTTGGAGCAACGAAACCCTAGAATCCAAAGCTCTGATACCAAATGTTATGAAACCAGCTCAAGAAAAAGATAGAAAAGATAGATCAACGCCTTAGAATTCAGCCTCTTGGAGGGGGCAACCTCCTTTACATTACATAAATGAACAATTCTTTGATGATTCAAATGAAAAAACCTCCTTTCTATATATAGGAGTCTAAGGAGTCACAATATGACCCAACCGACCTAACAATAATAATATAAAGCCACAAAAATAACAATAGAGGGATTCTATGGGGCACAATAATAACAATATGGGGACAATAGGGGCACAACAATATTAATAAGGGGTACAACTACAATAGTAATGGGGTAATCACTGGTATTATAGGGACCCAACACAGACGAAGTAGCACCCATACAAGTAGTTGATTCTTTTGAACAACTAGAATCAAGCAAACAGGGTGAGCCCTCTCAAGGGCAAGACTTTGCTCATGAGATAGAATAGGATTTTGAATAGTTGGATGCATACATGGAGCAGCAGGAGTTGGAACAGGATACTGACCTTATGCCTCACCACAGAGAGGTCGACTCGCCCGCTTCAATGCATCCAAATGATGAGAAAGTCTCAAATGACAAAGGAGGCACTAAGATCCTTTGTGGTCAGCCGAAGGCAGAGATGTGCAACTCCTCCTCTGATGAATCTCAACATAGAGTTGCACATCTTAACAAAGTACCAACTCCAGAGGACCAAACATCCCCTACACAAGTTGAAGAACAAGTGATCGTGACTAATGTGCACAAGGACCCAACTACTTTGTCCTATGAAACTAGATTGTATGCTGAAGCCACTAGATCCACTGTTCTCTTCCTCATAACTAAGAATGAGCGAATGGCGAAGGAAATACACGTTGCCAAGCAGGGAGGAGACTTGTTGACAATGTTTGCTCGAGCTGAACTGAAGAAGACAATACTAAATGAAGTATTGTCCTTGGACACAATCATGCGATAATTGTACTCCAAGTTCAGTACGATGCATGAGGCAGTCCTTCATCTTCATGGATGGTAGCATCGATGTGTGAGAAGAGCTCGCATCTTGAAGAACATACATGCTATCGTTGACAACATGCAGGCATGGACAATGAAGTACAAGGGAGCCCCACTTCATTTGCTCAAGATTATGAGGGTCAATGCGGTTGAGCTACAAGCATGTATTCGGAGTCATATTTGGAACTATGAGGACCTTCCACAACTCATCACTGACATACAGGCTTCCCATGCATGAGTATTCAAGAGCATGGAGGTTGTGGTGTACACACATGTGATTCCATCACTTGGGACTCTCACCCAAGTGAAGACCAAGAAGCAGGTCCAATAGGAGGTTGACTCATGCTTCGACGAGTTGATGTGCATCACCACCAGTCCAGACTTTCTTATCAGTGCAGACATCATGTGCAAGTATGTTGCTGGTTCGGCCACATTGAGGACAATGATGCACATACTTTTAGATGATTTGGACAGAGTAGCCCCATCAGTGTACCCGGATGCCATGGAGACAAGGTTGAGGTTCCAGACGGATGTCACAGCGAAACACATGGACACTATTAGAGACTACCAATATTGGCACCAATATGTTACTGTTGATCAACATGAGGATGTCAAGTAGTTGGACTTCTATAGTTGTCTAAGTCAAAGTGGTGTCTACTTTGGCTTGTTCAAGCCATTGTTCGCATGGATACATGTGCATTGTAATGTTGAGTCATGTCAAGTGTAAGTCAAGTGTTAACAATGAATGTAACAGTCATAGAGTAGGTGAAGAGTCATGAGGGTAGTTGAATGGTCACAAAGCGGAATGTCAAGGGTCACTGCACCCTTTGCTATAAATATTCCCTCATAACTCATTGTATAGGCTTTTGGTTAGCCAAGCTTCTACTAAGACTATCTTGAACAAGACTTGGACAATATTGTAATACGCCTTGGATTCTCCATTGCATGGAGCTAGTACATCTCTTTGGAGGAGCAGGCAGATGTGGCTGTAACATTCCACTGTTGGGGCTAGCAGGTTTACATGGTCTATTGTATTATTGTGAGTTTCAATTCTTTAATAATAAGAGCCAACACATTTTCATGCATATTTTGTTATTGTATTTGGACTTTTCTGGTTGCCTTAATGATATATATTGTTCAACTTACGTACTTGTATATGAATTGATTTGTATGCAATTATACGAATCTTGTTGTTAATTTGTTGCATATGTTGTTAATGTTGTCATCGTTCATGTCAACTGCTCTGTTGGAGATCAGACAAACCTTTCTCATGAACCTAGCGATATCAACCGTCACACTCATCTTAGACTGATCCGTGAGTGCTTTTTGTGTTATCTCACCTTTTTGTTGTGACTGCCACATCCAAGTGGACTGCTCCGCTGGAAGCTATGCATGTCCTTTGTGTGTTGTGTTCCTAGCTGAGTTGGGACTGATCCCTTTCAACCTAGAACTCACCTTCACCTTCCTCTCCCTTCGAAGTGTTGGAACCTCTCATACACATTCCTTGACTCACTACATCAGTCAAACCCTAGCTACTAACAGAGTTATCTTAATTGCCTCTACGCGACATTGTGGTTAAGGCATTACCTTATGACCCACTGTTGGGACTCCTACACCAAATGATCTGAGGTCTAATTGGGACTTCTTACCAGGGAGATCCCCTTGACATGTTGGAGGGTCCAACACCATCAACATTTCTGGTGCTAGAAGGAGGGCCTGATGACAAGCACTGTCCTCTCATCCAGTTTTGAACCTTTTCATATCTTTCAAGGAGTCTTGCATTCTTCTTCCCCCAAGGTGTTTTCCAAATTGTGAAGATGTCTCCATCTCGCGAAAGTTGTTTGATCTCTTGTCCACTCACGCGTATGATGGTGAAGGTGAAATGGCATGTCCTGAGCACTTACATAACTTTCTTTCCATGATTTATGAGGAATATGAGTTTACCTATGAATAGGTCGGGTTGTTGCTTGCATACACACCTTGTGAATCTCCACTTCATTGGGTGCTTAGCCTACCCGCTAATACCATGCACTCATGTCAGCACTTTTGTGATCTTATTGAAGACACTTTCTATCATTTTGATCTAGACCATCTTGACCGGAAACTGTTACAAGATTAGAGGGCTTTGCATGAATCCATTATTGATTTTTGGTAGTGTTTCTGTGACTTGCAGTTTCAAGCTTCGAGGAACTAGATGAATTTCTCTTATCTCTGGGATTGGTTCAAGTATTGTCTTAAGAAATCTTCTCATCCCAAGATGAAGCTTGATGTCAAGCCTCGTTCAACCTTCTTCATTGATGGAACTACGCAAACCCATGTGGGAGCAGGCACTGTCTCAACGAACTATCCACCTCTGTCTCATTCAACAGTTCCACCATTGCCCAGTGATGCTGAGGATCATGTTTGCACATCTATTCACCCTTCACACCCTCCCAACATCACTCAAATCAATTTCCGCACAGAGTTGGTTGTGAATCCTTCAAGTTCCAATATGCATTCTTTTCTTCAACCTCCGTCTGCACACTTAGGTGTTCCTCTGGATGATGTTGTCTTGTGTTCATCCATTCCAAACTCTTCACTTGTTGTGAATGAGGAACAACCCACTTACGGAGTTGGTGTTACACAACCAACATGCGCTATCATTCATGAAGTGTATGAGTGGGAGCTTGAACATCAACACTCGGTGAATGATCTGAATTGGATCCATGAAGAATAATAAAAAGAACCATGGTTGTGCCAGGTTGGGACAGACTTCAAAGAATTCAAAATAGCGATCGACAACACCTCAAGCCAGTGGTAGTGGCAGCCAGCATGGAACGATGAGGACCTCGATCAAAGCGCGCTGACTGAGGCCCATGGAGACAGCGCGCGAGACAAAATTAGCCCCTGGGAGGCCCAGATTGGGCAATAGAGGAAGTTTTGATGCACGATCGCTGGGTGAAAAAAACATCAAAATGGGGAAGCCCCGAGCACTCAGTCACATGGAAGAGCTAGGAACCGTGGGGAAAAGGCGAAAGCTAAAAGGCGGGACCTGCTCTGAAACTAGCAGTATTGATCGGGGCAACCTCAAACGGTAAGTAGTTTTGGAGAAATTGGAGCGATCCCACTCAGCGATCGACATGTGGCAAGTGGAGGAGAGAGAAAATCGCCACTCATCACATGCTAATGGTCGAGAAAGTCAACTGCACGAAATGAGTAGATGGCATTGGATCTGGGGGGTCCAGATCTGAAGGTTGACATCACATCCGACAACAGGACCGGATTTAATGAGGGAATAAGCCGCGATTTGGAAGAACTTGAGGTCTAATTTGACCATCATAGTGGCAAAAGACTCATTCCACGACGTAACCAAAGAATTGAACCGACAAAGCAGGCTAGTGCAGTTACAGGAGGACATGTGGCCACTCCCTGTGAGCCTGATGATGATGCTAAATAGGGAACTGCAAGCGCAGCTGCAGTAGGTGATCTGACAGAGGTGGAAGAGGAACTGAACCACCATGGAATGAATGGCCTTAAATTCATGAACAGAGATAGAAGGCACACAGAGAAGAGGAACTGGAACCCAGAGAGGAAGATGGGAAGGAAGAGGAAGATAGAAGACAGTGAAGCAAGAAAAATTAGAAAGAAGACAGAGGGCCGAGCTGACCAAAGGCAGTGTCGAGCACTAGAGAGCTTGAGAGGTTCAAGCCATCCCAAAGAGGATCTATCAGACTAGAAAGTTCAAAGCGTTGGTAGGAAAAAGAGTCTGTGCACTCCAGTGGCTTGGGGAATCCAAGAACCACCTTACCAAGCAAATCTATTTCAAGAGACTCATATTTAGCTCATGCATTGTAATTCTCTGCTTAAGACACCATAAAATAAGGCCACCACTAAGAGTTGGACTGGAGATGTAGCCCTGGAGGATAGGGTGAACTCCTTATTAATTTCTTGTGTTCTTGTATTTTCTTGTTGTATTTCTCTGCTATATTTCCATTTCAAGTGTCTGTGTATTTGTAATCTGATTGATCTGTTGCTTAGATAACATAGACACACACACCAGCACATGAGTCTGTAATACCTTTATTCAATAAATCTTTAACTGAGGTCACTCATAGGGTGATTATCAGATCAAGTGGTATCAGAGCTTAAGGCTGTAAGGTTAGACAAGCTTGTGCTTGTTTAGATATTGAATGCTCACTAGATCAAAGCTTAAATTAGGAGAAGGAGAGTTGGTCGAAACTAATCCTGAAATTGGGAGAGTCTATCCTCGGAAGGTTCTGTGGGTCCAGACCCTCAATTCATAAAAAGTTTCCTAGCTATAAAGTCTATGGTAGAAGAAATGTATAGGGACTTTAGAAAACATAAGGCTGAAGATTCATCAAGTTCTAAACAAGACAAAGAAGAAGATGAGTCTCACCTCCATGACCACTCAAAGGGAAAAGGGAAAGAGGAAAGCTTTCTCACACCTCCTAATAGCCCTGTGCATAATAAGAAAGCATCTCTGATCAAGCTAGATGTTAAATTTGACTTGCCTATATATGATAGAGAGATAAATGTTGAAAATTGGACAATTGGATTAGACAAATTGATGTGTATTACAGGGTACAGAACATAGACTCGGACAAGAGCAAGATTCAGTTGGCAAGCCTACACCTAGGAGGCACTGCCTTGGTTTGGAGGGAAGGAAGAACCCAAGCTAATATGAAAAGATATGGTAAGACTATCTTTGTCTGGAGTGACTTTGTTTTTGCAATCAAGAAGCAATTCTATCCATTGGCTTACATGCAACAAGCCATGATGAGTTGGCAAACTCTTTGAAGTTGAAAGGGAAAAGTGTGCAAGGGTACACTCAAGAATTTGGAAAGAGAGCATTGATTCTAGGGATCTCATTAGACTCACCAGAGACTCTTTTAAAGTACATTGATGGTCTACACAGCTACATGAGGCATACCATCCTCATGTTCAATCCCATTAGTATAGATGAGGTATCTGTACAAGCTACTCATCTAGAAGCTAGAGGAAAGAATGGAAATCCAGAAATTGGGGGACCATCCCAACCCATTGCAAGCAAGAGCAAGGAGACAAGAAAGCAGAAGTGGAAAGCAAGGAAGGCTAATACTACACAGAAAAGCAAAGCTTCATGAACTCACTGTAAAAAGGATGGGCATGATGATGAGCATTATTGGATTCTGCATCCAGAGCTGAGATCGAAGAATTCTGAGGGCAAGAAGAAGAAGACTACTACAGCTATTCAGAAAGATTTGGGGTCAGACTCGGGAGATGAAACAACTATTGCAGCCACAGGTATAAAAGGTAAGAATTTTGAAGCATCTACTAGTAATTCTGCTCAATCTGTTATTGATGAAGAAAATTAGTGAAAAATACATGAGCTTTTCCATATTCGAGTTGTTTCCAAACATCAAAAGATTGATACTTTGTTTGATAGTGGCTCACAAGTAAAGTTATTTTCTAAAGCAATTATAAAGAAATTGGGATTAGCAACTACACCTCATAAGAAACCATACCCATTGGGATGGTTGACCGATAAAGCACAACTACAAGTGACTAGATAGTGCAAACTCAAGTTTTCTTTTGGGTCAGCATTTGTAGATGAGGTTGAGTTAGACATAATTCCTTTGGATATATGTGGAATTGTTTTAGAAGCCCTTACTTGTATGATAGAAAGGCTATTTTCTCTAGAGCTGAGAACAAGTATCTACTTGTTAAAGATGGAATCAAATACTTTGTAAGAGCTCATAAGCTCAAGAATAATTATACTCTCATAAACTTAGGGCAAATGAAAAGAATGATAAATTCATGCAAACAATTCTTACTGATGGTTGCAAAGGAAAAGAAACTTATTAAAACCAATGTATTTGAGGGCTGTAATGCTGAACAACGAGCTGATATAGAAAAGATTGTTTCAGAGTATGTTGTCTTATTTCAAGAACCTAAAGGTCTGCCACCTAAAAAGGGAATAGTACATGATATTATTTTGCAGCAAGATTTTCCATTGCCTAACATTGGATGTACAGGTTGTTTGCTTTAGAGAATGCTGAAATCAAGAAGTAGGTGCAGGAGTTTCTCGAGAAAGGGTTCATCAGGCCTACCACATCACCATGTGGGTCACCAATTATTTTGGTGAGAGAGAAATATGGCTCGTGGAGAATGTGCATTGATTACTGAGCATTGAATAAGATAACAATAAAAAATTGTTATCCCCTTCCTCACATAGATGATTTTTTAGATCAATTGAAGGAAGCTATTTATTTCACCAAGTTAGACTTGCACAGTGGATACCATCAGGTCAGGGTTGCAGAAAAATATGCATGGAAGACTGCTTTCAAAAAAAAGAAGGGAATGTATGAATGGCTGGTTATGTCTTTTGGCTTAACTAATGCTCCTGCTACCTTCATGAGATTAATGAATGATGTACTCAGACCTTTTCTTGATGATTTTGTTATTGTGCACCTGGATGAAAATCTGATTTTTAGTGAAATGTGGGAAGAACATTTAAAGCATGTGAAGTAGACACTAGATGTTTTGAAAAGAGAAAAACTTTATGTTAAACTCTCCAAATGTTAATTTGGCAAGACATCTCTAAACTATTTGGGACATATAGTAGGGGGTGGTGAATTGAAAATAGATCCCTCTAAAGTGGCTGTCATTGTAAACTGGCCTAAACCCAAGTCTACTACAGAAGTAAGAAGCTTCTTAAGAGCAGCACAATATTGGAGGAAGTTCATTTCTAACTTTTCCTCAATTGCAGCTCCCTTACATGCTTTAACAGGATTGAACAAGGTGTTTCACTGGGGAGACAAACATCAGAAAGCCTTCGACACCTTGAAAGAAAAGATTAGTACAACACCTGTACTAGCATTGCCTGATCTGCAAAGACCATTTGGGATCCAAACTGATGCCAGTGACTATGCCATGGAAGCAGTGTTGACACAACACGGTAAACCCATATGTTATCATTCTGAGACTTTTAATCCTGCAGTAGTTAACTATGCTACATATGATAAAGAATTGTATGCATTAGTTTAGAGTGTGAAAAAGTGGAAACATTACTTAATGGGAAAAGAGATAGTAATACATACTAATCATCAACCACTTCGATATCTGCACTCCCAAACTAAGTTGCAGCAATCAAGACATTACAGATGGATGGGTTTTCTACAACAGTTTCATTTAGTCATCAGATATAAAAAAGGCATACATAACAAAGTTGCAGACATGTTATCTAGATCCATTATAAATGCATCCACTATACTTAAGCATAATTCTGTACTACATGAAAGCTACATAGAACAATATGCTCAGGATATGGACTTTAAAGATGTATATGCAACTTTGAGTCAAGGCAAAAGAGTAGAAGAATTGGATTATCATGTGAAGGACCAACTCTTATATCATTGTGGGAATCTCTACATTCCACAAACTGAGAGAGTAAAGATAATTAGGGAAGCACACACTTCTCTAATATCAGGTCACTTTGGGGTAAGTAAAATAGTTGCACAACTGCAAAGGTTTTGTTATTGGCTGAAAATGAACGAGACAGTTTCTAAATATGTAAGAGGGTGTGCTATGTGTGCTAAAAGCAAGCCTAGTAACAAAAAACTAGGCTTGTACACTCCATTGCCAATTCCTTCCCACCCTTGGGAAAGTGTTTCCATGGATTTTGTTGGAGGATTGCCTAAATCTAGGAAAGGTCATGATTATCTATATGTTTTTGTGGATAGATTCAGTAAAATGTGTATTTTGATACCTTGTAATAAATAGATTATAGCTGAATAGACTGCAAAATTATTCTTTGAACATGTATGGGTTCATTTTGGATTACCCACTTCTATTGTATCTAATCAAGACGCCCGAATTGTGGGGAAGTTTTGGTCAAGTCTGTGGGAAATGATGGACACCAAACTGAAGAAAATCATAGCTTTTCATCCACAAACTGATGGCTAGATAGAAGTAGTTAACAAGATAGTGATCTAGTTACTGAGAGGATATTACAACAAACATCCTAATCTTTGGGATGAACATTTTTGTTTTGTGCAGCATGCTTACAACAGAGCAAAACATTATTCTACACATAGATCTCCTTTTGAGACCTGTTTTGGTTTCACACCAAGGTCTCCTTTGGATTTTGTCTTTGGTAAAGATACCATGGTTGATGGACACAGTGATGTGGACATGGCAACTAGGTTCATTGAACAGATCTAGGAGATCCACTAGGCAGTTCAGGAACAACTGGAAAAGAGCCAAGCCAAGTACAAGGCTTGGCATGACAAGCATCGGGTGGAGCATAGTTTTCAAGTTGGTGACCAGGTCTGGTTGTATATTAGCAAGGACGGGATGCAAGGTGAAGGTAAAAAGCTAAAACCTATTAGGTATGGACCCTTCAAAATACTTGAGAAGATCGGTGAAAATTCTTTTCGCCTTGATCTACCAGCTTACATGTACATCTACTCAATCATAAATGCAAATTGCTTGAGATTGTTTGAATCCTCAATGATTGAGGATCCTGAAGAGAAAAGTCAATTGCCTAAATATCTTAATGAATTGTAGGAAGACACAGTGCTGGACATGAAGGTGAGGACGACGCGTAGGGGAGATGTGGAGTACCTCAGGATTGGGCTCAAAGGTTCAAAGCCAAGTGGTGCAAAGTGGATTGAAATTGGGCAAGTGAGAAAACAATACCCTCACTTAGTCCATGCTTGAAAACCAACTTTTGGTGGTCCAAAAGATTTTCAGTGGGAAGGACGTGATCCGAATGAGATCCATGAAGAATAATCAAAAGAACCATGGTTGTGCCAGGTTGGGACAAACTTCAAATAATTCAAAACAGCGAGCAAAAGCACCTTAAACCAGGGGGAGTGGCAGCCAGCATGGAAGGACGAGGTCCTCGGTCAAAGCGTGCTGACCAAGGCCCATGGAGACTACAAAGGCGGGATCCGCTCCGAAACCGGTGGTATTGATCGGGGCACCCTCAAACAGTAAGTAGTTTTGGAGAAATTGGAGCGATCCCACTCAGTGATCGATGTGTGGCAAGCGAAGGAGAGATAAAACCGCCGCTCATCGCGCACTAATGGTCGAGCAAGTCAATCGCACGAAATGAGCGGATGGCGTTGGATCTATGGGGTCCAAATTTAACGGTTAACATCGCACCCGACGGCAGGAACATATTTAATGAGGGAATAAGCCGTGATTTGGAAGAACTTGAGGTCCACTTTGACCGCCACAGTGGTGGAACACTCATTCCACGACATAACCAAAAAATTGAACCGACGAATCAAGCTGGTGCAGTTACAGGAGGACATGTGGCCACTCCCTGTGAGCCTGATGATGACGCTAAACAGGGAACTCCAAGCGTAACTGCAGTAGGCGATTCGATGGAGGTGGAAGAGGAACCGAACCACCATGGGAACAAGTGGCCTTAAAGCCATGAACAAAGACAGAAGACACACGGAGAAGAGGAACTAGAATCCAGAGAGGAAGACGGGAAGGAAAAGGAAGACAGAAGACAATGAAGCAAGAAAAAGCAGAAAGAAGACAGAGGGCCGAGCTTACCAAAGGCAGCATCGAGCACCAGAGAGCTTGAGAGATTCAAGCCATCCCCGAGAGGATCTATCAGACTAGAAAGGTCAAAGAGCTAGTAGGAAAAAGAGTCTGTGCACTCCAGTGGCTTGGGGAATCCAAGAACCACCCTGCCAAGCAAATCTGTTTCAGGAGACTCATATTTAGCTCCTGCATTGTAATTCTCTACATAAGACACAATAAAATAAGGCCACCACTGAGAGCTAGACCAGAGATGTAGCCCTGGAGGATAGGGTGAACTCCTTATTAATTTCTTCTGTTCTTGTATTTACTTGTTGTATTTCTCTGTTGTCTTTCCATTTCAAGTGTCAGTGTATTTGCAATCTGATCGATCTGTTGCTTAAATAACATAGACACACACACCAACACATGAGTCTGTAATACCTTTATTCAATAAATATTTAACTGGGGTCACTTATAGGGTGATTATTAAATCAGCGAAGTATGAATCCCTTCCGTCCAAGCCCCCTCTGTTATTTCCTAGCTTCTTTGGTGAACCTGCCATCCATGATTTTGCATGTGTGTCTTCATCCACGGATGCACCCATTGTTGATCACTTGCAGGACTCATCGGATGCTAGTCCATCATTCGACAATGGAGAGGATAAGTTATTCATTAAAGATCCACTTGATCCTTCATCTATATTTTCTGGAAATACAGAGGATGAGTTCGTTCACTTTTCATATATACCCCTTTGTTTCATTCATCTAATCATGAGGATGCCACAGAATTCAATGATTTTTTGATCGTGGTGGTCATGATTCATTTTCTTCCATTTTTTATCATGATCATGAATCTATCACAGCTAATATTTCGAAGCCACTAGTTTATGATGATCTACCTGATGATGAACTTGAGACACCCAAGACTGTCAAGGCACTTCAACCTGAGCTGACCAGTATGTCAAGACCTCTCTCTCTTGGGGTTAGTCTCACTTCTAATCATGAAATTGTTCAATCACCCAAGGCTCCTCATCACTCGTCTGTATGCATTGAAGATCCACCTCACACACAAATCACACTTCCTCCACTCGAACTGCATGATCCCATTGCTCATGCATTGGAGGAATCTTACATCGCAACCACTCGTTTACGATGCAATTTATCTTTGTTTCTTTCATTTTCTTGCATGTCTGATTCAAGAGTGTGATTTTGCTTCAGAGTTGCACGTAGTGTCACAAAACACCATGATAAGTCCATGGACTATCCGTCAGGCACATGCACTCACATATGTCCCGTGGGAACCTTGAAACATGAACTGTGGTTGTTTTCACTGTAATATCTTTCTTGTATGTTGGTCCACACGACTAGTTACTCGCGAACTAAGCCTTCACCAACATGGGTCTACCAATGTGCCAATGGCTACATTGGAAGTATCACTTCACATGATCGGGCCCATGCACTATTAGTATATGAGTAGGAGTAGTGTTTGCTTTCAGTTGTTTTCTTGCATGCTTATTTTCTTACATGCTTTTCTTAGTTGTTTGCTTACTCGTTTTTCTTTCACTTTTACTTCTGCTCTTGGAATGCTTTTTTGTTTGTTTCGTTCGTTCGTAGGTTAGTTTGCATGAATCCCTGTGTGACTCATGAAACAAGTTGGGTAAAGTACAAGAGGGTTTGTACAACTATCGCTACTTGGTTATTTGTCATCTTGCCTTTGTATCATGAACTTTTTACTCTTAGTCCATGATACGTTGAAGGAAAATATGTACTCTACAAAGTGAACCTTGGTATAAGCATAATGCTTGTGCGCTAACTAGTGTCCCCTTCTCTAGTTGATTGTTTTTGGGTTAACCCTTGTTAGGTCAGTCAAGTAGAGTAAGGTGAGGGGGAAAACCTTAACATGCACGTCAGAGATACATTAAACTACTTCTTTGCTGGAAAAACCTCTTTTGCGCTCAATAAGTCAGGATCCCTCTTCCGCCTTTGAAATGAATAAGTGCTATGCACAATGAAAATGAAAAAAGAAAAAATTAAAAGTCAAAAAATTAAAAATGAAAAATGAATAAGGCGAAAGAAGAGAAAAGCTTCCTGTGTAGGGAGGTGATGCAAGTAACTCCACCAGGGTACTGACCAGGCTTGCTGGTAGAGGAGCCATGCTTGTGTTCCTATGTGACTCCACCGGGGTACTGTCCAGGCTTGTTGACAGTGGAGAAACACCAGAGATGAAACTAAGACTGACGACCATACTGCTTGTGCACCTATATACCCGTCAACCCCAATTGGAATAACTATGTTTCCTTCTTGGAATGTGTATCAATCGACCAAGAGTTTGGTAGATGCTACATTTGACATCTAGCTAGTGTGAAGCCAAGATGAGCTACTAATTGAAAAATACTCCTAGAGGTGTTAGACTCATTTTCACGAACAAGGTCCATTCAGAGAGCTAGAGTTATACCAATGTGTTGCCAAGTGTTGTAGCACCTACAACCACCGTCCAAAATTTTGCCTCAGCCTGTTTTAGAGCCTCCCCTACCAACCTTGCACAACACTTTGTCTTGCTTCATCAAGTACTCAAGCTTCAATGTTTTCCTCGCATAAAGGCAACCTGTCGATCACAATTAATTCATTTCCCTCCAAGGATGCTCATCCGGACTTGGTCCACCTATAACGTGAGGAGATTCCGAGAGAAATTTGTGCATTTCTGGAGGGAAACTAGCGTTCCCTCCAAGAATTTCACAATTCCCTTTGATAGCCTGATGGGCACCAAGATTGCACAATCCTGCCAGTCAACCCTCCCAGCAAGGTTTGTGCAATTTTTCCCATCAGCAGGATGTTTAGCCTAGGATTTGCACAAATCTGGGCAGCAATCAGCTACTAGACCCAGAAATTACACAATCCACTTGGATAGTCAGCCAAGCTTATAGTCAGGAATGCACATTTTTCCCAAGCAGTTGAGCACTAACATGCATAGTCAGTCTGGTTGACTAGTTCCACCGAGGACCAACGTAACTTGACATGCATGACTTGATCTTCCCGAAATACCAAGAGACAACATGAAAAAGGAATCCCATGATTCAGGGAGCTATTTTTAGCAACCGAGGGTTACATGCAAAATTTTTTTTAGAAGTTTCCCTCCAAGTGTCACTTTTTCCTAGATTTGTGGCATGTGTGTCTTGAAAAAAACCTATCTATTCGATGCACCAAAGCTCATTCATTCAAATCAATCTTAGAGCTCTGACATACCAAAACACATCTAGAACTCTCCGACACATCTAGCTCAGCTATTCATGGGTAAGTGGCCCCAACTTGTATTTTTCAGCATTTTTGTCGCTTTTTGTGTATTCTCTTGTGTAAGTGTTGTTTTCTTGATTTCTTTGAGCACCTGTTTTCCTTTACATATATTCTAGGTTGTCCTAGCTCTGTTTCATTTTTTGTTTCTATCTCACTGTTGTCACATGCATGAAACTATTTTGCACAGACGTTCGCCCAACTTGCGAACGACCTCACCCACATGCATGTTGATATGTTTGCTAAATCTTCCATTCATGTTTTGCATGCAATTTTTATCACTTCTACTATCACTTAGTGTCACCATGCATTTCATTTACTTACATGCTCTCAGTTCCCCATAGGCGAGTTGGGCCAACCTTGGCCCGGTCTCTACCTTCACCAAGGCTGCATTGCGCAATATCGAGAAGAAAGGCTCACCTTCCTCTCCATATTTGTACATTTTGGCCCAACACTAGCCTCCTAGAATGAATTGCACATTTTTTGTGGTCAGTGGCTACTTGACCAAAAAAATTGTGCAAATCTATTCCTATGTCAGCAGTCTTTATAACTAGAATCACGCATTGCGCAATCCCAGCAGCTAACTGCCCAACTGGATTGTGCATTGTGCAGATCCAATAGTTAGTCCAGCCTCCCAGTTAGTCTAGACTACCTTTGCACAGTTTTAGCATCCATTCACTGAGCCTCTAAGCAAAATTTGTGCAATCTCGCTCATCAATTCCCCAGGTATGTGTTGTGTCCTTCCTTGGATTTGCTTTGTTTTCGTAGACATATTTCTTGCCATGAATGCTTCTTGTTTCCAATTATTTTAGGTGTTCATCTCTCTCAATGGCTTCCAAGAGAGTAGGATCCTAGGACACTCATTGTGTTGCAATTGGAACAACAGTTGAACAGGTGTCCTATAGCATGTCGATCTACAAAGATACGAAGCTGTATCTAGGCAACGACATCAAATTGAGGTGGAAAGTGGTGAATGAAACATTCATAAGTTCTTTTGGGGAAGAAATTGAAGACCATCAGGTGTATGTGAACATTCATAAGTCCGGCCTATACCAGATTGTGTGAAGATACCCCACATTCCCATGTGCAGATATGATTCACTGGATCATCTCTCAGATTGACCCTGAGGCTATGACCTTGAGCAGTGTTAGTGGGATAAAGCTTACAACCTTTTCAACATGATACTATGATGAGATGTATCATATGGACAAGCCCATGACTGTCATGACCCCTCCGTTCAGCTTGCCCAATAGCAAAGGCCACTCCAAAGATATTCTAAAGGATTGGGTAAAGGAGCCAACTCGTTTCAAGATGAGCCCTAATCGGATCTATAAGACAAAGATACTGAGGAAGGCATACCAATACTTGGTCATATTCACATGTCGACTAAGTGGCCAAGCGAGCACTGAGACCTTCCCTTGCATTTGGGTGGTTGCACTAGAGCAACTGGCTAGAGAAGGAAGACTGTACAACTAATTGGGCATACTGGCTCATCAGCTGAAGGAGCAAGTCACGAAGGCTCAACAATTACCCGAAGACATGCATGCAGAGATTTACATGTCTGCCTACATTCTAGATGCAGAGTATGCCTGACATGAGTTCCTGGGCTTAGAGTGGGCATGGTCATTGGAAGAGATTATTGTGAGCACACATTTCAAGCTATTGTTCGAGTGTAGCTTTAGAGGAGTGATCAAACGGCTATCCGACCATCTTGTCACCCTAGTCTATAGGTTGATATTCGAACAGGATCCGCCCTGCTTGTTAGAAGAAGCGATGAAGGTGTTTTTAGGCATTGCAGATTGGTATGCCTCACCAAATCGCACATTCATCCGAGTGTTCAATGCAAAGTAGCATTTGCATATTCTAACAAAGTTTTATTTGGACATTCGTGTCATGCAGGAAGTAGTGTATCATATCCCAGTAGGATTAACAACTAGGCTACATTGGAAGAAGAAGGCACCTTGGTCCACTCTTCCATTGTGGATTAGGTTATACGAGATCCGGAGCATCAAGTAAGTGAATATCGAAGATGAACAAATGAGCAAGTACCCATTCTCTTGTGTGGTGTGTTCCTAGCCAAGTTGGGATTGATCCCTTTCAACCTAGAACTCACCTTCACCTTCCTCTCCCTTCGAAGTGTTGGAACCTCTCATACACCTTTCTTGACTCACTGCATCAGTGACACCCTTGCTACTAAGAGAGTTATCCTACTTGCCTCTGTGTGGCATTACCTTATGACCCACTGCTGGGACTCCTAAACCAAATGGTATGAGGTCTACTTGGGAATTCTTACTGAGGATATTCCCTTGAAATGTTGGCGAGTCTAACACCGTCAACACTTATAAACCACAACCATAATCGAGTCATGGTTATTTTTATTTTGGGGAAAACCTGTAATAAACTCCAAAGTGATCATCTCCCATTTTCACTCTGAATAAGCAATGGTTGAAGTAATTCAGTGGGGTATTGGTATTCTGCCTTCAACAATTGACATTCTAAACATTTAGCCAAATAATTAGTTATATATTTTCTTAAGCTTGGCTAGAAATAACCTTTCTTGATACCTAAAAATAGTTTTTGGTATCCAAGATGAGCAGCATAGGGTTTCCTAATTCGTCCATTATAAATTATTTAATAGAATTTTGATTAGGGACATATATTTGATTTCCAAATTTTAATATTTTATCATCATTTATCCCATATTCATATTTTTCTCCCTTATTCTAAGCATTAATTGCTTGTTGGCAAAGAAAGGTATATTCTAGATCCTTAAGAGGTTCTTCCTGTACAAGTAGTGCCGCCACATTTTCAATGCGTGTACTACTTCTGTTAGTTCTAGATCATAATTAAAGTAACTTTGTTCATAATCCTTTAGCTTGCGGGATTCATAAACTATAACTTTACCATCTTGTGTTAGTACTCCTCCAATTCCTTCTTTACAAGCATTTGTGCATAAAATGAATGATTTCTTAGGGTCTACAACCTTTAATACATGTGCAGTAGTAAGTAGATGTTTTAATTACTCAAAACTCTGCTGACATTGAACAGTCCACTGGAAACTTATTTCCTCCTTTTGTAATGATGACATGGGAAAGGAAATTTTTGAAAATCATTCAATAAACCTGTTAGCTACCTATACCAATAGGTTTCATATTTCATGATTGACAATGAAAAGTTCCAAATATGCTCTGCTTTGATCATGCAAAGATCACATATTTCCAAGAGAAAACAATCTGTGTATATAGCTTGATGTTGTCTCAATTTTGATGGATGGTCCAACAGCCTAATCTGGATCATGCCATGTTTTAAATTTTCAGTTGTAGAATAGAGAAAGAAGTATGTCCAAACTGTTTAATCTTGGCAGACAAGTAGCTTAGGTAGAGAAGTAAGGTTCCCAACTGCTTAATCTGGGACCTTGGAAGCAATAAGGGCAGCAGTAGATAGAAAATCAAAAGGAAAAAGCCAGAGAAAAGAAAAGGCAAATAAGGGTCTGCAAGTCCAAGTGCACCCTCCAAGAAGAAACAAAAAATGCTAGGCAAGTAGATGGGTAGGCAGTTGGGGTTGCAGAAATATCATTCCTTGCAAATAAATGTGTGTTGAAATGTCCACAAAGGAAAATCAATGGTTGAGAAGTTTCTCTTCTCCATCAGGTAGCAGCAAAGAAAGTAAGCATGTCTAACTTCCCAAATTTCCCCTTTCACTCTCATTACTAACATCCCTTCATCTATTAAGATTGGTGAGAAGATCTGAGGTTTTATGGTGGTTCTTGTTCCTTTAAAAAGCCACATTTCTTGTCTAAAAATCTTTTCATTTTGATCTACTCCCTAAGCTAAGTAGCTTTCAAATACACTTGATGAAATCACTCCTCATTCACTTTCCTCATTCACATTAACCCCTAACTTCTATTATCTAAATCCCCTAAACTGCCCTTTCCCTACTATTATAACACCATGGTGTATAAACCCCAAACATGGTATAAATATCCCTCCCCTGGCACTATAGCTAAATAAGTTGTTTAGGGAGACTTCAGTCCACCAGGGGCTGTGGTCAACCCTGTCTTGGGGTTGCTCTAACCTCTGGTTTTGAGCAAGAACCTTTCCCCTAAGCCCCCACCTTCCCTCTGCTCAAAAATGCCACAGAAAACCCCTTTCCCCCTGCTAAACCCACTCCTAAACCTCTTTTTCTTATAAAACCCTTGAAAAACCCAAAAATCCCGAAAATACATGCAAAAACCCTTAACCCTAAGGTTCTCCGCCCAAAAATATTTAATTGAATATTTTAATAGGCCAGCGGGACCCCCCCAACCTGCACGATCCGTCGGAGGACCCGCCAGCCGTCCGATCTCCGCCGCCCAGATCTAACGGTGGGCGGTCATTTTCGCTCCCCGACCTACCGACCTTTAGCGTCCGGGGAAAGTGGTTTTCCGCCCCGTACAAGGGACGCGTGGCAGGCGGTGGGGTTGTTCGGAGCCCCCCTCCCCGATACCGCCTTTGCCCAAAGGTGGTGCGGGGAACCCGCTTACCACCATCCCGTTACCGCCTCCCCCTTGCGTCATCAATATGTCAGCATGACGTAGCGCCTTTCCCCGCCCCCGCGCCGTGTGGCCCTCCACGTAGCCCTGCCACCTCATCCACCCGCCACCGTGTCCTGCCACCCTGGCCTACACCTCAGCAGCCACGTCATCCTCCGTACCCGGGCCCGCCATGACGTCATGCTGACGTCATCGGCGGAAAAGCGCCAATTACCTATTTTTTCCGAATTTTGTCGTTAAAGTTGCGTTTTGGGCAGTTTTTATGTCATTTTCGCGTAAAGGAAGAGATAGCCGTTGCAGCTGCCAAAGCACCTTCAGGCCTCCAAATTCAAATTGCAACCGTTCCTATTCGTCAAGTCAACCTTCAGAGTTCGGCCCGCAGGCTGTTTAAGCGTTCTATCCAGGTATTCACCGTAATTCCCCATTTTCACCCATGCATACCATTTCTCTGTAAATTGCCATTAAAATACCTGTTGAGTTCCATATAAACTCTGCAGCTACTACCTAAAGTGAGCCAAGCTAACCTGCTTACCCCCAGAACCACAAATTCAGCATTGAAACAGTCAATTCGCGAGCCAAAAAATTGTGAAATTATCTTTGAGGTGCCCGGCATTGTTCCCTTTTGCCGGGTGCAGGCCAACAACATTTTTTCCACCAAAGTAAATCTCACTCACCCTCTGCAATTCACCCCTAGCAATTCACAATCTCTGTGAACCTACCAAGACTGCAGAAGAAAGCCTGTTTTTTCACTATGAAAAAGCATTTCAGACTTTGTCCACAGTTGGCCTATCACTTAAGCTCTTAAAAGCTTTGCAAACCAGTGCACTCATATCACTCAAAATCAAACCATACAATGGCTGCCCCTGCACCCACAGCTCTCAGTGTTGCTCCATTAAATCCACCCAATAAAGACCTGCAGTCTTTATCTCTTGCTGACCAGGACTACCTTATTGAAGACTATGTGGGAGACAGAGATTTTCTGCAAACCTTCAGACAGTTGAGGGAGGACTACCTAATTGGTCATGATACATATGGCATCTGGGAGTCAAACCTGCCATACTATTGTCTCCCCTCTGTAAATGTGTTTCCTGAAATCATTCGCCTATGTGCTGAAAACTATGATGTGCACCACAGGGCCATCAACACCCCATCTGGGAGGGTCCTTTTCTACGTTAATCCTGAGACCATCAACAAAATGCTACATTTTGACCAGACAGAGCTGTTGTTCCCATTCTCTATGAACTATCTGCTGGACACTGGTACCAAAATGACCAGTGAGGAGATTCAAAGGGTCACCAGGACATTCATGAGACCTGAGTGCCAGCCTGCAGGGCCACCTCCTTACTTAAATGTCCACTTCACTAAAGTAGGAAGATTACTCCTGGACATGATTGCTTATGTGCTGGGGTACAACACCAATGAGCATGTGGATCAAACCATGCTAGTATTGCTGGCTGTTTACAGCCCAGGCCAACCCCCTGCCCGCAAATACAACTTTGCCAAGTTCATTGCTAATAAGATTCATGATCAGCTGAGCAAAGTGGACAGGCAGGGTGTCTTCAAGTACTCGGCCTATATTTATCATCTCTTTATGTATTATCAGTCTGAGGCTTTTCCATGCTATATCAAAAAGCTGGATTATAGAGGGGAAAGAAGATCTGTCATCTTCTGGACCTCTGTCTATCACAATGTCACAAACTCGCCCTATTCCTATTGTGAGTTTGTCGACCAATTTGTGTATCCAGTCTCTTGCCTATTAATGAGGTCCCCTCCTCCCAGAATGTCAACAGAGATACAGAAGGCTCTGCAGCTTTCCAAAAAATGTAAAATAGGTGATTGATACCTATATGAGGAACACACAGTCATCAGGGTCTATGGCTGTGAGCTCTGTCCTTTCAGACTCCCAAAGTATGTGCCCATGAGGATATTTGCCTTGGAATATTATAGGCAATTGATTCAGTCTGACCTCACCCATTTCCACAGCTCCAGGAAGAAGGCTCACCTCAAGTTCAAACACCAGTTGGGCCCATTCATCATGAATAAAAAAGAAGGATGGGAAGATGCTGACCTCATCCTCAAGGACAAATATAAACTATCATACAGTTTCCGGTGGGTCCCTTATGACCCTGAGGGCTTCATCACTGCAAGAAGAACCAAATACAGACTTCTAGGTTATAGGCATTGTCAATACCCACATATTGAGAAATATGCCAACCAGCAAGAATGGCTACAGGGTACTTTAGTTGAAAAGCTAATTGAAGAAGAAATAATGCTAAAGAATATGAAGGAGCTTGAAAAGACCATTGACCTAGACTCTGTGCAGCAGGTACCCCTCAAACGGCCTCACTCAGCAGGAGAAGGGACCTCGGCCACAAGGACTGCACCACAGGCACCCTCTACATCAGCACTGGCGACAGACAAAGGCAAGGGCATAATGGGTGCAGAGGAGGAAGCACTGAAAGAAAAGCCTGCCCCTGTAACAGAGCAACAAACAGGGCAGCAAACAGAGCAGCAGCCAGAACAGCAGCAAGGGCAAACTGTCCTGCCACAAACTGGGCTGCCAGCAGCTCCAATAATGCAAACGCCACCACCACAGACTGAGCCATTGACTGCTCCTTGTTTGCAGACCCCAGCACATGAGGAAAGGGGTACAAAAAGAGATAGAGAAGAGTCCACTCCTCTTAGTGGATCCTCCCAGCAACCAGAAGCCAAAAGGCAAAGGCTAGACTCCCCAGAGGTGGAAGACATCACTGAAGAATTCCTTGACAGCTCAAGGAAAAACAGGGAGGGCAGCCAGCATACAGGAACAAGCTCCTTTCAGCAGGAGCAAGGTTTACAACTTGGCTTAGAGGTGTCCTCCTCTTCCCAGCAGAGCAAGAAGCCCAAGAGCACTAAGGCTTCTTTCAAGAAAATAAAAGCTCAGAATGATCTGCTAAGGGTAGAGGTTTATAAACATTTCCTTGATGCAACCCAAGCCCAGCAAGAAAGGCTAATGTCGGTATATGACATTCAAGAGGAAAAATTGCTCCTCAGCCATTTTAAGCCCAAAGGGCCGCAGCCTAAGTCAGCTGCAGATTTTGTAAAGACAAGGGTGGAGGTCCTAGCCAGAGATATACATCCCATGGACCAGATTGAACTCCATAAACAGGCTGGGGAGATGGTCTATGCAACCTTGGTGGAGAAGGCCACCATGGCACATGAGCTGAAAGAGTCCCTGAAAAACACCAATACACAGTTGGACTTTGAGAGAATGTCCTCTCTGGCCAAAGACAATAGAATAAAGTCTCTTGAGGAGATCATCATTGATCTAGGACATGATCCTAGTGATCCAAAGGGTGTGAAGGCCCTTATGAAGAAGAAAGATGATGACCTCAATGCATTAAAGAAAAGGTTGAAGCTGCAGCCCACAGAGCACCCTCAAACCGCAGAGCTTCAAAAGCAAAAACAGGTTGATGACCAATTAGACCTCTTAATGCAGCAAGACCAGAGGATCAGGGATTTGGAGAAAGAGCTGGAAGGAGCATTACAAGATAAACAGGGAGAATCCACTTCCCAAGCTCCTCCAACTACTTCAACAACAACAACAACTTCAGGGGCAGCAGTGGCCCCCACAACAGAAGCAGCAGGAACAACAACAACACCAGAAACCAGCAAAAGTGTAGAGGAATTGACCAAGGCCATCAAAGAAATGGAGCTCCAGGCCAATGAAATAAAGAAGGCCAAGGAAAAATTGGCAGAACTGGATGCCAAATATGACAAGTCGAAGGTAACTGTGGCAGAACAGGGCAGAGAGATAAAGGCCCTAAAGGATAAGATAAAGGTCTTAGAGAAAGAGCTAAATCTGGAAACGGCCATGGCCGACATAAGGAGGATTCTGTGGGCCAAAATAGGCCAATCCATCACTCAACAATGGAGATCAATAAAAACAATGCATGAACAGATGGACTTGTTGGGCCAAGCACAAACAGAAATCAATAAGGCCAAAACACTGCTGCAAAACAGACCAGAGCAGGCCAACAGAATGATAGACTTCCTCAACAGGCAGGAAAAGGAGGAACTGGCAGCCATAGGCATTCCCAACAGAACAGAGGCTGTCCTCACTGCCAAGAAGGTGTTAACTCTCAGGAACTATGTACAAACTGTGGAGAGGAAGTGCTATGAGATCACAGCAGATGTGGAGGAATTCAAAGTCAAGTTGGCAGTGCTGCAAGCAAAAGGCCTGCCCAGCCTCCTAACTGGTGCAGGAAAACTAGTCTCCCGGGATCAATTTGCCAACAGAATGGCAACATACATTGAGAATCAGATTACTGCATCTGGCAGTACATCTGAACAAACAGGACCTCCCTCAGGACAGAGCTTGTATGACAAATTGGAAGGCCTGTTCTTTATTGAGAATGAAGTGAATCATCTTTTTGAGACTCCTCCTAATTTCTACAGATATACAGAGGCCGATGAGACCTTGATAAAGATTAGGAGGCATCAAATGCCAAAAGAGGATTGGTGGCAAGCAATGCTTCAAATTCTGCCACGGTAGCTTCAGCTGTTCGGTCACTACCAGCTCCAGGTCACTACAAGACAAACAACATGATAAAGTCAGCATTTAAAAACAGCTGAAATGTGACTCAGCACATAGACAATGACGGCTAGCCCAAAAGGTAAAGAAATGTGCAAATTTTGACAGCGTACCCTCAGCCGACTCCAACTGCCACCAAGTCAACAGGCTCTGACCATTTTTGACAGCTAAGGCAACAAAAGTTATTACAGCATTAACTTTCTCAGCTACTACACTCCAGCGGTTGGCATGCTACTAATGAAGCATTTACTCTCCATTCAGATATTTTCTTATGTAAACTTTGTATATATACTCCCCTTAGTAACGCATAAGGGGTTGGTAATTATTCACTCTGAGGCATGTATACTGTTTTTCAGAATTGTTTAATACAAAGAGCTAGATCAGCTCAGTGATTTCCTGGAACTATGGTGTTTTGCTGAGGATACATGTGTTGATGCAGAATTCCTGTGCTGTCTGATGAAATAACAAGTTTTTTCCTTAATCTCTATTCTTGTCTTTCTTATGTTTACCAAATCATAT
The DNA here is from genome assembly GCA_031772625.1 of Pinus tabuliformis. Lineage (NCBI taxonomy): Eukaryota > Viridiplantae > Streptophyta > Pinopsida > Pinales > Pinaceae > Pinus > Pinus tabuliformis. The sequence goes on from CM062805.1 coordinate 718,920,982, forward strand.
TCATGTTACACTAAACTAGCAGTAAAGAAAAAGAATAGTGCAGGATTTGTTTACTACACCTTGTACTCAATTTTTACTGCTGTGAATGTTTGTCTTCAGAATTAACCACGAACATGAATTCTTAATTGCTCATGTAGCTGTTAATTCTATATGTATGAATATTACCTAGAAATTCTTAAGTGCTCCTAGGTCAATATTCTCACTGTCTTTCTCTAGCAGTTTACTGTAAGATTCTTGATTGCCTTGCATAAACTGGATACAACCCACCCAATCACTTTATGAACGTTTGTTTCTCAGACACTAACCTTGCTCTGCAGCATCACTACAACATCACACAACACCTCAAAACAGTTAAAGGACCACTGACTCCATTGCCCAATGACATATAACATTCTAATGAGAGCATATATATCTTGACTGAAACATTCTCCAACCAAACACAAAAACAAAAGTTTGAACAACATAGCTAGCCTAAAATACTATCAGAACAGAGACAAATTATAAAGAGAGAGCCCTCTCTGGCTACAGTTTGGCTAGAAGCTGTAATCCAAAGACTGGTTAGTGGTTACCCCGGCCGTATTCCCTTGGGAGTCATAGGGAACAACCTGGGTGCTAACATAATTGGCGACTCCACTAGGGACTGAGCATATTGTTTTTTCAACTATTGTTTGCCAAGACAGTGGTTTTAAAAAAGCTTCAGCAGTCCCTTAAACAAATCCTAAAATATCTTAGAAAATACTCAAAAAGAGGTTCAGAAGCTGGCTCCTAAAAGGGAAACCAGACACACTAGGTCAAACCCTGACCCAAATCCACCAGCAGTTTTTGAAAATCCAAATACAATTCCCAAAATAATCAGGAAACAGCAAAGGCAGGAAAATCCTAGTGATTTGAGTCCTGAGACAGCTCACCCTGAGCCAGTTCCAACTCCTATCAAGGTTTTATTTCGGTCTACTCCTGTTTCCCCCAGTTCACCATCTAGATCTCAAAGCCCTCCTTGCACATCTTCACCCACTGCACATATCCCCTTGAACAATACCCTAGGTGCTGCTACACCTGTTACCCCTGTAGTACACACCGTTCCTTTTATCCCAGTTGCCCCTGTAAATCCCCCAAACCTTGTGAATATGGCTAACAGATATGCACCCTTGCAAATACCAGCTAATGCTGCAGCTCTACCCCAAGACTACCAAACCAAAATCTCATATTTTGACTCCACTGGCCCTTTGACAGCTGTTCAGCATGCCAAAAGGATGCAAGACCATTTTGAGACCTATGAAATAGATGATGACAGTGTGAGAATGAGGATGTTCGTTCAAAGCCTAACTGGGGATGTAAGGACTTGGTTTAGATCCCTGAATGCAAATTCCATCACAACTCCTGAGGAGCTGTATCAAGCCTTCACTAACAGATGGGAGAAAAAGAAAGATCCTATGCACATACTTGGGGAATATGACACTATCAAAAGAGGTCCCCAAGAGACTGTTTTGGAGTATTGTGCAAGATTCAACAATGTATATAACGCAATCCCACAAAATTTAAGACCCCCTCCTGATTTAGCTTTGTACAAATTCCTTGATGGTTTTGACCCTGACATGGCCTATCAGTTAAAGGAAAGAGACCCCCAAACCCTTGCAGAGGCCCAAAAGGTTGCTGTCACAGTGGAAGCTAACCTGATTGCCAAAAGAAACAGAGCAAGGTTGGAAAAGAGAACAACCTTCAAAGAAGAACCCTCTGCTTTTGATCAAAAGCTGGATGCAATACTCAATGGAATGAAAAGATTGGGTGATAGAGTGGAATCGGTTGAGAGAAAATCATCATGGGAAGCACCACAAAACAACCCTCCTAGGAACCCAAATTTCAGGAGAACCCAAAACCCAGGCATTGGCAAGCCCGGTGCTGACCAAGACATAAGACCCCCTTTCCAAGAAAATTATGCAGAGACTTCCACATCAACTGAACCCAATGAAGATTCTCAGATTAATTTAATGGGTCTAGATGGTGAAAGTCAAGTTTTCTTAATGCAAGAAGATCATGAGGATGATGAAATCAAATTGTTCCAAACTAAATCAGGTGAATCATTTGACTTTAAACAAGGCTATGACACTGCTGTTTATGAAGTCCATAAACAATACAAGCTAAGGAGCAGAACTGTGAATGTAAATCAGCCTGAAAAGATAAAGGACAATCAGCAGCCTAAAAGAGCCATAGTCACAGAGCCTAATGACAAAACAAATTCACCTGCAGAAGAAGTAATTATTGAAGAGATCACTGAACCATTGTCCTTAAAACAGCAGCCTATGGCTACTTCATCCTCTCACCCTAATTTAAATGTTACTCCTCAAGAGATGAGTAAAAAAGACAAGTCACAAAATCAAGATAAGAATCAAGAAGAAGATTTAGTGAACAAGGAAAGGACTGTTATCCATAACCCTAAGACCCAATCTGAAAAACCCTTTGACCTAGAAACTGAAATTGGCAAACTAAAGATAGCAATTCCTCTCTCAGAACTAGCCAAGCATGATATTTATAAACAACAGATCAAGAAGTCCCTTCAACTCACCAGCATCAAAGATGATGTCAATGTGTTGGATGACACCCCAGAATTACTGTTTGGCCCAGAAGTGGATGGAAAAACAGTAGTCACAGGGGTATTACCTTTTTATGTCAGCTTACATATTCATGATAAAATATTACATAATGCAATGTTTGACTCAGGTGCCTCTCACAATCTCATGCCAAAAGCAGTCATGGAGAGATTGAATCTGGATATAACAAGACCATACAAGGACCTGTTTTCCTTTGACTCCAGCCAAGTCAAGTGTTTAGGTCTCATAAAAGATTTATGTGTGTCTCTGGTTCAATACCCAAACAAAACAATTCTAATGGATGTTGTAGTTGCTGATATCCCACCTAAGTATGGGATGCTATTATCAAGATCATGGGGAGCTAAACTCCAAGGTTCCCTACAATTAGACATGTCATATGCCACCATCTCTGTTTTTGGGCAACCAAAAAGACTATACAGAGAAACACTCATGAAATACATGGTCAGCAGTGAAGAAAAGCCTCAAAACTTTCCCATATATGCTGTCCATTCAGACATAGACTCATACATTCTCTTCAATGACAGCACAACTCTCTCAAAAAATGATGTTGAAACCAAGATACTCATACAAGAGGAAGACACTAATGAAGGAACTACCACCCATGAAACAACAGTCAATCAATCACTAGACACTGCTGCTGCTCTAGTTGTCAAGCATATTCAATCAAATGATGAGACTGTCCTAGAAGACAAGCCAGATGAAAAACCAGAACTTCAACTTACATTGCCAGCCCATGAACAGATCATTAAATCTCCTTCACAACAAGATATTCTATGGTTCCTTGAATTTGATGGTTCAGTCAACAAATTAGGGGCAGGAGCTGGAATTTGGGTACACAATAAAGAAAACAGTCATGCAGAAGGCAGAGCCTATAGATTAAACTTCAGATGTACTAATAACATGGCAGAATATGAAGCTCTTTTACTAGGCCTCAAGCTAGTAAAGTTCTTGCAAGCTGCCAGGGTTTCAATCATGGGAGATTCAGATTTAGTTATCCAACAAGTGAAGGGAAATTTTGTCACCAATGACAAAAGACTAAGGTATTATAGGTCTGCTGTTGCTGAAGTACTAAATTTTTTCTCTGAATTCCATATCACTAAAATTCCTAGAACCCACAATCTGCATGCTCATAGTTTGGCCACATTTGCTAGTACTTGCAAATTACCATTGGAACCTAACAATTGTTTCACAGCTGAGATAAAACACAGACCCTCCATTCCAAACAATGTTAAATATTGGCAAGTATTTGAGAATGATATGCAAATAAACAATTTTTTAACGCTGCAACAAGAGTTTGCAGGATTAAATATTGACATTGACAGAGCAAGTCAATCACAAATACTTGACAGAGCAAGTCAATCACAAATACAGTTTGAACAAATTAACCACACAATATCACCTAGAACAGCAAAACAAATGCTAAACCCAACTATCTTCAACAAGGAAAACATTCAGCAAATTCAACCAATCAGTTGTGAAGAAGTGGCCAATGCTGAAGCTGAAATCATAGAACTGAAAGACAATTTTCTGCCAACAGGCCTAACTCCACTAGAGGACATCTTTGATTCAAATGATATTCCCAGAAAACCAAAAATGCAGCCCTTAAATGCAGCCATTGAAGAATGCAACATTGGTACGATTGACAAGCCCAAAATAATAAAATTGTCTGCATCTTTGCCTCCTGATCAAAAGCCTAAATACATTGACCTCTTTAAAGAGTTCCAGGATGTCTTTGCATGGAGTTATGAGGACCTAAAGTCCTATGATACCTCTGTTATCCAGCATACTATCCCCCTCAAGCCTGATCAAAAACCCTTTAAACAAAAATTGAGGAGAATCAATCCTATGCTTCTCCCAGCAATGGAACAAGAGGTATAGAAAATGTTCAAGGCAGGCATCATAGGACCTATCAGATTCTCTGAGTGGATTTCAAACTTAGTCCCTACAAGAAAGAAAACTGGTGAAATAAGGTTGTGTGTGGATCTAAGAAATTTGAACCAAGTATCCCTCAAAGACAACTATCCCTTACCCAAGATGGATCACATTCTCCAAAGAGTGGTAGGGGCCTCAAGGATCTCATTACTTGATGGATTCTCAGGCTTCAATCAGATCTTGGTGCACCCTGATGATCAAGACAAAACATCATTTACAACCCCATGGGGAACTTTCAAATATGTAAAAATGCCTTTTGGATTGAAAAATGCAGGGGCAACTTTTCAAAGAGCAATGGATATTGCTTTTGCTAAGGAGATTCATGACTTTTTAGTCATTTACTTAGATGACCTCACACCTTTTTCAAAATCTGACCAAGAACATTTGAAACACTTAAGGCAGATTTTCTTAACATGTAGGAAATATGGAATTTCCTTGAATCCCAAGAAGTCTCTATTTGGTTTGGAAGAAGGTAAGCTGTTAGGACATATCATTTCAAAGGATGGCATAAGAATTGATCCAGATAGGATACAAGCTATCTTACAAATGCCCCACCCAAGAAATATCAAAGAATTACAAGCATTCTTGGGAAAGATCAACTTTTTGAGAAGGTTTATCCCAAACTTAGCAGAACTAATCAGATTACTAAATAACATGCTAAAGAAAGATTCAAAAGTAAAATGGACAGTCGAAGCAAATCAAGCCTTTGAAGGTATAAAGCTGGCCCTTACCCAAACCCCAGTCTTGACCAATCCTCAATTTGACAGAGAATTTATCATTTTCTCTTTTGCCTCCCAGCATACTATTGCTGTTGTTTTGTTACAGAAAGATGACCAAGGAAATGAGAAGCCAATTGCTTTCTTTAGCAGAGCTCTTAGAGATGCACCTTTAAAATATCAAATCATGGAAAAACAAGCTTATGCTTTGGTTAAAGCCATTAAGGACTTTAGGATCTATATCCTATACTCCCATGTTATAGCATATGTACCAAGCCCAATTGTCAAAGACATACTTACTCAAGAGAACTTAGAGGGCAGAAGGGGAAAATGGATTGCAAATATTCTAGAATTTGACATTGAAATAAAACCTACAAAACTGATAAAAGGACAAGGATTGGCTAAATTAATGTCTGAAACAAATTTCCAAGCCTTGGACATCAACCAGCTGGACAGTGAACCAGAGCTGGCGACTCCAAAGATCAATGTAGCCTTTGAACAATCCCACTGGTATTCTGATATCTGTTATGTGTTACAAAACCTGTGTGCTCCCCCAGGGCTGTCCAGAACTAAAAGTAGGTTCCTAAAAATGAAAGCTTCTAAATTCTGTGTTATGGATGGAAATTTACTTTGGAAAAACCATGAAGGGATATTGTTAAACTGCTTAATTGAGAATGAAACTAACAATATCATAAAAGAATTTCATGCAGGTGATTGTGGTGGACATTTGTATTGGAAGTCCACTGTGGATAAAATACTGAGAGTTGGTTACTACTAGCCCACCATGTTCTCTGATGTTAAGAAATTCACCACCTCATGTCATAAATGTCAAGTGTTTGAGGGAAAGAGACAGTTGCTGCCACTTCCCTTGAGGCCTATTGCAACAGAGAGACCTTTTCAACAATGGGGCTTGGATTTCATTGGGGAAATTCATCCCTCATCTTCAGGACAACATAGATGGATTCTGACAGCCACAGACTACTTCACTAAGTGGATTGACGCTGTTCCATGCAGACAAGCAAATGATTCAACAATCATTCAGTTTTTGGAGAATAACATATTGGCTAGATTTGGTTGTCCTGACAAAATAATAACAGACAATGTTGCTGCTTTCAGATCCAAGAAAATGGTGAATTTCTGCCACAAATTTCACATTACCTTAGGCCATTCTACTGCATACTATCCCCAAGGAAATGGCCTTGCTGAGTCATCAAATAAAGCCTGGTAAACATTATAAAGAAAGTGCTAGAAGAGAACAAAAAGAATTGGCATAAGAAGCTTGTGAATGCTCTATGGGCATATAGACTAACAACCAAGAGATCAATTGGGACCAGCCCATATGAGTTGGTTTATGGATTAGAAGCCAAATTTCCTTCATCACTAGGGGTACCTGTTATGAAACTTCTTCAAGAAAGCCAAGATGAAACAAATGATATGCAAAGAAGGATCAATCAAATCATATGTTTACAGCAAACTAGAGACCAAGTTTTCAGCAGAGTTCAAGTTTTACAAGAAAAATTAAAAAAGGCCTTTGACAGAAGGACTAAGGCAGAAGATTTCAACATTGGCGACAAAGTCCTCAAATGGGATTCAAGAAGGGAAGATAAAGGGAAACATGGAAAATTTGATTCCCTTTGGAGAGGACCATTTGCTGTCCAAGCAGTACAAGGAAACAACACTTATTTCCTTAAAAGTCTTAATGAAACTGATTTGGATGAAGGTCCTGTGAATGGCAGGATGCTGAAGCACTATTTTGACTATCACCCATAAGTGCAGCCTGAGTTTCCATTGTACATATTCAAGTGTATATATTACTTTCTGTGAAAATGTAAAAATGCAGTTTCTCAAGTTTTATTAACTATCAGCAAAAGATAAATAGATTCAGAGATCTACCAAGAAGGAAAGTGCTCAATTTTTTGCATTTCAAAGCAGCATACTTCAAGTTTGGTAAAAACAGTCAAGGGACAAGGCATTATGACCTGCTGTTCTTGGTCTTTCAAATGAAAAACCATCCCCATGTGGAGCCACTGTTAGCTACCTATACCAATAGGTTTCATATTTCATGATTGACAATGAAAAGTTCCAAATATGCTCTGCTTTGATCATGCAAAGATCACATATTTCCAAGAGAAAACAATCTGTGTATATAGCTTGATGTTGTCTCAATTTTGATGGATGGTCCAACAGCCTAATCTGGATCATGCCATGTTTTAAATTTTCAGTTGTAGAATAGAGAAAGAAGTCTATCCAAACTGTTTAATCTTGGCAGACAAGTAGCTTAGGTAGAGAAGTAAGGTTCCCAACTGCTTAATCTGGGACCTTGGAAGCAATAAGGGCAGCAGTAGATAGAAAATCAAAAGGAAAAAGCCAGAGAAAAGAAAAGGCAAATAAGGGTCTGCAAGTCCAAGTGCACCCTCCAAGAAGAAACAAAAAATGCTAGGCAAGTAGATGGGTAGGCAGTTGGGGTTGCAGAAATATCATTCCTTGCAAATAAATGTGTGCTGAAATGTCCACAAAGGAAAATCAATGGTTGAGAAGCTTCTCTTCTCCATCAGGTAGCAGCAAAGAAAGTAAGCATGTCTAACTTCCCAAATTTCCCCTTTCACTCTCATTACTAACATCCCTTCATCTATTAAGATTGGTGAGAAGATCTGAGGTTTTATGGTGGTTCTTGTTCCTTTAAAAAGCCACATTTCTTGTCTAAAAATCTTTTCATTTTGATCTACTCCCTAAACTAAGTAACTTTCAAATACACTTGATGAAATCACTCCTCATTCACTTTCCTCATTCACATTAACCCCTAACTTCTATTATCTAAATCCCCTAAACTGCCCTTTCCCTACTATTATAACACCATGGTGTATAAACCCCAAACATGGTATAGATATCCCTCCCCTGGCACTATAGCTAAATAAGTTGTTTAGGGAGACTTCAGTCCACCAGGGGCTGTGGTCAACCCTGTCTTGGGGTTGCTCTAACCTCTGGTTTTGAGCAAGAACCTTTCCCCTAAGCCCCCACCTTCCCTCTGCTCAAAAATGCCACAGAAAACCCCTTCCCCCTGCTAAACCCACTCCTAAACCTCTTTTTCTTATAAAACCCTTGAAAAACCCAAAAATCCCGAAAATACATGCAAAAACCCTTAACCCTAAGGTTCTCCGCCCAAAAATATTTAATTGAATATTTAATAGGCCAGCGGGACCCCCCCAACCTGCACGATCCATCGGAGGACCCGCCAGCCGTCCGATCTCCGCCGCCCAGATCTAACGGTGGGCGGTCATTTTCGCTCCCCGACCTACCGACCTTTAGCGTCCGGGGAAAGTGGTTTTCCGCCCCGTACAAGGGACGCGTGGCAGGCGGTGGGGTTGTTCGAAGCCCCTCTCCCCGATACCGCCTTTGCCCAAAGGTGGTGCGAGGAACCCGCTTACCACCATCCCGTTACCGCCTCCCCCTTGCGTCATCAATACGTCAGCATGACGTAGCGCCTTTCCCTGCCCCCGCGCCGTGTGGCCCTCCACGTAGCCTTGCCACCTCATCCACCCGCCACCGTGTGCCACCCTGGCCTACACCTCAGCAGCCACGTCATCCTCCATACCCGGGCCCGCCATGACGTCATGCTGACGTCATCGGCGGAAAAGCGCCAATTACCTATTTTTTCCGAATTTTGTCGTTAAAGTTGCGTTTTGGGCAGTTTTTATGTCATTTTCGCGTAAAGGAAGAGATAGCCGTTGCAGCTGCCAAAGCACCTTCAGGCCTCCAAATTCAAATTGCAACCGTTCCTATTCGTCAAGTCAACCTTCAGAGTTCGGCCCGCAAGCTGTTTAAGCGTTCTATCCAGGTATTCACCGTAATTCCCCATTTTCACCCATGCATACCATTTCTCTGTAAATTGCCATTAAAATACCTGTTGAGTTCCATATAAACTCTGCACCTACTATCTAAAGTGAGCCAAGCTAACCTGCTTACCCCCAGAACCACAAATTCAGCATTGAAACAGTCAATTCGCGAGCCAAAAAATTGTGAAATTATCTTTGAGGTGCCCGGCATTGTTCCCTTTTGCCGGGTGCAGACCAACAACATTTTTTCCACCAAAGTAAATCTCACTCACCCTCTGCAATTCACCCCTAGCAATTCACAATCTCTGTGAACCTACCAAGACTGCAGAAGCAAGCCTGTTTTTTCACTATAAAAAAGCATTTCAGACTTTGTCCACAGTTGGCCTATCACTTAAGCTCTTAAAAGCTTTGCAAACCAGTGCACTCATATCACTCAGAATCAAACCATACAATGGCTGCCCCTGCACCCACAGCTCTCAGTGTTGCTCCATTAAATCCACCCAATAAAGACCTGCAGTCTTTATCTCTTGCTGACTAGGACTACCTTATTGAAGACTATGTGGGAGACAGAGATTTTCTGCAAACCTTCAGACAGTTGAGGGAGGACTACCTAATTGGTCATGATACTTATGGCATCTGGGAGTCAAACCTGCCATACTATTGTCTCCCCTCTGTAAATGTGTTTCGTGAAATCATTCGCCTATGTGCTGAAAACTATGATGTGCACCACAGGGCCATCAGCACCCCATCTGGGAGGGTCTTTTTCTACGTTAATCCTGAGACCATCAACAAAATGCTACATTTTGACCAGACAGAGCTGTTGTTCCCATTCTCTATGAACTATCTGCTGGACACTGGTACCAAAATGACCAGTGAGGAGATTCAAAGGGTCACCAGGACATTCATGAGACCTGAGTGCCAGCCTGCAGGGCCACCTCCTTACTTAAATGTCCACTTCACTGAAGTAGGCAGATTACTCCTGGACATGATTGCTTATGTGCTGGAATACAGCACCAGTGAGCATGTGGATCAAACCATGCTAGTATTGCTGGTTGTTTACAGCCCAGGTCAACCCCCTGCCCGCAAATACAACTTTGCCAAGTTCATTGCTAATAAGATTCATGATCAGCTGAGCAAAGTGGACAGGCAGGGTGTCTTCAAGTACTCGGCCTATATTTATCATCTCTTTATGTATTATCAGTCTGAGGCTTTTCCATGCTATATCAAAAAGCTGGATTATAGAGGGGAAAGAAGATCTGTCATCTTCTGGACCTCTGTCTATCACAATGTCACAAACTCGCCCTATTCCTATTGTGAGTTTGTCGACCAATTTGTGTATCCAGTCTCTTGCCTATTAATGAGGTCCCCTCCTCCCAGAATGTCAACAGAGATACAGAAGGCTCTGCAGCTTTCCAAAAAATGTAAAATAGGTGATTGGTACCTATATGAGGAACACACAGTCATCAGGGTCTATGGCTGTGAGCTCTGTCCTTTCAGACTCCCAAAGTATGTGCCCATGAGGATATTTGCCTTGGAATATTATAGGCAATTGATTCAGTCTGACCTCACCCATTTCCACAACTCTAGGAAGAAGGCTCACCTCAAGTTCAAACACCAGTTGGGCCCATTCATCATGAATAAAAAAGAAGGATGGGAAGATGCTGACCTCATCCTCAAGGACAAATATAAACTGTCATACAGTTTCCGGTGGGTCCCTTATGACCCTGAGGGCTTCATCACTGCAAGAAGAACCAAATACAGACTTCTAGGTTATAGGCATTGTCAATACCCACATATTGAGAAATATGCCAACCAGCAAGAATGGCTACAGGGTACTTTAGTTGAAAAGCTAACTGAAGAAGAAATAATGCTAAAGAATATGAAGGAGCTTGAAAAGACCATTGACCTAGACTCTGTGCAGCAGGTACCCCTCAAACGGCCTCACTCAGTAGGAGAAGGGACCTCGGCCACAAGGACTGCACCACAGGCACCCTCTACATCAGCACCGGCGACAGACAAAGGCAAAGGCATAATGGGTGCAGAGGAGGAAGCAGTGAAAGAAAAGCCTGCCCCTGTAACAGAGCAGCAAACAGGGCAGCAAACAGAGCAGCAGCCAGAACAGCAGCAAGGGCAAACTGTCCTGCCACAAACTGGGCTGCCAGCAGCTCTAATAATGCAAACGCCACCACCACAGACTGAGCCATTGACTGCTCCTTTTTTGCAGACCCCAGCACATGAGGAAAGGGGTACAAAAATAGATAGAGAAGAGTCCACTCCTCTTAGTGGATCCTCCCAGCAACCAGAAGCCAAAAGGCAAAGGCTAGACTCCCGAGAGGTGGAAGACATCACTGAAGAATTCCTTGACAGCTCAAGGAAAAACAGGGAGGGCAGCCAACATACAGGAACAAGCTCCTTTCAGCAGGAGCAAGGTTTACAACTTGGCTTAGAGGTGTCCTCCTCTTCCCAGCAGAGCAAGAAGCCCAAGAGCACTAAGGCTTCTTTCAAGCAAATAAAAGCTCAGAATGATCTGCTAAGGGTAGAGGTTTATAAACATTTCCTTGATGCAACCCCAGCCCAGCAAGAAAGGCTAATGTCGGTATATGACATTTAGGAGGAAAAATTGCTCCTCAGCCATTTTAAGCCCAAAGGGCCGCAGCCTAAGTCAGCTGCAGATTTTGTAAAGACAAGGGTGGAGGTCCTAGCCAGAGATATACATCCCATGGACCAGATTGAACTCCATAAAAAGGCTGGGGAGATGGTCTATGCAACCTTGGTGGAGAAGGCCACCATGGCACATGAGCTGAAAAAGTCCCTGAAAAACACCAATACACAGTTGGACTTTGAGAGAATGTCCTCTCTGGCCAAAGACAATAGAATAAAGTCTCTTGAGGAGATCATCATTGATCTAGGACATGATTCTAGTGATCCAAAGGGTGTGAAGGCCCTTATGAAGAAGAAAGATGATGACCTCAATGCATTAAAGAAAAGGTTGAAGCTGCAGCCCACAGAGCACCCTCAAACCGCAGAGCTTCAAAAACAAAAACAGGTTGATGACCAATTAGACCTCTTAATGCAGCAAGACCAGAGGATCAGGGATTTGGAGAAAGAGCTGGAAGGAGCATTACAAGATAAACAGGGAGAATCCACTTCCCAAGCTCCTCCAACTACTTCAACAACAACAACAACTTCAGGGGCAGCAGTGGCCCCCACAACAGAAGCAGCAGGAACAACAACAACACCAGAAACCAGCAAAAGTGTAGAGGAATTGACCAAGGCCATCAAAGAAATGGAGCTCCAGGCCAATGAAATAAAGAAGGCCAAGGAAAAATTGGCAGAACTGGATGCCAAATATGACAAGTCGAAGGTAACTGTGGCAGAACAGGGCAGAGAGATAAAGGCCCTAAAGGATAAGATAAAGGCCTTAGAGAAAGAGCTAAATCTGAAAACGGCCATGGCCGACATAAGGAGGATTCTGTGGGCCAAAATAGGCCAATCCATCACTCAACAATGGAGATCAATAAAAACAATGCATGAACAGATGGACTTGTTGGGCCAAGCACAAACAGAAATCAATAAGGCCAAAACACTGCTGCAAAACAGACCAGAGCAGGCCAACAGAATGATAGACTTCCTCAACAGGCAGGAAAAGGAGGAACTGGCAGCCATAGGCATTCCCAACAGAACAGAGGCTGTCCTCACTGCCAAGAAGGTGCTAACTCTCAGGAACTATGTACAAACTGTGGAGAGGAAGTGCTATGAGATCACAGCAGATGTGGAGGAATTCAAAGTCAAGTTGGCAGTGCTGCAAGCAAAAGGCCTGCCCAGCCTCCTAACTGGTGCAGGAAAACTAGTCTCCCGGGATCAATTTGCCAACAGAATGGCAACATACATTGAGAATCAGATTACTGCATCTGGAAGTACATCTGAACAAACAGGACCTCCCTCAGGACAGAGCTTGTATGACAAACTGGAAGGCCTGTTCTTTATTGAGAATGAAGTGAATCATCTTTTTGAGACTCCTCCTAATTTCTACAAATATACAGAGGCCGATGAGACCTTGATAAAGATTAGGAGGCATCAAATGCCAAAAGAGGATTGGTGGCAAGCAATGCTTCAAATTCTGCCACGGTAGCTTCAGCTGTTCGGTCACTACCAGCTCTAGGTCACTACAAGACAAACAACATGATAAAGTCAGCATTTAAAAACAGCTGAAATGTGACTCAGCACATAGACAATGACGGCTAGCCCAAAAGGTAAAGAAATGCGCAAATTTTGACAGCGTACCCTCAGCCGACTCCAACTGCCACCAAGTCAACAGGCTCTGACCATTTTTGATAGCTAAGGCAACAAAAGTTATTACAGCATTAACTTTCTCAGCTACTACACTCCAGCGGTTGGCATGCTACTAATGAAGCATTTACTCTCCATTCCGATATTTTCTTATGTAAACTTTGTATATATACTCCCCTTAGTAACGCATAAGGGGTTGGTAATTTTTCACTCTGAGGCATGTATACTGTTTTTCAGAATTGTTTAATACAAAGAGCTAGATCAACTCAGTGATTTCCTGGAACTATGGTGTTTTGCTGAGGATACATGTGTTGATGCAGAATTCCTGTGCTGTCTGATGAAATAACAAGTTTTTTCCTTAATCTCTATTCTTGTCTTTCTTATGTTTACCAAATCATATTCATGTTACACTAAACTAGCAGTAAAGAAAAAGAATAGTGCAGGATTTGTTTACTACACCTTGTACTCAATTTTTACTGCTGTGAATGTTTGTCTTCAGAATTAACCACGAACATGAATTCTTAATTGCTCATGTAGCTGTTAATTCTATATGTATGAATATTACCTAGAAATTCTTAAGTGCTCCTAGCTCAATATTCTCACTGTCTTTCTCTAGCAGTTTACTGTAAGATTCTTGATTGCCTTGCATAAACTGGATACAACCCACCCAATCACTTTATGAACGTTTGTTTCTCAGACACTAACCTTGTTCTGCAGCATCACTACAACATCACACAACACCTCAAAACAGTTAAAGGACCACTGACTCCATTGCCCAATGACATATAACATTCTAATGAGAGCATATATATCTTGACTGAAACATTCTCCAACCAAACACAAAAACAAAAGTTTGAACAACATAGCTAGCCTAAAATACTATCAGAACAGAGACAAATTATAAAGAGAGAGCCCTCTCTGGCTACAGTTTGGCTAGAAGCTGTAATCCAAAGACTGGTTAGTGGTTACCCCGGCCGTATTCCCTTGGGAGTCATAGGGAACAACCTGGGTGCTAACAAAACCAACAATAATACCCATCTAGGCCCATGAAGGATCTAATATCATTGACATTATTTGGAATAGGCTACTCCATAATGGTTTAATCTTTTTTGGGTCCACTTCTATACCTTCAGGAAAAATAACATGACCAAGATATTGTATTTAGCTATTGTAAAAATCACATTTGTTGTATTTAGCGTATAACGGATTATCTCGTAGGGTTTGCAACACAATTCTCAAATTATTTTCATGCTCCTCCTAGTTATTAGAGTAAGATAGTATATCACCAATGAAAATCAACACAAATTTATCTAAGTATGGTTGAAAAATAACATTCATGAGACTCATAAAAGTTGTAGGGGCATTTGTAAGATCGAAAGGTAGTACTACAAACTCAATGACTATAATGAGTTTGAAAGGAAGTCTTACAAATGTATTCTTCCTTAATATTTATTTGATGATACCCAAATCATAAGTCATTTTGGAAAACACACAAGCTCCCTAAACTTGATCGAATAAATCATTAATTTGAGGTAAATGGTATTTATTTTTGATAGTTTGTGTATTCAACTGATAATAATCGATGCATAATCTTAGGGTTCCATCCTTCTTTTTTGTAAATAATATGGGAGCTCCCCAAGGAGATACACTAGGACGAATATATCCTTTATCAAATAATTCCCAAAGTTGCATTTTGAGTTCAGTCAATTTAGGTATGCTCATGCGATAAGGAGTTCTGGAAATAGGAGCTGCACCCGGAACTAACTCTATTGTAAAATGAATATCTCGTTTGGGTGGTAGCTCAGGTATCGATTCAAGAAACACATCAACAAAATCTTGGATGACAGGAATACATTCATGAGAAGTCATTTTGTTCTTAGAATTTTTATATCCCACCTGTACAACATAAATTTGACAACCTTTTTTGATGCATTTTCCCAACTGGTTAGCAGTAATTGGGTATAGCTTAATATTTTTCTTAATTCCTTGAATTTCTTTTCTTTGTCCTGATTCAGTAAGGTAACTAACAATTTTTCCCTTATAGACTACCAAGGCTTTCCAACCAATCCATCCCTACTAGTATATCATATGATCCAAATGGAAGTACGTTCAAATTAACATAAATTTGTTGTCCTGACATATTCACAGGGCAGTTTTATGTTTTTGCAATCACTTTTCGCTTTTCCATTGTATCTAACTGAACTAGCCAAGGTTTTTGAAATTTAATGCTTTGCAATTGGCATTCTTCTACAATATTAGGACTAACATAGCTTAAGCTAGCACCTGGGTCAAGCAAAATAGAGACAGGTTGATTAGTGATCATACCTTCACATTCAATCATGGTGGGTTAATATTCTACTTGATGGTAATCTAATGCAGCGTTAATCTTGGGCATTCTCCTTGACACCTCCCCAACTGCAAAGGCTTATTTCATTTTTGAAAGCTGCTTCGTTCTAGCTCTATGCAGACAATTTTTGTAATAATGGGGTTCTCCGCACCCCCAAAAATGCAGAGGTTATTTTTGTTGTTGGTAATTTGCAGGTTTATTAACTCCCTTGGTTTTTCTACTTTCAGTAGGTGCTGGAACCTATGGTTGATTCTTTACTGAAAACTTATTAAATGTTCTTTGTTGTAAATTTCTTCCACTTACAATTTTTGTCTCTCTATTTGGGGGAAAATTTATTATTCCCCTTCGATTCAATCCCCCTTTCGAACCTTCATTTTTTTGTTTCATTTGCTGATAACAAATGTGGGATTTTCACACAACGTCATCCATTGTTTTTGGATAATCAAATTCCAACTTTTCCTTCATGAAATTAGGTAGACTACTAATGAAACATTGAATCTTAGCTTTCTCTTCTTGCATATACAATACATATCACAGTAAAGAGGTAAATCATTTTACATATTCATCCATAGTTAAGGCTCCCAGACTTAAATCATGGAACTCCTTGATTTTAGCACCATAATAACACTTTGTCAAACATTTACCTTTGAAATGTTTCTGACATTCATTCCATGTGACCTGTTGTTTGTCAATTTTCCTCATAGCTTTTATTTCTTCCCACCATAGTGTGGCCTTTCTTCTTAAATCATATATTTCTATCTAGGCCTTCAACTTATCGTTGTATGCATAGATCTAAAAATATTAATTCATATGTATCAACCATTCTTCTGCCGCTTCTTCAATTTCACCTTCAAATATTGGGGGTTTTATCTTTTTAAATTCTCCTTGCAATTCATTTTTTGTCTTTCTTACTTTAGTTGCTTAGAGACATTATCAAAACGTCCTTCATATTCATCTGGGCCTTCCACTAATTCAACATTATCTTCCCTTTGATGGAAGGTCACAGTTTTATCTCCGTTACTAGCACTGGGGTTTGGTCCACATTGATTTTGTCGATTGGACAAGAATTTTAGAATTCTCTCTTGTTCTTGTCGTAATCTTTCATTATGGGTTCTAAAATGAGTCATCGAAGTACGTAACTATTGAATAGTGTCGAGTAGGCAACATTGTCATGGCGAGAATCTTCTCCCAATTGTATCCACATCTCTGGATTGGCCCCTACATACTTTTCATCTGAGTGATTTCGCTGTCTAGATCCCCTCTGCATCATGTCCTTATATCTTTCTTTCTTTCTCTATGTTCAATCATTCGCACATAGTTCCACTTAGTTTTTTTCCCAGAAGCCTTAGTGTCATAACCCTGAGGTTTGATACCATATGTGACAACCTTCACCTTATAACTTTAGTAAATATTTACATATATAAAAGGAAATTACATTTACTAAGCTCCCAAGCTATCTAATATGTATATTAATATTCGATCTTGACATAGGATAGTGAATATATACGTTCTAAAAAATAATACAACACTACATGATGTCAGATTACTCCTATGCTAAATTCATTTGATCAAATCATTGTTAAAATTTACTACTGGCAAGCACTGTTATTAATTTTTAATTAAATGAATGTCCTAACACATTTTCTGTTGCATCACTGTTTCGCCTGGTGGTTGCATGTATTATAAAAAAATCCTGGAACATTCTCGATTGGATTTTGAATGGCCAGTTCTCGGTAAATCATTTGTGTTAATTGATATCGTCGGATTGGAAGTTATTTCAGTGGACAGTCATGATTGTTTGGGCATTCATCATGTTATTGAAACCCTAACTCTGCCTCAACCTCAGTCATTCTTTTGTCCTCTCATCCGTCGCATGAGCTCTGCAACCAAATAATGTTATCTACTAGGGTTTTCAGGTTCTAGCCAGAACTAGATGCATGTAAAGATTGCTACCTAGATGGTATGCTTAACTTTGATATAAGTATGATTTCCAAGGGTAACAAGACCTTCGTTTTTTATTTAAGTGCTTTATCGCCATAGTACAGGTCTCTACTAAGTTTGAATTTGCAAAGTGACTTTCAGGGATTTTCTGGTTGACGGCTCTTCGAATCAATAGTGAATCCAGGTAATTGTTAGTATAGAGTACCTTTGAATGACATTATGAAATTTTATTTAACATCTATGATTCTTTGATTAGAGAAATCGTCCTGTTACCACAAGGTTTTACAAAGTTTTGTTGATGGATGGAATTTCAAATGCAAGGCCATTCTTCCGCATTGTGATAGTGTTCCTCCTTAAGCAATCGATTAAGAACTGATGGTTCTCGACAAGTCCCTTCAACAAGTGAATAATTTCACAAATGTTTGGGGTTTTTCCATGTTATACTATGATGGCCCTAGCTAACCCTATATGGCCCTACCATTGTGTTCATGGCTAAAAATATACAACAGGGTTTAAGGTAATTCGAGGTAGATACTTTTCCCTCATTATCCACTCTATGTTCTATGACTTAAATTGTTCTTGTTTCAACTGTCTTTCTAATTTATGCTCTTTTTCCTCTTTCAGGTAACGATTATGAGCATGTTCGATGTTTCCATTTCTCTCCTTGGAGTTTCATGAGCATGTCTTGTTTACTGAAACATAGATTGTGGTATCGACCTCCATGTTGGTTCATTACTCTGACTCAAACCCTTCTTGTATCTGGTAGTAAATTTGGTTGGATAACTTATGAAAATTTTCTGGAGACAAAGTCGTCCTTTGGGAGCCAATTTTTTAGCTAGGGCAAGTTGCATTAACCCCAGGGATGTATGCTCTTGAGGATCCTTCGTCTGGCTTAGTTAGTTGCCTTTTGATTAGTAACTACTTTGAAGAATCCTTGAAGAGATGATGACTCCAAGTCCAAAACCATGTTCATTTTCTTTATTTTATATGTACAGAACTGTTTAAAGAGTTATAAGGTCCAGTTTTATGGTATAATTGTCTGAGTTAAATTTCCATAACTACTATAATATTAATAAACGAGTTTGACTGGATATTGCAGTCATTCGTAGACCCATCCTACTTGTGTGATCTACACCGATATCCACCATTATTCCGCTGAGACTGGGTTTAATCGTATTTCTATCATGTGTTTATGTCTTTCAAAAAAGAAAATAATTTCAACTTGCATAATATCGTTTATTCTGAATCTGTCTTTTATAAAATAAAAACATGTTTCCATTGCATGTTTGTTATTTATAAGAAACCACCGTATGAGATGCTATTTGAATTTCTATCCGTGGAAAATAAGAAATACTATAGCTAGTAATATACTTCATTCTTCATAATCATTAACTCTATAGTTATCTATTACGCTTATTCTTTCATTATGTTGTAGTATTTGAGTTTTTCTTTCCATCTCCTTTAGCAATCATGTGCATGAAACAGTAAAGAAATATAATCAAACTGTGTTGTATACTTATTTGTTTTTGTTTTCTTCTTTCTTTCATTTTTTCAATGATTTTGTTTCTTGGAAGATCTCACCAGCCAGCCACAAGTTTGGAAATGATGTTGAGACTCTCCCCCGAGCTCTTCCCCTCCACACATTGGTATTCACTAGTTAATTGGATCACTGCAAAACATCAAGGCTTTCTGTCTAGTTTCTTGTTTCTCCAAGACTCCCACTGGTTTATTTCACCTAGCCCAAGGAGGTTCCTTGGACTATTCGGTAGCATCCTGCCTTCTCATTCAATTCATTTACTTTCCTCTCCAAAATTTTCTAGTCCCCTAGGGCTTACTTGAATTTTCCTTTTGAGGAAAAAGGTGAGTAACCACCTTAATTGTATAAGGAGGTTTAACAATTGTTTTCCTGTTCTTGAGAACACCTTTATTCTTATGATATGTTATTCATAAATTGTTTTTTCCAACTCAGCGATAATTCTTTTAGTGTTTCTATCGTACACATTATAATATAGAAACAATAATAGAGTAAAATTAAAAGGAGTAAAAGTAAGTTAATTGTTCATGTAGTGTGGGGTGTTACATTATTCCTAATTTTCTAACCAAAAAACAATATGCTATCCCAAAATTATTTGAAATATGAACATTAAATCTATTTAAATATATAAAATAAATAATCTAAATTTGGAAAGCAAATACGTTTATGAAGTTATTGAGTTTAGTGGTTTAGATTCAAAGTTAACAAGGAGGGCTGCTGAGCAGCAAGTCCCTGCCTTGAGTGAGTGATGGGGCCAGCCCACATGGTCCCGCCGTCAATGTGCTGATGTGTTATGTGACCGTAATGAATATAATAATAATTGGGATTTTGGGATATTTATGTTGGTTGATTTGTAATCGGCGCTGTATTGATTTTGGTTTATGATGGTTTGTACCTTGGTGGCTTACCCATTGAACACCTATCCTTCCTCGGGATCCCACGAATCCACCCTAGTTTGGGGTTTTTACTCCTTCGCGCTCATTTCTTTCTCGTTGTTTCGCCCGGTCATTTGCTCTGCGAGCTCTGCAACTTCGGTGATTTTTTGGATGTGGGTTCCTGAGACTTGTCTGCACGGTTCGCTGGTTGTGAGCTCTTGGTTACCCTTTCGACTTCGGTCGTTGGTTCTCGGCCTGGTATGCCTCTGCTCTTCCGGCGATTTATGAATGCTTTCATAAGTTTCACATGGCACTATTCCTCGGCTGGCATGTTGGCTGCTATTGTGAATTGGGGTTTTTCTTTTAAGGGTCCCCGACTTTGTGTGTGCTATTTGTGTCTTGCGAGTGGTTACAATTGCTATGTTAAAGGTTTCCGCCTCTGTGTGTTGCTGTCTGCATCTCGTGAGGGTTTAAGCTATACAATCGCTGTGTAACACTTAATATTTCTTTCAATACTGGTTCAGCACTTTCCACATACTTCGGTAATCTGGTGGCGGCGTTCTCCATTGGGGTCTCTGCAAACTCGTTCGATAAGTTTTTGTTTTATGCCGGATATTTGCAGTCCTCCTTTACCTGTACCTGATGTCTTGGCTCCTTCGTGAGCAGGGGTCTTCTCGTGGTCGAATGGGGGCTATGATTCACCGAACAGGTATGGTGCCATTTCCGTTCGTTTTCTCGTCCTCTTCAGTTTCTTCTTAACTTAGTTGATGCTGCTACTTGGCCTAACCACTCTTGGTCATTCTCTTGCAGGTGAGACCGTTCGAGGGTTCCGGTGTTTGAGCTCTCAGCTGTTCGGGTGAACATGGGTAGCTTCTCTGTTGTTTGGTAGCTTGATTGTAGGGGTGTTTCGACTTTATTGGATGAACTTTGTTTGTTGGCCTTAGGTTGCTCTCTGTCTGTACTTAACTTTCTTTGGTCGCTAGGCACGACGTTGGTTGTGGTTCTGGGTCATACGGGAAATTGGCTTCTTGTTTGCTGTTAGGGTCGATTTCTCACGACTGTGGATTGAGTCCAGTCTTCTACTTTGGACAGTATGTAAATGTATATTGAATTTTGGCCGACTGTATTATTGTAATCATATGAATTTAATGATGGAATAGATTAGATTTGCGTTTGTAATTTCCACATACCTGTTACGAGGTCTTTTTTTTTATTGTCTGGTTATATGGATTCGTGCTGTTACTTGTCGTCCAACTGATTTATCTTCTCCTCTGGGTCCAGAACCTGTAGCAGTACATTTGACAGTATTTGTATAATAACTTACTAACAAAATTATACAACCATTGAGGACATTGTAGGATTATATGTGCACAGAATGTTTATATCACTCTCTCTGTTTATTCTCATACAAAGTCGAACCCCTGTAATGGTTTGTTTCTCACCTTTTGTAACACTGTTTTCAAACAGTTTTGTAACTGTTGTTAGTTTGTGTTGTTGGTTATATCAGTTATTTCATATACGGGACTTCTTCATAGCTAGCTAACACATTTTTCTTTACATGCATTTACAACAGTAATATAACTGTTTGGAAACAAACGATTCTAACTAATTACTACTGCTCCTAATTAAAAGTCATTACATTATTCTTAGGCAATTTAAAAAGAAAAGTAAAATAAAATAAAGGCAGATATACTATCCATCCAGGGAACTGTGTTCTCTGTCCTTTTCAGAAACCATGTCAACCTTGCTTCCATCTTTGCCCTGTTACCCAGATGCTCCTGCATCAGGCTCCCGGGGTAAAAGAAATTCATGGCTCCGTTCCATGAGTTCCTCCACCGAATAGCCAACGTTCTATATCTGCGCCGCGTCGAGCCATGAGCTGTCCTCCATTGGACGGTCTCTCCACTTGACGAGGTAACGTAGATATTCTTTCCTATGTGTCTTCTTGGCTACCTGGGTACTGAGGATCCCTTCAATCTCATGGGACTAGGCCGAAGGCAATTGTTTCTTCCAAGAACTGTCTCCAAGTTGGGTGTCCCGTTCTGGCCGTACCACACTATCATCCTCTGCTTGGGCATTATATGGGAACAGATCCGCCACATTGAAAATAGGTGATATGCCTATGTCAGGTGGCAGCTGAATCTCGTAAGCGTTGGCTGAAAATTTACGTAAGATCTTGCATGGACCAATTTTCTTATATTTTAGTTTATTATACGTGCCCTTAGGAAACCGTTCCCGGCGCAGGTGCGCAAGGACCTCATCCCCAACATTAAAATGCACCTCTCTTCTCTTTGAATCTGCTTGCTGTTTGTATTTCTGTACGTTGTCCTGCAACCTTAATTTGACTTTTTCATGAAGGTCACTCATTGCTTCGGCAAAGTCTTCCCCATCCGCGCTTCTTCGTTCCAACTTTCCCAAATCTCGCAGTTCATGCATTCCCCGAGGATGCATGCCATACAAAATCTGAAATGCGCTGTGTCCGCTGCTATGATTGGGCGAATCGTTATAAGCGAATTCTGCCTGAGCGAGAGCTCGATCCCATAACCGTGAATTTTCTCCAGTTAAACTCCGTAATAAATTCCCCAAGCTCCTGTTCACCACTTCCGTTTGTCCATCAGTCTGCGGATGACACGCAGAGCTGAAATTCAATTGCGTGCCCAACTTTTTCCACAGGGTGTGCCAAAAATTTCCTGTGAATTTTACATCCCTGTCTGAAATGATAGATCTGGGTAGGCCATGTAGTCTAACAACTTCTGTGAAAAATAGGTGTGCCACATACGTGGCATCACTAGTTTTCCGGCAAGGAATAAAATGAGCCATTTTCGAAAACCTGTCTACCACCACCATTACTGAATCATATCCCCGCTGCGTTCTAGGCAGTCCTAGGACAAAGTCAATGCTGACTGAGTCCCATGGCCTGATTGGAACAAGTAGTGGTGTGTAAAGTCCAGTATTCTGACTGTGTCCTTTCGACAGTTGGCAGACTTTACACCTGTTTACATATCTTTGTACATCCCTGCTCATTTTAGGCCAATAATAAAAAGGTCCAAGTTGCTCCAAAGTTTTCTTGATGCCAAAATGTCCCGCTAATCCACCACTATGCTTCTCCCGTACAATATTCTCCCTCATTGAACAGTCCGGGATACATAACTGCCCACCTCCGAACAATTATCCTTCCTGTAAATTATAGTCTAACCATGGGCTTGCATTCCTCAATACGGGATTTTGGCAGGCTTCAAAAGCTTCCTTGAAATCTGCATCGGTTTGGTACAAATCTTTCAAATGTTCGAATCCTAGTACCTGTATGCTACTCTCCTGTAAGAGCAAAGCTCTTCTGCTCAAGGCATCCGCCACTTTGTTGGCTTGCCCACTTATGTGTTTTAACACGAAAGTGAAACTCTGCAAGTATTCTACCCATTTGGCATGCTTATGGTTTAACTTGTGCTGCTGCATTACATATTGTAATGCTGAATTATCAGAAAATAATACGAACTCATTGCCCAGCAGGTAGTGCCTCCAATGTTTTAAAGCTTGGACCACAACATAAAATTGCTTGTCATACGAGGAATATTTCTGCCGGCTCTCATTTAGTTTTTCACTAAAAAATGCCACTGGTCTGTCTTCCTGACTGAGCACAGCGCCAATAGCTATTCCACTTGCGTCACACCAAACTTGAAAGAGTTTATTAAAATCGGGTAGCCTCAAGATTGGCCTCTCCGTGATCTTCTGCTTCAAAAGCTGAAAACTGTCTTCTGCCATCTTGGTCCAACAAAAAGGATGATTGGCCTTTTTGATGCTCTCTAACATTGGTATGCAGATTTCACTGAAATTTCTAATAAATTTTCGATAAAAACTTGCCAGTCCATGAAAACTACGTACCTCAAATAAGCTCTTCGGTGACGGCCAATTTATAATTGCTGCAATCTTCTCGGGGTCCATTTTCAATTCATTTTCTGTAACTACAAACCCTAGATAGACCAGCTCCTTCTGCAGGAAAGTGCATTTCTTTAAGTTTATCAACAATTTGTTCTGCTGTAGCTTCTCTAACACCCTTCGAACATGTTGAAGATGCTCTCCTTTCGTTCTGCTGAAAATTAAGATATCATCAAGGTAAACTATTACGAACTTGCCAATAAATTCCTTTAACATCTCATTCATCAATCTCATAAAGGTACTAGGAGCGTTGCTT
Organism: Pinus tabuliformis; assembly: GCA_031772625.1. Lineage (NCBI taxonomy): Eukaryota > Viridiplantae > Streptophyta > Pinopsida > Pinales > Pinaceae > Pinus > Pinus tabuliformis. The sequence continues at coordinate 718,945,245 of CM062805.1, forward strand.
AATCCAAATGGCATGACCAGCCATTCGTACAACCCTTCATTAGTCTTGAAAGCTGTTTTCCACTCGTTTCCTTCCCTAATCCTGATCTGATGATAACCACTCTTCAGATCAATCTTTGTAAAATAAGCTGCTCCACTAAGACAATCCATCATGTCATCCATTCTGGGTAAGGGAAATCTATATCGAATAGTGATTTTATTAATAGCCGGCGAATCTGTACACATTCGCCATTCTCCACCCTTCTTAGGTGCGAGTACTGTTGGTACTGCACAAGGGCTCAAACTTTCTCTGATCAGTCGCTTATCCAGCAACTCCTGCACTTGTTCACGAATTTCTTCATTGTCTTTCGGACTCATCCTATACGCTACCTTGTTCGGCAAGCTTGCTCCAGGTATAAAATCAATATGATGGCTAATACTCCTCTTGGGAGGCAACTTATCTGGTAGATCGTCAACTACAATGTCTTGAAATTCTTTTAACAACTCCTGAATTTCTGCAGGTAGTTCTGATTTTTCTGTGTTTAGCAACACTGGTTTTGTCCTCCTTACAATCGCATAATTGACCTCATTTTCCTCAATCTGCTTCACAAACTGTTTTCTTCCTATTAACAATGCTTTTGTTCCACTTGATTCTACTGCATCCTCCTCTTTGATGGGTACAAGCGTATGTTTGATCCCATCTTTCACAAATTTATAACAATTCATCCTCCCATCGTGCGTCACCTTTCGATCATACTGCCACGGTCTCCCTAGCAGTATATGGCACACGTCCATTGGCATAATATCGCAGACCACCGTGTCTTGATATTTGCCAATGTGAAATTCAACCTCGCACTGTTCATCAACTAATAGCTGGTGGCCTTTCTGTAGCCACGACACCTTGTAAGGTGTGGGGTGTTTAAGCCGCTTCAATCCCAGCTTTTCCACCATTTCGGTGGCAACTAAATTGTCTGTACTCTCGCTATCTATAATCAATTTACAACACTTTCCATGTGATTTGCAAACTGTTCGAAACAGTGCCTTTCGCTGGTTCTGTTTAGCCATCTCCTTGGCTGGCTTCAACAACACTTTGTTCAAAATTAGAGCCTCCCCTGTTTCTGCCACATTTTCTATCTCCTGGGGCTGTGCTTCAGCTTCCTCAGGCTGCGCAAAAAATGCTCCCCTCTGGCCAGCGTGCTCAGCTTCCGGGCATTCGAAGGATCTGTGCCCCCACTTATGGCACCTGTAGCACTGGACATTAGTCCCCCTTCCGCGACCATTTCCTCTTCCCCGCTGATATGGCCGACCTCCTCTAGTGCTATCTCCCTTCTTTGCTATCCCTGAAGCTTTGGAACTGTTGCCTTCTTCGTTGTTAGTGGCAGTTCTCCCTCTGCCATAGGACTGTCCTCGTCCTCTGCCATTTCCTCTCCCTCTCTTGTTGTTCTGTTTCCTATTAATTTTCTCTTCAGCCTTTACAGCACTCTGAAAGGCCTCTTCTATATTTCGGGGAGAGAGAATACTGATCTCGTCCAATATTTCCAACCTCAAGCCATTCACGTACCTCGCTGTTTTTTTTGGAGTATCATCCGTATAACTAGCACGTAAATTTACTTGATAAAATTCCTCTGTGTACTCCTTTACAGTCATACCTTTCTGTCTTAAATTCTGTACTCGTCGATAAAGTTCAACCTGGTAGTCTTTAGGAAAAAACCTGTGCTTCAACTTTGCCACCATCCTTGGCCACTTTCTTATTGGCAACTTGTTCATTCGTCTCATGTCCACTTGGACACTATCCCACCATAAGGCAGCGTGTCCTTTTAACTTAGTCGCAGCAAATCTAACTCTTTTTTTCTCACTGATCTCCTCATTTTCAAAATACTTGTCTAACTCACTTACCCAATCCAGCAAAACATCGGCGGACAGACTGCCATCATAGTTAGGGATCTCAGGTTTGGGTTTGCTGCTAGCTAATAGTACTTATCTCAACAGTCTTAACTCTGGGGCTTCTTCCTCTGACCCATCTGTAACAGTTGCTGCCTCGTCTTCACTATCATCCCCAAGTTCCGGGTCTCTTCGCCTACCTGCCTCTACTGCTTCCAAGCGAGCAGTAAGGATTCTCAACTGTTCTCTCAAGCCCTCGTCTGCTACTCTGCGTGCACCTCTTCCTCGTCCTCGTCTTTGTACTTCCATCTTCCCCTATTTCCTTAAAATGCTCCTCTGATACCACTTGATGGGGCCAGCCCACGTGGTCCCACCGTCAATGTGCTGATGTGTTATGTGACCGTAACGAATATAATAATAATTGGGATTTTGGGATATTTATGTTGGTTGATTTGTAATCGGCGCCGTGTTGATTTTGGTTTATGATGGTTTGTACCTTGGTGGCTTACCCGTTGAACACCTGTCCCTCCTCGGGATCCCACGAATCCGCCCTGGTTTTGGGTTTTTACTCCTTCACGCTCATTTCTTTCTTGTTGTTTCGCCCGGTCATTTGCTTTGCGAGCTCTGCAACTTCGGTGGTTTTTTGGATGTGGGTTCCTGAGACTTGTCTGCACGGTTTGCTGGTTGTGAGCTCTTGGTTACCCTTTCGACTTCGGTCGTTGGTTCTCGGCCTGGTATGCCTCTGCTCTTCCGGCGATTTATGAATGCTTTGATAAGTTTCACATGGCACTATTCCTCGGCTTGCATGTTGGCTGCTATTGTGAATTGGGGTTTTTCTTTTAAGGGTCCCCAACTCTGTGTGTGCTATTTGTGTCTTGCGAGTGGTTACAATTGCTCTGTTAAAAGTTTCCGCCTCTATGTGTTGTTGTCTGCATCTCGTGAGGGTTTAAGCTATACGATAGCTGTGTAATGCTTAATATTTATTTCAATACTGGTTCAACCCTTTCCACAGACTTTGGCAATCTGGTGGCGGCGTTCTCCGTTGGGGTCTCTGCAAACTCGTTCGGTAAGTATTTGTTTTATGCCAGATATTTGCAGTCCTCCTTTACCTGTACCTAATGTCTTGGCTCCTTCGTGAGCAGGGGTCTTCTCGTGGTCGAATGGGGGCTATGATTCACCGAACAGGTATGGTGCCATTTCCGTTCGTTTTCTCGTCCTCTTCAGTTTCTTCTTAACTTAGTTGATGCTGCTACTTGGCCTAACCACTCTTGGTCATTTTCTTGCAGGTGAGATCATTCGAGGGTTCCGGTGTTTGAGCTCTTAGCTGTTCGGGCGAACACGGGTAGCTTCTCTGTTGCTTGGTAGCTTGATTGTAGGGGTGTTTCGACTTTATTTGATGAACTTTGTTTGCTGGCCTTAGGCTGCTCTCTGTCTGTACTTAACTTTCTTTGGTCGCTGGGCACGACGTTGGTTGTGATTCTGGGTCATACGGGAAATTGGTTTCTTGTTTGCTGTTAGGGTTGATTTCTCACGACTGTGGATTGAGTCCAGTCTTCTACTTTGGACAATATGTAAATGTATATTGAATTTTGTCCGACTGTATTATTGTAATCATATGAATTTAATGATGGAATAGATTAGATTTGCGTTTGTAATTTCCACATACCTGTTACGAGGTCTTTTTTTTATTGTCTGGTTATATGGATTCGTGTTGTTACTTGTCGTCCAACTGATTTATCTTCTCCTCTGGGTCCAGAACCTATAGCAGTACATTTGACAGTATTTGTATAATAACTTACTAACAAAATTATACAACCATTGAGGACACGGTAGGATTATATGTGCACAGAATGTTTATATCACTCTCTCTGTTTATTCTCATACAAAGTCGAACCCCTGTAATGGTTTGCTTCTCACCTTTTGTAACACTGTTTTCAAACAGTTTTGTAACTGCCGTTAGTTTGTGTTGTTGGTTATACCAGTTATTTCATATACGGGACTTCTTAATAGCTAGCTAGCACATTTTTCTTTACATGCATTTACAACAGTAATATAACTGTTTGGAAACAAACGATTCTAACTAATTACTACTGCTCCTAATTAAAAGTCATTACATTATTCTTAGGCAATTTAAAAAGAAAAGTAAAATAAAATAAAGACAGATATACTATCCATCCAGCGAACTGTGTTCTCTTTCCTTTTCAGAAACCATGTCAACCTTGCTTCCGTCTTTGCCCTGTTAGCCAGATGCTCCTGCATCAGTGAGTGCAAAACATATGAGAAAGACATAACAATTGCTTGATGATCTTGCCTCTTGCCGTTGGAAAGACATAACAATTGCTAGGATTTGTAGGATAAGCCGAGACGTAAGTTTGGCAATGAAAAATCAGTACTAGAAAGAAAAGCTGACAAAGGGAATAACATGACATTGTATAAGAACAAACTCTCCTTAAAATAAGCCTTTTCTCAGTGTTCCAAGTAATTATTCAATTTGTCTTGATTCATGATATGTATATCCATGTATTTCTACAATAACCATATGCTTGAGTTTCAGTTCAAACAATTTCCAGAGAAATTTATCCCAACGATACCCAATCTATTAATAATTTAATATAATATCGAGCATGTGACATGCTACAATATACATCCAAGCCAGGCATCAGAAACAATATAACAGAAATAGAATGATTATTTTCTGTTTTATTATCAACTGCTATCTGAGAAATCAGATACACATTCTTTTGTCTACTATCAGCTAGATCAGTGGGGAACTTAATTAATTGTTTGGTGCACATATATTATAACCTTGAAACAGCTTGCAACAAAAGGGATCAACATCCAGATACTCCAGGTTTGTACATCAACTTTAACAAGTTGCATAAGACGTAATGCTTTAAGATAGAAAAAAAAAGATAGAATCACAACTCTAATAACTCAAGCTTATCCCCTTTGCATTATTGAAAACCATATTTCTGCAATAAGGGAGAATGCTAACAGACCACGGAGCTATTTTATAGTGCTGACCATTAAAGATGACTCTCCCAACATTATTTGAATCAAAATTTACAAGAAATGTAGCGGCACAATTTCCAGCTCCTGCATAATATGCATAAGCCTGAATAGACAACACGTAAGTCAGTTCTGTCTTGCATAGCATCTTTTAAGAAAGTAGGAGAAAGTAACAACAGGATCACCACTAACTAAAGCAGTCTCACAGAGCTTTTTGGCTTTGTGTAATTCCTTAAGATGACCCCATTTTGGCTGTCTAATCAGCCCTGCCAAAGACAGAGTCGAAAGCAATAGGTTGTGTTCCAAAGGTCAGAATCCATTTCACTATTCAGAAGGCTGGATATTGAAAGGAAAAGGCAAGCATTAAGTAAGACTTGAAGAAATTCTCATCGTAGCAAATTCAAGCTTTCTGTTGTTTTTTAATCTTCTGACAATGTTTTTTGTATTGCAGTTGCTTTATATTGAGCCCGAGAACAGAAAAGGCATTAAAGCAGAATTCAATTCCCTTGCCAAATAATAGATAACCTTATAGATTGCCCAAGGATGACATTCAAGTCCTGATAAAACTTCTCTCAATTCTGCACTACTTTGATACAAATTCAAGTGAAGATTGTTAGAAAATATCACATCCAAGATATAAGGTACCATATTCATATATGGGTGCATCATAGTCATAGGAGGTTGCAATGAAAGGCCCACCCAATGTGTGGCCAAGATTTGTTCCTCCATGGTATTGAAACAAATGCGAATCATACATAATTTAGTAAAAACTTCCATATATGAAGGTCACTTGCGAGGGCGGTCCAATTGTTAATGTGAAAATCCTACCATGTAGTAGTTTACAAAAGATCCAAGCTTCACTAAAAAGCGAGCAACTGCAAAGGCCAGATCTTCCACTGGTCTACGAGGAGTTGCACCTCCAAATTCAGTATACCTAGAAAATCAGAGACAATGTTTCGGATACTATAAGTTCAAATTACATTTACAACTGATTATAAACATTCCTGCATATCTACATTTTTCAATTTGTTGCAATAAAGACTTTACTGAAGAGCCTAGAATCTTCATCATATCAGTTTATTGAAGGATGCATTTGCAAATTAAGTGCAGTGACCTGGTGGTTGAGGACTGTATGGTTGCCAGATTTAAACACCTGGTGGTTGAGGACTGTATGGTTGCCAGATTTAGACACCTGATTAGACAACTACTCTAAACGCAAGCAGATAAAAATATTGTTAAAATTGTGATGCAAAAGTAAATCAAAATATTGCTAAAATTGTGATGCAAAAGTAAATCATTCTACCTGTGTTATTCTGTTACTTCAAATTTCAGAAGCAAGTAATCGTAATATTTTCTTTGCCTGTGGATGAATGCAAAACTTATCAGATAAATTTGGTATTTTAACACTACAAAGTTCCAAAAGAGAACCATATATCACAACTCCAAAACAAAGTTCAAGACAGTCGTTTATGAAAACTGTGCGTAGTTATTAGTGTTCCCCTGGCTGAGCATGTAAAGCCATAAAGTTTCTGAATTTTGACTTTTACGGCTCATGTTTGGTTGCGGAATTTGACTATATCTGCGTGATCTAACATCAACGAATTTATGATTGTAGAACTGATAAAAAGATCCAGAATTTCAAAATTGATTTTGAATGTTTACAACAGCTGTGTAATATTTTCTGGCACACCAAGTCGATGACAAAAAACCAGATAAACCAATAAAAATCTCATCTCGCAAGGCTCATAAATAATATATCAAGCTACAGACAAAATGAATAATGAGATCAGCACTGCCTAACTCTCAAAATTTCATATCAAGTCGCCTTTTACATTGATGGAGCTACATCCAGCTCGCATTGGTTAGCTTATAAACCCAATTTGGACATTTCATCATCAAAATTCCACCTTTCATTGGTTAACTTAGAAACCCAATTTGGACATTTCATCATCAAAATTCCATTCTTCTGGCAAAGAAATATAGGTTTCACTGGTATCAGGTTTCAAAGAAATATTCCTGAAGAATGCCTTCAGGGATATCCATTGTTGCTTGCCCTACCACATTTCCCACGATAGTAGTGTTGATGCCCTCAGAAATACCAATTATATTAGCCGAATTGGCCACATCAGTAGTGCTGAGTGCAGATCATGTATTAACATGATCAACCCCTTGAAGTGAACACCAGTCATCAAAATAACTGTAATTATAACCTGAATTCAAATTCCAAAATGCAATATGATTTTCATCAGACTGAACATTAGACAGAAATTCTGATATGATGTTCTCAAAATTGATGCCTTGCACCTGATCATGAAATGGTACAAGTGGTGTTTCAACTGAGCTGATATGAATATCCCCTGGTATAGGTGACTCGCCAGATCTACTTTGTAAGGGTGGTGTCATGAAGTTCTCAGAATTTACATATGAAAAACAAGCTTCACATTTGGCAGCCGTTGGAATGTTTCTAATTTTAAGACATAAAAAAGGGCAATTGTTTTCATAGACTATAATTTCTATATACATGTTACAAAATTTGGCGTGCATACACGCACAGTGCAATGCGAATTGCAGCACCAAAAATCAGTCAAAGACCTCTTTAGACAGAGAGAATTTGCAAAGCTAACTATCGTTTTAATTGGTGCAACATTTTCTTATAATTCGACAAGTTCATCCAGAGACAGAGTCACCAAGTGCCCACATGAAGATATTATGATATAAACATATAAGTGGGTATTGATAACAGAGCTTACCACAGGGTCTGGTGCATCATCTTGTTTGCACATAACCCAAGGTACACACGTATCCATTCCCACAGCCATCTGAGCAGCCCAATTCATATATTGCACTCCAGCAGACCCATACTCCATTTCTTCAGGTTTATACTCATTTTCTAGCTGTAAGAACAATTTGTCATTAGTCACTATATTAGGAAATCAAACCATGAGTATATACAAAGTTCAAACTATCCATGCGGATCACTCTTTTCTGCAAATATAATGAATCAAGCAATTGACTACCAATCAAAATTTGACACATTTTACCATGAGGGATCAAAGTATACCTGGGCCAATAAGGACATGCACTCCTTCTCCACCAAAATAAATTAATCAGATAAACTCAATGCCAAAACTAAAATAGAGTTAATCATGGTAGATATAGGGCCAAAGTACAAGAAACGCTGGTTATAAACTGCCATGCAAAGTATCATAGACAAGTATACACTAGGAAGATTCCCGCAGTACAGGCAACAAATGCATCTAGCCTTGAGGGTTTTCAACGGAAATGTTGAACCCTATTGTCGGTAGCATAGGTAAGAAAACATTTTTTCTTATAGAAATTGTGGTCCCAAAACTCCAACGAGATGAAGAAATTCCACTGACCTTGAGAAGAATTCAGGTCGACCCATAAGTAATCAGAGAAAGGAACATTGGTCACATCGTACTCAAATCTTAGACCAGTGAGAGATGGATACGTGCATCCAAGAGTATATAGGAAAAGAAAAAGAAAACGTAGTAAGAATCAAATCCTTGAATGAAGATAAAGACTAGAAAATGAGAAACCACTAAGAGGCTGTTACCTATGAGAAAAGGCAAGAATAAAAAATAGAGCTTGGCGCCATCTTCGGATATGCCCAGAACAAGAAGAGAAATGAGTTAGTATGAAAAAATTGTACATAAAATTATGTTGTTATACAAAAACCACCAAACCAAAAGATACAGTTGGTACCTGTATATTCAGCATAAAGAAATCAAAACCCATCTGTAAACACCGGAGATGAGGCCACCCCAACCTGGATCGGTAGCCACCTCCTCTTACCAATTATGGACCCAAATAAATTGTTTTGTTGGAAACCAGAATGCAAAAAAAATTTGAAAATTAATCAATATAAAACCCTGAATTTGTTAAAGGCGATACTTGTAATTGTTACCTTTCTCAACCTTATGTCGCGATTGAAGAGGAAATGATACCATCACCGATGAAGAATGACCAATATAGAGATGCAGTGGCGTCTATATGACAACCAGGCAGATTACCTCTGCAAGTACTCACCCCTAACGCATGGGAAGAATGACGAAATGTGAGGAGGACTTAGGGTAATGCGATGAATTAGGGTTGCAAATGTAGCTGCACCCTAGATCACTAGGGAACAAATCGATGTCGTTGAACATTTACCAAGGAACCTTGACGTGTCACATGAGCGCCCTGCCTCATCACGTGATGAGGATGTTGTGGAAGCCTGGGTAAACTACAGGTGGTCTATTAAGCCTGTAAATAAAACAAGAGTGCCAAACTTAACAACATATGACAATCGAGGACGGTGGGCCTAGACATATATGCCATGAGACATAAACATTACGGCTCCTAGCAAGATTCTGATGTATAAAGATAATTCTAACTAAATAAAGGATCACAATGGCAATTAGAAAGCTTGGGATCCTTGAGAGCTTTCCATACGAGTCATACAATCTCCATCGACAAGCTCTGCAGTAGATGCAACGTATCCTTACAACTTGTCAACCAGCTCAAGACCTGCTTGCTCTGAGGGATTACTTTACCAAACTAAGGGCCCTTAGTTCTTATTGAGCTGCGCAGAACTGAATTCAACAGCCAGGATCTTTTGGACTTGTAGTTAAGCGATTGCACGATTTGGAAAGATTCACATTCATGATTTCCGCTGAATCTCGTCGAGAGCATGTAGTTGAAAAGATATCCTATAATTTTATAAAAGAAGACAATTTCTAAAGAAAGTGCATTCAATCTACGAAAAAATTTCCGCATGCATTTTTGACAAATGTCATTGAATAAGGTTATAAGTTTTATTTCCTATCATTCGTGCCATAGCCATATCTTTCGTGGCTCCACCTCTCTTCAGGTCCCAACATCGAAGCAGCAAGCAGGTCCAAGTCCAGGTCAGTTTCATTTCATCTCCCAACCCGGGTTTATTTGAGCCATCCTAGCCAACTTCTGAAGTCGCCTTTTCGGAGAGCTTCCATGACATCCAACAGGTCGCAGTGAGACAAGAGGGCTTTTGAGTTGGGGCGAGCTGTGAGCAATCCGGTAATGTAGGAGAGGGCAATCAGATCCCCTGAGGCAGTGATGTTCCTCTGAGACGCAAGTTGGGTGTGATGTTACAGTAGCCCTGCATCAAGGTGTTTGTCTGAACCAACATGGGTGCCTTCGTGTATTCTGTAGGCAGGCACAAACGTTCCTTCCCCAGGTATCCAAGGTAGCATCCTCGCCCGTTTGAAGTCACTCTTTTTCTCTTTGTCCTGTAAGAACATATTCTCTTAAAGCAATTTGGATCTGTTCTAGCCAAGCAGCTCTCTATGGTTATTTACTAGCTCAACGAGTTCAGTTTCTAGGTAGTGAAAGTCATCTCTTCTCTGTAGCCACCAAGGATTCTCTCTACCCAAACAACGAAGGCTACCAGTGGAACCCTGTGGCTACCAACGTGCTAGTCATGCAGCAAAGTCCACCTAAGCCAAGTGGTGCTCTAACCGAGTCCAAAAGTCAATTCGCTGGAGGTTCAGGAGTTCAGTTTGGACCAGTGAAACCTCAACGGGGCAGAAAGGGCATTCTAAGCTACGTTCGGTGGCTGGTTTCCTCTTCCTAAGGTTGTTTAGGGCAGCACGTCACCCTAATTCCACCCTGAGACTGTTTGGGACTGTGGACGAGCACCTGTCAACTTCTGTGGTAGCGAATACTTATTTTGGGTTCACACAGGCCAGTTGAAATCTGTATATAGGATCAGAGCGAGGCCCTATACTCACCTTTCTTGGAAGAAAAAGGCAGCCGCTGCAATTGACAGATCATCTAAGCAAAATTAAGGAGAAAGAACTTGGCAGCAGACTCTCTTGGAACCCAACCTGTAACAGCCGCATTCTGGTATTTTAGGTTGAAGGACATAGTCAAGTATAAGCTCGTAACAGGAAGTTATTTAGAGCTCACATACCACATCACGCAGTGGTGGATGGCTCCTCGCGCAGAGCCATTCATGCAGTGGTGGCTCCCGGTGCAGAGCCATTCACGTAGATGGCAGCATAGGCGACAGGTAGCCGTGGTGGTGCTTCTCTGCTACTTGTGTTGCTGGTGCTTACTCAGGTGGTGGTGCTTTCTCTGCTACTTGTGCTGCTGGTGCATACTGTTGCTGTTAAAATCATGGCAAGCCAAATGATCAAACTGCTGCTGCTGCCCGTGCTGTTTGTATTCTTGAGGCCCTCCTATCTGGATTTGAAGGCAGTAGAAGCAGCAACACTCACATGCAATAGATGTGCGGTGAAATCGCCATGTGGGTAGCCAGGTGTAGCCAGGAACCTGCGAATGCTTATATGTTCATATATACCAGCATGTTCCTCAGTGCTGAGCTAACATTTAATTTCCTCACATAATGCTAACTATTAGTTTAGGCTGTAGGATTTACAAGTTTGAAAATATCACACAAACAAAAATAACCTATTGTTTTAGCTTCGGTCCAGCTTCGGTCCTCGGGAAGAGGCCAAATAACACGATAAACTAATATGTTTCTAAGAACTTTGTTTATCGCTAATAAGCCCGAAGTAAAAACTGCTCAAATAATGCTATCTCCTTCGTTTTCGATTACTATAGTCCATGCCTGAGGGCAGGGACTAATAAGAAAAGGTTGAAGGTAAAGTTATTATATTAAAAGCAAATTATGGCAATTGTTTAAATTGTATTTAATACAAAATAAATAATTTAAATTTAGAAATCAAATAGATTTATCGTATTTTAATTTTAATTCATTTATAAATTATTGAATTTTAGGTTTTTTATAAACATTTATTATAAAAGAATTTGAAAGAAAAAATATTTCTAAACTATTTTTGATTCAATATATAAAATTATTTTAATATGAAATTAATTAATTTATTAATTATCAGTATAGATTTATTTTAACTCTGAATCTACCAAGTGGGGAGCATAGGATTTTAGTGGGAAAGCAATACCATACAATGTGCATTCATATTGGGCGATATGCATTGAGGGAATTGGGGTAATTATATAGGGCGTACAAGTTTTTTACATTGGATGGTATAAAAATGAAGCCCAAAGTTAGCGAAAAAATATAAAGGGGTATAAAAATGTTAATGAAAATTAGATACGTACAATATCTAGTGAAATAGGTGCTTTTTAAACTGGGAAGATCTATTGGGTTATAATTGATAGGGAGTTAAATAATGTGATTTTTAGAGGTATTTTCCAATATATAGTCAATTTATGAGTATTTTTTTGGTATGCCATGAACGCACGTGATATGTCAGAGGGTCATTGAATGAAACTCAAATGGTGGTGGTTATACGTATCAAATCTCTCAATATGCAAATATTTTTTAAAATGCAAAACTTAAGGGAAGATTTGAATTTCCAAATATTTTATTCCTCTTGGATCTTGGTAAATTCAAAGAGATATCTATGTTGATTTTGAACAACAACCTAATAAAATGATATATATATATATATATATATATATATATATATCTTGGAGAATAAGGATAAAATTAAAACTATTATTACCTTCAAATTTAAAAATAAACTATGGGATGATAAGGAGCTAGAGGGAGAAAGGAAGCTAAGGTATTATAAGGAGGTTGTCAACCTCGCGCTTGCTAAACATATATATATATATATATATATATATATATATATATAATAATGAACAAAGAAAATGAACAAAGATAACAACTAATTCTCATGAGCTTCGAAGGGAAAGTGAGTGTTGATCTATTCCCAAAACACCCTTGGATGAAAGAATTTATCATATTTCCGATAGTAAGAGGGTTGAAGATCAAAATTATTTTCTCTTAGATTTTTCTTCTATTACTCACATTTGTTCCCATTTCCAAAACATTTTCCACACCACAAACCATCTTGACTTGTTAAGTCAGCAAAACTATAGTGATTTAGAGCACTTCTTTCCCTTCTTTTTGATCATATAAATAAAATATTAAAGAGCCACAATTAATATTTTACTTTCTTAAGGTCTGATAGACTACATTGGTCTTCATTTAATCATCATCATCATCATCATCTATTCTTTTATTTTATATATGATATATATTGTTTACATTGAAATATTTTATATATGATTCACATTCTACACAATAAGAAGTTAATACATGCACTCATATTTGAAAGTAGAAAACATATATCCATAGGACACATTCTCTCTCTCTCTCTATATATAATTATTTTTGTCATAAATATATTTTGAAGTGTTCCCCAGGCACATATAATTATATATAATTTTTTTTATTAGTATTTTAAATGTTATATATCCACTCGAAAATGAATGAATTACAAATATCAAATAAGGATTCTCTATATATAAAATTCATTTTAATATATATATATATATATATATATATATATATATAGTTGATATTGAAATAATTTGTTTATGACTCATGTTATAATAAAATGTTAATACATGCCCCAAATCATATTTGGAAGTAGAAAACATATATCTATAAGATTCCTTTTCTACTATTATTATGATGTCAACGCCATATTAAAAAATGAATGAATTATAAATCTCCATGAAAGGAAAAACCTATTAATGGAATAAAAAGTTTCTTTCATTATTTTAACTTTTAATTTTACATGGAATCTCTCAACTCCATGTTAAGTAGTGAAGGAATCACATATCTCTTTAACATTAAAAGTTATTTTTTTCTTTCTTTACTTTAAATTACTTTATCTCTATATAAAATGGATGTAAAATTAAGGTGGAAAATGAAGTATTTTATGTTAGAAATAATGATTACATTAGAATTAGTTTGTTATTTTAAACTAGATTCTTAGAGATTGTTGAGATATTATTTCAACCAAAATGTCTTAGTTTAGAATTAGATGGATCTAGTTCCAACTATATAAATGTGTCACATTTTTTATAGATATAATAGTTTATTGCGTATACAATTACATATTTTGTCTTGGTATCAGAGTTGGTAGTTTTGAGTTTACTCAGGTTACCAAAGGGTCCAAAAGAATGTGAAAGGTTTTCTTAAATCTATTGTTGCATGTAGGAAAGTTGCCAATATTTTTCATCACATGAATATGAATACATGTTGTTTGTGTCCAACCCTAGTCATCCTGCCTTAAAAACTTGAAGAGAAGAGGATGTCCTAGCCTTACTTTAAAGTTTCAGCTTCAAGGTATTATCAGTGAAGAGTAGGTATTTAAACTTTTAGATGTTAATCCATCATATTTTCTACATGGTGATCTAGGTTTTTAGGTGAAAGTGGCTAGATTTAGCAAAGAAGAGTTATATTAGATGAATTTAGTGTGTGTTTAAGCACTCATCAATCCAGTCAAAAGTGGATGGGAGTCACGCCAGGTGATATTTTCCTAGAAGAGAAGCATTGACCTACACATGAAAATCATTTGAAAATGTTGAAGCCTGAGCGTAAGGCATGGATCCATATATATTAAAGTGTGTTGATCAAGATTGATGTCACCTAGATGTTTGAGCACCCATCCTACTTACATTCAAGCCACCAAAGTAAGTCAAATTCTCTATGTTACAAGAGAGCTACACTGTGCGTAGCATGTGGACTAGTGCAATTGTTTTGTCAGAGTCTTTGTTCATTATTAGTGTCGATTTTCCCACTACCATCTTGACTAGTTTCAGAATGATTAAAAATAAATAGCGCTTATTTAGTTCGCTGTGAAATTTGAGATCTATTGTCGTGAGGCGCTATTGTAGGAGTTCCCTATGGCCACTAGTTGTAGAGCTAAAATTAGACAATGAATATGGGATGTTGATCTAGATCTTGGGGGGAGGCCCCCAAGATATAAAAGATTGAAGTGGACCTTGAGGGGGGGGTGCGCGGGCAAGATCTGAAAAATTGAAATTTCCAGAAGAAAAAGAGGAGAATGCCCAATAAACAAAACCACCAACTTTTTATTAAAATGAAGAATAACTGTAAAAGCTACATTGTGGTGGACAAGTTGTCCTTTTATAAAATGCGACTTGTTACTTATAGTCTTTTTCGGTTATAATACTATGGGTAAATTCCATGGGTGAATGAATACTATGGGTTGATGTCACAATACCATGGGAAAATGCCATGGGTGAATGAATACCATGGGTGGATTCCATTTACAATACCATGGGTGTATAAATACCATGGGTGGATGCCACTTACAATACCATGGGTAAATTACATGGGTGGATGAATAACATGGGTGGATGAATACCATGGGTTGATGTCATTTTCTATTTGGATCAGATGCTTCTCTATAATTTGAACGATCAATTTTAGTGCAAGTGACGAAGCTAGTGTGACAACACAGGTAGGACATAAAGAGACAAGTTAAATGGAAATTTTGAAACATTCCTTTGTTGACCTAGGTTGTCATTGATGTCAATATGGCAATATTCTAGATACTAGAGGATGACATGAAGCCAAGGGGAAGCCGAGCAGATCCATGAAGAGACAGGGGCAAGGCCATTAGGATAGTCAAGCCAAGAGGAGTTACCAAAGGAGGTATATCAAAGCATATTGCAAGATATCAAAGCAAGAGAGGCATTCATATATGCAAGGAGGTCTTTGAAAGACACATTGGAGCAAAAGGAGCTACAGGAGGAGCCATATATATATGTACTAGGAGCCATATATATTACATATATATATGCCAAAACTGAGTTCGAGAAAAAAGATTGTGCTAGATTGACTTCTCCTACCTCTTGGAGAAATTAGTGCATTTCAGCCCCAAAAAGGTTTTGGAGACCTACGTTCTACCGAACTGAACTAAGAGTTCTTTCTTTAATATTTGGAGATGAAGGAAAAATACCTTTTGTTGATACTCTTAGAGCAAACCCTTTTTCAGGGACGAAAATTATTTGTCATGATAGGTTTCAGGCAAAACATTTGTTATGACAGAGTCTCACAACTAATATGGGGGGAGGACCACTATATTTTTATCAATAATAGTCTTCTTCATCCTGCTACTATAGGATCAGTATATAGTTTACTCGATATTTGTCAATTTTGAACATACGATAATACCAGTTACAGTACCTATCAACCAAAGAGGGATCCTTCCAGTGGTATCGGCCATTTCTCTTACTCCCTTTCACATTTTCTTAAGTGGTCATACTCGAGACATAAACAGTCATAGCATAGATAATTATGCGTATAGGATCTCTTCGAATGGAGTGAGAATATTATCATTGTTCCTAATTGAAAAAAGAGTGGTATGAGAGACTCTCTTTATTTGGAACTAATTTCAGATCAGTAAGAGTGGTATGAGACACTCTCTATTTGGGACTGACTTCGGGTCAGTAGAGAATGGTATGATACATTCTTGATCACTTCTTCTTCATAGCTCAGTAGAGCAGCGCAGAGCAGTGCAGGGCACTGTTGAGTGAGCAGAACAGAGCATATATATGCCAAAGAAGAATAGAGCCATGGGAGGCAGCACACAAAGCTATTAGAACTACAGAGGAGCCATATATATACCATACATATATGCCAAAGTATAGAAGCAAACAGAGCTAACAGAGGATGCAGACAACCATCGGAGTAACATAGGAACATTGGGAGCTATCGGGACACAAAAGAATTATATGCATGCAAATACAAGCGGAGGATCATATATCATACATATGTGTTTTTAACACTATCAGAGGTGCAATCTCACATATATATATATATATATATATATATACACACACACACACACACACACACACATTTGTGCTATCAAGCCCGTAAAACCCAAGAATGCATGCTTTTACACTATCGGCGGACAGAAAGCCCATATACACAAACTTAACACTATCAGAGGCGGAAGACGTGGCTCTAGGGAAAATACACTATCAAAGGTGGATTGCGGACTTGAAACTTTATACATGGGAGTGTTGATTTTTATCGGGTCTCGCACATCACATCATTATGAGGGGTCTATGTTAACGTTGAGCTCCCTGTGCGACTTGCAATCGCCGATAGCGATTATCGCATCGACACTTCAGAAACGGGTGCTACAATATGTCTGGTCCATTGCGATCACCGATAGTGATATCGCATCATACCTCCTCCAAGAGCAACTCTCAGCTGCGATGCCTATCCATGTAAAACTGTCACACATTGCAATATGAGTGAATTTATCATCGCATCTGTCATATATCGCATATATTATGAAGCCTTGCCACGTGAAAGCACTGATTGCAATAGAGTTGTGGGCTCGATGGACCTATTATAAATAGTTTAATATAATATCGCATCTGGTAATGGCCATCGATAATTTTTTAGGCTTGACTTATAGAAGAACCTACGAAAGCAGGGATTGCAATAATGTATGTGGACCCGATGGTCCTATTATATAACACCCTATTATAATATCGCGTCCAATGGCAGATTGGCCGTCAGCCATCGGCGGAGTCATGGGTCCAATATATAAAGGACCCCTAGGAGTCGCGAATCGTCGATTGCGATTTAAGTGCGGACCTGATACAGGAATAGACATAGGTAAAATAAATTTGAAGTCCACTCTTTAACAAGTTTCGCTTGTTTTTGATCATATTTCCTGTGTATGTGTATATTTGGCTTGCACATTGTTTGAAGGCGAGACTACACTATAAAATGCACCCAATAGTTCAAGAGGATGAATTAAGCTGATTGCGATTGCGATTGGGATGTGGCTGTCTGTTAAACAAAGTCGTCTCTGTGTATGCCTGCAATCATTAATAAAAGGACCGTTGTTATAGGTTTTAACTTGTAATAAGTATTCTTTATGTATAAGACCTCTCTTCCTGCTGAATGTGTCCTGTGAATATTGGAATGCTTGGATAGACACAGGAAACCGAAAGCTGGGAAGCCGAAGAAGCAAGCGAGCGCAGAGGAAATGACAGTGACCAAGGAGGAAACTGATAGGATAAGTGAGCGTTGAGGAAGCTGAAGAGCCTACGGAGAAAGGAAGCCAAAGACCATGGGTGTCATACATAAGAAAAAAATAATTATTTGAATCGTTGGTTGGGTTGATGAAGGTTGTTGAACACTGTGGAAATAAGCTGGAGGAGATAGAGGCAGCGAGAGGGTCCAGCAGAACAGAAAGAGGGCTGAAGGAGCAACTGGACATTATACAGTCGAAGGGGAAAGGTAGCCAGTAGAGAACATAAGATTGAAAAGAAAGTTGTTCTTTATGCAGGGTTTAGTGCAGCTAACAGTAGACTAACTAAAGCTATGTGAAGACATTATCAAAAGTCATGAAGGGCACTGGACATTTTGTGTGGGTAGTATGAAGAATTGGGAAGACAACTTCATCAAAAGACTGGTTTTCGTTGATGTTGTAGCTTGGAGACTGCAATGAAGAAATAATCAGACAAAACTCAGTAGAGAATAGTTCTAAGAGAAAAAAATTACTATCAAATCAACCTCGACAAGATTGGGTTAGAACCCTTGAGGCTGGTGCCTAAGAAGTAAGTAAGAGTCGAGTTCTTGGGGCTGGTTCCTCAGAAGCAAGAAGGATAGGAGTCCTTGGGGCTAGTGCCCTCAGAAGTAAGAATGATTGGAGTCCTTGGGGTTGATGCCTCAGAAGTAGGAAGGATTGCAGTCCTTGGGAGTTGGTGCTCCTAAGTCCAAGGTTGGTGTCTTGGCAAAGTAGAGTTGGTGCTCTGGAGGTTGGAACCTCAAAAAAGTCTGAGTTGGAACTTGGCAACTGATTGCAACCACTTATATATTGTATCATTTTACTGCAAAGTTTATATTAATAAAATAATTTATTATTGTTGTTAATCTTGTGTTCTAAATATAAATTGTTTAACTGGTAAAACAATAGTTCGAAAAGGAAACATTGATTCACCCCCCTCTCAATATTTCCAACAATTGGTATCAGAGCAAGTTCCTTCATTCAAAGCCTAACAGTTTGAATGTTGACCTTTGGAACACAAATGGCGAAGTCAAGGAAGAAATTCTCCAATCCTCCTAAGGATGTGTCTCCCTCTACTACTAAAATAGAAAAAAATCAATTTGAGGAGGCTCCAAGGCTCAATGGGAACTTTAATATATGGGAAGAAAGAATGAGGAATTTCTTACAGACTCAAGGAATTGAAATATGGAAACCAGTGATTGATGATAGTAGGATGGATAGAGAATCCAAGGAGTACAATGCAAAAGCAATAAAGGCAATCTTGAATGGGCTACCTGATTTTATAAAGAACAATCTAGGAAAATGTTCATCAGCAAAGGGTATATGGGAAAAACTTCATGACCTTCACTCAAAAGGGGCATTGACCATGACCATCAGTCAAGAAGATGATGGAAATCAAGAAGGAAACCCAGAACCCATCATAGAACATGAACATGAGAATGATGACATCAAGGCAAAAACAGACCTAGAAGATGAAGAGAATGAAAAAGATTTTGTGGAAGAACTCCTCACTCAACTTATGACTACCATGGAAGAGATTAACAATTTGAAAAAGGAAAATGAGAAACTTAAGAAGATATCTCTAGATAGTGACCAAGATCAAACAAGGAAGAAAGTTGATCTTATCAAGCTTCAAGTACAATAAAGGGATGAAGAGCTTGCCAAACTTAAGAAGGAATTTCATCAAAGTAAAAGAAAGCATCATGAAGAAGTCATATCCATGACAAATCAATTGAATAAATCAAAGAAGCAGGAAGATACCTTGTCAAGTCAACTTGAACAAAGGCACAAGAGCTTGAACAAACTTGAAGAAGAGATTGGTGAGTACAAGGTAGAGGTCTCCTCTATCAAATCTCAACTACAAGAAGCAAGGAAACAAGCACAAGGAGCTGAAAAGACTATGGAAGCATTGGAAGTCATAGAAGGACAGGATGATGAAGCAGGAAAGGAAAGAAACACCATGATCTGTCAACTAAAAGAAAAGGATGAAGAAATATTCAAAATGAAGTCAGATATCATCTCCCTTAAAATAGTAGCAGATGAAGCTACTCGTAGCAAGGAAGAAACTAAGAAACAACTTGCCAAGAAGAATAGTGAGTGTGAAAGATTGGAAGAAGAGATTGTCTTCCTCAGAACAAAGGTTGAAGGGATGAACAAAATCTTAAAGAGCTCTCAAGCCTTGGATGACATCCTCAACTATCACAGATGTCCATCTGATAAATTAGGTCTCGGGTATGCAGGTGAACCCTCAAACAAGAATGAAAAGGATATAAACAAAAGAGATGTGAAGAAGCCAGAAAGAAATGGTGATGCTCCAGGTTCCAACAAAGGTAAGGATAAAAATAAAGGCTACAATAGAAGAAATCCAACTCCAAGAAGAAATGTAGATGATTTCAAAGATGCAAGAAGCAATGGTTATCATCAAAGGATCTCAAGGTAGAAAGGCTTTAGAAGTACATCAAGGAAATCTCCATCTCCCAGGTACGAAAGTTCATTTTTTGGTTATTGTTATTCTTGTACAAACTTTGGTCACATGGAAAAAGACTGTAAAGCATATCATAAAGATAAATGTTATGGTGCCCAACCATCCCATAGAGATAGATATTATAGTCCCCCACAATCTAAAAGGAACAATTTTGTAGGAAGAAAACATGAATTCTTATTCATGAACAATGTAGAATGCTTCAAGTGTCATAACATTGGTCATATGGCACGAGACTGTAACTTAACTTGGCCTCTTACACAAGCTAGAACCATGCAAAAGAAGAAAGTTACACAAGTATGGAGAAGGAAGGAAATACAATCTGAAATTCCCTTGAGCTCTCCAGCCAAAAACATATGTCATTGGCTTGAATTTTGAAAATCTAAGCATTTTATGAGAAGACTCTGCCAAAAGTAGATGATGCATACAGTTAGGAGGAGCCTGTAATTATTTATCACTATTGTAGAAGCTATTAGTGAACAGGGTCCCGATTAAATCCTTGTTGAGCTATATTAACAATCATTCTTTGATGAAGATCATGTCTCAGGAGCACTCCATTGAAGCATATGATCCTGTAACCATTCTTTGGACTATTGTTAAAGAAATAGGGCAAACAACCATGGTGTTGTTATCACAGAGGTTTATGTCTTAACTTAGGAATTTAATGTGAGAACAAATAAATTCTGAACACTAATAGAGGTAATCTTCAAACAGACAGATACATCTGGAATGAAGATTGAAATAAGAGAAGCTGGCAACATATAGCAAAACTGAAGCATTACATGAAGATGCAAATCAACAATTGGATTTAAAAGTCAGGCATAGACTGGACATCTGAATCTGCTAGGAAAATAACATGCAGAGATGTGTGCAAGAACACAAGGACAAGATGGCTCATAGAAAGGAGAGTGTGGTGCAGTCAAATACAACTTATGCTAAGACTAGTCACTGAGAAAATATAGCAACAGTAAGGCACAACCTCTCACCATTTCACCCAAATGAAATGATGTTGAACATTGGATGGAAGTGATTTAAAGAGAAGCACAGAGACACAAAGAAACTCAAATCTAAAGAAATATGGTGAGAAATACAATCTTAGTGGCATTTTTCTCTAGATTCGGACTATGAAGGTCTCTCAATTTTGCCTGTGGAGACAACAATATGAATTGAAGCATAAAATCATGGATTTGGACACTCGGTGTATGGCTATTTTAAATCTAATTGGAAGTGTTGAAATAGAGCATCTTTAAGCATTGTTGAAGCCATGATAAAGTAGTTCTGAGACATGAAGAGGGAATAATGTTTAAATTGATGATAACGCATCAATCCTTCTATCTTGAGTAAAAAGAAGAAGAGCAATATGACAGGGGGAGTCAAAAACCCATTAAGATATACCATTCATGAAGAACAGAAGCAGCCTGATAGGGGGAGTCCCAGAGCACTCCTTTTCCATTGATGTCAAAGGGGGAGAGAAGAAGAATATTTCCATCAATAACAAAGGGGGATATTGTTGACCTAGGTTGTCATTGATGTCAATATGGCAATATTCTAGATACTAGAGGATGACATGAAGCCAAGGGGAAGCCGAGAAGATCCATAAAGAGACAGGGACAAGGCCATTAGGATAGCTAAGCCAAGAGGAGTTACCAAAGGAGGCATATCAAAGCATATTGCAAGATATCAAAGCAAGAGAGGCATTCATATATGCAAGGAGATCTTTGAAAGACACATTGGAGCAAAAGGAGCTGTAGGAGGAGCCACATATATATGTAATAGGAGCCATCTATATATATATATATATATATATATATATATATATATATATATATATATATATATATATATATATATATATATATATATATATATGCCAAAGTACAGAAGCGAACAGAGCTAACAGAGGATGCAGATAGCCATCGGAGCAACAGAGGAACTTCAGGAGCTATCAAGCCACAAAAGAATTATATGCATGAAGATACAGGCGAAGGAGCATATATCATACATATGTGTTCTTAACACTACCCGAGGCACAATCTCATATATATATATATATATATATATATATATAGTTATGCTATCGGACTCGTAAAACCCATGAATGCATGCTTTTACACTATCAGTAGACAGAAAGCCCATATACACAGAATTAACACTATCGAAGGCAGATTGTGGACTTGAAACTCTATACATGGGAGTGTTGAGTTGTATCGAGTTCGGCACATCTCATCGCTATGAGGGGTCTATGTTAACGTTGAGACTTGACCCTGTGTGACTTGTGATCGCTGATAGCAATTATTGCATTGGCACTTCAAAAGCGAGTGCTACAATATGTCAAGCGATCCATTGCGATTGCCGAAGTGATATCGCATCGGACCTCCTCCAGGGGTAACTCCGGGTTGCGATGCCTATCCACGCGAAAATACCACACATTGCAATATGAGTTAATCTATCATCGCATCCATCACATATCACATATATTATGAATCCTTGCCACATGAAAGCACCGCTTGCGATAGAGTTGTGGACCCAACGAACCTATTATAAATAGTTTAATATAATATCGCATCATGTATTGGCCATCATCCAGTGGCAATGTTTTAGGCTCGACTTATAGAATAACCTCCGAAAGTGGCGATTGTGATAATGTATGCAGACCCGATGGTCCTATTATATAGCACCCTATTATAATAACACGTCGAGTGATGGATTGGCTGTAGGCCATCAGTAAAGTCATGGGTCCAATATATAAAGGACCGCCAAGAGTCACGAATCACCGATTGTGATTTAAGTGCAAACCCAATATGGGAATAGATGCAAGTAAAATAAATTTGAAGTCTGCTCTTTAACAAGTTTCATAACTTTTTTATCATATTTCCTGTTTATGTGTACATTTGTCTTATGCATGGTTTGAAGGCGAGACTACACTATAAAACGCACCTGATAGTTCAAGAGGTTGAATCAAGCTGATTTTGATTACAACTGGGACATGGTTGTCCATTAAACAAATTCGTCTCTGTGTATTCCTGCAATCATTGAAAAAAGGAGTGCTGTTATAGGTTTTAACTTGTAATAAGTATTCTCTATGTACACTTCCTCTCTTCCCGCTGAACATGTCCTGTGAACATTGGAATGCTTGAATAGACAGAGGAAGCTGAAAGCCAAGAAGCCGAAGAAGCAAGAAAGCGTAGAGGAAATGACAACGACCAAGGAGGAAACTGAGAGGATAAGCAAGCGTTGAGGAAGCCGAAGAGCCTGTGGAAAAAGGAAGCCAAAGTCTAGGGGTGTCAAATATAAGAAAAAAAGAATTGTTTGAATGGTTGGTTGGGTTGAGGAAGGCTGTTAAACACTGTGGAAATAAGCTAGAGGAGATAGAGGTGGAAATAGGGTCCAGCAGAACAGAAAGAGGGCCGAAGGGGCAACAGGACAACAAACAGTGGAAGGGGAGAGGTAGCCAGCAGAGAACATAAATTTGAACAGAACGTTGTTCTTTATGCAGAGTTTAGCGCAGCTAATAGTAGACTAACTAAACTTGTGTGAAGACATTATCAGAAGTCATGAAGGGTACTGGACACTCTGGGTGGGCAGTATGAAGAATTGGGAAGACAACTTCATAAGAAGACTGGTTATTGTTGATGTTGTAGCTTGGAGACTGTAGTGAACGCTATAATCAGACAGAACTCAGTAGAGAAGAGTTCTGAGAGTAGAACATTACTATCAAATGAACCTTGATAAGATTGGGTTAGAACCCTTGAGGCTGGTGCCTCAAAAGTAAGTAGGAGTGGAGTTCTTGGGGCTAGTGCCTCAGTAGCAAGAAAGATAGGAGTCCTTGGGGCTGGTGCCCTTAGAAGTAAGAAGAATTGGAATCCTTGGGGTTGATGCCTTAGAAGTAGGAAGGATTGGAGTCCTTGGGAGTTGGTGCTCCTAAGTCCAAGGTTGGTGTCTTGGCAAAGTAGAGTTGGTGCTCTGGAGGTTGGAGCCTCACCAAAGTCCGAGTTGGAGCTTGGCAATTGATTGCAACCACTTAAATATTGTATCTTTTTACTACAAAGTTTATATTAATAAAATAATTTATTATTGTTTTTCATCTTATGTTCTGAATATAAATTGTTTAACTGGTAAAACAATAGTTGGAAAAAGAAATACTAATTCCCCCCCCCCCCCTCCCCCCCCCCCTCGTCAGTATTTTCAACATCCTTCACCAAGGATTTCTTTGAAATGAATTTCTAGTGTTGTTCCTGCCATAAAGAAGTTATGCCTCTCTTTCTATTTCTAAAGGAAATTGTTTTAAATTAGTTTACTTTTAACATAGAGCATATAGCGTTCAAAACATTTAATGGCCTTAACTTCCATACTTGGAAGGTAAAGATTCAAATTCATTTGATGCATAAAAAATTATGGATTTTAGTAAAGGGAACAAAACTATTGCTTAAAGACACTAAAAAACTAGTTGAATGGTAGAGAAGGGAGAATAAAGCTAATTCCATCAATAGACCATCTCTCAGATTCATAACTATACATTACGGACCTAGAAAATTATTTGTAGAATATGGGAACAATTAAGTAAGATATTTGTTGAAAATTTTGTGAATGTAATTTTTTCCTTGAAATTAAAGTTGTTCAAATTTAAAATGCATGATGAAACATCCCCATCTACTCATATAAATGATTTAAAGTCCCTTGTAAAGCGGTTGGAAAAATTGGCACTAAAGTAGAGGACAAAGATGCCAAGGCAATCTTGTTAATTACTTTATCTTCAAAGTATGACAATGCTAATTTTATGCTAAATGAATTGTCCTCATGAATACTACATGAAATGATAGAAACACTTATAGAAGAAAAAAAAGAGGATGAAAGAAAGAGATGGAGAGGAAGAAGTCAATTCTCAAGTTGAACATGCATTATTTTCCAATGGAAGAACAAACAGAAACAAGAGTTCAAATGAATGCTTCTACTTTCAAAAACATGGGGACATAACATTAAATTGAAAAATTTGTGCCAAATATCTTCAAAAAGGAAAAATAAAAGAATCTACCTACAAAACCCACCAGATGCTATCTTTGAAGAATCACTAGATACTAGAAGTGATAATTAATTCAAGGCAAAGTATGTCACACTTTTTTAACTATTGCCATTATATCTTATATTTATTTTTTGCTTTTGAAATACAAATTATTGAAAAAAGTAACATAATTTAACTAGTGGTTCTTATTGTATGTGGTGCCACAAGAACACATCACTAGTTTAATTTTATCTGTAGTCTATTATAGTTTGTTATTCTTGGAGGATGCGGTGACTGAAGGAAAACAACTATACTTTATGTGATTTGTTGTGTGTTATGAGCGTGTAGAAAAAGGTCACTTTGTAAGAGTGATTAGTGGATACATTCAATATATAAACAAATTTCCTATATAAATGGTGAACGCAACACATTATGTCTTCGTTAGATGGGAGTTTGTCAATAGAATGATTCAATATCAAGGCTAATTTGTTAGAAAAATGACCAGTTGAAAGTATGCTAAGGAGTGTTAATCCTACAAATATTTCAATGATGGCTAGAGGCATTTTTTCTTAAACGGGTTAAATGTTAAGCTCAAAGTTGTGGTGGAGAAAGAGTGTAGTTTGTGACATGCCAAAGTGGGGAAAGTTCTAATGATAAAAAAATCATATAGGCATCAATGTTATAGTTCAGTGTCGTGATGTGTTATTATAATATTGTTATTCATAAAGTAAGGATTAAGGGAGGGTATTGGAAACAATACATTAGAATTGGTTTGTTGGTTTGGATTAAGTTGTTGGAGATTGTTGAGATACCTTCTCAATCATAATCTCATAATTTAGAATTGGTTGGATCTAGTTCCAACTGTATAAATGTATCACACTTTTTATTGGAGTAGATGTAATAGTTTATTGTGTGTGCAATTAAGTAGTGAAGGAATTACATATATCATTAATATTTAAAAGTATATTTTTTTTATTTTTTATTTTACTTTCAATTATTTTATCTCTATATAAAGTGAATCTAAATTTAAGGTGGAAAATTATATATATATATATATATATATATATATATATATATATATATATATTATAATTTGTTGTTGTAAGTATTATTTTGTTATTTTTAAATGTAACATTATGTGACAACATATCCTTAGCGTTGGGCTAGAAAGTGCTTCTCAAAGTGTGTGTGTGTGTGTGTGTATACATATATATAATGATATTACGAATTTTTTTATTTTGACGCCATCATTTATCACATTTACATTTCATGATATTGTGATTTTTTATTATTATTTTTAGGCCATCAATTTGGTTATTCGTACAATCTTAAACATTAAAAGAGATATTTAGGTATGGTGTTCGAATTTTTAAAAAAATGTTATAGTGAATGAAAATATTAATGAAATGTTATCATTTATATAATATGTATTAAATTGTGACATCCCCTGTAGGTTAATTCCTCTTGTAAATATTGAAAATAATTCCTTGTAATTATGTAACCATAAATTAAAATGGTTGAGAGAAAGGGACATAAACTCCATTGCATGAGGAGATAGTTACTTTAAATATTAGTCATGGGTTGCATGGTTGGTTTTAAATGAGCTACATGTGTAATGAATTAACTAAAAAATAAAGGATAGGCCCATGTTTCTTTTGGGCATAATAGCAAGAAAGGACAAGAAACTGAAGGAAATGATGGGTTATGTTGTCCAAGAGGGATGGGTTGCATGGATCCTCAAAAAAGACGAATGATCATCTTGTGAAAGTATGCAGACACCATGAGATATTATTTGTTCATGACTGAGGACTGCCTCAGTCATTGCAATGAATGAGAATAACTTAAAGGTTTCTAGTGATGAAGCTTATTCACTTAGAGGGAAGAGAGGGATATGAGGATTGAGAGAATTTGGGGAGATGACAAGATATGATGATAACACAATTGAGAAACCCATTAGACTTGTTGGCTAAGAATCACAGGGATGCTATGATGATAGTACAATGGAGAAACCCATGATGCTTGCTAGGTAATAATAATAGAGAATATTTGGTGATAACACAATTGAGAAACCCATGAGGATGTCTGGTTGATAATAAAAAATTAAGCTAAGTTGATATTCGAGCTAGGAAACCTAGAAGGCTTACTATTTGGTAATAACTGAGTAGTGGTTATGCCTTATAGGACTTCTAAATCCACTGGAGATTGTGCAAGTTGATAACTTTTGAGTCATGGAGTCACTCAGGGCTAGTAAGATGATAACACATAATGGTATTTCCATAAGGTTGGGTTGAGAATGCAGGTGGAATTTTCACTGAGAAGCTACTAGAGAGTGCACTCTTATTCCTTCAATGGCAACAGAACTAATAAAACCTCTTTACCATTAACGTTATCTCTCTCTCCACATTTGAATTGAGTCTCTCTATGTGTAAATTCCTAGAGATGTTGGGATGTTTTGTTATAAGTCCCTTTACATAAAAGGAAGTGTTCCCTTCCTTACGTGAAATTGTTGAAAAATTGGTGGGTGAAGGTAGTGTAGCCTTGAGACACCCTATTTTCGCTGATGATATTGGTTTAATTTCATGAGTAGATGATGGTTGTATGAGAATGAAGTGGTTCACTATATTTGTTGTATTAATTTGATAGCTAGTGGGTGAAGGTGGTGTATCCTTGAACACCCTATTTTAGTTGATATCATTTCTTTGATGCTTTGAAAGCACTCCTCCTCAAGCTTTGGAAGTTGTCTTAAGGGTGACAACTACAAGAAATATCTTGTTGCAACTTATCTAAGGTTGTATGGAGAGCTATAGGCCTAATCTCAATTGTCAAATATTTCATTATAAGATTCGAGTTTCTTATAGCTAATGTTCTAGAGAACTCTATATGAATATTTACTGGGCTATTTAATACCATTTTGAATACATGGAACATTTGTTTTGTGGAGGATTGGGAATGCTATATTCTATGTATTCTCTAAGGAATGAGTTGAATTCCTATGTTTTTTGAATGCCTATGTTTTGTTAAGGAATGTTGAATTCAGTGTACATGTGTAATGCTAACCTCTATGCGACTGATGAGAAATGGTTAATTCTTATATGGTTTGAGAGTGTTGTTCAACTTGATTATCGAATTACATAGAGGTTTCAACTACCCTTGTTAGTTATTGTAAGTCAACTGATATGGTTCATTCAAAAAATAACATAGTTACCGATCAAACGAGAAAGTAAACTTGTACCAATTTTTTTGAGGTAGCAAAAAATCACTCGATTTTAAAAAGTGGTGATGCTAGAATAATTTTTTTTTTTTAGCATATTTTTGGCACTTTAAGTTTTCTTATGTATCAAGTATGAACATTTTTTTTTTAGTGATTTTCGTGTTGATTTTGAGAAGTGTTGATGTAGCATCAACCCCTTTTTTATAGAGGGTTGATTTTTGACACTTTAATTTTTTTTTATGTAGCAAGTATGAACACCTTTTTTAAATGTTAGTGATTTTCATGTTCGTAAAAAATAAAAATAAAAAAATAAAATAAATAATAATAAAAAATAAATAAATAAAATAAAACATGACAAAGAAAACTCAAATAATAAAAAAATATTAAAAAATAAAAAATAAAAAAAACACACATAAAAATGTTAAAATAAAACAAAATTCAATTGTAAAAAGAAAATAAGAATAAACAAAAAAAATTAAAATAATAAAAAATAAATTAAAACATTAAAAAATAAATTAAAACAAATGAAAATATTTCAAAAAAGCATAAAATTTAAAGAAAAAGTTTGAATATTAATAAAAAAAGGAACATCCATAACGATTTTTTTTTTATTCTTTTTTTTTTTAAGTTAATAAAAATAAAATACAACCACATAATAATAATTAAAAATAATAATTGAACAAAATAAAATAAAATAAAATAAAAAATAATAATAATAATAATAGAAAAAATTAATATATATATATATATATATATATATATATATATATATATATATATATACCTAAATTAAAAAACCAAAAAATATTGTAAAATTTATAAAATTAATATTAAAAAAATTACAACAAAAAAATAAAATAAAATAATTGAAAAAATAAAAATACAAAAAATTAAAAATAAAATTAAAAAATAAAATATTTAAATTGTTGAATTTAGACTTCTGTGTGCCCAAAATACTTCTCTCATAAAATATTTAAATTAGAAAACAAAAAAAAAACAAACCAAAACCCAAAAAAAAAATAGTTTAAAAAAATATTTGAAACAGAAAAAAATAAAAATAAAAATTTAAAACAAAAAAGTTAAAAAGACAAATGGAAAAACAAAAGTTAAGAATAAAATTAAAAAAGAAATGAAAAGAAAAGGTAGAAAAACAATTTAATTTTTTTTATTAAAACAGAATTTAATAACAATTATTAAAAATTATTAAAAAATAATTAAATAACATTATTAAAAAAATAAAAATAAAAACAATTCCAGCCGCCCCCAGGCGGGGTTGGCCATGGGCGCAGGTGGGGAGGCAGCTGCCTCCTAGCCCAGGTTGGTGGAATTTTTTTTCTTTTTTTTTGGGTAATAGTTGTCATTTTTAATTGTTGTTTTTTTTTTCAAATTTAATTTTTAATTTAGTTTTAACTGTTTTTTTAATTAAACTTTAATGCTATTTTTATTTTTATTTATATTTGCTTCTTTTTTTAATTGTTTTGTCTTTACTTTTTTTAGTTATTTTTTTTTTAATTATTTTAGGTATGTATTTTTTTAATTTAAAAATTATTTTGCATTTAAAAAAATGATTTTTATTTAAACACACACACATATATATATATATATATATATATAATATGTTTTTATTTGAAAAAAAATGTGTTTTATTTAATAAAATGCTTTCATTTTTATTTTGATATTTTTTTTGGGTTAAATTATGTTTATCTTACTTATTTTATGATATTTATAATTTTTTTTCTTGTCTAATTTTTTATATTTATAACTTAATTGTATGTTACTTTTTTATAAGTTTTTAGGTTTTTTTGTCCATTGCTTTATAGTTGTTTTTTGTCATGTTTTTAAGTTTTTTTTTTTGGCTTATTTTTTGTTATTATTTAAAAGAAATAAATATATGTTTTTTTTATTGTTTTTTTTCTATATTTGAATTTTTGGTGATTTGTATTATTTTTTGAGTTTTTTTTACTGTTTTTAATTTTTTTTTTTTCTTTTGTATTATTTTTTGTGTTTTTTTATTTGTTTTTTTAAATATTTGAATTTTTATTTTCTTTTTTATTATTTTTTGTGTTTTTTTTATTGTTTTTATTTTTTTTTTCAATATTTAAAATTTTCTTTCTTTTTATTAATTTTTTGGGTTTTTTCATTGTTTTTTCTTTTTATCAATATTAAAAAAAACTTTATTATTATTTTTTTGTGTTTTTTTAATTGTTTTAATTCTTTTCAATATCTGAATTTTTGTTTTGTCTTGAATTTTTCATTTTTATTTTTATACATTTATTTTTTATTTAGGTTTTTATTTTCATTTTTTTTTATATAGGTTTGTGCCAATGCTCGTCTAACAACCAGATCCCATTATGGGAAATTTGATAGTTGATTTTAAAATCTTCGTTATAATTAATCAAGTGTGCCCCCACAATGTATCAATTTCATGGCTTGTCTTTAAGTTTTCATTACAACGGGTCAAGTTCACCTACACCGCGTGTTAGTTTGATGGTTGATTTATAAAAAAAAAATTGCAATGTATTGAGTTGTCTTAGGCTAAGATTTCAAAATTGCTACATATTTTGCATTTAAAAAATAAATTACTCTTGAGTGTTTATTTTTAAAGTTTTTTGTCATCAAAAAATTTCATAATGTCATGATTGAAATATTTTGAAAACTTGAGATTTTTTTATAGTCATAATCTTTGGTTTTAATTGCAAGGTTGAAAAATTGTAAAGATTTTAATGTTTTTCTAAGTGATGATATTTTATCTTTAATGCTATGGTCATAAACAATTATAATTTCAAGGTTTTTTAGAGTCAAGATATTTTATCTTTAACAACATGGATGGAAATAGTTGGAATTATTAGGATTCAAGAAATGATATTTTATCTTTAACATCATGTCCGAGAATTGTTGGAATTTTAAATTTTTTCAAAGCCCAAATATTTTCTCTTCAACTCCATTGCTAAAAAATGTCAAAATTGTAACCCAATATTTTTGTTATTCCAAAATAAACAATTGTTTTAAGGGTGTTTTTTCATCCATTTAAAAAAAATGGTTTTTACTTCCATATAAAACAATTGTTGAAAATTTACCATAAAAAAAACATCATTATTGATTAAACAATTTTTTATAAGGGTGTTTTTTCATCCATTTAAAAAAAAAAATATGGCTTTTACTTCCATTTAAAAAAAATGTTGAAAATTTACTCTTAAAAAACAACGTTCTGGAATAAACAATTTTCATTTTTGGGTTGTTTTTTCATGTTTTTTTGGTGATTTTGGGCTCAAGTACCCATTTTGAGGTAATAGTTCCCATTTCATCCGTAACTATGTTTAATCTTGTTAGTCAATGTAAGTCTATTGGTTTGGTTCATTCGATTGGTTTTATCTAGTTGAGGTAAGTCGACTAGTTTGGGTCATTTCGACTAATCTATATAGTTGATTTAATTCAACTAGTTTAGGTTGTTTCGACCAATATTGTCTAAGTGAGGTAATTCGACTAGTATGGTTCATCTCTGCTGGTCATATCTAGTTGAGGTAAGTCAATTGGTTAGGTCGTGTTAGGCTTACGATACCTACTCATGCTATGTTGATAGATAAGTATATGGCCTATGTATAAGAGATGAGTGAATCTCTGTGTCTATATTATTCAAATTTGATGCACATGGTTTGTTGGAATGAGCTACTACTAATTCTTCTATAGGCTATGTATGTGTGAATTGTTGGGAATTAAAAGGAAAATTCATATACATATTAATAGATGTCGGGTAAGCAGGATGCTAGATTAGCTCTATGTAATTCTAAGAAGTGCACTCAAACACACATTCTACATGTGTTTTCTAAGCATATTACTTGGCCTAATTTATGTTATCTTGTTTTGTCGGGAGGTAATTCCTCATATGTAATTGTATTATTCATTTAGGTTGTTCATTATTATATACAAGAGGGAGTGACTCTTCAGTTCATCTCCTGATGACTCTACATTTTCTCTATTATTTATTTACACTAATTACAATTGTTCACCCAATCCCTATGATTAGGTGTCAACATCCCCCCCCCCCTTTAATCTAAAGGGATGTTGGTGATTCCAAGCATCGTTCTGAATATTTCAAGATTTTCTCTTCCAAGTGCTTTGGTGAAGATGTCTACAATTTGCTCATTAGTGGAACAATGGCGAAGATGGATTGTTTTGGCCTCAACATGATGTCGAATGAGATGATATCTTGTATTGATGTGCTTCGTTCGATCATGGAACTTTGGGTTCTTGGCCAACTTTATTGTCGAGGTATTTTAAATCATGGATGGAGTCGATTGTACTTGTTTTACCTGCAAATCTTCAAGAATTTTCTTGAGCCACACATTTTCTTTTGTTTCCTCAGCTGCTGCCATATATTCTGCCTTTGTTGTGGAATCTACTAGAACTGATTGTTTGCTTGATCTCCAGGAGACAACTCCTGATCCAAGACTCATAGCATAACCTGAAGTAGATACCCCAGTTTCTTCATCTCCATCAAAGTCTGAATCATAGTATCCAATCAAGCTGAAGTTTCCCACCTATGTATACTTGATTCCAAAGTCTTGAGTTCCCTTCAAGTACTTTAGAACTCTTTTTGCAGCAGACCAATGTCCCTCACAAGGCTTTTGCATAAACCTGGAGAGGATTCCAAAAGCAAATAAAATATCTGGTCTGGTAGTAGTTAGGTAGTTGAGACTTCCTACAAGTTGTCTATACTTTGTTGCATCCTCAAATTCTTTTCCTTCAATGGATGTGAGCTTTAAGTTTTGTTCCATTGGATTAGTTAGAGGATTGCATTTAGTCATGCCAAACCTATTCAACATATCTCCAATGTTCTTCTTTTGAGAAAGGAATATGGACTTTGGATGTTGAGTTACTTCAATACCAAGATAGTAATGAACATAGTCCAAATCAGTCATTTCAAAACCTTTCCTCAATTCCTTCTTTATGGATGCAATGTAGCTCTCATTATTCCTTGTCATCAACAGATCATCTACGTATACCACAAGATATACAACCATTTTTCCAACTTTCTTGATGAACAAAGTTGCATCATCAAGATCATAATGTTTGAAATTGAGTTTCAGAAGATGCTCAATTAATTTTTTATACCAGGCTCGCAGTGCTTGTTTGAGGCCATACAAGGATTTCACTAGTTTGCATACTTTATGTTCATGTCCTTTCATAGCAAATCCTTCAGGATGGGACAAAAAAACATTCTCTTTTAGATCTCCATTCAAGAAAGCAGTTTTTACATCCATTTGATGGACTTTCCAACCGTTCTGAGTTGCTAGGGCAAAGAGTGTCCAGATGGTAGCCCATTTTTCTGTGGGGCAAAAGTCTCCTCATAATCGACCCCTTCCTTCTGTGAAAAAACTTTTGCCACAAGCCTGGCTTTGTGCTTGTCAAGTGAGCCATTAGATTTACACTTTTTCTTGTAGACCCACTTGCAGCCAATTGGTTTGGCTCCCAATGGAGGATCAACCAGGTTCCAAGTGCCATTCTTTATTAAGGCATCATACTCCTTTTTCATTGCTTCTTTCCATTCATCATGAGAAGTGACTTATTTGAAGGAAGTTGGTTCAAAATCTATAGACAAATTCAATTCACAATCATAAGAAACATCCATATCAACAGGTGAATCAGAGTCATCTACGTCACCTCCATTTTTCCGGTTTGAATTTCTAGTTCCTATCTTTCCAACCTCATCAGGATGAACCCTTTCAAGTGTATTTGTCAGCCACTTTGGGGGGCCTTTCTCAAATGGTCCAGGCTACTCCGTTGATTGAGTCTCTCAATTCTATATCACATCACTCAGAGTATCATCCATTGTTGGAGTTTCATGCAGGGGAGAGAGTGCTTCAGAAGAAGATCCCACAGGTTGATCTAGTATAGGAATCCCCCCTTCAAGATGTGGAATCTGATTATCAAATTCTTGAAATGATTTTTCATTTGAAAATCTATCCAAGCAATCAAGTTGTCGCTCAACAACATTGTCAATTTTGGATGATTCAAGAAAGATTACATCTCTAGATACAACAAACTTTTTATTGACTTCATCATAGAGACGGTATTCTTTGGAGGTGTTTGAATACCCAAGGAAGATACACTCACGATCTCTTGCACCAAGTTTGTTTCTATGTACCTTTGGTATCAAGGCATAACATGTGGAACCAAAGACCCTAAGATGCTCTACCAAAGGAATGTTCCCATACCACATTTCATAAGGAGTCTTGTTTCTAATAGCATTAGATGGACATCTATTCTTTACATATACAACACATAGGACTACATCAGCCCAAAACATCAATTTTACATTTTTGAAACACATCATGGAGCACACTGTATTTAAGATTTTCCTATTCATTCTTTTAGCTACTATGTTCTGTTGGGGATTATAAGGCACAATTGTTTGATGTTTGATCCCATGTTGGTGAAGATAGTTTTCAAATTCATTTGAAGTGTATTCTTTTCCACTATCAGTGTGAATAGTTCCAATATGAGATTGTGCATCATTTTCAATCCATGTATGAAAGTTCTTGAATGTTTGAAAAGCATCATATTTGTTTTTCAATAAATAAATCCAACACATTCTAGTGTAGTCATCAATAAATGTCATCATATAATAATTTCCATTTGCAGAAGGAACAAGAATTGGAGCACATAAATATGAATGAATGAGTTCAAGTTTTCTATGTGCTCTAGAATGTGAATCATGAAAAGATTGTTTGCTATGCTTTCTTAGAATGCAAGCATCACATTGCTTAAGTTTCCATGGAATTGTAGGAAAACCAGTAACACCATTTTTCTTCAACAAGCAGAGGTTGTCATAGTTCAAGTGTCCAAATCTAGCATGCCATA
Source organism: Pinus tabuliformis (assembly GCA_031772625.1). Lineage (NCBI taxonomy): Eukaryota > Viridiplantae > Streptophyta > Pinopsida > Pinales > Pinaceae > Pinus > Pinus tabuliformis. Next base: position 718,980,556 of record CM062805.1, read on the forward strand.
ATAAAATTGATGGAAATGTACCTTCTTCATAATGAGAATTGTATGAGAGATTTTGTGCATGAGCAGAGGTACCCTGCAGCTTGAGAAGCCTTTCGTCTTCTATCCCCGTCATTTAAAGTGAGTGGTATGATGATTTTCTCACCTCAAGCTTGCCATCAAACAGATGAATGGAGTGTCCTTGTTGGCGGATGTCGACCAAGGAAAACAAGTTTCTCCTCAGATGTGGGAGATATAGAACATGATGTAGAAGAAAGTCTGGAAGACCAGGCAATTTAAGCCTGATTGTGCCAATCCCTGATGGCTTGAGTTGTGATTTGTTTGCAAAGTATACTGCTCCATCAACACTATCAATAAATTCTTCAAAAAAATCTCTTCTAAAAGTCATATGGCAAGTTGCTCCTGAATCAAGAAACTAATCATTTTTTCAAGAATCATGTGAAGCATTAAATAAGCCTTCATTTACTCCAATATTACGGTGTGCCACAACATAGTGAGTAGATTCAGGTGATTTACCTTTCTCTTTGTCATTAGTTTTACCTTTGGGTGGGTTTCTTTCCTGCTCAATTCTCTCCCAAGGCAACTTGCATGTGGATGCATCATGTGATCCATCTCTCTTGTAGCGTATGCAATGAAAATCTAACTTTTCTCCTTGAGAGTGTCTGCCCCCCCTACTTCTGAAATTTCTTCCCCTTCCTCTTCAACCACCTCTTCCTCTGGAAGAATCTTGAGCAAGATTCTTTTCTCTACGAGCAAGGAACACAACCTCTTGAGAAGACTGAGGAGTTGTCTTCTTCCCAAAAGCTTTCTCTCTTTCAATAATTTTTTTCACAAGGGAGTCAAAGGTAATATCTTTGAGGTTTCCATTTGCTTGCAATGACTCAAGATAATTTGAGTAAGTGGGATAAATTTCCTTGAGAAAATCTAGCATAGGAATATCCAGTTCAACATTAGTGACTTTGATATCATGCATAATAGATTTTACTTTTGATGCAAGAGCAACAGGATCATCATTTTGTAATTCAAGGGTGAACAATTTAATCATGAGTTGAACAACTTCAAGTGCAAGGTGTGATTCATAGAGTTCCTTCATTTTTTGTAAGGCTTCGAAAGCATTCGAAAATGGTGAAATATGGTGTCTCACCTCTTCCTTTACTGAAATATGCATAAGCCTTGTTTTTCTTATTTTCCCAAATGGAAAATACCTTGTCTGAGGTAGGTTGTTCTGGCTCTTTGTCTTCATTTCCAATACACACTCCTTTCCACAGCTCATTAAAAATGAGAGTGTGTTTGATTTTACGTGACCATTCTAGATAGTTCTCCTTGCTGGTGAAAACCACTCCCATAATAGATATCAATGAATGCATTTTAAATACTGTGTACTGTAAAATAAATATAGTTTTGCTACCAATACTCTATAAGAAATTGCACTCTCGTTTTAAAAAAATTAATATATATAACAAAGGTATATATATATATGAGGGAGGGGTTATGTGGTGAAGGCGCAATGCAATATTAAAAAAATTATGATATTGGGCATTCACTAGACGTTGGAGCAGTATGGAGGAAAATGAGATTTAAATGAGATTGCAGAAACTTTTTTTTTTCTTTACATGAAAGCCAACTATTCCTTGACATTCTCCCTGCCAATTACCAATGCTCTGCTTACGAACAATTTGGCAACCCTAGCTTCAGATGCAGATGTTGTCTCGATGAATGTAACTTCAACCTCGAAGACTACTACGCAAGGGCTCTCATTGTAGTTAATGCACCTCGCATAATGGACTCTATGTAAACTATCTGCATGATTTCAACATGCCTCATTGATGGTTTGGGCACAATGATCTATTGTCAGGATGAGATCATAAAATCATGGAGTTCATTTTACTTAACATGTAGAGGACCTATAATTATATTTGGGCCTGGGCGAACATTAAGAAGAAAAAAATCATGAGATTACCCAAGTGTTGAAAACATTACAAATAGGTTAAAGTTAACCAGTGGGACACAAATGGTCAAGGATCAAGGCAATTGGCCAAAAAGAAAAAAAGAGGCAAGACATTGGGAGTGAAGTCAGCCCAACTCAAATAATTAAATCAAACAAGTAAGGTGTAACCCACTAGTTATGAAGGTCATTGGTTGAGACTAATAGGTGGTTGGGTGACACCATTTAGGGTTAGGTTAGCCAGGTCGGTGTAAGGCCTCAATGCAAGTTTTACTTTTCACATTTTTCTAAGTGGGTTGATCGCCTAACTTCTCACCTACCAACTATATGTGAAGAGAAACCTCTCCATGTGGATTTTTCATGGTGGTAGGGTCACCATGTAGGTTTCATGATGGGTGACATGTCAATGCCACATGGAGATGATGATGTGGCAGACAGTTTCATCCAAAACTTTAAAGGATCATATATTTTGATAATTATATCATATTAAGGTAAATCTTGTATAGTCAGAAAGGTCTTAATGGGATGAATGCAATGGTAATATTTATTTTAAATTTTGAGAAAGTTGAGAAAGGTCAAAAAATTTAGAGCCCATTTCTATAAATGGACTTTGGAGTTCAAGTAATCATAGTAACTTCCTTCTTCTACATCCTATTGTAGTAGCTACAACCACCCTCCAAATTTTGCATTAACCTCATTTTGGAGCCCCCCTACCAACCTTTCACAGCACCTTGTCTTGCTTCATCAAGTACACAAGCTTTAGTTTTTTTCTTGGAAAAAGGCACTCTGTCAATCACATCTTTATGCATTCCCCTCACATGTTGTTCACCCGGACTTGGTCCAACTGTAGGATAAGAAGATTCCCCATGAAATTATGTATTTATGGATGGAAACTAGCCTTCCCTCCAGAAATTGTGCAATCCTGTCTGGCAGCCTACTGGGCTCTAGAATTGTACAATTCTATCAGTCAGCACTCCTAGTTAAAATTGCGTAATTTTCCCAGCAGGGATGCTTAGCCCAAAATTTGCACAAATCTAGGTAGAATTCAGTTGCTCTGCCCAAAAATTGTGCAAAATCATGGGCAGCTAACCTAGCTCCCAACCAGAAATGTGCTTTTTCTCAAGTAGTTGAGCAGCTTCATGCATGAGCAGTCCAGTTGACCATTCCATCCGAGAACAAGAAAACTTGACATGCATTCATGGCTTGATTTTCCTGGAATACAAAAAGGCAACATACAAAAGGCATCCCATGATTTAGGGAGCTATTTTTAGCAGTTGGAGGTTACATGCAAAGTTGTTTTAGAAACTTCCCTCCAAGTGTTGCTTTTTCCTAGATTTGTGGCATGCACGTTATGAGCCCAAACTTATTTATTTGATGCATTAGAGCTCATTCTTTCACATCTATCTTAGAGATCTGACATCCCACAGTACATACAGGACTCTTAAACACATCTAGCTCAACTATTCATGGGTAAGTGGCCCCACTTGACTTTTTCAACATCTATGTCGCTTTTAGTGTATTCATTTGTGTGAGTGTTGTTTGATTGATTTATTTGAATGCTTGTTATTTTTTACATGTATACTACATTGTCCTATCTCTATTTTAGTTTTCGTTGCTATCACACTATTGTCGCATGCATGAAATTGTTTTTCACGAACGTTTGTCGATTCAGCGAATCGCTTCACCCACATGCATATTAATCTATTTGTTGAATCTTTCACTCATGTTTGCATGCACTGTCAATCGCTTCTGCTTTCACTTAGTGTTGCCATGCATTCACTGTCTTATTTTCTTTCAGTTACCCATCGGCAAGTAGGGCCAACCTTGGCCCAGACTCTACCTTCACTCAGACAACATTGTGTAATCTAGGGAAGGAAGGATCTTCCTTCCTCTCCAAAAATGCACATTTATGCCCATCACTGTCCTCCAGGATTTTTTTATGCATTTATGAGGGACAGTGACTACTAGCCTAGAAAATTGCACAATGCAATCCCTGAGCCTGCAATCACTCCCAGCTGCAATTGCGTATTGCGCAATCCCAGCACCCAACAGCTAGTATGGATTAGTCATTGCATAAGTCTAGCAACCAGTCTTTCCTCCTAGATAGGCCAGACTACCTTTTTCGTAGTTCTGGTAGCCAGCCACCCAAAATCCCAGAAGAAATTACACAATCTTTCCCATCAGTTTCCTAGGTATGTGTTGTGTCATTCCCCAAATTTGCTTTGTTTTTTGCTGACAAATTTATTGCCATGCATGTTGCTTGTCTCCAAATCTTTAAGATGTTCATCCATCTCAATGGCTTCCAAGAGAACAGGATCACAGGACATTGATGGAAATGCAACTGGAGGAGTAGTTGAGCAAGTGTCCTCTGGTATGCCAATCTAGGAAGATATAAAGTTGTATCTAGACAAGGACATCAAACTGAAGTGGCAAGAGGTCAATCAAACAGTTGCAGGAAATTTTTGGGAATACCTTGAAGACTGTTAGGTGTACATGAGCATTCACAAGTCCGACTTGTACCAAATTGCATGTAGATGTCCTACGTTCCCATGCGTGGACATGATACACTGTATCATCTCTCACACTGATCCCAAGACAATGACCTTGAACAGTGTCAATGGGATGAAGCTTGTGACCTTTTGGGCATGAGATTATGATGAGAGGTATCAAATGTCAGATCCCGTGACTGTCATGAAGACTCAATTCAGCTTACCCAACAGCAGTGCTAACTCCATAGACATTATGGAGAACTAGGTAAAGGAGCTAGCTCGATTAAGGTTGACACCCAGACAGTCCTACAAGATGAAGATACCGAGGAAGGTGTATCAATACTTGGTCATATTTGCATGTCAACTGTATGGCCAAGCAAGCACATAAATGTTCCCATAGAGTTGGTTGATCGCGCTGGACCAACTGCCTAGAGAAGGAAAACCATATACACCCAAAGGTATGCATGCAACGATTTACATGTCCACCTACATCTTAGATGCATCCTATGCCCAATGGGAGTTCCTGGGCTTGGAGTGGGCATGGTCACCGGTGGAGTCTATTGTGAACACATATTTCAAGTTGTTGTATAAATTCAGCTTCAGAGGAGAAATCACATGTCTGTCCGATCATTTTGTCACCCCAGTGTATAAGATGGTTGATCTAATAATCACCCTATGAGTGACATCAGTTAAATATTTGTTAAACTATGGTATTATAGACTCATGTGCTGGTGTGTGTTCTGTGTTATTTAAGCAACGGATTGATAAAATTGCCAATACACAGACCATTAAATGGAAAGACAACAAAGAAATATAGTAAGCAAACACAAAGACACAAGAAATTAATAAGGAGTTCACCCTATTCTCCATGGCTACATCTCCGGTCCAGCTTTCAGTGGTGGCCTTGTTTTATTGTGTCTTTAAGCAGAGAATTACAATACAGGGACTCAATGTGAGTTCTCCTGAAGTAGGTTTGCTTGGCAGGGTGGTTTCTTGGATTCCCCAAGCCACTTGCGTACACAGAATTCTTCTTCCTACCAGCTCTATGACCTTTTGATCTACAGGGGAGAGCCCAATGTGGTGCTCAGCCCTGACAAATCCTCAATGGGATGGCTCAGATCTCTCAATCCTCTGGTGCTCGATGCTACCTTTGGTCAGCTTGGCCCTCTGTCCTCTTTCTGCTTTGCTTTACTACCTTCTTCTCTGGTTTCTGTCTCTCAGTGTTCAGTCCTCCTCTCGGGGTTCATTGTTCCACTTCACTGTCTCTTGACTAACTCACTGTCTAACTATGTATGTTGTCTTTGTTCATGGCTTTTAGCCCATCCGTTTCAAGACTGTTCGATTCCTCTTCCGCCTCTATCGATTCACCTTTTGTGTTGGGTCCCTATAATACTAGTGATTACCCCATTACTATTGTAGTTATACCCCTTATTTATATTGTTGTGCCCCTATTACCCCCATATTATTATTTATGTGCCCCATAGAATCCCTCTATTGTTATTTTTGTGGCTTTATATTATTATTGTTAGGTCGGCTGGATTATATTGTGACTCCTTAGACTCCTATATATAGAAAGGAGGTTTTGTCATTTGTATCATCCAAGAATTGTTCATTTATGTAATGTAAAGGAGGTTTCCCCCTCGAAGAGGCTGAATTCTAAGGCGTTTATCTATCTTTTCTATCTTTTCTTGAGCTGGTTTCATAACATTTGGTATCAGAGCTTTGGATTCTAGGGTTTCGCTGCTCCAAACAGGTCATCGCGGAATTTTCGCTATAACTTTGTTTCTGTGATGTTTCAGAAGTCGCAAAAAAAACCCATTTGAGAAGAATTGGCGCTAAACCTTGGATCCAAATTTCAGAGCTTTTCACGTGATATTTTCGGAGATATGATCTGAGGAAGTTGGTCTTTTTGCAGACTCCTGAATTACATTCAAAACAGGTGACCTAGGGAAAATCGTCATAACTTTCTCTCTAAGGATCAGATTGAAATTTCATAAAAGGGTACAAAAAGAGGACGGACTGCAGTTTCGTGTGGGTGTTTTTTAGAGCCAAAGGTCGAAACAGTGACTCGCGGCACGTCGTACAAGTTAGCTCTACTGAACTAGTCTATAATCAAGTCACCGTGGGAGATTTTGCATAACTCTTCCTTGGAGAATCCAATTTGGGTCAGACTTGTGGCATTGGAAAGAGGACACAAAGAGCTACTACAGGTCACAATTTCAGAACTAGATGACTGGAAAGTACAGAGATACATCAGAGGCAATATCGAGCTCCTACAAAGTGAAAAAAGGTGTGTAGATTTTTTAAATTTTTGCTTAAGCTTGGTTTGAAAATTTATTTTGAAGGAATTCAAAGGGCATAGTAAAGCATTATTATCGTTAACTGATGCCCCGAGGAAAGAAAATGCAATCACCTAGTAAGGAACCTGAAAGCTCTAGCATGACTCATGAAGAAGAGGAAGAAATGCTACATGATATATCAAAATTACAAGAACAAGTGCAACAAATGTCACACTCACAAAAGTTAATAGATGCTAAGATAAATGGCGTGGAAGCTAAGATAAATGGCATGGAAGCTAAGATGAATGGCATGGAAGCTAAGATGGACAATTTGAATATAGATTTGAACACAAATTTGAAGACAGGCATGGCAGATTTGAAGACAGATTTGACTAATTTTCTACAAGAAATACTTACTAATGGTGAAAAGGTAGTAAAGGAAACTCATGATGAGAACAAAAGAAATGTTAATCATGATTCCATAGATGCTAATGTTGGATCGAAGAATCACCACATTCCAAAAATCGATATGAGGAAGTTTGATGGCAAGGATCGCGCCACATGGATATTACAGATGGAGCAATTCTTCGATCTCAATAATGTGCAAAACACACAAAAGGTACGTATGGCAAATTTATATTTGGGACCAAATCAGTTTGTATGGTATCAATGGCTTTGTTCTCGTAAACAATTTATCACTTGGGCAATTTTTACGGAAGAATTGATAGGACATTATGAGGATACAAAAAACAACACTTTTTTAGCCAATTGATAAGTCTCAAACAAAAGGGTTCAATAATGGAGCACATTGAGGAGTTCCAAAAATTGAACATAAGGGTAAAAAATATTCCAGAGGAGCATAGGATTGATGTGTTCATAGGGTCTTTAAAGGATAATATCCAACATGATGTGCGCCTTTGGGAACCTGATTCATTAGAGAAGGCATTCAGGTTAGCAATAAAAATGGAAAGCAAAATTATGGCAACTAGGAAGCATACCATTCACAACTATAAAGACGGAAGTGTTGTTGCCCATAGTCTTCCACAACCTACAAGGTTGACACCACAAAAATTGGAAGAAAAAAGAGCAAAAGGGCTTTGTTACAATTGTGATAGCAAATACACAAAAGGTCATAAGTGTGCTGAGAAGAAATTATTCTACATAGATTGTGAAGAGGAAGAAGAAAAGGAGCAAGAAAGGTCAAAAGAAGAGAATATATTCCAGGAACAAAGCCTAGATGAAGACCAAATAAATCCGACCATATCTTGTAATGCATTGGCGGGAATTACCACTCCTCAAACCATCAAGATAGAAGGACAAATCAAGAAGAAAAAGGTAATAGTGTTGACTGATTCAGGAAGCACCCACAATTTTATTCATTATAGGGTAGCAAAAGAATTGAATTGCTTCCTATATCTAGCACCAGAGTGTCAAGTGATGATTGCAAATGGAGGAACAATAAATTGTTCTGGAAGGTGCCATAATATCAAGCTATCCATGGGAGAATATGTATTGACTAGCCCAATGCTTTCCATTCCAATGGGAGGTGCTGATGTTGTACTAGGAGTCCAATGGCTACAATCCTTGGGTACAATAGCTTTTAATTTTCAAGAACTTTTCATGAAATTTTCTATGGAAGGAAAGGAAGTTGAATTAAGGGGTATTGCAGGGAAACCAGGAAAGATAATCAGCTCTAATGGCATGACAAAGCTTCTAAAAAAGGAGCAAAGAGGTGTAATTGCACAATTATGTTCGCTAGATGTTTCCACATTGGAATCATCTATTTCTCCAGATCTCCAAAAAGTCCCGGACAATCATTCCAAGGTATTTGAGACTCCCAAAGGTCTCCCACCTATGCGTGATCATGATCATGCTATTCATCTGATTCCAGGAAGTGTTCCTCCAAACATCAGGCCGTACAGATATCCATATGTCCAAAAAAGTGAAATTGAACGTATGGTTGCAGAAATGCTAGAGGCTGGTATAATTCAACCGAGTCAAAGTTCTTTCTCAACTCCAGTAGTATTGGTGCACAAGAAGGATGGATCATGGCGCATGTGTCCAGATTATAGGGAGCTCAACAAGCTCACTATTAAAGATAAGTTCCCCATTCCTGTCATTGATGAATTACTGGATGAATTGCATGGATCAATTTACTTCACCAAGCTGGATCTTCGTTCAGGATATCATCAAATCAGAATGAAGATTGAAGACATTCCGAAAACGGCATTTAGAACTCATGAGGGTCATTATGAATTTTTGGTCATGCCTTTTGGCCTTACCAATGCACCTTCAACATTTCAAGGTTTGATGAATTCAATTTTCAAACCATTCTTAGAAAATTTGTGTTGGTATTTTTTGATGATATACTAATCTACAGCAAGTCTTGGAAGGATCATGTTGAACATGTTGACAAGGTGCTACAACTATTGGAGGAGAAACAATTATATGCAAAAAGATCCAAATGTTTCTTTGGAGTCCAGGAGGTGGAATATTTGGGTCATATTGTATCTCATGAAGGAGTTAAGGTAGACCCTAGCAAAATTAAAGCCATTAAGGAATGGAAAATCCCCACATCCATAAAGCATCTTCGAGGATTTCTTGGGTTGATAGGGTATTATCGCAAGTTCGTTAAGAATTATGGGAGAATAGCAGCACCTCTAACAACATTATTGAAGAAAGATTCATTTTCATGGACTCCGGAAGCAACAAAGGCCTTTAAACATCTTAAAGAGGCAATGTGCCAAGCACCGGTCTTAGCTACACTGGACTTCACAAAAACCTTTATTGTGGAATGTGATGCTTCAGGAAATGGAATTGGTGTTGTTCTAATGCAAGATGAAAGACCCATTGCTTTTGAAAGTCGTCCAATCAAGGGAAAGTTTTTAAGCAAAGCTATTTATGAGAAGGAAATGTTGGCAATACTCCATGCACTTAAGGAATGGCGACCCTACATAATGGGAAGACACTTCAAGGTAAAAACGGATCATGATAGCCTTAAATACTTTTTAGAACAAAGATTATCCTTTGAAGAGCAACAAAAGTGGGTCACAAAGATGTTGGGTTATGACTTTGAAATCATCTACAAAAAAGGGAAGCAAAATGTGGTGGCAGATGCACTCTCAAGAAAGGATGAGGATATGGAAGCATTGTTGTGTGCCATTTCTATTATCCAACCAGATTGGATAAACGAAGCAAAGGAGGAATGGAAGAATGACGAAGAAGTGTGGGCACTTATTCGAAAGCTACAACAAGATTCCAGTACTTCTGATACATTTAGCTGGAAAAATGATTCGTTATGGTACAAAGATCGCTTATACCTCTGTAAGAATTCCCAGCTAAAACAAAAGATTCTTATGGAATTGCACACTTCTCCCTTAGGAGGGCACTCAGGATTTTTAAAAACTTACCACAGGGTTAAGAAGGAATTTTTTTGGGATGGCCTTAAATCAGATATTCAAAAGTTTGTGGCGGAATGTTTGGTTTGCCAACAAAATAAAGTTGAAACAATTAAGACACCGGGTCTATTACAACCTTTATCCATTCCAAGCCAATGTTGGGAGGAGGTTTCAATGGATTTTATCACAGGTTTACCCAAGTCTGAGGGAAAGAGTGTCATCATGGTGGTAGTTGACAGACTTACCAAGTATGCACACTTTTGTGCATTATCACATCCATTAAGCCAGTGTAGTTTCTACTGCATTTATGGAAACAGTTCAAAAGCTACATGGAAACCCAAAGATTATTGTAAGTGACAGAGATCCCATTTTCACTGGAAATTTTTGGACAGAATTATTTTCTTGTCTGGGTACTCAGTTAGCTCATAGCTCATCTTATCATCCTCAATCTGATGGGAAAACTGAGATAGTAAACAAATGTTTGGAAGGATATCTTCGTTGCTTTGTATCTGATAAACAGACACAATGGGTCAAATGGTTGCCTCTGGCTGAATGGTGGTATAACACTTCCTTCCATACAGCAACAAAAATGACCCCATTTATGGCACTTTATGGGTACCAACCACCATCAATCACATCATATTTAAGAGAAAATTCTAAGGTTCAAGCAGTGGAACATCACATCGAACATCAACAACAAGTCCTCCAACTCTTAAAGGATAACCTCGTGTTGGCACAAAATAGAATGAAACAACAGGCAGATCAACATCGCAGTGAAAGAAGTTTTGATGTAGGTGATTGGGTATTCCTACGGCTACAACCATATAAGAAAATGTCCCTAAAGCAAGCTAAGAAGGATAATAAATTATCACCAAAGTATTATGGTCCGTACAAGGTGTTGGAAAAGATTGGTACTATGGCATACAAATTGGAGCTTCTTGCAGCTTCTCGATTGCACCCAATTTTCCATGTTTCATGTTTAAAGAAGGTTATAGTCGACAAGCTCCCAGTTCAAACAATATTGCCAGAACATGACGAGGAAGGAAAAATTATATTGGAACCGGAAGCAGTCACAGAAACAAGAACTCGACAGCTACGAAATTGATCAATTTCAGAGTATCTTATCAAGTGGAAGAACTTATCCGCTGAAGATTCCACATGGGAGGATGAGAATTTTATGCAGAAGTATCCAGAACTACTCAAGCGTTGAGGACAACACTTTTTTGAAGGATAGGGGCATGTTGGGTCCCTATAATACTAGTGATTACCCCATTACTATTGTAGTTATACCCCTTATTTATATTGTTGTGCCCCTATTACCCCCATATTATTATCTATGTGCCCCATAGAATCCCTCTATTGTTATTTTTGTGGCTTTATATTATTATTGTTAGGTCGACTGGATTATATTGTGACTCCTTAGACTCCTATATATAGAAAGGAGGTTTTGTCATTTGTATCATCCAAGAATTGTTCATTTATGTAATGTAAAGGAGGTTGCCCCCTCGAAGAGGCTGAATTCTAAGGCGTTGATCTATCTTTTCTATCTTTTCTTGAGCTGGTTTCATAACATTTTGCAGCTGCACTTGGAGTTCCATGTTCGGCGTCATCATCAGCACTCAGGGAGTGGCCACATGTCCTCCTCTAAATGGTGCCAGCCTACTTCATCGGTTCATTTCTTCAGTTACGTCGTGGATGAAGTCTTCCTCCACCATGGCGGTCAAATGGATTTCAAATCCCCTCTAAAACACGGCTCATTCCTTCGTCAGTTTTGCTTCCCCCATCGGGTGTGATCTCAGCTGTCTGATCTGGGTCCCCCAGATCCAACGTTGTATGCACGTTTCGCGCGGTTGACTTGCTCGACCGATAGTGCGCAATCAACGGAGGTTTTCTCTCACCTTCGCTTGCCACGTGTCGATCGATAAATGGAATCACTCCGCTCTCATCCAAAACCTCTTACCGTTTAAGGGTACCCCGATCAATACCGCTGATTTCCAGAGCGCGGGTCCCACCTTTGTACCTTTAGCGCTTTTACCTTTTCCTTCCACGGTTCTCTGGCTTCCCCATGCGTTTGAGTGCTTAGGCTTTTCCATTATGGCCCTGCTCACTGCATTAAAAATCACCTTATTTTCCCGATCCGGGGCTCCCACAGGCTACTTTGACCTCCCGCGTAGTCTCCATGGGCCTCGGTCAGTGCGCTTTGACCAAGGTCCTCGTCGCTACACGTTGGCTGCCATTGCCACTAGTTCAGGGTGTTTTTGATCACTGTTTTGGATTCTTTAGAGATTTATCCCGACCTAATATAGTCATGGTTCTTTGACAGTATTCTATGGATCCAATTCGAATCACGGCCTTCCAACTGAAAAAGCTTTTAGACCACCAAAAGTTGGTTTTCAAGCATTGACTAAGTGAGGGTATTGCTTTGTCACTTGTCCAATCTCAATCCACTTTGCACTACTTGGCTTCGAACCTTTGAGCCCAATCTTGAGGTACTCCACATCTCCCCTGCGCATCGTCCTCACCTTCTTGTCCAGCACTCTGTCTTCTAGCAACTCATTAAGATATCTAGGTAGCAGGTCATCAATAGAAGGCAATTGACTTTTCTCTTCAGGGTCCTCAACCATTGAAGGTTCAAACAATCTCAAGCAATCTGCATTTACGACTGAGTAGATGTGAATGTAAGCTGGTACATCAAGGCGAAAAGCATTTCCACCAATCTTCTCAAGTATCCTAAAAGGTCCATACCTGATAGGCTTTAGCTTTTACCTTCACCTTGCATCTTGTCCTTGCTGATATATAACCAGACTTGGTCTCCAACTTGAAAAATATGCTCCATCCGATGCTTGTCATGCCTAGCCTTGTACTTGGCCTGGCTCTTTTCCAGCTGTTACTGTACTGCCTGGTGGATCTCCTGGATCTGTTCAATGAACCTAGTTGCCTTGTCCACATCACTGTGTCCATCAACCATGGTATCTTTACCAAAGACAAAATCCAAAGGAGACCTTGGTGTGAAACCAAAACAAGTCTCAAAAGGAGATCTCTATATATAAGAGTATTTTTCTCTATTGTAAGCATGCTGAACATAAAACAAGTTTTCATCCCAAAGCTTAGGATGTTTGCTGCAATAATTTCTCAGTAACTAGATCACTGTCTTGTTTACTACTTCTATCTGGTCATCTGTTTGTGGATTAAAAGTTGTTCTTTTCTTTAGTTTGGTGTCCATCAGTTCCCACAGACTAGACCAAAACTTCCCCACAAATCGGGTGTCTCGATCAAATACAATGGAAGTGGGTATCCAAAATGAACCCATAGATGTTCAAAGAACAATTTTGTAGTCTGTTCATCTGTAACATGTTTATTACAAGGTATCAAAACACACATTTTTCTAAATCTATCCATAATAACATATAAATAATCATGACCTTTCCTAGACTTACACAGTCCTCCAACAAAATCCATGGAAACACTTTCCCAAGGGTGAGAAGGAACTGGTAATGGAGTGTACAAGCCTAGTTTTCTGTTGCTGGGTTTGCTTTTAGCACACATGGCACACCCTCTTACATATCTAGAAACTATCTCATTCATTTTGGCCAATAACAGAATCTTTGCAGCTGTGAAACTGTTTTACTTACCCCAAAGTGACCTGATATCAAAGAAGTGTGTGCTTCCCTAATTATCTTTACTCTCTCAGTTTGTGGAATGTAGAGTTTCCCACAATGATATAAGAGTTGGTCTTTCATATGGTAGTCCAATTCTTCTATTCTTTTGCCTTGACTCAAAGTTGCATATACATCTTTAAAGTCCATATCCTGAGCATATTGTTCTATGTAGCTTTCGTGTAGCACATAATTATGCTTAAGTGTGGTAGATGCATTTATAATGGGTCTAGATAACATGTTTGCAACCTTGTTATGTATGCCATTTTTATATTTGATGACTAAATGAAACTGTTGTAGAAAACCTTCCATCTGTAATGTCTTGGTTGTTTCAACTTAGTTTGGGAGTGTAGATATTGAAGTGGTTGATGATCAGTATGTATTACTGTCTCTTTGCCCATTAAGTAATGTTTCCACTTTTTCACACTCTGAACTAATGCATACAATTCCTTATCATATGTAGGATAGTTAACTACTGCAGGATTAAAAGTCTTAGAATGGTAACATATGGGTTTATTGTGTTGTATCAACACTGCTCCCATGGCATAGTCACTGGCATCAGTTTGGATCTCAAATGGTCTTTTTAGATCTGGTAGTGCTAGTACAGGTGTTGTACTAATCTTTTCCTTCCAGGTGTCGAAGGATTTTTGATGTTTGCCTCCCCACTGAAACACCTTATTCAATCCTATTAAAGCATGTAAGGGAGCTACAATTGAGGAAAAGTTAGAAATGAACTTCCTCCAATATTGTGTTGCTCCTAAGAAGCTTCTCACTTCTATAGTAGACCTAGGTTTAGGCCAGTTCAGAATGACTGCCACTTTAGAGGGATCTATTTTGAATTCACCTCCCCCTACTATATGACCCAAGTAGTTTAGAGATGTTTTTCCAAATTCACATTTTGAGAGTTTAACATAAAGTTTTTCTCTTTTCAAAACATCTAATGTCTGCTTAACATGCTTTAAAGGTTCTTCCCACATTTTACTAAAAATCAGAATGTCATCCAGATACACAATAACAAAATCATCAAGAAAAGGTCTGAATACATCATTCATTAATGTCATGAAAGTAGCAAGAGCATTAGTTAAGCCAAAAGGCATAACCAACCATTCATACAATCACCACTTTGTTTTGAAAGCAGTCTTCCATGCATCTTGCTCTGCAACTCTCACCTGATGGTATCCACTATGCAAATCCAGGTTGGAGAAATAAACAGCTTCCTTCAATTGATCCAAAAGATCATCTATGCGAGGAAGGGGATAACGATTTTTTATTGTTATCTTATTCAATGCTCGGTAATCAATGCACATTCTCCATGAGCTATCTTTCTTTATCACCAAAATGATTGGTGACCCACAAGGTGATGTGCTAGGTTTGATGAACCCTTTCTTGAGAAACTCCTGCACCTGCTTCATGATTTCACCATTCTCTAAATCATACAACCTGTACATCCCAATGTTAGGCAATGGAACATCTTGCTGCAAAATAATATCATGTACTATTTCCTTTTTGTGTGGCAAACCTTTAGGTTCTTGAAATAAGACATCATACTATAAAACAAACTTTTCTACATTAGCTTGATATTCAGCATTACAACCCTCAAATACATTGGTTTTATCAGGTTTCTTTTCCTTTACAACCATCAGTAAGAATTGTTTGCATGGATTAATCATTCTTTTCATCTGCCCTGAGTTTATGAGAGTATAATTATTCTTGAGCTTATGAGCTCTTACAAAGTATTCGATTCTATCTTTGACAAGTAGATACTTGTTCTCAGCTCTATAGAAAATAGCCTTTCTATCATACAAGTAAGGACTTCCTAAAACAATTCCACATATATCCAAAGGAATTCTGTCTAACTCAACCTCTTCTACAAATGTTGACCCAAAAGAAAACTTGAGTTTGCACTGTCTAGTCACTTGTAGTTGTGCTTTATCATTCAGCCATCCTAATGGGTATGGTTTCTTGTGAGGTGTAGTTGCTAATCCCAATTTCTTTACAATTGCTTTAGAAATCAAATTTTCTTGTGAGCCACTATCAAACAAAGTATCAATCTTTTGATTTTTGGAAATAACTCGAATATGGAAAAGCTCACATCTTTTTCTCTCATTTTCTTCATCAATAACAGATTGAGCAGAATTACTAATAGATGCTTCAGAATTCTTACCTTTTACACCTGTGGCTGCTATAGTTGTTTCATCTCCTGAGTATGATCCCAAATCTCTCTGAATAGTTGCAACAATCTTCTTCTTCTTGCCCTCGGACTTCTTAGGTCTCAACTCTAGATGCAGAATCCAACAATGCTCATCATCATGCTCATCCTTTTTATAGTGAGTACATGAAGCTTTGGCTTTCTGTGTAGTGTTAGCCTTCCTTGCTTTCCACTTCTGCTTTCTTTTCTCCTTGCTCTTGCTTACAGTGCGTTGGGATGGTCCCCCAATTTCTAGATATCCATTCTTTCCTCTAGCTTCTAGATGAGTAGCTTGTATAGATACCTCATCTATACTAGTGGGATTAAACATGAGGATGGTATGCCTCATGTAGCTATGTAGACCACCAATGTACTTCAAAAGAGTCTCTGGTGAGTCTAATGAGATGCCCAACATCAATGCTCTCTTTCTGAATTCTTGAGTATACCCTTGCACACTTTGCCCTTTCAATTGTCGAAGAGTTTGCCAACTCATCATGGCTTGTTGTATGTAGGCCAATGGATAGAAATACTTTTTGATTGCAGCAACAAATTCAATCTAGACAGAGATGGTCCTACCATGTCTTTTCATATCAGCTTTGTTTCTACCTTCCCACCAAACCAAGGCAGTGCCTCCTAGGCGTAGGCTTGCTAACTGAATCTTACTCTTGTATGATTCTATGTTCTGTACCTTACAATGCACATCAATTTGTCTAATCCAGTTGCCCAAATTTTCAGCATTTAGCTCTCCATCATATATAGGCAAATCAAATTTAACATCTAGCTTAATCAAAGATGCTTTCTTATAATGCACAGGGCTATTAGGAGGTGTGAGAAAGCTTTCCTCTTTCCCCTTTCCTTTGGAGTGGTCATGGAAAGGAGACTCATCTTATTCTTTATCTTTTTTTGAACCTGATGAATCTTCAACCTTATGCTTTCTAAAGTCCCTTTACATTTCTTCAACCATAGACTTTATAGCTAAGAAAATTTCTATGAATTGAGGGTCTAGCCCTACAGAACCTTCCTTTGACATTGTCTTCCGAGGATAGACTCTCCCAATTTCAGGATTAGTTTCCACCAACTCTCCTTCTCCTAATTTGAGATTTGATTTAGTGAGCATTCACAGCTAAACCAACACAAGCTTGTCTAACCTTATAGCCTAGAGCTCTGATACCACTTGATTTAATAATCACCCTATGAGTGACATCAGTTAAAGATTTATTAAACTAAGGTATTACAGACTCATGTGTCTGTTATGTGTTATTTAAGCAACAGATCAATCAGATTGCCAATACATAGACCATTAAATGGAAAGACAGTAGAGAAATACAGTAAGCAAACACAAAGACACAAGAAATTAATAAGGAGTTCACCCTATTCTCTAGGGCTACATCTCTGGTCCACCTTCCATTGGTGGCTTTGTTTTATTGTGTCTTTAAGCAAAGAATTACAATACAGGGACTCAATGTGAGTTCTCCTGAAGTAGGTTTGCTTGGTAGGGTGGTTTCTTGGATTCCCCAAGCCACTTGAGTACACAGACTTCTTCTTCCTACCAGCTCTATGACCTTCTGGTCTACAAGGGAGAGCCCAATGTGGTGCTCAGCCCGGACAAATCCTCTATGGGATGGCTTGGATCTCTCAAGCCTCTGGTGCTTGATGCTGCCTCTAGTCAGCTCGACCCTCTGTCCTCTTTCTGCTTTGCTTTACTGCCTTGTTCTCTGGTTTCTGTTTCTCAGTGTTTAGTCCTCCTCTTGGGGTTCACTGTTCCACTTCTCTGTCCCTCTACTAAATCACTATCTGACTGTGTATTTTGTCTCTATTCATGGCTTTTAGCCCATACGTTCCAAGACTGTTCAGTTCCTCTTCTGCCTCTGTCAATTCACCTTTTGCAGGTGCACTTGGAGTTCCCTGTTCGACGTCGTCATCAACGCTCAGGGAGTGGCCACATGTCCTCCTCTAAACGGTGCTAGCCTGCTTCGTTGGTTCATTTCTTTAGTTACGTCGTGGATGTAGTCTTCCTCCACTGTGGTGATCAAATGGATTTCAAATCCCCTCTAAAATATGGTTCATTCCCTCATCGATTCCGCTTTCCCCATTGGGTGCGATCTCAGCCATTCGATCTAGGTCCCCCAAATCCAACGCTATACACACATTTCGTGCGCTTGACTTGCTCGACTGATAGCGCGTGATCAATGGTGTTTTCTCTCACCTCCACTTGCCATGCGTCGATCGATGAATGGAATCGCTCCGCTCTCATCCAAAACCTCTTACCGTTTAAGGGCACCCTGATCAATACCTCTGGTTTCTAGAGCGCGGGTCCCGCCTTTGTACCTTTAGTGCTTTTACCTTTTCCGCTCGCGATTCTCTGGCTTCCCCATGCGTCCAAGTGCTTGGGCTTTTCCATTATGGCCCTATTCGCCACATCAAAAATCACCTTATTTTCCCGATCCGAGGCTCCCAGGGGCTACATTGACCTCCCACGCAGTCTCGATGGGACTTGGTCAGTGTGCTTTGACTGAGGTCCTCGTCATTCCACGCTAGCTACCATTGCCACTGGTTCAAGGTGTTTTTTATCGTTGCTTTTGGATTCTTTAGAGATTTGTCCCAACCTGATACAATCATGGTTCTTTGACAGTCTTCTATGGATCCAATTTGGATCAATGGTATTCGAACATGATCCACCTTGCATGTTAAAGGACGCAATGGAGGCATTGATAGGCATTGCAGATTGGTATGCCTCACCATTCGACACTTTCATCTGAATGTTTAGTGTGGAGAAGCCTCCACATGTTCTTCCAAAGTTTTCCTTAGACCTACTTGTCATGCAGGAAGTAGCATATAGCATCTCAGCAGTATTGATAGCTAGACTGCATCAGAAGGAGAAGGCACCTTGACCCACTCTTCTATTGCGGATTGGGTTATATGAGATCTAGAATATCAAGAAAGTAGATGTCAAAGCAGAACAGATGAAGAAGTACTCACTCGACCTCTGAAGCTACAATTTGTATGACCCACATTGCATTGTAGAGGATCACTTCATGAGAGTTCAGTGCAAGTGGATCCACGGGGCATTTCATTGGGTTGAGGAGGACCGAAGATATTGCTATAGTTTCTGTAGACCCAATGAATAGGTCAGCTTTGCTGTGGAGTGGTTAGCGAAGCAACATGAAGCAGCATCACAGAAAGCACTAGCAGTATCAGCAGTGGTAGTAGAAGCAAGCATATGATTGTGCGACAAACGAAAGAGGAAGATTTTCGATCGCATGGAGGAGGAGCAAAGCTACAAGTTTCGAGCAGATCCACTTGTAGAACAAGTAGTTATGCCCATAAAGGCAAAGAGGCACCAATGCAACAAGTGAACCGTGTGAAGGTAGAGGGACAAGAAGAGAATGGAAGAGGCAGAGAAGGAGTTGATTCATCTAAATGGTTGGCATCGGGTTAATAGGGTGAACCATCCTAGGAGCAAGACTTTGCTCATGATATAGAACAAGCACTCCAATAGTTGGATTGAGACATGGAGTAGCAGGTGCTGGAACAGGACACCTACCTCATGCCTCACCACAAAGAGGCTGACTCGGCCTCGCCCACTTCAATGCATCCAGATGATGAGAAAGTATCGAATGACCAAGGAGGCACTAAGATACTTGTTGATCAGCCAGAAGAAGACATGCAGAACATCTCGTTTGATGAATCCCAACATAGAGTTGTGTAGTCTTGCAGAGTGTCAACTCTGGAGGATTGTGCATCTCCTACACAAGTTGAGGAATGAGTGATTGTGACTGATGTGTGCAAACATCCAGCTGCCTTGGCTGATGCAACCAAAGTGTATGCCAAAGCCACCATCTCAAGGGTTCACTTTCTGATAACTAAGAATGAGAAAATGG